>OY728120.1:282875477-284125477 GCA_963277665.1 Viscum album | reverse complement strand
TTTTTTAGAGTTATATCATAATATTTCATTATTGAAAACTTAATCATAAAAAATCCCGACAAACAATAAATTATGGCATAAAAACATTACCACTTTGGAAATATTTGAATCATAATAACCATGAAAGAAATACCATTATATGGATATTTATATACATTAAATTTAATTATAATAATCATAAAATAAATTTATGGTTAGTATATACACCATGAAAAATAAACGTGTAGTGAATATGGTATATGTCTCCCAGAAATAAAAGAGAGACTAGAAATCCCTTAACTCAAGTCTCAAATTTATTCATACACATTCAAACATACTGTATGATAAATCTATTATTATTATAAATATATTAAATAAAAATACTCATATATATATATAATACCATATATTATTTACTTTTTACCTTTTATTACCTGTTTATTAATAATTCCTTATTAAAATCATGTTTCGGGTAATAACTGCTTCATTTTTCCTGTATGTTTTGGTTTAGTATTTTTGGTCCTTTTAATTTTATCTGGGTTATATAATATATAAATTATTAACCATGATATAAATATCATATATATTTATTATGTATGTATTTAGTGTAATCAATAAAATTTACAGTTAGAAAATTAATTACACTGTTTGTGGAGATGGTAGATTGTACGTACGCATGAAAATTATTTCCATTTCCATGATAGATGGAACAAAATAAATTTTAATATTAATTCACCTTTATATGATAATTTTTATATCTTACATATTCATTAAATATATCCTTATTACCATCCATGCAAAAATAAAATGAAAAACATAACACATCCCTTCATAGAGGCGATAGTCCACACGTACGCATGAATGATATTATCATTTTACAACAAATTACAAGTAAGAAGGAATATATGATATTATAATTCCATAAGTATAATTATTTTATAAATCTAATATATATTTTTTAAATCCATCATTATATCCACCCATGAGAGGGTGTGATGGAAAACGGATTACATCGGTTCACGATGTGATAATCTGTTGTACACATGATCAATGGTTGTGTTTCCCATTTCATAAAAGAGGATATGGATATAGGTTATAAATTTAAAATAATTACACCTAAATATATTTTATATATTGGAGTTATTTTATTTTAATTATTAAAATATGAATTAATTTTTTAAGAGAATAAGTAAAAAAAGAAATAGATTTGTGAGGATAATTATCTCTACTTAGAAAAATATCCTATGGATCTCTTATTAAGGACCCTAGGGTTAGTATTTTGGGATGAAAAAAAGATATATAACATGTGTAAGGATTTTTTATGGAAATTATTTTAACTTTTTATAAATAAAATGTCCTAATAGGTGTGAATAAATGAAGGGATGAGGTCCCCTTTTATAATTGAGGAGTTGAATTTTTTAATATTCCAAAAACTATTCAATACTGTTTGGTAAATATCAATACATGTTCCTCCAAAATTGATAAATAATGTAGTGTAGGGATGATATGTTTGAGACACACCTCCACAAAAAAAATCATGTTTTAAACAAGTTATTTTCTTATCCTCTAATTTTAATCATTTTTACCATTTTTAGTTTTCACCACGGTAACTTTTATATTTTTATTTACCTATGTGATTTATCCTTTAAGAATAAAAAATTGAATATTATTAGATAATTTTGAACCATTTATTTTAAATATTAAATAAAATTTATAAAATAATGATCTTATGTGGGTTTAAAATTAATTTTAATACATGTGTATGTAAAGCGCAAAACACTGTTTTAACCTTAATCATAGTGAATTTTTTATACTAATTTTACTATTCCTTATGAAAAAAATTAATTTTACCTTATTATATAATATAATTTTTTTATTCCAAAAAAAATCCATTTTATCAAAATCCATTTACAGAATTATCATAATTTAATTTAAAATAAAACTCGCATACGTGATGAAAAAACAGTTTTCTAAAGGGAAAATCTTCCTAAGTATAAAAAGTTTTAGTATCATAATTAAATATTAAATGTATTCTGATAAATAAAATATATTAATTATAACATAATTGAACAAAATATAATTTTAAAATTTTTTAAAACAAAATATAGCATTTCAAATTATTTTAAAGAGAAGGAAGTTTTCAATAAAAACCATTATTTTTAACTATTTATTAAAATATAAAACATTTAAAAAAAATCCAAAAACATCACCCTAAGATAATTTTAAAATTTTGATTCTAAAAAAATTTCCATTTTCTAAAATAAAGTTGGTAAAAGTAGAAAAAAATAATTTAATTATTTTTTCACAATAAAATAATAAAAATCATTTTTTGAGAAAATGAATTTTTGAATTTTATAAAAACTTTGCCAAAAAATAAATACATATTTATCTATATATTTTCCTTATACAAAACCTTTATAATTAATTTTTTTAAAAAATATTCCTATTCATACAACCATGTTTATCATCTAGGCTATAACGGTCATGTTTAAATAATAATATTAATTGTATGTTGTGGTTCGCTAAAAATCGGTGTTGCATGTAATGTAAGATATCAAAAAAAATTAAATTTATTTGAAAAAATATATTTCATATAATATCAGGGTGTTACATTATACCCCCCTTAAAATTAATTTCACCCAAAAAATTCTATAACAATGATACAAATAACTTAGGATACTTCTTCCTCATCATATCCTTAGGTATCCATGTTGCTTACTCAAGTTTGTGTTTTTTCCACAAAACTTTGACCAGGTGAGTGGCCTTGTTTTATAGTGATTTATATCTATGATATATAATCTATAAATGATATTCTTCACTGTAAATATCATTATAAAATGTTATGACCTATAATTTTATTACATGTGAAGGATGGTGTATGTACTTCCTCAATATAGATAAACAGAACACATCGTCAACTTGAGAGAGATTCGGTGGAAGGGCCAAGAGAGAAACAATAGTCTCTAATCGATCAAGAATCTTAAAATAGACAATATAACTAAAGATAAACTTTCCATTCTTTATGAATATTATAACCATTTTTCATGCAGAAATTATTAGAAACAACATATCACCAACTTCAAATTCTAGATTACATTGATGATTATCAGCATAACCTTTAAGTCAACTTTGTGGTGACCTTATGTGTTATTTAATGAATATAATCTTCTCTTACATTTCTTCATCCAACTCAGGTCTTAATGACTTTATTTCCCCAAATTCATCCCATCATTTTTTAGTTCTACACGTCTTTACATAGATGTCTTTATATGGAGCCATCAAAATGCTCAAGTGAAAGATATTTTTTAAGAAAACTCAACTAGAGGAAGTTGTTGATCAAATCTACCTTTGAAAACCATAGAATAAGATATTTTCATATCCTCTAGGGTTTTAATTTTTCTCTTAGACTATCTATCTTTCTGAGGATGATAAGTTGCGATGAAACATAACGTGGTATCCAAATCATATTTAAGACTTCTCAAAAACATCGATATAAACCTTGGATCCCAATAATATATAATAGAAATTGGTACTCTATGTAACTTTAACACTTCCTTAATGTATATCCTAGAAATATGATATAGATAAAAAATATTCTATGATAGAAATAAAGTGTGTTTACTTCATAATATGATTGACTATAACCTATATAGTATTATTACCTTTAGATGTTTTGGGGTGTCTGATGACAAAAACCATTGGGATGTTTTCCCAGTTTCATTCTGGTATGGGTAATGGTTGTAACATCCACTTATACTTTTTTATCTCATCCTTAACTTGCATACATACTAAGTACTGAGATACATATTCCACAATATCTCTCTTCATTCCATCCCACCAAAAACACTATTTTAAATAACAATACATCTTTTAACTTCCTTGACTAATAGATAATGAAGAACTATGATCTTCCTATAACAGCTCCTTTTTCAAATCAGGTATGTATGGTACACATTCATGGTTCCTGAACCTTATCATTACTTCATAATCAAAGTTAAACTCAAAAAAATTTCCAATATTCTTATGTAGATCAACATCTATATTTTTCACCTTTTTATCTTAACTTGGATATATGTTTGAACACTTATTTGAGAAAGATAATATTTCTCCCCATCCTTCTAGATTTTCATATCCATCCTTTGAAAATATGAACATATTATATATTTTGGTGATCCCCATCATAGATAATATAGAATGATCCTTTTGACTCAAAATATCATCCACCTTGTTCTTTTTTCGAGGGTGGTAGTATATTGAGTATTTATAATATTTAGTCATCTCTAATCATCTTCTTGGGTGCATATTCAAATATTTCTATGTGAATATATAATTTATTCTTTTATCATCAGTATATATGAAACACCTTTCCCCATAAATTTAATTCCTTTATAATTTTAATGAAAAAATTACTACAACTAACTCCGAATTATGAGTTGTTTAATTTTTCTCATGAACCATCAATTTTCATGATGTGTATAATTTCACCATATCATTATACATGTGGAAACATATTATTACCTTACATAATTAATCAATATATATTACAAATATTTCTCCATTGTAGGGTAAAGTAGTCATAGGTGAACTGAATAACCTTCTTTTTGATTCCTTGAAGTTTTATTCACATTCAATTTTTCAAAGGAACTTAGATCCCTTCTGAGTTAACTTTGTGAGTGGATTGTAAAAACATAAGAAAGTTTCCACAAATAAAAGATAATATCTATCCAAAACAAGAAAACTACAGATCTTAATCATCATGGTTGGTTTGGGCTAACATTTCATAGCCACATTCATTGATGGATCCACTGATATACCCTCGCTTGATATTACATGACCCAAAAATGAAACATTTTATAGACAAAAAACACAATTCGTAAATTTTTCATATAGTTTCTCATTCCTTAGGGTATTTATCA
This sequence comes from Viscum album, assembly GCA_963277665.1. NCBI lineage: Eukaryota > Viridiplantae > Streptophyta > Magnoliopsida > Santalales > Viscaceae > Viscum > Viscum album. The sequence continues at coordinate 284,120,582 of OY728120.1, read as the reverse complement.
TGATTCTCAAGTGATCTTTATGCTCTTACATTATATTTTAATAGATAATAATATAATCTATAAACACTACTAAAACTGATCATGTTAATCTATAAAGAATATATTCATTAAATCAATAAATATAGCAGGGAAATTAGTATGACCAAATAGAATCACTATATATTCATAGTTCGCATTCCTTGTACTAAATGTTTTCTAAGGTATATCCACCTTCTTAACCATTAATTTATGATATCTAGAACTAAGGTTAATCTTGGATAATTATTGATATTTGTGTTGTTGGTTAAAAAAAATTATCAATACTTGGTATAGGATATATGTTCTTGATTTTGATCTAGTTCAATTCCAAATAATCGATATAGAGTCTCATTGATCCATATTTCTTATTAAAAAAATAATAGGTGCATCCCAAGGTGACACACTTGGCCAAATAAATCCCTAGATGATATTCTTTTGGAGTTTCTTCATTAATTATTTCAACTCAATCAGGGACATTTTATATATATTCATTAAAATAGGAATATCTCTAGGTATGAGTTCTATTGAGAACTAAACTTTACAATTTAGTGAAAGACTATAAAACTCTTATAGAAAGACATCAAAAAACCCTTGCACAATAAAAAAATGATCAATTTTATGTTTCTCACCAACCATAAGAGATAAAAAACCCTTTTAAATAAGAATCAAGACTCATACAATGGATTTGATCTCCATTGTAATTTTATATTTATCATCACACTAATATATGATCATAGATTGGTTTGGAATATCAAATTTGACTACCCTTCCTTATAAATTTATGTAGTCATTATGTAGAGAAATGTAATCCATTCCTAAGATAACATCAAAGTCAACCAGAGTGAGAATAATGAGATTTATAGAAAGAAAATTCCCACAAACCTCAATTATAGAAGAATCGTAGACTTGAGATGTGATAATCATGCCATCGGGGGTTTTCACTAATAATTCAACATTAAATCTTTTAGGTTATGAATTTACATTCCTTTAGAATTTTCTTGATATAAAAGAATTCATATAACTGTACTCATATATAGAACTTCAATATTGGATGATACTTTTAACAACCTCAACATTATCATTATGTATTTAATCCTTAAGTAAAATCAAAATGGTTAGCATAACTATCATAAATATTTGATCAAAGTGGTTAATCATAAAAAATAATTCAAAGTATGTCAAAATTATGACACATACTTTTCAATTTATGACATCTTAGTCTTAACCTAGGTCATTCATGGCCATTATTCAAATCCCTCATAATGGTTCGTAAATAGTATGAATTTCTCAAACATATCCCTTGAAAGTGTCAAAAAAGGTGTTAAATAAGCCCCATTTTCATGCACTAAGTGATGATAGAATCAAATCCCATGCACCCTTTTCAAATTTATTACCCCCGAGGACAACTATTCTAGAGCCATATCCACTTGTAGTATCCAGACAGGGATATGATTTCTTGGAAACCTCTTACTCTATCCTTCACCAAAATTTAATTATATTTTCCTATACTTAGATGTATCCTGATGGTTCTCACTAAATTTTTATCATCCTGATTCCCAAATATCAACTAAAAATGTCCTCTGATACAAACTGTAATACTCAATATTCTCATACATATATATTACATCGTAATATATGAATATTGATTTAATCTTACAAAAATTTGCATTAGGACCATAAAGGTTTAGTATCTATGAAAACGTGGATGCATAAACAACTATTTCATAGGTGAAATACATAATCTCCTACAAATTTATTCATAACTAGAACCCTTCTTAGATATATCATACACAAAATCATTCTTCATAACCTGAGGAAATAAAACGTAAGAAACAGTGACCTCATATGCTTAGTAAGGGTAAACAAGGGAGATATCAATGATCACATAAGTATAACATGATCATAAGGTTTTGAGAATATGATCCTAATATTTGAAAACCATACCCTACATATCAAATATCGTAATATTAAGTCATGACATAAACCTTGGTAGTTCATAAGATATGTATCATAAAGGAATAAAATATCAAGAACCATGATAACAAAACATTGACATAAGACATAGATTTATGGCATACAAATAAAAATAGAAAACCATTTACTTAGTAGTCGAGTATCGTTAAAAAAATCATAGTGGAATGGGTTCACTCACCAAACCATCGTAGTAATCAAGGTCCACTCCCAAGACTTTTATAGTGTACAAAGTCCCATATTGAACTGGGTTCACTCCCCATTCCAGTTATGTTCATCACAGAGATATCAATATTTACTTAATTAATTGGAGGGATATATAGGTCCCACAAATCACACAATAAATTCACACATATGTGGACATAAGATCATAAAAAATTCATCATATCAGACCCCATGAAAATAAATGAGCTTTATAAACATTTTATCATGGAATAACCCATGGAAAAGAATCATGTTTCATAAACATTTCATCTTTAATCATAGCTTAACCCATGGGAAATAAATGAGTTTTATAAATATTTCATCTTTTCACCATAAAAACCCTAGAGAAAATGAATGGGCTACATAAACATCATCTCATTATAAACATAAAAACAAACCAAGAATAAGGAGGGTACCATTGTTTCATATCCCGAATAAAACATAAGAAATAACAAATTTTATTGTCATTGATGAATAGAAATTCCATAAAAATATCATTAATACATTCCTAAGTAAAATATCCTTTAAAATATGAAATGAAATATTTAAAAACTAATAATTACCTAAATATTAATGAATACGGTTTATTCTAAAAGAACGTTGAAATCTTGTAAAGGGAGATTCAAATAATTGAGTGTTCATGACGGTGAAATTTGTTTTTCATGTTGTGCATGTTAAAACAAATATAACTTTCACATTTTTGTAAAAGAAAAAACTACATCATTCAGAAAACAACAAGAAGACTCCTTTTAAACCATTTTTTAAAAATTCAAAAATGGGTAAATGTCTTTAAATAAAAATTGTAAAAACTTCATTTAAAAATTTTCTAGAAAACATAGACATGGAATAAAAAGGATTTTTTACCTAACATGTAAATAAATTCTTCTTTTAAAAAAACATTCATTTGGACTCTTTAGTTATTAAAGATAGAAAAATGAAATGAAAACATATATTCTCCAAAAATAACCAGATGAGAAGAAAATGAATGATTTTTTGAGAGATAAATCATAGGATTTCATTATCATAAATTTAATCTTAACCAGTCTCAACAAACAATGATATTATAACATAAAACCATTACCACTTTGGTAACATTTGAATCGTAATCTAGATGAAAGTAAGATACTAATATGGATATGTATATCCCATGATTTTAATGAGAAGAATTATAAAATAAATTCATTGGTAGTATATACACCACACAAAAGAAACGATTTTTGAATATGACAGATGTCTTCCGGAAATAAAATAGAGACTATAAATTCTTTACCTCAAGTATCGAATTTCTTCTAACATGTTCAAACCTCATATATAATAAATATATATTCATTAAAAATATGTTACAGAAATATAATCATTTATATAATACTATGTATGATTTACTTATGACCCTTTATTACATATTTATCAACAATTCCTTATTAAAATTACATTTTGGGTAATAACTAATTCATTTTTCATGAATGTATTGGTTTGGTATTTTCAGACATTTTACTTTGATCGTGGAACTATCATCTCCAAAATTTTAACCATGATATAAATATCATATATATATATATATTATATTTATTTATCATAATCTATAAAAACTATTTATAGAAAATGAATTACATCATTCATAGAGACGGTGGGTGGTACGTACGTATGAACATTGTTTCCATTTCCATGAATGATGGAAAAAAATATAGGTAAATATAAATTCACCTTTATAATATTATTTTTATATCGTATATATCATATATATTTATTAAATCTATCCTTTTTACCATCCATGTCAAAATAAAATGAAAAATGTATCAGTTCACTTTCTGGAGGTGGTAGTCCACACGTATGCATGAGTGATGTTATCGTTTTCTAAAGGATGGGAAGGTAATAAGTTATACATGATTTTTTTGATAAGAAATATATGAACACTTGTCACATTTGGTTTGTCCTAATGGTTGATTGTGGGTGGTTCATTTCTTGCACAATAATTAACATCAGGTTACCATTGTCATTCTTAACAGAAACTCCCAATCGTTCCCTCATCCATAACTGGGTATGGACCTGCATTCCAAAGGTAGGTGGTCAATTTGGGTTTTTAAAACCAGTGACACTTAGGGACTCTCATTGGTTGAGAGTATGGGATATTGGGCTCATTACACCCTTTTGGGTGGGAATTGTTTCCTACTTCGGTTCTCTGTTATAGATTTATGAAATGTTCAAGAATCTCTTAATAATCATGATATAGGACTGGTTACCCTAACAAAAACACTATCGGTTAAGTCTCCATTTATACACAAAATAATGGGGGTCTCAATATTGAATCCATATGTATGTATCTCAGGTTCTTCATCTATTTCCAAATAACGAATAGATACTTTATATGTTGAAGTCGTATAACCGAACACTTCAAAATTTGTTTCCATGTAGGGAGGTGATTAATATTCTGAGGAGGGGATTGAGCCATTATGAGGTGTCCTGCATGTCCTGGTTATTTCAATAATCACAACCCATGTAGTTATTTGAACCCATTCAGTTTTACATCATGTGGAGAGGACATATGTCTGGGCACTTGGAAATTAGATATTTGAGCTCGATCCTTGAGGAGAAATCCTACATATCCTGGTTATAGAGGGAATCAATGTTAACATAGTTTGATCACACTTTTAGGACTGGCCCCATGGAAGATGTCCTCATATGTTGGAGACTTATATCATGCCACTCATCAGGGATTACATGATGAGATTTCCCTAGCTAGTGGAGATTCATGATTCTAATGAGATGACCATCATAACTCTCAAATCCCACTTGAGTTATGTTCGATGTTAGAAATAAGGGACACTGAGTAATCAATCTCACTTCATATGGATTTGGGGCTTATGTGTTGGGAATTCCCTTATCTATGTTTAATATATAGCTCGAGCCTTGTGGAAGAGTCCTATGTATCTTGCTTATGGCAGTAATCAGAGTCATCATAGTTCAGTTGGTTTCTCAGTCCGTTGAGGGATGAGGTAAGATGATTAGCCCATGGGAATGATTGGGTCATGATGGTTGAAATGTTGTAGACATGGTGGGGCTTATACTAACGTGGATTCCCATTTGGGATTGGTCTCGAGCCTTATGAAGGTGTCCTATGTATCCTCGTTAGGGAAAAAATCAAAGTCCTCATAGTTCGATGAGATCAGGGCTTACACGCTTATGTTTCCCTTTTCCTTATAGAGGTTTATGATGAAAATGATATGATCATTGCAACTCCCTAATACCATGTGATCTATGCTCGGTTTGAGAAATAAGGGATGATAAATGATCATTATCACTGTTCATGGGTGCATGACTTATGTACTAGAACTTCCCTTGGAGTATTTTAATATGGTGCTTGGACATTAGGAAGGAATCCTATCTATCTTGGTTATAGAAGGAATCTGTTTCGTCATATTACAATTGATCCTGGCTTACACACTGAGGTTTTCCTAGGACTTAGCCTGCTTGCATGCCTAACATGTGTCGATTGCCCGCTTGACATTCCTTGATCATCAGCTTGACATGTTAGAGGATGTCTTCCTGACATGTCTTAAGGCAATCACTACGGGAAAAACGGCCATTTGCAACGGGTTATTTGCGGAGGGTCCGTGGCCCATCCCAAATAACCTATCGAAAGGGGTTATTTGCGATGAAAAAATCGGCCCGTCGCAAATAATAGCTATTTGCGATGGGGGGGTTAGAACCTATTGCAAAAGGTTTGGCGCCAAATGCACTCCAAACCACTGGCAGGAGTATTTGTGACAGGTTCCTATGCCCGTTGCAAATTCCTGGTGATGGTTTTTAGTATTTGCAACGAGATACTTGTCCCTTCGCAAATAGTATTTCGACAGGTACCCATTTGCGATGGGACCCATCACAAATACTTTTTTTCGATTGACTTTAATTAATGCGGGTAGTGGGAATTTGTGATGTGTCTCGTCACAAATAATCTAACCTATATATACCTTCATCCATTTTTCCTCTCATTTTCTTCTTTCTCAACTTCTCTCTCTATCACTTCTGGAAAAAATTCTTCTAAAATTTTTCATAGTTTAAACTTTTAAATCGGAGCATAATATGTGGCTTTTATACTCTGAAAGCTTTAGTTTCAAGGTATTTATCTATTTTTTATTGTTTATTTAATTTAATTTATTTTAAATTATTTATAGTTTTTGTTAGTTAGATGCAATTAAATTAAATTAGAATTAGATATTTGTTTTATTATTATTTATTTTTATGAATAATTATGTCTTAGTGTTAATTATAAATAATTAGTAATAATTAGTAATAAATTGTAATAATTTAGTAATAAATTGTAATAATTAGTAATAAATTGTAATAATTAGTAAAAATTTGTAATAATTAATAATAAATTTTAATAATTAGTAATAATTAGTAATAAATTGAAATAATTAGTAATAAATTGAAATAATTAATATTAAATTGAAATAATTTGTAATAAATTGTAATAATTAGTAATAAATTGTAATAATTAGTAATAAATTGTAATAAATAGTAACAATTATGATCAATTTTTTTAATACTTAGTAATAATTTTTCATAATTTGTCATAATTAGTAATAATTTGTAATAATTAGTAATAAATTGTAATAATTAGTAATAAATTGTAATAATTTGTAATAAATTGTAATAATTAGTAATAAATTTTAATAATTAGCAATAAATTCTAATAATTAGTAATAAATTGTAATAATTAGTAATAAATTGTAATAATTGGTAATAAATTGTAATAATTAGTAATAATTGGTAATAAATTGTAATAATTAGAAATAAATTGTAATAATTAGTAATAATTAGTAATAATTTGTAATAATTTGTAATAATTTGTAATAGTTTGTAATAATTTGTAATAATTTGTAATACTTTGTAATAATTTGTAATAATTAGAAATAATTTGTAACAATTTGTCATAATTTGTAATAATTAGAAATAATTTGTATTAATTAGAAATAATTAGAAATAATTAGAAATAATTAGAAATAATTAGAAATAATTAGTAATAATTAGTAATAATTAGAAATAATTAGTAATAATTAGAAATAATTAGTAATAATTAGAAATAATTAGAATTAATTAGAAATAATTAGAAATAATTTGTATTAATTAGTAATATTTCTTAATAAATTATAATAATTAGTAATAATTATTAATCATTAGAAATAATTAGTAATAAATTATAATAATTAGTAATAAATTATAATAATTAGTAATAAATTGTAATAATTAGGAATAAAATGTAATAATTTGTAACAATTTGTAATAAATTGTAATAAATTGTTATAATTAGTAATAAATTGCAATAATTAGTGGTTATTAGTGACAATTAGTGATAATTAGTGATAATTAGTGATAATTAGAAATAATTAGAAAGGGTTAGTAATAAAATGTAATAATTATTAATTATTATAAATAAAATGTAATAATTAGTAATAATTAGAAATAATTAGTAATAATTAATAATAATTAGAAATAATTAGTAATAAACTATAATAATTAGTAATAAATTATAAAAATTAGTAATGAAATGTAATAATTAGTAATAATTAAAAATAATTAAAAATAATTAGTAATAAAATCTATTAATTAGTAATATTTAGAAAACATTAGTAATAAACTTTAATAATTACTAATAAATTGAAAAAAATTGTAAAAATTAGTAATAATTAGAAATAATTTGTAATAATTTGTAATAATTATAAATAATTTGTAATAATTTGTAATAATTTGTAATAATTAGAAATAATTTGTAATAATTTGTAATAATTATAATAATTTGTATTAATTAATAATAATTAGTAATAATTAGAAATAAACTGTAATAATTAGTAATAAATTGTAGTAATTAGTAATAAATTGTAATAATTGCTAATAAATTGTAATAATTAGTAATAATTAGTAATAATTAGTAATAATTAGTAATAATTATAAATAATTAGTAATAATTAGTAATAATTAGTAACAAATAGTAACAATTAGTAATAATTAGTAATAATCAGGATTAATTAATAATAATTAAGATTAATTAGTAATAATTAAGATTAATTAGTAATAATTAGGATAAATTAGAATAATTAGGAATAATTAATAATAATTAGGATTAATTTATTATAATTTGGATTAATTAGGATTAATTAATAATAATTAGTACAAATTAGTAACCATTAGTAAGAATTAGGAAAAATTAGTAACAATTAGTAATAATTAGTAATAATTAGTAACAATTAAGATTAATTAGTAATAATTAGAATTAATTAGTAAAAAATTGGAATAAATTTGAGTACATTGATAAACTAGAACAATTTCCAAAGGATTGGCGGCATTCCTTTTGATCGACACCTCATATCCTTGAAACTTTCTCCCACTGAAATCAGTATTAAAAATTTGCTTGGACGTATGTCGGAGCAGATTTTTCACAGTGATTTAAGTTACAGAAAGTTGCAAGGAGGTGAGCCATCGGACAAAAGAGGCTCTTTTTTCCAATTAATCACCTCCTTGGAACTTCTTTGACTAAAATAACTATGAAAAGTATGCTCTGATGTATAGATATCAATTTTTGAATGCATGAGCATTGAGAGTAGTGCGGTGAGGCCTCCCTGCTCTCCGTCCTCATGCATATGAAAATGAATATTCATACGTTGGAGATGATTTTCATAGTGATTTTAGTCATAAAAAGTTACAAGGGGACGAGTCGTTAGGCAAAAGAGCTGTCAGCAATCCGTTGGAAATTGTGTCATAATTAATTAACAATAATTAGTAAAAAAATACTTTTAATTAATAATAATTAGTGGTAATTTTTATAAATTTTTATATATAAGTGTAGATTAGTAGAAAATCTTAAAAAATAGTATAAATATCTATAAAATAATAGAAATTATTATAAATTTCTAGAAAATAGAATTTAATTGTATTCCCTTTTTTGATAGTGTTTATTTTATATCTAATTATACAAAATAACTAATTATTTCACATTTTTTAGAAAAATATAGAACAAGGAAGTCGAAAATAGTCATTATTAAATGATCGTGCTTGGATAAATTAGTGCATGAATACAAATAGTTCTTGTTTAAATCTTGTATATATTGAGGGAGTTCAATCTTTCTTATCATTTGAATCATCACAACAAAAATTTGTTTCAAAATGGAAAATTAAGTGTCCTTGTAAAAAAATGTGCTTTGAGGACGTATGACACAATTGACAATGTTGTCAGTCATTTATTGTGTTTTCGTTTTCAACCAGATAATTTTTGTTGGTATCAACTTGGTGAACACAGTTCCAGAGGAGATACTAATAATTTGGTTCTGAATCTAGAACAGTTTCAAAATTTAGTACATGATGTGGATGGTTAGTCTTTTCAATAAATTGAAACTCAAGATGATATTGATTTAACTCCTGAGTTGGAACCATCTCATTTATATGAGGTATTGAGGTTCGTTGAGGATTCCTTATATCTAGGTTGAAAGATAGGCATGTTTGAAGTAGTTGACAGATTTATGGCTACTAAATCAGATAATGGGATGTCAAATAGTTTTTTTGATCAGATGTTCCCTTTGTTAAAAACACTGCTATCTGAAGAAAATGTGTTTCCTGCAAATTTCTATGAGAGCAAGAGGCTGGTTCGTAATTTGGGTCTTGGTTATCAAATGATTCATGCATGTTCAAATGATTTCATCATATATTATGGTGAAAATGAGTCGTTAGATAGTTTTCCTACATGTGGACAATCAAGTAATAAAGAATCTCAACCAGGGACGTCTATATTTGTTCCTATAAAATAGTTGAGATATTTTCCACTCACACCAAGATTACAGCATTTATTTATGTCTAAAAACATAGCATCATTGATGTCAGGGCACAAAACCAACATTTCAATAAGTAAAAAACTTAAATCATTCCTCTGATGGTGATTCTTGGAAACATTTTTAACAAAAGCATATTTCTTTTTCTTTAGAAGCCCGAAACATATGATCGGGACTTTATACTAATGGTTTTTGTCCATTTAGTTCTTAAAATAGTTAGTATTCATGTTAGCATGACTTTATAACTTTGTAAAATTTACCTCCATGGATGATGATAAAGGATCCATATATAATTTTGACCTTATTAATTATAGGTCATCCAAAAAAGAATATTGATGTTCATTTTAAACCATTGATTGATTAGTTAAATTCAATGTGGAGTAATGGTTTTGCTACATATGATGTTACTGCAAAACAAAACTTCCTACTGAAAGCTACTTTGATGTGGACAATTGGTGACTTCCCAGCATATGGAAAGTTATCTAGCTGGAGTACATGTGGTCCAAAATAATGTTTGTGTTGTATGAGAGACGGTAAAGTTTTTTTGCTTATCAATGAAAAAAAATTCTTTTTTGGACTGTCATCCTATATTTCTTCCAACCAATCATCCTTTTTGAAGAAACAAATATCATTTCAAAAAAGGAACATTTGAAAAAGATGGGCCTTCAACAATGATATCAGGTATAGAGTTAAAATCAATTATATCTTCATTACCACCCATCACATTTGGACCAATAGAAAATTGATCAGTTTGGAAAAGAGCACAATTGGATAAAACAAGGAATTTTTTGGGATTTTCCGTATTGGTTTGATTTGTTAGTATGTCACATGTTGGATGTAATGCATATTTTTTGATAATTTATTTCATACAGTTTTGAATACACCAGGTAAGACCAATGATAATGTAAAGGCACAATTAGATTTTCCCCAAATTTACAAGCGACCAAAACTTGAACAGTTTGAAAATGTCATATCACATAAGTTAATGAAGCCAAAAGTAGTTTATAAATTGTCCAAAAAGAGTCTCTAATTATTTTGTTAGTGGATTGTATATTTGAGACTTCTAAATAGTTATGATTCCAATTTAGGAAATCTTTTCAGAAATGGTCATATTACCAAATTGAAAAGTCATAAATGTCATGTTTTAAGGGAAATACTTCTACTGATTGGATTAAGAGTTTTGTTAAATACTATGATTTGGGATGTGCTAACAGACATCTCATATTTTTATCGAGACATTTTTGCATCAAAAATAGACTATGCTGAAGTAAGAAAACTACAAGAAGATATCATTTTAATTTTATGTAAACTGTAAAAAATCTTCCTGCCAAGTTTGCTTGACTCAATAGAAAATTTGATATTACATTTTCCACATGAAACAAAATGTGGAGGTCCAGTACTATTCTGATGGATCTACCCATTTTAGATATACATGCATAAATTGAAAAAAAAGTATGTAACAAAGCATCAGTTGAAGGATCAATTTTAGAAGATTATTTTCACAATGAAATTTATTTTTTATGATCTCATTACCTTCAATATGAATATCCCTCAAAACACAACTACATGAGACTTAATGAGGGAAATTTTGATGATTATATGAGAAATCAATTATCATATTTCAATCAGCTTGAACTTGGCTTCAGTAGAGTTCATGAATGATGGATTTTAGATGATGAATATCACAAAGGTCATACATATATTCTTCTCAACTATGAAGAAATGACACAATTTGTACTATGAGTGATCCTATAAATTATCCTATAATTTTATGTCAATACATTAATATTATTTTATTTTTAGGTTATACGATAATTACATCAAGAAATAGTTTCCACAAATTACAGTAGTTTCTCTTAAAGAATGTCGTCAAAAAAAATGTCATACTGGTTTTAAAAACTAGTAACATAAATTATTTTTTATTTCATATAAATAATATATTTAATACTTGTTATAGTGATAATTGTTTTAAAACTTTTCAGGTATCTCAACATGATGATAAAATTGATAATCGATTATGTGTATTGAGTAACCCACCATCCAAAATGGTTAAATCTTATAATGCATATGTGGTGAATGGTTTTTGATTTTATACACATGCATATGGGGAATCAAAAAAACAATGAATAGTGGTGTTTTCTTGAGAGGATCTCATTATAGAGAAACTGAAGTTGAATTTTACATCATGCTGGAAGAAATCATTGAACTCTATTATCTATGACAATATTACATAACGATGTTTAAATATCAGTGGTTGGATACCGAGAGAGGCTTTCATATTCATCAAATCTATGGAATCATTGATATTAAATATAAAAGTATTCTTGTAGTAAATGAACCATTTGTATTGGCTCATTAGGCACATCAAATTTTTTATGAAAATTACTATGCTATTTTAAGGGAGTTGGGTGATTGGTGGAGCATAATAAAAATTAAATCTCGAGAGAATAAGTTTACTGAAAGTGAATTTGGTTCTGTTGAAGTTCAAGGAATTAAATTTTTTTAAGAGACTGCTCTGAATCCATCTTTTTCATGAAGAGACACAGATATCATTGATGACACCCCACAGTTAAGGGTTGATGGTGATGATGATTTCAATTATGTTACAACTGAATTTGAAATGACAAGAGATGATGAAACTAAAACTAATATGGAAATTGATGATGTTGAGTAGGAAGATGAATACATTAACATTGAAATATATGAAGATAAGGATGAAGATGGACATTGAAATAGTTAAATGATGGTTATAATTATATATAATATATATCTATATATAATAGTTGTTTTCAACTATTTTTTAATAACAATCATTTCATGTTTTAGATGGATAAGGATCTGTATCATCTATTGCAAGAGGCTGATCTACCTTTGGACGAGCAGGATGTTGGATTATCTGACCCACAGACTACTGGTGATTCAGGGGGAATTCAGAGGGGGCATGGTCTTTCCTGACTGATGATTCCTAACCCTATCCTTGAGCAACATCCATATCTTGGGTTCGATCCACACACGCAGAGGTATTTTTAACTATGTATTTTAGTTAGTTTTAATTTATTTATTTATATTTTAATTGCTTGATTAATTGTTATTTTTTCACAACATTACACATATAGATGTTAGACAGTGGAGCATTATATTGCATAATTATTTTTCTAATGCATGGGTGTCAGGGAATCAGATTCCTGTTGATGTATAGCACTGTATGTTCAAGCATTGGATGGTACGTAAATAAATAATATATATTTTGAAATTAATTTAAATAATAAATTGATATAATAAATTATCTGTAGGGTTTATAGAATCTCATTGATGAGAGCATGTGTGATGCTATTTAGAAGTCATGGAAGAGAGCTATGTGTCTGTCATGCGCTCATATTTTTCACAATTTGAAAAGGAAAGCAATGGAGAAAGCAAGAGTGATAGAGTTTGATGGGACATGTCACATCCACCTATCTAATTATATTTCATCTCAGGGTTGGAATAGATTTTGTACACACTGGTTGAGTAGGTGGTTTCAGAGTACATCTTCAGTAAGTCAGAAAAATCGGGGGAGACAGGAGGTGACGCGTCGATTCGGTAGTCGTACATTCAGTATGCATAGGGAGCATATGGTAAGTATATTTTTTAAAAAAATATGGTATATATCATTAAATGTAAATGGTTTATTTTATATTCATATAGGCAGTCGCACACCCTGATACTATAGAGTACGACATTTATAGGAGGATGTGCAGTGATCCATCCACTAGATATATTAGAGGTGCTCGTCAGTATCGGATTGTGGTCAGTATAACTTCTTTTGGAGTTTCAAATTTAACTACGAATAATATTTTAACTATTTAAATTTTAAATTTCAATTTAAGGATTCATATGAGGCCGATACATCTTAGACACATGGTGAGAGTCAGGCCGAGACCAATGGTTAGACCAGTGCCCCCCAATTTGATGAGTCATTATGGATGTAGGTGATCCAATATGCCTTTGAAAAGGCCGAGTTGTTGGTATCAGCTCTCGATTGACCCCTGGGGCTTTTTATGGCACCTCTGCGATGTCGGCATCTAGCTCAAGAGGAGCTCAGAGAGAGTCATCATCATCTCATGAATAGTATAAAGAGCAGCTATAAAATCAAAGTGAGATTATAGAGACTATGTGTAGGGAGCATGAAGATATGAATTAGTGGAAGTAGCAGCAAAAGGAAGAGTTCCTACGACAGCAAAAGCAGCAGCATGAGATGTAGGATGAGATGTTTTGATGGTGACATCAGTAGGAGTAGGAGCCGATTGAGTATATCTGGCGTCTGACTCATAGTTTTGGGATGGATTTCCATCCACCATCTCCTCCAACTCCTCCAGACGACCCTCCCCCTCAGTGATGTATTTTTATTTTATAATTAAACATTTGAATGCATTTTTTTTGTAATATTAACTACTTAAAGTTTTAAATAGTGTGTTTGTTATATTGTCTCGAATATTACAGTTTTTATTATTTGTTTAATTTTTTTATTATATTTATTATTTTATTAATTAATATATTTTTATATTTTTGAGAATACTGAGGTTTTTATTATATCACTAATATTAATATTATTATTTCATCAATATTAATAATAATATTATTATATTATTTACTTATTTTATAATTAATTTTATTTTACGAATAATTTTATTATTATTTCATTTATATTGATATTATTTATTTATTATTATTTTTATTATTTTATAAATAATTTTATTGTACTAATATTAATATTATGATTTCATTTATATTAATATTATATTATTATTCATATTTTTTTTTATTTTTTTGTTTTTTGAACAATTTACGATGGGCCCATCGCAAATACTAATTGTGATGGTCCATCATAAAAGGGTTTATTTTTTTATATTTTTCACAGTATTTTTGATGATCTATCAGAAAAAGGTAAAAACCAGGAAAACTATTTGTGATGTGTGTCATCCCATCGTAATAGAGTTTTTAAAAATATTGCCAAACCTTTTTTGAGACGGTGCCATTGCCCGTTGGAAATAAAAACTTTTTGCGACGGACCATTGAAAAAGGTAATATTTGCGACCCCATTTTCCACAACTGGCCATTTGCGATAGGACCCTATCGTAAAAAAGCATTTGTGATGAGAACCCGTCGCAAATGTCTTGTTGAAAAAATAATTTTTCCATTAGTGAATCATATAATCCAATTAAATTGTCCAAGGTATATCTCATATCTTAGATGGAACGTATAAAGGTTTTATCATGATCAAGGATGATCTATCTAGAGGACATCACAAGACGTGGTTCCTCAACCCTAGAATCCATCGTATTACCTGGTTGACTTGTCTAGAGTGTGCTGTATGATCCAGCTGACATGCCCTGATGTCATCGTGAGACGTGGATGACATGTCTTGGAGGGTGTCGCATGTCCTGGTTGACATTTATAGAGGTAATCGTGAGACCTGGATAGATTTTCTGAAGGGCATCATGAGAGCCATTTGAAATGTTCGGGTGCTACCGTAAGACTCATTTGACATTAGTAGGTGTTGTTATATGAGTCAGGCATCATTTCTGGAGGACATCATAAGGTTTGGATGGCTATACTAGAGGTTTTCTTGAGACTAAGGTGGCATGCCCATGGGGTTCCATGCAGCTTTCTTCGACATGTCCCGTATGACTTCAGATTATCCAAATAGCATGCCAAGGGTACATCATGAGATCTGGGTGACATTCCCTAGTGCTATCATGTGTCCTAGATGATTCTTGTGAAGTGCATGAGTATTGTCATATATGTACTATGCTTAAGACCCTCATTCATTAGTCTTATTTCCAACCATTATATTATAAATTCCTTGGATTTCTTCAATGTTAGTTGGTATTAAGTCTCGAGTGATCTGGCAGCTTTGCAGGATGTCCTCTCCATGTCCTATCAGAAGTCCTTCACATTATCTATGGGTGATCATGTGAAGTGCCTATGCATGTTGCATGATCACTCTAGGTATTCACTGGTATCTTACCTGACAAAAGACTTTCTGGTCCCAATATCAGTCACCCTAAGAAATTTAATCTAGCACAAATAAAAAGTTCCCAGATTTTGTCCGTCCGTAGAGTAGTGGTGCATTTTTCATGCTGGGGTGGGGGATTTATAAGACTCTCCACCCCAGTTATTCACTTATTTTTGAATCATGTATCACATGAATATAGGAGGGAGTTGGTGAAGGGAAGAGGCATCACGTGCCTTCACGAGTCTCTGCCATGGATTAGTCTAAGGGCTTCACCTGATTTTCAGTGACCACAGGATCATCTCAGCGATTCATCTTTTATTGGATTATTTCCAATTAATGGGGACTTGTTTGAATAATGTGGACATGTAAAGGGACTTTCATGTTGTCAAGTTGATATATCCAATGGCCTTCATGGGACTAGGGCTTATGTCAAGAGGCCTTCACGTGATCTTAGGTGACTTATCTAGTAATTTCCCTACGATAAGGAGAACCTATCAAGGGGCCTTCATAGGATCATGCCGACATGTCAAGGGGTCTTGCGAGACCGTGATTCGAACAACCTGAGTGTATCGTAAGAGTTTTATAACCATGATAGGCTTCCACCTCCTCACCATTTATTTCCTTTTTTTATTGTGCAAAGGTTGGGGATCTCGCAAGTTCATTTGAATGTTGGCAAGGACAATCATTCTCCCCATTGGTGAAGCATCATATAAATTTTATGACTGTAAGAGGCTCCCACATTTGGATAATTTCCTCTAATTTTTAAATGAATTTAGGATGGTTTGTCAGTGTCCAATGATTGAAAATATATATGACCTAGGGGCTCTTATCTGGCTGTCATTGTGTGACCATCATTTGTCTAGGGTGCCTTCATGAGAGTAGAAGGGATTTGTTGAAGGGACTCGCACATGACCTTTCGTAGGATATCTACTGCACATGGTGTATTTTTATGACCTCATGATGTTCATGTGAATTTGTATCCCTTGGATTCATACTTGATCCATGGGTCTCATCCACCTTCTCCTTCCTTTGTTATTGCGGGAAGAATAATACCCATATCTAGATATTTCTTCCTTTTTGAAATTTCCAATGCTCATTTGAAATGAGTGAAAAAATCCACCCCCCCTTAGGAGTGATGTCTGTGGGGAAAAGGGCTCGATTATGAGGAATGTAAATTCCCACCTGATTCTTTGTAATTTTCATGAGTCAGTATCTTCGGCAACATTTAGTAGGACATGTGACCTTTGGTATTCTGCAGAATTCCCTATATATAAGGGAGTAGAGGGAGAACTCATTCACTAGCTATTCAGAGATGTCTCACCCTCCTTCCTTCGCATGTCCCTGATGCTAGACTATTATGCAAGATTATATCATGATACCTCACCATGAGCCTATTCTGCAAGAATTGTTCCACAAGACTGTTTGTTCTCAGGTACCCACTTGATCCAACTACGAACTATACTTTGGTAATTTTCTGAACCTTTTCCATGAGGATACATGATTGTATGGAGGGTTTCTCAGGATCTGTGGGGCTCAATTTCATGATCCTCTAAATATCATACTGATTGTGTGACTACGTCCAGGTTACGTGATTTTGAGTATTTGAGGGTTCATGTGATTATGCAATTCCATGTGGGTGTATGTGATCTATGAGACCTCTGGGTGTCAGGTGATTTGTGATCCCCCTTACGAAATTTGGAAATTCCTTTATAGATTCATGTGATTCACATGATGTTTTTTGTTTATAACTTTTCTTTGATAAGAATTTATCTTATCTATCTAACATATTCCACTTAATTTTCGTCATATGGATTTTGGTTCTCTTTGATCTTATGATGTGTCCAATAAAAGGGAAATGATCTCTAGAAACTACAATGATGGTCCTAGATATCTTGTGGATTCTGATAACGAGGCTTTGAAGAGGATCCCCTCAACTGAACTTATAGATTATCCTCTATCACAATGACTTCCTCTATAGGGGTTTGTCTTTCTATATGATGATACCATTTTCTTTTAGAGTTCAATCTGTCATCTTGATGGGTGTCAGCTTCTCTCAACTATATTCAAATGAAAATTTATGGGGATGGCCAGTTGGTTACATCATGATCCCAAGTTTTGTCTTATATATTTGAAAAATCTCCCTTGGTTTCAGATGGCAGCGATTTTTCTCATCATCATATTGCTCAGAGCTACTCGAGTATATTTTTCTCTTCTCTAAACAACTCGAGAAGCTAATGGAGGTTGAAATGGTATCTCCATCATAAAAATAATTTTTTTTGACGATTGGGTGTGGCCATTATGGGTCAAACAATGCTTATTGGAGTTTATTGATGAATTAAACATGGTACATATTTATGAATCCAAGTTTATTTCTCAATTTATCATCTATCACTAGCCTAATATTCTCTAAGTACAGATCATCCATTGGTGCCATTTCACCAACAAATTTCATTTGTCCCATGGTGAAGTGATCATCAACCTATGGGACATCTACCAACTAGGTGGGATTTTCCATCTAATAGAGATATATGATGAGTTCCTCCCTACTATATATTTCTGGGATGATTCCTCAAAGACTCATGTTTTGGAAAAGTAAATTCTCATCGTTATGAAGGATAAGTAGATAAAGGAGATAAATTTGTGCTCTCGTATCTCCTTCATGGATTTTATCGACATTCCACTTTTTCATATTGGAGTTAAGAAAACTGTTATCTTCCCACATCGGTGCCCTTCCCAGCAGATCTACGATAGTGTTGGATTGTACTGGTCCATTTTGGAAGATGGTTACTATACTTCATGGGGATCTGCAATTGTTCATGCTCATATTAGATTGGAAGGATTTATAGAAATATTTTTTAATGGATGGCTCTTCCTAGCTGGGGATGTGCATGTAGGATTTTGATTCAGCATGATGGTTATGGAAGCATGACTAGAGTAGGGGTAGTGTCTCAACTTGATGGTGTTGGCCCCTCCATGCCTTTATCAACTCTTGGTCCACATTCGGCAAGGAATCATCCCCTATAGAATCAGTGGCCGTTTCTAGTTTCTATTAAACTAAATATGGGATCACTTCTATTTTTATGACTATTACATCACTACCAGGATCCCTAATACCTCATCACATCATAGACCGTTGAACATATATGGGGTAGGGGCTATGTCCCTAATCCCTAAAGAGGTTAGAGATTCACTAATCCAATCTGACAACTTTTATTTGTACCCTTATCATGCACCGACTCTATTGTTTTTTTTCCAATGACAGTAGCTCTATCGATGAAATTTTCTATAATATCTCACTTTAGAAGGAGTTACTATAGTCAGGGTGGATGATTTGATCATTTGTGAGCCATATACACCTCATCAGTTTGATTTTTAGGTTGGTTTTATCCAAAGGGTCTCCCCATTCCTTTGGCTAGTGTGTGGGGGGAGTGACTCCCTGGGATCATCCGCCAAATTCTGATGTTGTTGGAACATGAGGAAACTAAAACTAAGATCATTCTTACATCTGTCATTTCCACCTTTCTTTCTCTGGATTATTCCCATGCTTGGGTGATGGCCTATATAGGTGGGGTGCTGAACCGACTAGTCTGTCATGTAGTCAAGCCATTTTCTTCACCAACCCCACTGTCTGTGGTAGCAATGGAGTTGATGGAAGACTTGGGAGATACATCAAGGAAGTTCCCTAGTCCTAGCGGTGACCACCCTGAAAGCGGGTTAGAATATGTTGAGAAAATTAGTCCTCTAGAACATGATATGGTTGATACACCTGCTTCATTGTGCATAGAAGCTCAGATGTGAAATAGACGGATCTGGAAAAAATTTCATATACTAGTTACTAACACTCCTCTGGAAACGTTTTTTGATCAAGAGGAGCATCTTCTACATATTTTTGGTGACTTGGAGGTTGATGGATTTGACTTCCAACCACTATATAAAGTCATGGATTAGACCATCCTAGTTCAGTAAGATTTATCCACTAATGAGAGGGGCTTACATGATTTATCATACAAGGTTCCCCTTATTGAGCAGATGAAGGAGGTTTCGGAGGCATTGGAGCAGGGTCTCTAGTTGATATTCAAACTGTAATCCTAGATGGATTCTTGGACTATGAAAATATAGTAATGTGATGAAATCATATCCCATATAAGTTATAAAATTTCAACATCATAAACATCATTAAAAACATCTAAAAATAGGGTTGAGGATATGACTACTTTGGTTGAGACTCTTCATTCTAGGGTGTAAGCAGAAGAGGTGGGGTGAGTGGCACTTCAACATTCAATCAACACCTCTCCCAAGATTATTGTTGACCTGGATATCAAAGAAGATCGAATTTTATTATAGTTTTACTATTTATATGCATCCTTTTTTATGATATTCTTAGAGAGACTCCAAAATGTAAAGATTCCCCTTATTCCATGCCTTATCGATGAATAGATCTATTAAACTTTATATGTGTTTCCCAATTTTTTTTATTCAGGATGTACATGAATTTTTTGTTGATCTTATATTATGTGAATAATCAACAATACATATCCCCTGAATAATATCATGTAAACATGAATGTATGAATCTGAATATCTAAATAATAATATATTCTTCTCAAGTAGTCCTCATGAATGCCCACCCACATGAGATTATTTATTGATATATCTATTCTAGATATCTTAAGATCACCTAATTCATATAAGGATCATTTAGGTAAGATATATGTACCAGGGGGATTTATTTTTCTTTTTCCAAAGCCGATAGGATTTGTGAGAGTTGATTGATTTTTTCTAAGGCCATATGGTGGGCCTTACAATCTTTTTCATTCTTGCATATTAAATTACTATTGTGTTTTAGTTTAGGGTATTTTATCTAGTACCTTCATTTATTTAGTATAGGGCATTTTAGATCAGACCTTTTATTACATTATTTTAGGTTCATTTATCTTGGACTTTCTATTGATTCAGTTTATGGTCTTTTATCTCATACCTTCTATTATTATAGTTTAGGGTCTTTTAGATTAGACCTTTTGTTGCTATATTTTAGGTTCTTTTAGTTCAGACATTTGGTTGTTGTATTTTATGGTCTTTTATCTCAGACTATCTATTGTTATAGTTTAGGATATTTTAGCTTAGACTTTATATCAATATAGTTTTGGGTCTTTTAGAACATACCATATATAACTGTAGTTTAAGGACTTTTAGCTCAGACCTTCTATTGTTGTAGTTTAGGGTCTTTTACCTTGTACCTTCTATTATTGTAGTTTAGAGTCTTTATCTTAGACTTTCTATTGTTGTAGTCTGGGTTCATTTAGCTCGTAAATTCTATTGTTGTATTTTAGGGTCTTTTAGCTCAGACCTAATCGTTGATCATGGGATATGGTTCAAACATTCCAAGAATAACCCAAAACACTCTAGAGTGTTGGATTCTTCTATGGTGTTGTGAGGGCTCACAAGGATAATAAATCCATTTTATAGAGTGATACATTTTTTTGAAAACCAAAGGAATATATATAGGAGTGATAGGTATACATTCATATTCAATAAAATGGTTTCTTGAAGCCGGGAATCTTTTCTTGGGGCCATGGAAGATTTATGAAGGTATAATATCAGTTAAGGGGAAAATAATAGTGTTGATAGGATTTCCTAGAAAGTTGGAATATGGGTGATTGAAGTCATAACCCAAAATTTTGAGCTCATGGATATGGGATGTGGAAGACATATCGGGTATACCCTATGACACTCTAAGAATCCAAGTTATTCTATGGTGTTTTCAGGGTTCACAATGATTGAATCTCCCTTCTATCAAGGAGGAGACGCCTTTAGTTGGTGGGAGAAGGACCTTATACATCGGTAGCATGGTCAAGAAAAAGATGATCTCCACTCCTTTCCAAGGGCCATGGAACATTTATTAAGACTCAAATGTTTATATGATGAAGTTCATTGTGGAAGGAAAGCTATCCAGGAAGGGTTTTGACATCCTAGGGTAGTTAGCTCTTGAATTGTGAATCATGGGCCCTATGCCCTATGATTTCAAATCATGATGTGTGGGACAACAATGGTTCGTGAATGGAGTGACGCATTACATCCTTGAGAAAGGGTCCAAAACATGGTGACATCACATCATGGATGTCGAATTTTCTTGGATTGTTTGGTATTGAGATTGTATGTCATGGTCTAAAGTACTCGGGTTAGGAGGATGATATGGGATAGTCATATTGGGAGTAATTCATATCACATTGAGGTGTTGAGTTCTACTACAATGATGTTAGGGATCACAAGGAATAGAAAGCCCATTTTTCATAGTGACGCATTTGGTTGATAACCATAGGGGAATATGCAAGAGTTATAGACATACATGCATAGTTAAGAAAAGGGTCCCTTGAAGTTGAGTATCCTTTCTAAGGGCCATGGAAGATTTACGGTGATCTGAGGCCCCCCAAAACAAGAAGTGTGATTTGTGGAATGTGTAATATCTAATAATGGTTTGAGAACCCTAAAAATTGTTTCACCCCCCAGTGAACACATTCATGCATTGAGGAGATGTGAAAAGTCATTAATCTAACTTTTTTCTCATCCATGGGGTCCAGCGAACATAGATTGGATTTCAATAGGGCTGTAGAGTATCCCCTAAGAGATTTATTCCTTATTTATTCATTCCCCAATGTTTTCCTAAACTCTTGAGATGAAGAGTTTAGTGAGAGAAATACTTGACATTTTCTCAGATCACTCTTTATGGGTTGTAAAACTGACAGGTTTTTGTCTCTTTCATCAGTAGTTTAAGGTCTTACGATTTGGACTATTATAGGATGGAGTTTAAGGTCGTACATATAATGAACCAAAATTTTATCAATGGAATTTCTCCCTTCTTATATTAATTTTATTACATAAAGACCATAATAAAAAACTTTATAAATGAATAATTAATGAAATATGAAGTATTTCTTGACGTTAAGTAACCCATACAGATGAAATAGTAACTTTACATTAGGAATAGTAATATAAACCTTATAAATAGTAAACCAGAAAAATGAATAATAACCTCACCCATTAAAGTATAAATAAAATTTAGGCATCTTAAAATTGAAATTATGATATAATTATAATATATTATAACTAAATAAATGTTTTAAAAATTAGTAATTAAGTCATAAATATTTACATACAATTTGAAGATTAATTTCATATTTAAAAAGAACATTTATTTTTAGAAAATGTATTCATAAATTAATATTTTGTTGTCTTATGATTTTAAGATAATTTTATGTGACCCTAATTAATTTTTCAAAGTGTTATAAAATAAGTTACAATTTTAAAATCTGTATTTTCTGAGTAAATGGTGATTTTAATTAAAAATTAAATTTATCATATTTAGAAAATTATTTTCATAAGATGGAGTTAATTTTTGAATTATACAAATTGAAAAAATAGTTAGGGTTAATTTCTTTTATTTTTATAAAATACTTGAATTGTTTATGAAAGGTAAAATATGGTAATTTTTGATAAATGCTAAATACATGAATTTTTTAGTCATTGTTAATGTAAAGATGAAGTAAGAAAATTAATCTCGAACCAAACTTCATTATTTTAATATAATTAGTGATAAGTATCAAACTATTCATATTCTTCATCCAAAATAATAAACTAATGATTAAAATAACGAGAAAACACTTTTCTCCACCACTAAAAATTACACCTCTTCTCCTCACATATTCCAAGATTTTAGACATGTCCAAATTATACCCAATCCTCTTAATAATCACATATCTCATGTCTATGATACCTTGGTCTCATTAAAATACCAAAACCTTTTCCCTAAAGTGGTTCTCAAGGATGAGAAATTTAAGTGGTAAAATCCCCTTCCTTTTTCTTTTAATTTCTTTTAATTTCTTTTTCATTTATTATTCTCTCCTGACCTCCCATATCCAAATGTTCAATATAACTCCATTATATTTTATATACTGTACTTTTATTACATTAATGTAAGATACATCATCAAACTCTTCCCGCTGTCTCTTTTATTTTAAAAATTAAATCATCGCTCGTGATGTGTAAATTTACCAACAGAGTGGGTGATGCACATTCATTTTCCTTTAAAACGATCTAGAATGTTAATAAAATAATTAAAATTGTTTAAAAAGATTTTAAAATTTATGTTAAAACCATATTTATGTTCTATAAATAACATTTATACATAATAATAAATGATAAAACAAAACGAGTTCATTGTGATCGAATAACCTCCAAAATTAACCTAAAATGGTCATCATTAAATTTTATCTAATGATCCATAATCATACCATATAACCAAATTCTTGATAAGATCCTTTAAAATTATGGAATATAGTTAATAACATATAATAATAATTATTAATATTTATCCATTACATGAACTTCCATTCATGTATACAAGTGAACCGATCATGAAAACTAAGAAAATGAAAACTCTGGAATGATGAAATTAAACTCTATAACTCATCGAAAATCCCATAAATGAAATTAATAAAACCATAATGAATAAAATTCATGTATAAAAGGTTATTTATTTATTAATTAATGAATATAATGTGATTATATAGGATATTAAAGTGAAAAAAATAATTCGGACATAAGGTAAGGGGATTCGCAAACCTAACTCCATTTCCTTTGGTTTTTCCCTCTTTCACAAAAATTTCAATATGTATATTAATTTAATTATCCTTAAATTTAATTTAATTATTCTACCCTTTCCTTTTCTGGTATATACCTGGTTTCTACTTGAGTTTATTAAAAACACAATGTTTTCTAAAAGAACTCTTTTTTCAACAAAAAAATATGCCTTTTATTTCTCTTGTGACTGTTTCTTCTTCACTCAAGATTGATGATTCCTATAAAAATAATATTATTCCCTTTTTATTTAAAAATGTTTATTCATGAATATATGATTTATTAAATTAAATCCATTCCTTTACATGGGTTATTTTATGTTCAATATTGATATATTTTCTTTGTGGCATGCATGATAATGTAAATGTTATGATGTGACGGGTGTTCCAAGAATTATATAGTTCAATGTAAATGTTGTGAAAAGAAGATTATTCCTGGAATTATATAAATATAAAATGAATTTTCTTCACAAATATGTGGGATATTTGACCACTATGACATGATGTTTCATTTTTATGCATTTCCACATTCCACAAATTTATCTAATGATTCCTCTATTGATTATGATGATGATCCTATGTTTATCTTATGATGAAGATGATTATGATCACCCATGTTATATTGTTTCATGTTCTTATTTATCCACTTAATGGGATTTTATCTCACCCCATTTTTTTATGTATATCTGTAGGTGACTACATGTACTAAGGATAATTCATGGGCCAATAAGAATCTAAATAATAAGGAATTAAATAATTTTTAAGTTTTATTATGTAAAGTTTATGTATGGTCCTAATCTTCTGAAGACACTGAACCTTTGAATCCTGGTTTTATAACACTATTTTGTTGTTATGTTTAAAATTATGTAACAGTCATGTAAGAAAATCAATATCTCTATAGTTGGTATCAAAGCACGTTTTAGTTAATTTTGGAATTATGATTAGAGAAAATTTGTGAAAAACCTTAGTATGAGATTAAGTATAAGTAAGCACCCAATAATCCTTATTTTAAAAAATTATAAAACATAGATATCTGATAGAGCGCTGTCGTGGGCGCCCTCAAATGATTAATGTGATTTTGGGGTACTTAGGTGCAGCAGAGTGGCTGACCAAGGTCATCTCTCAAAGGAGGAAGTGAATTTAACAACTTATTAAAGGTATTCTAAAAATAGAATAAAATAAAAACACTAATTTAAAGGATTGGGGTTTTTTTATAGTTTATGAATCTAGAAGAAGTTTTCTGGAAGAAGATTGTATATTTTTTGTATTTAGTTTTGAAATGAATTTCAATTAGAATGACACAACAAGAAGATGTTTTTTAGAAATCTATTTTAAAAGGCGTAATCGATCTAACTCTACCTCTTCATTCAATTATTAATCATTATCATTTAAATCAATATCCACTTAATTATGATCCCCTAATTTGTTATCCCTCAAACCCTACGAGAGTTAACTTAACCACAAAGATGAAATTACTTAAACCCTAGGCTAGCTTCAGAACAAGCAATCACAGCACCCTGCTTTGATTGTTGTTCTAAGGATAGCTTATGGTCAGTGGTTAATTAGATCACATATCCATTCTGTAAATGAGGATGAATTGTGTTTAGGGATTATATTTGAACTCTACAAATTTGTCCCATGTGGTCTTGTATTACCGATTAAGATTACACTCTCACAATTTACACAAAATCCCGAGCTCGCGTGTTTTTGTGTTAATTGTTTAATTGCTTGCTTAGTTTCTTGTAATTTAAAAACACAATTCATGGATCATATTATGTGAATTACAGTAGCTCATTGATTCAAAATAATTAAATGAAGATGGTAGAAGATAGATCGATTACTAAAAGACTACTCTTCCATGGGTGGCGTAATCATCGTAGAAGTGTTTTTCATGTGCAAAGGTTTATAATGGGTATAACCCAATAACGCTTCTACTCAAGAATTCCAGCCCAAAGAGGAAGATTAATAGAAGAATAAATTTAAAAAAAACAGAAGAAAAGAGAAGAAATAAAATAAGAACAAAGAAGTTTATTACACAAATGAAAACATTACAAAATGAAGAAGAGAAGGAGGCTTCGATGAGGGGATCCTTGCTTCAAGAGATACCCCTCTTAAAATGGTTGGAGAATTTGGGTGAAACAAATTCTCCACTACCTACAATATCCTAATGCACGTACCAACCCCTCCAAATGAGAAAAACTCTAATTTATAGAGTGGAGGGGAGGCTAGGTTTAAAGAGGTTTCAAGTGTGAATGGGAAATCTCGGCCAAATATTTTGATACAAATTTCTCCGCCTATTTGACCTCCAGAACGCGTGAACCAGCTCTCCTTCCAGAAAGATGATTTGTGGGAAAATTAATCCCCAAGGTCATCTCAAAATAGGGGCTTAATCCAAGACCGGATTAAGAAGATATTTCCCAAATATAGAACCCATGTCCATTCTGCCGAGTCCATCCCACCATTGGATTAATGTCCCATTTACTCCATCCAAATTCCCTTTTTAGCTCTAGTTTCCTGAATGAAAGTTGTAGAACATTAAGTTAGTAACACTTTTAAAAAATTTCAAATTACAATGATAAATATAAAAATATGTATCTTCGAAATACTACAGTGCACTATAAAGGGTAAAACTGGAATTTTCACCAAATTTTCAAATGAATGATAAAATCCCAAATATTTTATAAATAAAAATATTTAGAACAATTTGGGGAAATTATATCATTTATTATCAATAAAATATTCAACAAAATAGTGTTTTATCAACTCCCCTACACTTACCCTTTTGCACTCCTGAGCAAAATCTCATATTAAGTAAACATCAATATCAAATCAAAACCAATTTTAAAACACATATCCTTGAGATCAATCAATTTCACACCAAGAATCAAAAGATATCATGCCTCATAAAAAACCTTATTTCATGTTCTCCATTTATATCATTCAATATATTTCCACTTCATTTATCCTCCCATGCACAAAACACTTACCTCGCTTGAATTTTCTCTAATCACTCAAATATCAAATTTTTTTTTGCAATGTCTTTCTCATCCAAACTCATACAAGGGTCACCATAGGCTTGATAAATTTCTACATCACCACCTAATGTGATTCAAGGACATATGTTTATCATGCGGACTTTTCAGGGGTTTTCTGTGGCTTTCGGTTGGTAGGATTAAGATGTGAAAAATTCTGAGGCTGAATGAGGAGGGCTTGACTCATTTTGAAGCAAAATTGCATTAATCTAATTTTCACTTAAATATGGTCTTCTCCTCAATCAACATAGTATAAATTCAGCTACATCATCATGAAAAGGCATGAAAGGTTTACACCATTCATCATTTGAGTATCAAAAATTTCAATCTTCTCAAACATGATTTTCTTGAAAGCTCCAAATGGGCACAGCTTTCCACCTCAATTAGAAGCTCCAGAAAAGGCACAGCTTCACTTGTCTTGAAATCTCCAGAAAAGGCACAAATTTAAATATAATGGCTTTATTCAGTAGAAAACACATCTCTTCAGAATTTAATTTTCCACCCAAAGTATCACAGAATGTGGTGGTACAACACAAGACAGCTTCGCACACACTTAAGCTCAACAAGATTATGCAATATCACTTCAAGAGTTGGATGGATAGGGAAAATTGGCATGTAATGTGGCTAACCTAACATGTTGTGAATGGATTCTAAGGGATACAAGGATTAAATATTCATGGTATGCCATTATAAAAAAGGATTCTTCGAAATGGGGTTTTTAATACCGAACAAATGCCTCAATCATTTAAACATATGTACCTCAAACCCTCAAGTTTTGACAGGAATAGATCAAATTCTGGTTAAATCAAACATGGTTTGGTTCTCTCAAGAAGTGAGGTGAATGTAAAGAATATGAAAATAATGGTTCATAAGCCTTACAGGAATGTGATTTCAAATATAAAGACGGTGAGATGTGGCATGGGATTCAAAATTCAGTGTACTTTTCATGAAATTACTAAATATTTGAACTTGAAACAAAGTCATTTCAGCATTCATTTAAGCTTAGTTTCAAGGTATAAATCGTTTCACTCATTTATATGCATTTCAAAATTGTGATGAGAATCATTTCAGCTCAAAAATTTCAAAAACACAAAGAAAATTGAAAAATAAACACACAAAATTTGAAAAACACACAAAATATTTTTCGGTTTTTTTTAAATAGGAAAACAATTTAAATTAATAAACTAAAAGGTTCACTCCCTTACACTTAAAATATTGCATTGTCCTCAATGTGAACCCATGAGATGATATATGCACATGAAATGCAGAATTTTTAAATTGGACAAATAATATAAAAGTGAAAGGGTTAGAAACATCCTGATGTGCTCAAGTGATGATGGGGTCATGCAGTGTGATAAAATCAACTGTATCAGTAGGAAGTCCCTCAATGTATCTCTTCAATCGTTGCCCATTGACTGTAAATCTCCTTCTAGTGTCCTCTTGTGTGATCTCCACTGCACCATAAGGAAAAACATGAGATAGAATATAAGGACCTAACCATCTAGAACACAACTTACCAGGCATCAACTTCAGTCATGAACTGTAGAGAAGGACTTTCTCTCCAACATCAAACTCCCTTTGTTGGATAATTTTGTCATGAGCTGCTTTTGATCTTTCCTTGTAGAGCTTTGAGTTCTCATATGATGTCAGTCGAATCTCCTCAAGCTCTTTAATTTTCAACTTTCTTTTAATTCCAGCTTGGACCAAATCCATGTTGCATTTCTTTATAGCCCAATATGCCCGATGCTCGACTTCCACTGGGAGATGACATGCTTTCCAAAAAACAATCCTAAATGGGGACATACCAATGGGTGTCTTGTATGCTGTCCTATAAGACCACAATGCATCATCCAAGCGCTTTCTCTAATCCTTCCTATTTGGCTGCACTGTTTTCTCCAATATTTGTTTCAACTCGCGAT
This sequence comes from Viscum album, assembly GCA_963277665.1. Classification (NCBI taxonomy): domain Eukaryota; kingdom Viridiplantae; phylum Streptophyta; class Magnoliopsida; order Santalales; family Viscaceae; genus Viscum; species Viscum album. Next base: position 284,090,991 of record OY728120.1, on the reverse strand, counting down.
TTGAAACCTCAGCCTGGCCATTTGTTTGGGGGTGGTATGGTGTTTCTGTTTTGTGTGTAACCCCATACTTCCAAAGTAGGGAAGAAAAATTCCTATTGCAAAAGTGTGTCCCTTGTCACTGATGATGCCTTTGGTACTCCAAACCTGCAAAAAATCTGTGCTTTGACAAAGTCCACAACAACATGAGAATCGTCAGTCCCGGTGGCCTTGGCCTCCACCCATTTACTCACATAATCAAAAGCAACCAAAATATACAAAAATACAAATGAACTAGGAAAAGGACCCATAAAATCAATGCCCCATACATCAAAAATCTCACAGAATATTATGGGCTTTTGGGGCTTCTCGTGTCTCCTAGAAATATTCCCAGTGTGTTGCCAATGAGAGCATGACTTAAAAAACACATGGGCATCATGGAACAAGCTAGGAAAATATAATCCAGAGTCCAAAACCTTCCTAGCTATCCTTTGGGGTCCAATGTGTCCACCACAAGCAAGTGTATGAAAGAAATGCAAAACAGACTCAAACTCATGATCGGGAACACACCTCCTAATGACTTGGTCACTACACATGCACCAGAGGTAAGGATCATCCCACACATAATACCTAGACTCACTTTTTAATTTTGGGACTTGATATTTCTTTAAATTTGCAGGGATTTCAGAGGCAACAATGTAGTTCACTAAATCAGCATACCAAGGATGCGTACCTGAGATGGAATAAAGATGCTCATCAGGAAAAGTGTCCCGAAGTGGTACCTGGTCCAAGGTGTCATCCTCCATTGTGTGAGTAAGCCTACTCATGTTGTCTGCCACCAAATTCTCTGACCGCTTCTTGTCCTTTATCTCAAGGTCAAACTCCTGAAGAAGGAGCATCCAACGGATAAGTCGTGGCTTTGCATCTGGCTTCTTCAGGAGGTAGCTCAAAGCTGTATGGTCAGAAAAAACAACTACTTTAGAGCCCAATAAATATGAACGGAATTTATCTAAAGCAAATATGACAGCAAGAAACTCCTTTTCTGTGGTTCTGTAGTTTGATTGGGATGAATCCAATGTCCTTGATTCATAGGCAATCACATGTGAACGTACTTCCACCCTCTGAGATAAGACTTCTCTAACCGCAAAGTTGGAGGCGTCACACATAAGCTCAAATGGAAGGTCCCACTGCGGGGAATGTATGATCGGTGGAGTGGTCAGACACTTCTTTAGCTCATCAAATGATACCCTGCATGAATCATCAAAATTGAAGTCAATATCTTTTTGAAGCAATCGAGATAAGGGTAGAGCGATCTTACTAAAATCTCTGATGAAGCGTCGATAAAATCCAGCATGTCCAAGGAATGATCGAACATCACGCACACATGTACGATATGGAAGGGATGAAATAATGTCTACCTTAGATTTATCAACTTCAATTCCATGTTGTGAGACTATATGACCTAACACAATTCCCTTTTCGACCATGAAATGACATTTTTCAAAATTTAAGACCAGATTCTTATCAATACAACGATCCAACACATCACTCAAACTAGAGATACAATCATAAAATGAGGATCCATAAACTGTAAAATCATCCATAAATACCTCCATGAAGGTCTCAATGAAATCTGAGAAAATACTCACCATGCATCTCTGGAAGGTACCTGGGGCATTACAAAGTCCAAATGGCATCCTTCTGTAATCAAAGGTACCGAATGGGCAGGTGAATGTCATCTTCTCCTGGTCCTCTGCTGCAATGGGAACCTGAAAATAGCCAGAGAAACCATCCAATAAGCAATAATGCGTCCTACCTGCAAGTCTCTCAAGCATCTGGTCAATGAATGGAAGTGGGAAATGGTCCTTACAAGTGTATTGATTTAGTTTCCTATAATCAATACACACTCTCCAACTATTTTGAACTCTCACAGGAACTAAATCATCATTTTGATTTTTTAAAATAGTGAAACCAGTTTTCTTAGGCACAACCTGAATTGGACTTACCCACTGAGAATCTGAAATAAGATAGATTATACCTTCCTCGATCAATTTTGGAACTTCTTTTTTAACAACCTCCAAAAGTGTTGGATTGAGTCTCCTTTGTGGTTGCCTCACCAGTTTAGCCCCATCCTCCAAGAGAATCCTATGCATGCAAATGGAGGGGCTAATACCTGATATGTCTGCCAATGTCCAACCAATTTCCCTAATGTTATCTCTCAATAGATTCAAAAGTTTTTCTTCATGTTCAAAAGAGAGATTGTTAGAAATGATAATAGGTAATCTATCACCACTCATCAAGTATGTATATTTAAGATTTGGGGGCAATGGCATGAGTTCCAATGTAGGGGGGTAATGTATGAATGGAGAAATTGATGCAACAGACATATCTGCACAATGAACATCAGTATCAGAAAAAAATCATCACAATCAGAGAATAAAGCATCAAATCCATCAGCATACTCAACATCCATGTCATAATCAGAGTGAACATGATCAAAATCAGAATATGAATCCACATCAAAATCAAATCCAAGAAAGGATTGTGTATCAGCAACATGTGTGGAAGTGCTCTTAGACTTCAAACACGAACCAATACTCATAATTTCCCTAAGAATAGGACAATCAAATTCTATGGAGTTTTTATTTGGTGGTTCAAAATGGGAGATAACAAAAGAAGAATGGTCCTCTGAGGGGTACTTCATGGAATCCATAACATTAAATATCACAACTTCATCTCCAAATTCCATGGAAAGTGTACCTTCATTGACATTTATGATAGTTTTTGCAGTTTTGAGGAAGGGTTTACCTAAGATAATGGGGGCATGAGAACATACCTGATCATCCTGCATGTTAATCACATAGAAGTCTGCTGGAAAGATCATGTCTCTTACCCGGACAAGTACATCCCCAAGGACTCCCGCTGGATATGCCGTAGCTCTATTCGCCAATTGCACCACTACTCTTGTTGGCTTCAACTCACCAACCTGCAAGGAAGAGAATACAGAGTGAGGCATCACATTTATTGAAGCCCCTAAATCACAAAGAGCATCAGATAAGTGCAACTCCCCTATGGTACATGGGATAGTGAATGTCCCAGGATCCTTGCACTTTGTTGGCATTGCTAGAGTTGGTGTGATGAGTGTCGAGACATTCCTTCCAAGGCTGATCCTCTCATTTCCCTTAAGGCCTCTTCGATTGGTGCAGAGTTCTTTTAAGAATTTCGAATACCTTGGAATTTTCTTAATGGATTAAAGTAGATGAATGTTGATCTCCACATGCTTGAATGTGTCCAAAACCTCCTTTTGCATTGCTTCTTCAGCCATATTCTTGGTTTGAACAACCCTGTTTGGTAAAGGAATGGGTTTAGGAGGAACATCATCAATCTTTTTCTTACCTTTATCTTTCTCCTTGGATTGCTCATCAGTTGGTTTGGAATGGGGCTTCTCTAGAGTTGAGGTGAATCCCGGTGGAATGGTAGGTACAGATGTATCATTCATTTTCTTCCCACTTCTCAATGTGATGGAACTAACATTCCCCTTTGGATTTGGAGTGGGTTGGGAAGGTAGATTTTCGGAATTATTACTTACATGTTCATGGAGGGCGGTGGCAATCTGCCTCATTTGAGTCTTCAACTCCCTCAGCTCCGAACCTTGACTCTTTATCTCATTCTGTTGATTAAGAATAATTTGATTCAAAAGGTCATCAGTGTTAGAATCTACCTTGGGTGGGGGATTCCCTTGTTTTTGGCTTGTTGATGTTTGAGCTTCAAATATCCTTTGGGGTTCTTGGAAACCCTGTTGGTAAGACGGAGGCTGCTAGAAGTTTGGTTGAAAAGGGGGCCTTTGTTGTTGTCCAGAGCCATACCTCATGTCTGACTGATCTTTCCACCCTTGGTTGTATGCTGGATCAAACTTCTTTTGGGGATATGGTTGTTGTTGTTGCTGCTGATATGGTCTCCCAGGGAACACTGCTGCACAGTCTTCTATTTCTTGTAGTTGTGAGCAATAGTCAGTTGGGTGGCTTGTCTCATTGCAAATACCACAAGGCCTTGAAAGAGGGGGTAGAGATGTCTTTTGTGCCAAAGAAATTTTCCTCACCATAGTGGTCAATTCTTCCAACTTGGTATCCATAAAATGACTATCAAGAGAGGAAGGACTTACCTGATGTACTCCCCTGACATGTGGTGTACCTCTATCGCCAAATTGTTGGGAGTTTTGGGCCATCTTGTCGATCAACACACGTGCAGCTACTGGTGTCTTGTCCACCCATGGTCCTCCAGCCACAGCATCCACCATGCTCCTCTCCATGGGTGTGAGTCCTTCATAGAAGTACTGAATGAGGATTTGCTCACTGATTTGGTGATGCGGACAGCTTTCACACAACTTCTTGAATCGCTCCCAGTACTCATACATTGACTCCCCTTGTGCTTGCTTGATCCCCGATATCTCCTTTTGAATGGAAGTCGTCCTTGATGCTAGAAAAAATCTCTGCAAGAAAATATGTTTCAAATCGTTCCAACAAGTTACATCTTCGGGTTGTAAATAATACATCCAGTCTTTTGCAGCTCCATCAAGTGAGAATGGGAATGCTCTTAATTTGATTTGATCTTCAGAAACATTTCTTGGTTTAAGGGTTGAGCAAACCACATTAAATTATTTCAAATGTTTATTGGGATCCTCACTAGAGAGTCCATGAAACATTGGAAGTATGTGAATTAACCCAGATTTTAGTTCAAAGTCCGATTCGAGATTTGGGTATGCAATACAATTTGGTTGATAGTTAATATCAGGTGCAGCCAATTCTCGAATGGTTCTATTAAGTTCATTTCCATTGTTTTCAGCCATTGGTTCTTCTTTTATGTTTGAATTTGAATTGCTTCCAATTTTAATGTTTCCAGAAGAGAGGAATTCACCAACTGGTTGAATATTGAAACTTCCCGTGGATTGAGAATGTCTGATTCGTGCCCTAAGGCTACGTTCAATCTCAGAGTCAAGATCTAAGAGATATTCAGGATTAGTTCATGTCATAGATCAAATAAAAATGTAATGAAAGAAAGTGGACCATAGTAAAATAAAAATGAGAAGTTTGAGTTGATGGTCCAAAAAAAGTAGAAGAAAATAAAAGAAGAAGAAGAAAAATCAGATTGGGTAAAGAAGGAAGAAAGAAGAGAGGAATAGAATAAAATGTAAAATAAAATAAATACCTCTAATTGGTTGAAATAATTACTTGCCTCCCCGGCAATGACGCGAATTTGATAGAGCGCAGTCGTGGGCGACCTCAAATGATTAATGTGATTTTGGGGTACTTAAGTGCAGTAGAGTGGCTGACCAAGGTCGTCTCTCAAAGGAGGAAGTGAATTTAACAACTTATTAAAGGTATTCTAAAAATAGAATAAAATAAAAAAACTACATTAAAGGATTTGGGTTTTTTTTATAGTTTATGAATCTAGAAGAAGTTTGCTGGAAGAAGATTGTATATTTTTTTGTTTTTTGTTTTGAAATGAATTTCGATTAGAATGACACAACAAGAAGATGTTTTTTTAGAAATCTATTTTAAAAGGCGTAATCGATCTAACTCAACCTATTCATTCAATTATTAATCATTATCATTTAAATAAATATCCACTTAATTATAATCCCCTAATTTGTTGTCCCTCGAACCCTACGAGAGTTAACTTAACCACAAAGATGAAATTACTTAAACCCTAGGCTAGCTTCGGAACACGCAATCACAACACCCTACTTTGATTGTTGTTCTAAGGATAGCTTATGGTCAGTGGTTAATTAGAGCACATATCCATTCTGGAAATGAGGATGAATTGTGTTTAGAGATTATATTTGAACTCTAAAAATTTATCCCATGTGGTCTTGTATTACCGATTAAGATTACGCTCTCACAATTTACACAAAATCCCGACCTCACATGTTTTTGTGTTAATTGTTCAATTGCTTGCTTAGTTTTTTGTAATTTAAAAAAACAATTCATGGATCATATTATGTGAATTACATTAGGTCATTGATTCAAAATAATTAAATGAAGATGGTAGAAGATATATCGATTACTAAAAGACTACTCTTCCATGGGTGGCGTAATCATCGTAAAAACGTTTTGCATGTGCAAAGGTTTATAATGGGTATAACCCAATAACGCTTCTACTAAAGAATTCCAGACCAAATAGGAATATTAAGAGAAGAATAAATTTAAACAAAACAGAATAAAAGAGAAGAAATAAAAGAAGAACAAATTAGTTTATTACACAAATGAAAACATTACAAAATGAAGAAGAGAAGGAGGCTTCGATGAGGGGATCCTTGCTTCAAGAGCTACCCCTCTTACAATGGTTGGAGAATTTGGGTGAAACAAATTCTCCTCTTCCTCCAATCTCCTAATTCACGTCCCAACCCCTCCAAATAAGAAAAAATCCAATTTATAGAGTGGAGGGGAGGCTAGGTTTTAAGAGGTTTCAAGTGTGAATGGGAAATCTCAGCCAAATATTTTAATACAACTTTCACCGCCCATTTTACCTCAAAAAGCGTGAACCAGCTCTCCTTCAAGAAGTATTATTTGTTTTAAAATGAATCCCAGAGCTCCTCTCAAAATATGGGATTAATCCAAGACTGGATGAAGAAGATATTTCCCAAATACAGAACCCATGTCCATTCTGCCGAGTCCAGCCCACCATTGGATTAATGTCCCATTTACTCCATCCAAATTCCCTTTTTAGCTCTAGTGTCCTAAATTAAAGTTGTATAACATTAAGTTGGGAACGCTGTTACAAAATTTCAAATTACAATGATAAATATAAAAATATTTATCTTCGAAATACTAAAGTTCACTATAAAGGGTAAAACTGGAATTTTCACCAAATTTTCAAATGAATGATCAAATCCCAAATATTTTATAAATAAACATATTTAGCACAATGTGGTGAAATTATATCATTTATTATCAATAAAATATTCAAAAAATAGTGTTTTATCAATATCCCACAAGATATGACTTTATAATTAATTACACTAAGGAATAAATTATTTATTCATTACTTGATGTATTATGTTTTATTATTACCTTTTCTATTTTAGAAAATGGTGGGAATGAGTAGAAACTAGGCCAACCACCCATACAAGAAACAATATGGTGATTGTCCGAATGACATCCTCAATGCCTTGGGGGTGGAGTTAAATATTTCATGGAAATTATTACCCATCTTTCTTACATTATAAAAAATAACCTAAATAATGTGGAATGTACACCTTCACCTAAGGGGGAGAAATTGTTTATCGAGTACTTTATGTGGAAATGACCACCAATATTTAGTGGATCTTACAATATACTACTAGTGGAATAGTGGGTCAACTCAATAGAGAAGATTTTTTATGTACTTCACTGATCTAAGATGGTTAAAATTACTCTTTCCATTTATTTTCTAAATGGAGAGGCCAACCAATGGTGGGAGTTCATTAATAGCACCAAGTAGAAATATGAAATTGAATATATGGAGTGGAAAGACTTTAATATAATGTTTCTTAATAATTATTTCCCTCTAACTCTTCATAAAAATATGAAGAGATAATTTATAGAGATGAAGAAAAAGTAAGGTGGATCTATATCTACCTATGAATAAAATTTCACAAGTCTTTCAAGGTACGCTTTGGGTTTTGTTATCAACAATGATATAAAAATTGATAGATTCATTAGTGGATTAAAACCAAAACATCAAAAGGATCTAGAAATTCAATACTTTGGGAGATATAAAGAAGTTTTTGGATGTTCTCTCAATGTTTATATGGATTTTGGAGAATGGTCTCATGGTTATGGGGATAAGAAACAAAAGATTTCATTTCAAGCCAGAGGATCTAATGAGAAAGGTGGAAATAAAACTCAACAACCCACATGTCAAAAAATGTGGGAAGAAGTATCATGGTAACTGCCTTAAAGGAAAGAGGAAATGATTCAAGTGTGGGAGAGAAGGCCATCAAGCTCATGAATATCAAAAATAAATGAGTAAGTAGGACAATGTGGTGGAGGAAAGAAGAGAACCACCCATGGTTAAATGTTATAACTATAGGGGGGAATGGAACTATGCAAGTCAGTCCACTAAACATCAAGTCCTCAAGGGTAATCATCATCAGCATCCACCAAATCCAAAGGTACAAGGAAATGATTATTCCATCACTATTTCTGAAGTGGAGCAAGAAAATGAATTTTTACAATGTCCACTTATTATTCACTCAAGAATGGAAAAATTATTATTTGATTATGGTTCTATGCATTTCATTATATCTTGAAAGTTTTATAGAACAATTTAATTGAATCCCCAAAACCTTGAAGTAGAGATATCCATAGAAACACCAAGTGGCGCAATCATTGAAACCCAAGTGTTTTAATCTTCCCATGTTGGTGTATGTGGGAAGATTCTTCCAAAAAATATCATGATACCTCCCTTGGTGGAATTAAATTATATAATGGGAATGGATTGGATCTCATTATACAGAGCACATATCAACTATTGGAAAAAGGAGATATCATTTCATATTACAAACTATACCATAATCCTCTATAAATGTAAGTAAGATCTTGAATCTCTATTAGAAAATCCTTCAATGTTGTGGGTGTTGATTCCCTGTGAAGAGTAATACCTCACTCAAATGGTTGATTCAAAGGAAAGTGTTAACCTAGGGGAAATTCCCATTGTGAGGGAACATAGCAATGTATTTCCTAAATAGTTACCCAAACTTCCACTAGATTGTGAGGTAGAGTTCCCAATAGATCTCATACTCAGAGATACTCCTATCTCAAAGTGTTCTTATATGATGTCTCCTATAAAACTAGAGGTGTTAAAAAATAAGTTTCAAGATCATTTGGAAAAAGGGTTCATACGCCATGTGAATCACCTTCAGGTGCGCAAGCTCTCTTTTTCAAGAAGAATGATGGATCAATGCGACTATGTATCAATTATTGGTAACTCAAAAATATTACCATAAAGTACATGTATCCTCTTCTAGGTATTGATGAATTCTTCGATCAGCTTTGAGAAGCTTAGTACTTCTCAAAGGTGAATCATTGTTCTAGATATCATCAGTTAAAGGTAAAGAAGGAAGATATTCAGAATATTACCTTCCGTACAATGTATGGGAACTATGAGTTTCTAGTAATTCCCTTTATAATTACTAATTATCTTAAAATATTCATGGATTTGATGAATAGAGTCTTTATAAATTACCTTGAAAATTTTTTAGTAGGGTTTATTGATGATATTATCATCTACTCCAAGAGTAGTGAGGAACATGAAGAACTTATAAGTATTGTGATGGTGACATTGAAGAATGAAAAATTGTATTCCAAGTTCATCAAGTGTAAATTTTGGATGTATCAAGTCACATTATTTGGACACATGATCACAAGTGAGGGAATTTTTGTGGACCCCTCAAAAACAAAGGTGACTGAGGAATGGCCCAGACCCTCTGGTGTCATAGAAATACACAGTTTTCTTTGATTATCTAGGTACTACTAATGTTTTTGAGAAATTTATCATGATTCTATAGCATGATAACTAAGTTAACAAGGAAAGGGATAAAGTATGTCTGGATGGATGAATGTGAGGAAATCTTAAAGGAGCTAAAGAGAAGGTTTATCACTACACCGGAACTCACATTCCGGAAAAGTAGAGAAGGTTTTGTGTTATACAATGATGCTTCAAATAAAGGCTTATGTTGTGTACTCATGAAAAATAATAATGTGATCACCTATGCCTTGTGATAGTTGAAGATCAATGAGTATAACTACCCAATGTATGATCTAGAGCTAGAAGCAATGATTTTTTCCTTGAAAATCTAGTGGCACGAACTCTATGGTGAGAAGTGGGACATATATACCAATCACAAGAGCCTAAATTATATATTCACATAAAATTATCTCAACATGCATCAAAGGATATTTTTAGATCTAATCAAGAACTATGATTTCTCTATTCACTATCATCCCAGCAAGGCGAACAAGGTAGCTGATGGTCTTAGTAGAAAAGAACTTTCTACTCTATCCATGTTGTAGATTGAGAATGATCTTATCTTCATGGATATGCAAAGGATATATTTGGAAATCATAGTGTAAGGGAATACATACTACGTTTCCCAAATTATTTCCCAACTATTTATCCAAGAAAAGATTAAGGAGGCACAAAGGGATGATCTAGAGTTACAAAAATAAGGTGAATGTAGTAAAGGAAGGGAAACTGAATGTGTTTCATATCATTGATGATGGTATGATTTGGTTTGGAATGAGTCTGTGTGTTTCTTCATCACCTAGGATAAAGAAGGATCTATTGGATAATTCACAAAGCTTAATTTTCTTTATCCATCCTGGGAGTACCAAGATGTACCGTGATCTTTGACAAAACTTCAGGTGGGATAACATGAAAAAGGATATTGTGGAGTATATATCAATGTGCTTGATATGTCATCAAATTAAAGCCTAGAGACAGAAGTCCAAAGGGATGATGCATCCATTGCATATACCCATATGTAAATTGGATAATGTCCTTATGGATGTTGTCACCGGTCTCTCAAAGACATTCAAATGAAACAATACGATATGGGTTATAGTGGACTTACTCACGAAGACTACCCACTTTATCACTATTCGAGAATATCTCTCACTTGAAAAACTTTAAAGATATGTGTGAAGTAAGTGGTGAGACAGCATGGGGTTCCACTCTCGATTATCTATGGTCATGATCCTGAGGTCACATATAAATTTGAGAAGATTCATCAACATTCTTTGAGTACTTAATTAAATTTTAGCATGGCCTACCACCCCTAAACCGATAGCCAATCTAAAATGACTATTCATACACTTGAGGAAATTCTAGGAGCCTTCTTAGTGGAATTCAAAGGATTAAGGGCTCAGCATCTCACGTTGTTTGAGCTCTCATATAACAATAGCTTCCACTAGAGTATTTAGATGGATCCATATGAAGTTATGTATGGAAAAAAGATGTATAACTCCAACCTATTGGGATAAAGTTTTCCAAATAAATCTACTTGTACCTAATCTTATTCAATAGATGATAGAGAAGGTTCAATCCATCCAACAACACATCAAAGCTTCTCATATTTGAAAAAAGAGTTATGATGAAAATTGTTGAAGTGGATTGGAGTTTTATGTTAGGGATAAAGTCTTCCTTTGAATATCACCATAGAAGAGAGTCATTCGGTTTGGAAAGAAAGTGAAGTTAAGCCCAAGGAGCATTGTCCCCCTTAAGATCCTTGATCATATAGAAACTGTGGCCTATGGACTTTCACTTCCATAAAATATGGTTCATGTTTATGATGTGTTCTACGTATCACTCTTGAGAAAGTTCATACCAGATCCCTCACATGTACTGAAATCAGAGGTGGTACTTCTAAAAGATGATCTCTCTTATGGGGAGAATCCGGTAAATATTCTCGACCAGAGAGATAAGGTTACACGGTACAAGAAAACTCACATTGTCAAAGTGTTTTGGAGGAACCATAATTATGAAGAAGAAACTTGGGAATCGTAGGAAGTGATGAAGGATAAGTATCGCCACCTGTTTATGTAAAATGAAATTTTGGGGGTGAAATTTCAAAAGGGGGGAAGAATTTAACAACAAAAACATTTATGAATGGAATTTCTTCCCTATTTTAGTAATTTCATCACATAGAGACCATAATAAAAACAGTATAAATAAATAATTAATAAAATATGGAGTATTTCTAGAAGTTAAGAAGCCTATACCGATGAAATAGTAACTTTACCATAGGAATAGTAATATGACCTTTATAAATAGTAAATCGACCAAATGAATAGTAACCTCACACATTAAAGTATAAATAAAATTTATGCATATTATAAATTAAAGTATGATATTATTATAACATAGTATAAGTAAATAAGTTTTTTAAAAATTATTAATTCAGTCTTAAATATTTAATTAATTTTTCAAAGTGTTATAAAATGAGTTGCAATTTTAAATATGTATTTTTCGAGTAAATGGTGATCTTAATTAAAAATTAAATTTCTTATATTTAGAAAATTATCTTTATAAAATTGAGTTCATTTATTAATTCTACACATTAAAAAATGGTTACGGTGAATTTTTTTTATTTTTCTAAAATAGTTGAATTTTTATGAATAGTAAAATACTATAATTTTCAATAAATGCTAAATACATGAATTTGTTAGTAATTATTGACGTAAGTATTATTTAAGAACCTTAATATAAAACCATAATTCATTTTTTAATATATTTAGTGATAACCCTCAAAGTATTCATATTGAAGAGCCAAAATAATAAACTAATGATTAAAATAATGAGAAAACACCTCTCTCCTCCACTATAAATACCACCCCAACATGTTCTCCTAACACCTACAAAGATTTGAGACTTGTCCAAAATCTACCCAATACTCTTCCTAATCCCCTCACCCATTTCCTAAAGCCCTTGGTCTCATCAAAATACCAACACCTTTTCCATAAGGAGGTTCTCAAGGAGGAGATATTTAAGAGGTAAAATCCTCTTCCTTTTTCTTTTAATTTATTTTAATTTATTTTTCATTTATTATTATCTCCTAAAATATTTTATCCATGATAACTCCAATATATTTTATGAACTATAATTATATCATTTTAATGTAATATCCATCATCAAACTCCTCCCACTATATCTTTTATTCTAAAAATGAAATTGTCGCCCGTGATGTGTCAATTTACCAACATCATGGGTGATGCACTTTCATTTTCCTTTAACACATTAAAGGAAGCTAACAAAAAAACTACAATTGTTGTAACAGATTTTGAAATATATTTTACAACCCTCTTTATATTATTTAACTAACATGTATACGTAATAATAATTGATAAAACAAAATTAGTTCATTGTCATCGAAATCCACCAAAATTAACCTAAAAAGATCTTCATTAACTTTTATCTAATGATTCGTCCTCATACCATATAACCAAATTATTTATAATATCATTTAAAATTCTGTAATATCATTAATAAAATATAATAAAAATTCTAAATATTTGTCCACATTTTACATGAACTTCCATTCATGTATACAAGTGAACCGATCATGAAAACTAAGAAAACAAACACTCCCAAACGATGAAATTAAACTCTATAAATCATAAAAAATAACATAAATAAACTTAATAAAACCATAATGAATCAAATTCATGTATAAACAATCTTTATTTGTTAATTAATGAATATAATGTGATTATATAGGATATTAATGTGAATAAATCATTCGGACATAAGGTAAGGGGATTCTCGAACCCAACTCCATTTCCTTGGGTTTTTTCCTCTTTCACACCAATTTCAATATTGATATTCATTTAATGATCCTTAAATTTAATTTAATTATTATACCCTTTCCTTTTATGGGATATACATGGTTTCTACATGAGTTTATGTCATATAGAATGTTTTCCAAAAATAACTGTTCTTTAAAAAAACACACACCTTTTACTTCTCTTGAGATTGTTTCTTCTTCACCAAAAGATTGATGATTCCTATACCAAGAATATTGTTCCATTTTTATTTCCCAAAGTTTATTCTTGAATGTTTACTTTATGAAATTAAACACATTCCTTTCCATGGGTTATTTTATGTTCAATATTGATATACGTTCCATGTGGCATGCATGATTATTTAAATGTTATGATGTGACGGATGCACCCAGAATTATATAGCACAATGTAAATGTTATGATGTGATGGGTGTTCCTAGAATTATATAGTGCTTAAATGCATTGGGTAATTTGATGTATCTCATGAGAAAAATTGAAATATTTTTTAACATGATTATATCCTTGTTCACAATTTTGTGTGGTATTTGACCACTATGACATGATCTTTCATTTTTATGAATTTCCACATTCCATGACTTTGTCTAATGATACCTATCTTGTTTATGATGATGATCATATTCTTATTTTATGATAATTATTATTATTCTCACTAATGTTATATTTTTCATGTTCTTATCTATCCTCTTACTGAGATTCTAGCTCACGCCTTTCTTTGATGTATATCCTTAGGTGACTACTTGTACTAAAGAGAATTCAAGGGAAAATAATAAGCTAGAGAATAAGGAATTAAATAATGTTTAAGTGTTATTATATAAAGTTTATGTATGGTCCTAATTTTCCCAAGACACTAGACCTTTGGATCCTGGTTTTGTAACACTATTATGTTTTTATCATTAAAATGATGTGATAGTCATGTAAGAAAAAGTAGGGTTGCTATAGAAAACATTTTACCAATAGTGTTGGTAGTTTAAGTTCATGACACACATGGACCTAAAATGAGGAATGATATACAAGTTCCTAATTAAGATACCCATGGTTAAGAGTACCTAGAACATCCTTCTGAGTAAGGGATGAAAAGGTTGTAAATCATGGATCAAGTTCCTTAGGTCATGAGAGATTATATAGGATAGTCAGACCGGGAGTATTTCAAATCACACTTAGGTGTTGAGTTCTACCACGGTGATGTCAAGGCTCACAGGTGGTTAGAAATACCTTTTTCAGTGTGATAATTTTGTTTGATGACTATATGTGCATATTCAGGAGCCATAGGCATACATTCATAGTCAATAAAATATTCCATTGAAGTCGGGTATCTTTTTCTAGGGCCGTAGATGGTTTTGGAAACCTGAGGCACTCGAGACATGAAATATGATTTATAGATTGAGGTGCTTTTAAATGATGGCGGAAGCACCCCGTACTCTATCTGACTGGGGTAATGCCCATATGGTCCCTTGATAGGGGATTAAAATGTATGATGGTAAACCCAGTCTAATTTCATGTAGTGGGGATGATTTTTCCTCATTTTAGTTTAACAAAATGTAGTAAGGACATGGGAGATTACATGAACAATTTTAAATGATATATTGCATGTATGAGAAAACCATACATAGAACTGTCTCATATGTAGGAAAATTGAGCTTGTATGAATCGATCCCTGTGTGTTTGGGACTCATTTTTTATCAATTTGTATGGTTGGGCCCAGGATTAGGGACTTGGGCATCACTATGTATCATTTAATGACAAGAATCAATACATATATAGTTCTTGAATGAGAAACTCTCTATATAGGTTTGGACCATATCAAGAGGTGGGAATTCTTTCTGTTGATTATTTTAGCTAGTCCTACGATTATGGATCCAGATGTCACTACATATCCCGTGATGACAGGAATCAATCCACGCATAGTTCTTGAGGGATGACTTTCTTATGCAAGTCTGGCCTATACATAGATAATGGTAATTTTGTATCATGTGGTGGCTATACCAGGTTATAGGATTGATTCATTCCTATGAATCTAATTAAAAATGATAATCAAGCCTTACATAGTTCTATAAACCCATGCATTTTAATGTCACGTGGATAGGAAATCAATTGTGTAGTTTAACGTCATGTGGCGAGGACTCTTGGTGTAAATTTTATGGTCTTGCATTCAGGACCATGATGATCCAATCATGATATTCTATGAATTATTCATGTGGGAAATACATTACTAAAATTCCAAAGCTCATGTGATCTATGCTCATTGTCATAAAAAAGGGATGGAAAGGATTCCTATCACTATATAGAGGCAGTTAAGGATAGGACATGGGTATGTGGTGGCTGGAATAAGATATAGGATTGAGGCATTCCCTACGTATCTCATTGAGAATAGGAATCAAGTCGTACATAGTTTTAAAAACCCATGCAGTTTAATTTCGGGTGGGTAGGACATAAATAGTGAAGTTTAATGGGATATTTTTAATGGGATGGGTATGTTTGGTAACATCTCAGATTTATGATTTATAGGTCAGGGATGAGCTTTGTCAAGGTGGGGGTATTATAATGTACTGGGCATTTGGAGCGGGTCGAATTCCTCACCCGTTTTGAATTTTCAGAGTTTGGTGAATAGACCAACTCCTTTCTCAATAAAAAAACTTAATTTTGAGAGTTCATTTAACCCAATGCCTTATTTTTGAATGGTTTTATATTCTTGGAAAGTGTCTCGGTGTTGTTTGGGGGTTTTGGGTCCATCCAACATCGAAACCCCAAGTTTCTAGGGTGTGAAGACTGGGGAACACGGTTTGTACAAACCATGCAGCCTCTAAGGAGTAATTGTGAAGTACTCTAGGTGTTTTGTGAATGGTTTTCCAAACCATGAAGGAGGGGTGAATATCCATGAAAAACCCCTATAGTTTTTAGCAGAGGTAATTTTCACGATTGTCTATTTTGAAAATGGTGTAGGATAACCATCCAAGCTAGAGATTTGGGTAGGGGTTACCGTATGGGCTACACACGGTTAGCCAAACCATGCAAGATAACCATGTGGTCCATTAAAAGTTTAAAAATACCATTGGTCTTTATCCCTCTATTTCTTAATTTCCTTCTATTTATCCTCCTTTGGTTATGTATAGTAATGAGGAGCTCTTATTTTTCCTCCTCCTCTAGGTGTTGATCCAACTCTCTCATCTAGACTCTATTTATTATTATTTTTATAACATTGGATCCATATCAGTAATCCATTAAATACCCTTGCCTCTATTTTTCCTTACTCTCGCCTCATAAAGCACTAAATTCATGTGAGTTGATTTACCCTATTTTTAGGTAATTCATCTAAAACACTGATTTCTTCCAAATCAGCTCGAGTTAAAGGTTGATATTGGATGTGTGGACATCTACAAACATGAGGTAGGTGGTGATTATCATTATTTATGCTTTCATTAGTGTTTCGGTGGTGTATATTTGAACATGCCATTCTATTGACTGAGTGAGACCCTCATAATTTAATGGTTTCCTTTAATTAATTAATTGATCCCATGGGAGATTCTTATGGGAATGATCCTCTAAGTCTACAAATGTTTGATCCTAGAGAGAGGTTTCAAACCTTGGGTGGATTATTAAAAGTTATTGTTTTATATAGATTAAATTGTATTATGTTGCCGCTATGCATTACTGAGTTCTAAGGGAACATGAAGGGATTGTCCCAAGGATTGAAATAACATTGACCATCTAGTTTGAGGAGATAAGATCATCTGTGTGGGATTGGCCTGAGGCATTTGGGTGATGTTGATCACTGATTAGGTGACTTGGTTTTTAGGATGAGGTGGTGATGTTGTCAGGCTACGGGAAAGGCTCGTGTGATATTGGATAGTTTTGACCATTAGTTTGAGAAACATAATAATAGGGGAATGAGGTTCCAAATGATGCGGCTTAGGAATTTAATTTGTGATTATCACTCACTTGTGTTGTCCAATTCACTTTTTGGAGTCGTGTTCACATAGAAAGGACTCAGACGATGAGGTAGTACTGAATACTTGTATCGGTAGAGACCTCTGTTAGTTTCAACTTAGGGTGATGGTTGGAGGTTATTGTCATGAGAATACATAGAGATTGTGAAGATCCATTAGTTGATAGTGATGAGACTATCGGTTGGGGTATGAGTCTCGTTTTACTTGAGTTCATTAGTCAATGACTTGTTTTGGAGGATGGAAATAATTGTTCATTAGGATAGTAGCTGTTGAGCCGACAGTGATATTACTTGGAGGGCATACATCATTGTGCCTCAGACATCGGTCTTCAATATGACGGGGGTTCTTCTAAGCTGAGGTCCTTGGGAATAATTATTTTCTTGGGTGTTCCTTCAAGACGTAGGATATTGTTGGACATGAGGTATCAGCTAGAACGAGGTGTTGGGTAATTTTATTAGAGGTGGGGCCAAATGGTTCACTTGGGTTAATTTACATTAGAGGATAACTTTGGCTTAGTCTAAGGAACCTCTCCTCTATAGACATTCTAGCAATGGCCAAGGTAGGTAATTAATTCCTTGTGGTTTTTGATCATAAGGGAAGAAAGTTCATTTATATGATGTGTATTCATTGTTTTAATTATTTTAATACATTCCTTATAAATCATATGTGTAAGATAGGTGCACATTGGTGGTGGCCTAATGATATTGTTTCTCACATCCTACATGGTCCCTTCAGTACTCATGTAGATTTTATGGCTTTACGATCAGGTAAGGGTTCGAGCACTGGAGTTGGACCTTAGTGTTGGGTTGTTTATCATGGGATGGATTTCAAGATACCTTTAGGTTCTTTCATTATCTAGAGTTTTGTTTTGTTTATTTTTCTATCAGCATGCTTATATATACGTATTGAGGTCATCCATTAGAGACCCTTCTACAAATTTCCTTGTATGACCTGTAATGGATGCATGTTTTAATTTAGTAGCTATAAATGTTATCTTGTGTTGTTTAATTCTAAAAATGGTATTGAGATTTTTTATTATTATTGCTTTTTTTATTTATGGTTATTTTCCATGGGCGGGTTACTGGTCTAATGTATGTTAGCCTTTCTTTTTCGATGCATATTATATATACTTGGACCATTATTATATCATCACCAAAGCATATAGTACCCCCACTATCACCCCTTTACACCATTTTTGATAGTCAACAACCTTTTCATATGGTGAGGCTCACCTAAGTCTAGTGGCACTCGGCTCGAATCACTATTTGGGTGGATAATCAGGCCGGGGCGCTATACTGGGTTTATAAGTTCAAAAAAAGAAAAGTAAATTTTCATATATCAATAATATTATTCCAGGGAATTTTTGGAAAAACATGGCATGTCAAATTCAAAATAATTTTCTAATCCTATTTTATTTGGGATAAAGATGAGTAAATATGAAGCTGTAAAAAATGTGAATCGAAAAGAATTTTGAAAATTCATAGGAAGATTTCTTTATCTAATAGTTTCAAGAGATAATATTGTTTTTGTTGTGACTTTGTGTTATATATATCAGGGTTATCCGAAATAATATCATATGTTGGAAGTAAATAGAACAATAAGATATGTTAAAGGAACAACTTCATATGGGATGATATACAAAAGAATTCGTTATATGAACTTTCACAGTTATACTGATGTTGTTTTGGGTAGATAGTGTAATGATAGAAAATCAAATTTAGGAGGAACATTTTTCTTAGGTGAATATTGTATGAGTTTTTATAGTAATAAATATATTTTAATGGATTTGAGAATAGTAGAATCATAATATATAGAAACAACAAAATAATGTACTAAAATGTTGTGGATGAAAGTTCAATTGAAAGATTTTAAAGTAGAAATTTTTAAACCATTGAATATACTTTTTGATAACCGGAGTGAAATTTATCTTTATAAAAATCTTTCCCAACGCTCAAGATCAAATCATATTGATATAAAGTTTCACTTTATAAAAGATAAAGTTTCTAGTAGAGATATTATTCTAGAATATATTTTAAAAAATTATCAAATTGGTGATGTTTTCACAAAAAATTATGACAATGGATATATTTGAATTAATGAGGTTGTAACTTCATGTTTAACCTCTACCAATGAATTCCTAAACATCTTAAGTATCCCAATTGTACTTTGGATTATGTTGAAAAAGGGGGATAATATGTACAACTTTTTTCTATAAGGGGGAGAGAGTTTCATTTCTTACTTAAATAAATATGAATCTGAGGTTATCATAAAATGGGGGAGATAAAGAAAAGTGAGATTAAGTAAAAGTAAGGTTTGATTTATCTTAAAATTGATGTAAATTTTCTTGTCACTAAGGGATGAAATTCCTTCAAAAACATTACTTTATCCTGTAGTGTGGTGTTAGGAAAATCTCTTTTGAGAAATTCTATATTTTTGTAAAATTTAAAAATTTT
Organism: Viscum album; assembly: GCA_963277665.1. NCBI lineage: Eukaryota > Viridiplantae > Streptophyta > Magnoliopsida > Santalales > Viscaceae > Viscum > Viscum album. The sequence continues at coordinate 284,071,279 of OY728120.1, read as the reverse complement.
GAGTTCTTATAATGACGAGTTAAAAAAATTGTTAATAAGAGTTTTCAAAATATCCAAAGGGGAGATTGGAGATCTTCTTTGATGTTTTTGTTTTTAATAATGTTTTTTTTGTTGAAAACTAAATTTTTTAAAAGAATTTTTTTATAAAATTGGTTAAAGTTATTTAATAAGCTAGAAGAGTTGTTAAAAAGAATAAAGTTATAAATTTTGGAATTTAAGTAAGTTAGGATGTTTCAAAACCTTCAAAAAATAGTTATATGGTGCTTTTATGGTCTTAATTTTCCTAATATCATGGAAAACCTCATGATAAAAACTTTTGAAGAATGGAATTTGTTGATGTTTTTTCGGACATAGTTTTCTGAATGTAGTGCTTCAAAAACTGCTACTGGACAAAGCCCCAATGGAAGATGTTATGTAAAATGTTGAACCTTCCAAACTTAAATTTTTTGACACATTTCTCTAGACTAAGAAACTATAATAGATCAAGAAGTTTAAAGTTGGTAAAATTCAAGAAATCACATCCTTGCTTCTCATAAGACACACTTCCCATATAGAAGTTTTGAATTAAGTGTTTTTATTATAAAGTTCATGTTTTTAAAATTACTAAGTTCATGAAAAATAAATAGAAGAATAAGATGTTGATTTTCAGTCTAGATGATAAGGTATAATTTTTTATAAGGAGGTTCGACATTGAAACATTGATTATCAGACAGACCTGATCGGACTGGTGTTGTATACTGACCAAACCGAAATATGGTTATCAGATGAAACAGAGAAGAACCATATGATGAATTTCATCTAATAGATAATTTGTAATAATCTATGAAGTTATTGTTATAGTTTTTTTCAGTTTTAAAAAATTTGGGGGAAATACAAAGTAACTGAATTAATTATATTTGAATATCTAAGAAAATAAAATGGCGAGTTTAAGTTTGTATTCAGACACTCTTCTCCCGAAAAATAAGATCGGATATAGTTTTACTAAGAGACTAGATTTAGTTGAATGGAAAGAGGTATAAGATGAATATATGGATATATAGTTTTTATAAATTTTAAATATTATATTTTTGTAAATAGATGTTTAAATATTGAATTATTGTGAATATTATAAAGTTTTAGCTAAAAAAAAGACCATACTGAATCAAGTTTTTTATTTCAAGTGGGTCAAGAGAACCAGATAGATAAAGATATGTTCCAAGAAGATAGGTTTTGGAAAGTGTTCTAGACAATGAAGTTTTGGAAAATCAAAAACTGAAATGATCTTTTGGAAGAACTTTGTAAAGTTTTAATTTGAGTTACACTAAATTTTTGAATAATTTAAGAAGATTCAATAAGATACCAAAATAGTTGAGAAGTTTTTAAGAGGATCTCAAATGAAATTAAAATTTCCAAGAAATTTAAATTTCTGAATTTGGATGAGTGGGAAGATATTTCAACTTTCTAACCTTTACTACTTTTGGATCACCTATAAATATATATTCAAAGTACAACATTACTTTTGATAGTTCACCCATGCTTAAAAACTAAAATGCTACTGATTTCATTTAATAACTAAGTTTCCAAATGAAGTTGAATATTTTCTTGAAAAACAATTTTTGGGTATATTTATCTTTAAAAAGATCAAACATAGAAAAGTTCAATTTAATAAGAAAACTGAATTTTACAAAGGGGATCATCTTGAGTTTTGAATAGAATTTTGACAGGCATTGAGTTTTATAATAAAACAAAATAGAATTTTATTTCAAGTGTAGTTTTATAAAAGGTCTAACAGATAGAATCCATTGGATGAAATCACACCATATGGAGTTTAACAGATGGAGAAATCAGATAGAGGGAAGATCAGATTGAGATTCCGGACAGACCCCCTATGTAGAATATTGATCAAATATATTTAATTTTTATTGTGGCTCAAATTTTCTAAGAAAATTTTCAAACTAAGGGGGCCATTATAATAATTCCAATTAAGAGATAGTTTTCTTATGGGATTTGGCACAAGTTGTATTTACTTCTTCATAAAAGTTAATTTCCATAGACAGATGAGAGTGGCTATAGAGATAATGTAGGTTTTTTACACTAAGGCTAAACCTTGTAAATATTATGTTCCTTGTTTACTTTCCTATATTTTTATGCGTTTCAGTTTTACTAAAAGTTGATAAAGAAGAAACTCTAAACAAGTTGTAGAGGTTAAGTTTATTAAAGTTGAAATTTGTAAAAATATAATCACTAAATAACCCCCCCATGATTCAAAAATCCTTAGGAACATCATTATAGATTACAATAAGACTAAAAACGAATTTTTTTTTATTAAGTGATTAATTTATTTCAGAAAAAGATCACTATATTTTTGGGGAAAATTATAAGATTATGTTAAATAAAATCTTATCGAATTTTAGTAGAGGATTAATTTTTAAGTTATCTTTTGGAAGAATATATGATTTTAAGGTGGATTTATTATGATTAAGGTAATTAATTTAAAATATTAACATATCTTGTAGATTATTTAATAATGGAATATACATTTTTAGAATGAGACTTTAAGAGTGATTGATGTTATTTAAAGATAAATGTTAAATTTATCATGCAAGAATATATAATCAAATCATTCTAATCTTTAGGTTTAAGTCTTAGTTAAGAATATTTTGATGAATTTTAAGGTTACATATTTATAAAATGATTTATTTTTAACTTTCATTTTTATTATTGGGGCTTTATAGATTAATGTTGTATAAAGCTTTACTCATTTTGTGAATTATCTTACCCTAGATAAAATTTTTGGATTTGGTTAATGTATAAATATTGGATGAATACCTTGTTATCCTTTTATGGATTATATGTTCTATTAGAAGTTTATTTTAATGCTCCAAGCATAGTCATCTTTTAATTCTCATCATTTGAAGAAAAAGATGATATTGTGGTGAAAATTGGTTAAAAATGAAATTCTAATAGTCAAGTAAGAATTTTTATTTATGCTCTTAGTCTATATGGTAAAGAAATTCCTGAACTATAATAAAATTATCTTTAAAAAAATATCATATTACCTTCATTTATTATGAATCGATGGTCATTTTCACACCTATTTGGTTTATGGTTTTCTTGTCATTAACTTTATCATGATCATTCACTTTATTGTGATAAATGGACTCTATCACTCTCTATAATCAATTAGAAGTTATTTTTTTCCCATGTATATATTTTCATTTCCCACTAATGTTATCCTATTTGAAATCCTAGTATTTTTTATTCTATATGACCAATGTACTTTCCATTTATCTCTTTTTAAGAGGAGGTTTTATTAACCATCTTTACAATGTGATATTTCAAGAAAAATATTTTCAAATGTTGAAACATTGATTTCTAAGTTCAAGTTAAAATTATAAGTACACAATTTTTTGAAGGGAGATAGAATGTAACACCCGAATATTTTAAAAATAAAAACATGTTATCATATATGATAGGAAACACTAAACCTAAACGAACCATGAAATATTATTATTTAAATATGATTATTAAAACCTATCCATCAGATTGGAGGGTTTAAATGGGATTAATTGATTTAGAATATATATATAAAGTTCCTACTCAACATAAATGTATTGATAAATTCATAGTAAATAATCACACAAATTTTAGTAAAGTCATTTTATTCTTCAAAAATACGTTTTCTTCAAAAATGGTTTTTATTGATTTTTATGGGAAAATACAACAAGTAATTTAAAGAAATTTTATAAATTTTATTTTATAAAAAAGATATAATTTTTGAAATCATCATATTCAAATTATCTTATGGAGAAATTTTTAGATTTATATAAAAATATTTAATTTTTCAATGAATAGTGAAAATATTTTTCTTATGGAAAATCATATTTTCTTTTTGAGTATTTACAAATTCATATTATATTTTGGATTATTTTTGAAATTATATTACATCCTTTTTATTAAAAATAATCTAATTATAGTATTTTTAATTAATTTTATATTTTAATTTGATATTAAATTATTTTATGCTTAAAATGCATTTTTCTTTAAAACTGTTTTTTCGTCATGCTTTTCCATTTTAAATTTAAATTAATTTATATAAATTATATTTTTTGAATATTGAAAAATAGATTCTATATTTGAATTTTTGAGGTAAAAAATTGGTAAATAGGTCCCTTTTATTTTGGGTCATTATGAATAGTAACCGTTGTAAATATTTATTACTACGATAAAGGTAAATTGGGTTAATCAAGGGTAAAAGAATTGATAAGAACAAAAAAGTAACCATAAAAATTGCAGTTATATTATTATATGAGTATATTTATTCCAAAATCATCCAAAAATTTAATATATTATCTTTTGTTTCCATATGACCATGATTGTAACCTTTGTAATACTATATGTAAAGAATAGCCAAAAATGTCACTTTCTTTGTTTTATTATCTTTAAATTTTTGACATAGGGATTAAAAATAAGGTATGTTCAGTTATAAATGGTTATTTAAAATTTAAATAATTTTTTAATCATGTTAATTTATTTCTAATTATTATTTATGAAATAATTACCATAAATTCTAACGCAATGTCGACACAATAATTATTTAATTAAAAGAAAAAGAAAATAAATTATTTTAAAAATATTAAAAGTAATTTAATTTGAATGAATTATTGTGTTACAATTTTTTTTAGATAAATAAAACATGTTAAATAATTGAAAAATGTATATATTTTAATTTTAACTTTTTCTTGATGTTTTTAAATTCAAATTAAATGAATAGTGTCAAAATTGACATTAATGATATTTTATAGTAAATAATATTTTATTAAATGATTTAAAATTATAAAAAAATATTATCTTTGACCAAGTGATTGTGATATTGTTGAAAATATTAATCATGCAATATTTTTGGGTTGTTTTTACTTTTATATTAACTTTCTAGACCCTGAAAGAGTAAAAACTTTGTTACCATAGTAATTGTCAAAAAGGGTTAACACGGGTTAAAATAAAATGATAAGGGTTAAAAAATCATCTCAACTTGTAAAATTTATATTTTAAGAGAGTTTTTCAACTCTTAATCATATTATATTTTAATTTTATCAATTTGGATTCATTTTAATAAGAAAACTAATTTATAATAATTTAATACTTTAATAAATTCCAAGAGTACCCCTCCCCGCTTATAAAAGGGAACCTCTTCTCCTCTTTTCCTAACACTTAAAAATCCATTTAGTTTTTACAATACCTACCCAAATCCAATAATAACATCCCTTCCCATTTTCTATAGGCCATGGTTTGATCATAAAACAAACCTAGTAAAGATTTTGGTGTAAACCTAAAGAGGTTGTTTGAAGAAGTGGTATAGTTCATAATCAAGAATTTTCATTTTATTTCTTATTCTACCTCATTAAAACCTTATTAAACCATTATTAAATAATAAAATAATTATCTTATATAGAGAGAGATTTTATTATGTTGATTTAATTACCTCTATCCATCCCCTCTTCTATCAAATGGGAAGTGAAACCATTGATCGTGTGTAGGGAGGACTAACGCCTCACGAACTGATGTAATATGTTTTCCATTACCATCTATTAGGGATGGTTGTACTGATGGATTTAATATATATATATATATGTGTGTGTGTGTGTGTGTTTGTGTGTGTTTGTGTGTGATATTCATGAAACATTGATCATTATTAAAAGATTATATATCATTTACTTTTTTACTTTTCCATTCACTGAAAAATGATAACGTCATTTGTGCGTACCTGTGGCCTACCACATCCATGAAGTGATGTGATTAGTTATTCATCACCATATCACATTGATGTTATATATAAGTATATTTAAAGAAATGTTATTTTAATTATGATATGATGATCATTCGGAAAGATAAAATAATATTTAGCTTATTTCCATAATGACTGTTGAAAAATGGAAACGTTACTCATGTGTACGTATGCCCCACTATCTCCATGATTGTAAAATATTTAAATTTTCATAAACATATTTAATTATTAGTTTTAAAATTATAATTTATATATATAAATTATAATTATTTCATGATTATTATTCTGTAAATGATGAAATAATGACTAATTTGACAATAGTTAACCAACTGAAGTCATTTTGGACATATGAGTTGATTATCATCAAAACACATGACATGAACTTAATTGATTATAACCTGTTAAAAGCAAAAATGAATATGAAAAATGTTATTAATAAAATAATTAATTATCATATGTTTATTATTATAGAATATAAATAACATACGTGACAAGTTGGACTCAAGTAAGATACTTTGTTTAAAAAAAAATCCTATTTTAAAGTTTTCCTTTCAACCCTTTTTCTTCCATGTCCATATTTTCAAATTATTTTATGGATGTATTTATATGGAAATAAATTAATTATAACGGAAATTTTATATTCTTTTAAATTTTTTCAAAATGAATCATTTTCATATTTTTATGGAATTTTTTTACTTTCTTTACAAAATAAAAAAGGAATGTTCTATTTTAATGTATACAATGACAACAACATTTCTTGTCTCTGTAATTGTTATTTGATATTTGAAATTATTTATAATATTCCATGTTTTCTTCAAAGAAAAACCATCCTTACCTATGTTTTGGTTATTTTCAAAATGGGTTTTAAAATGGAATGGATATTTCAATATTGGGAAATGTTTTATTATGGGTGAAAATAATATCTATATGAGTGTATGTTGGAAATTAAAATATTTTATGTGTTATTATTATGTTATGGTTTTTGGGAATTGTTATGATAGTTTGTTCTATTATAAACCAAGAATGGGTGGTTCTATTATAAACCATGGAAGGATGGGTCCTTGATAGCCCTCTAATGTATTGGGTATTAAAGTCGACCATATTGATTATTCCATTTGTAAGAGTGATATGGAAAATCATTTCCCAAGATACCTACATGATTTTTCTATGATTTATATAGGTTATTATTAAAATATTGTGATTTATCATGGTATGATAATTATATTATATTTTTAAAAAGTATAGGATACTTCTTTAGGGTGGAAAATATAACTTTGTGAAAAAGTTTTCATGTTTTTTTAATGACTTCCAAGAAATATTTATAAGTTTTACTTTTATTTAAATATTTATTATTAATTGTTATTTGAAAATATTTGGGTAGTAAAGTTGATTTATTGAGTAATAAAATGTTTATTTTGAGCCTAAATATTATTTTCAAAAGGCAATTTTTTATAATCATTCATGAACTAATGAGTTTATTTATTAATTATTTTATATCCCTTACTGAGCTTTTTATGCAAATCCCATGATCTTAGAATGTTTTTCATAGGTTTTATGGATGGGTAATAACAAATAAATTCATGTTGAAATTCATGAATATTAGTCATGAAAAGAAAACATGTTTCATCTTAAAAGTTTTATATTTTGTGAAAAAATGGATTCTGAGTAGAAGTGTCCAATTTGTAATTTTTGGGTTTGTTATGTAAGATTTATGACCTAATTCATATAATATGGGTTGAATAAGGATCAGGTACTTATAAGAAACATATTAATTACCAATAATCCTAATAGGAGAGAATGTTGTAACCTAGGTTAATCAAAAGAGGTGACTATTGAAATTCATTAAAATTATGTTGTGTTTGACTTCATTGGTCATAATTAATAAAGTATGGATATTATGATGGCTATAAAAAATTTATATATGTGTAAATTAAATTATAAGGATTATTCCTAAATTTAAAAAAAACAATATTGTGATTCTAAGAATAATGTAAGTCATGAATCTAATATATAATTGAATGAAGTGGTTTTCACTAGTTGTCAGGATAATCAATCCATTTCATATTTTACTAAACTATGTTAGGGATGGAAAAAAACCAAATTCATGGTTCATGGAATTTTGATAAGCTAGTTTTATAATATATAAATTCCTAATGGGGTTGAAGAAAAACCATAATATGGTTTTAGACCTGTTGTAATTCATGTTTTATAAGATCCATGTTATAAATGAGATATTAAGTAATTATAGAAATTATCTTGAAGGATTTTTTTTGAAAAATGGGGAAGTTGAATTTGGTTTTCAACATAGAGATGGTTATTTTAGTAGATAAATATACTTGAGTTTTCATAAAGAACCCACACCATAAAATTGAACATACCACATCATGGTTCTAATCATATGTCTTTTAAATTATGGAAATGAGTAAACAATCATGAGTATGGAGAATTGTAGACCACAGTTTTTGAATTAAATATATTTATCGAGAAACAACTTCATGGTTAAAGAAGTTATAACAAAGTTTTTAGGATATCTACATAACATACAGATGTTTATATCTTTTCAAATATGGAAACATTTGGTTCTCGTTATGGAATATTTTTTTTGACCATATTTTATTATTTTAAAAATCAATTATTAAGTGGCATAACATATTATAGAAATTTAGAGGAGAAATTATGAAGGTATTGAAGGATTTGAATAAATAATATGACATTTATATTAATATAATGAATGTATTGATTATTTGAGAGTTTTACTGAGTTATTTTTATAGATCTAAGGAATATATGTTTTACCGAAAGTCTAGAGTAACATTTTTGGATGATTTGAAGATAAAAAAATATTATAATACAATATATTTATTTAAATTTATTATTCATTATAATGACCTACTATAAAAATATTTTTATATTTTCATTATGTGGTGAGTGGAGAGATAATAAAATATGGGGATCTTTAGAGTTGATAGTGAACTGATCCTAAAATATTATTTATAAAACTATGAGTTAGTGAATTTTGGTAAATCTGAACATTATCCTTTTATAATCCTTAGACATATCCCTTTCGGGTAAATCAAGTAAAATCATTATGTATTTTTTCTTTATTTTAATTAATTGGATGATTTTATTAGTGTTCCATGTATGTAATTTTTTTTAGTTCTTTGTTTCTTGATAAAAAAATCTATTTTGTGAGAAAATTTACATACCCTAATTTATCATCTCTTAGGGAATTTATTTTGAAGAAAAATATGCTCTTATTTCATGGTTTTATGATATCATAATATTGTTATTAATTTATATCCAATGAAGATATTATTCATATAAAATGGATGTGGAGGATACATTTTTTAATAGAGAGTTGTAATAAGAGGTTGATATTGAGAAACTATAAGTTTTAATTTTGGATAAAGATTTCACTAGAGTATAAAAATATGAAGAAGGTTCATTGTGGTTTAAATAAGCCCAATGGTAATGGTATTCCAAGATTTATGGTTTTCTATAAAACATGTATTTCATGAAATAAATTTTTAAAATTAATATTTATATAAATTAAATTAATAAATATACTATAATAGTCATTTTTTGTTGGTGAAATCATTATTTTCAAGTGAAAAAGAGTGTAAGTACATGGAATTCCCAGATAAAATGATGAAAATTTTATAAATTTCTACGCTTAGTGAAATGTAATTCTTTTTAAAACTTCATGTAAAGAAATATAAGAAAGATATTTTTACTTCATAATAGAAATAATTTAGGTAGATGTTGAATCAATTTTTAATTTAATAATCTTATGAAGTATTGGTTTTTACAATTATAGATGTTAAATAGAGTAAAGGATGAGGCTTAAAAAAGTTTGGATCAAAGGGAATTCAAGAAAATGATTGTAATAAAATTAAATAATATGAAAACTGCACATGATATTATCAGGTAAATGGATATTTATGAAATATATCATTGTGATCCTAAGGAATTACACATGTAGGTTTCTAAAAATAATTCTTAGATATATAAAATTATAAATTTATTATCTATTGATATATGTAAGATAATATTAGAATGAGCTGTTGAGGTATATTGGTGTTAATTGGGATGTAAATATGAATTATATAATGTATAATTAAACATTCCTACTTTTAATAAAATGTGAGAGTTTTCATTGAAAAAATAAATTAAAATTAGTCACTATAGTCTCTGATTATGTAACTACCACATAGGCTTGCACTCAAATGTTTTTGATAAAGAAAAAACATTAATGAAAAATGGGGGTATAAATTTTACATGGAGAATTATTTTTTATAACCAAAGTTAATTAAACCTATATAATAATTATATTTAATACTGAAGATCAAAATACAGTAATATTAGATATCATTTAATCGTAGAAATTTTTTTCAAGTGGTATATTGAAGCTTTAATATCTTCCTATAAAATAAAAAATTATAGATATTTCAACTAGGGAATTACAAAAATAAAAATTATAGGAAAATTTTCTTGTGATGAATGTTCATCCTACCCCACTAAAAAACTAAGGTATAGTGAGAAATACCTCACAAAGGTTATTATAGTAGTGTCATATCCCATTATAGATCCATTACATGTATCATAAAATCCAAATTTAATCCCATCCAATCCTCCCTTATCTATTAAAATATTAAATTTTTGAATTCCATCATCCCCATTCATTCTTATTTCATAGCTACCACCCCTCAAGAAATTTTGATTACCTTGAAGTCTTTGTAATCATTCAATGGTTCTTATGCTTTAACTCTATGACATTTTTTATTTGTGTAAGTATCATATTATAATTTGTTTGTACTCATCACCAAGATCATATTTGATCAACCATTAGTCAATATCTTTGAAAGTTTGATCAAAATTTTTAATGTTTTAAATCTATCATTTGTAGGACTTATTAATCAATACTAACTCAGTATCCATTTGTTCACAAGTGATGATTTTATTGGTTCATGGACTTGTGAGTCTCATCCATATAACAATACAAGATTTTTTTTCTTTTGTTTCATGATATATTTCTCCAATTCAAAAACTCATGGACTTATTGATTCTATTCCTATGGGTTTATCATCTATTCTAAAACCCATTAATACTAAAAGAAATTGGTGGTACTCTAGGTAAAATCATGAGGGATGATGATAGAACCCTTTATTTGAATCACCACATGTTTACATGTATATATTTTAGAGATTGATATTTTAGATATTCTATTATGTCAGGTCCATATGATAGTGGATAACGAGGAAATATTTTTTCATAAAATTCAGTAGGAGTCTCGAATCAATTTTTTTCTATTATCTTAAAGGATATTCATTTGAAAATTATAAACATTGGGGGAATGAGATTTATACATGGAAATTTCTGAAGGTTAATTACACTAGATTTTCCATTTAAAGTCATTTTGTTACTCTGATATCATCTCAGGTTAATGTTTCGACTCAGCCTAGTTTTCTTGTGTGAACTAGTCCTCATCCTTTAGGAGTTGTTAATTTTTATCACACATGGGTCTAGTGGTCAACTCATATTGGTGGACCAATTTTGGGAACTCTATTAAAACTAACAGGAAATGATTTAGTTTCTTAGTGTCATGATATTATTAGTTATGTTTATAATATATATCCTTCTATTTTAGTTTCACTCTTGATTGAGTATATGGTAGTTTGACTAAAGGAGGTCAATATTATAAACAGTGGTTATCAGAAACATTTAGCAGAGGATCCTATTGGTGTATCTCTAGCTATTTTTACTTTTATATTTGTTACCATCACATTTTCATTAGAATATCTAATTTTTACAGGTTTATAGAACCTAGTTTCTCCTATTGACCATCACAATTCCTTTGATACCCTTACCTATTTTGAGGAATATAATTTTTCTCTATAAAATCTGGGAATTGGAAATTTAATGAAAAAGATATTCAGTAAAGGTATTTTTTCAAATAAGGATAATTATGTGATGAATTTTAGGATGTTCATTGAAATTAAATGGTTCATAAGATAATTGATAGTATTGAATATTATTTTGAAAATAAATACTATGATCGTTCCCTTCTAAAAGTATTTTCAATCCTATTCATGTATTATTTTGTTTTTATTTTCTATTTTTAATGAGTGTCTCACCACCTATTACAAGGAAAATTTTTGGAAACAAGAGATAAATCTCATCTATAGGTAAAATTTTTATAATGAATTGATGTATTATTGGTGATAGTGATCAAACACTATACATTTGATATTGTACCAATATAAAGGAAATAAAATATATAAATTAAGATTTATATATATATATATATGTTATTATTAGGAGGCAGAAGTCTAATATACTTAGTGCAAGAAGTAATGGATCACTAAAAATGAACTTTTCTACAAATATAATTTTACTAGACAAAAAAATTTAAATCTCAAGGAGTTTTAAGTAATTATTATATGTTTATGAAAGACCCCTAAGAATAATTTAATAGTAATTTTTAAATTTTGTTAAAATGCCTTTTTAATTCTTGAATTAATGATGATTTGATGTGTAATATATTGTGTTATTTGGGCATTGATAAACCAAGGAAAATTGAAATTCATTAAAGTTCATTCCAAGTAAGAATAAAATTTGTATTTAAAAAGAGGAAAAAGTTTTAGTTTGTTTTTTTAAAGGACATAGAGTTAGTTTTCATAGATTATAATATGGAAAAAAGGCTCAAAGTTTTTATTTAAAAAATTTATAAAATAAAGAGATTTTGTGGTGGTTGTAGGTTGTCATCAAATACCCAGTATGGTTCCATCGAGTACCTAAAGAGCCAACCACTAGATATGTAACATAACCAAACCCACTGAGACTCCACCTAGGGTAGTAGTACATTGAGTATTCCACTCAAATCCTGTTTCTAATAGGCTAGAGACTAGTGATTAGCACCAAGTAGGCATATCAAACATGATGGGAGGCCTTATCCTAAAGAACCTATACAAAACAACCAATCTCCACACAAGATAACAATAAGAAAAAGTAGATAAATAACCAACTATAATATAAAAAAGTTCATGAAATATGATAAGATATATAATGGAGTATAAAGTTAATTATAATAGAATAAAAATGGGAAAAATACATGCTCGGCAATCTCAAGGAAAAACCAACATAAAGAAACTAAGGGAATGGGGGGTCTCCAAAATGGCTAGATCCAAATATGAAAATAGTCTATTATTTTCACCTAATGGAACCACTAAAATACCATTCCACCAACAACATGTCCCCTATTATCTCCAATGAACTTCCCATCATCTTTATAAGACATGACATGTGCAGGAGAAATTCTCATGTAGGGGTGAGTATATACATTACCTGTATGATTCTCTAAAAACTGAAAGGAAATAAATAAAGGAAGGGTTAGTCATCTAAATACAACAAATGTAAAGTATAAACCAATCATTGAATAAGAACATGTAGACATGAAAAACCCAAAATAAGTTTTCAGGTTAGAGAATTGGGGATACTAAGTCCCACCCAACAACATCACAACATCAAAAGGAAATTTGTCACTCCAAGAAAACTAAGAATCCAATATAACCAGCTAAACTATTCCCTCATAATCACACAGTATATGGTGGGTGATATTCACCACCCCAATATAAGTTCTAGTAAAGGAAGTACCAAGACCCTAGTAGAGGATTAGTTCATCATAGAACAATGTCATCAAACAAAGGAGTACCAAACTCATTAAATATAGGACCCATTCCCTGACGATTCATGTAACTTCTATCAAGGGAATACCAAAATCTATAAACCATGTTAGGGACCTACACTATTTTGGGGGAAAGTTAGTACCAACTCCAAAATCAAACTATAGAGGACTTTAAACCCATGAATATAGGGTGTTTCTGACTCAAAAACCGTATAGGGGACCCACACCTTGTAATAGACTCATGACTAGAGGAATACCGAACGCTAGGGAACTCACTTCTCATCACACTTGAACACATTCAACATCCCTATAAAGATAAAGCCAAAAATTACCTAAAACATGATGTAAATGTCCTCAGTAGGGATAAAGTATTGCACCATCACACACTACATGGAGAAAATTATTAGGATAGACCATACCCTTTCCCTAATTGGATATATTGATGAAAGGATACGTAAGAACCCGTGAATCACTCTCAAAAAATACTTATCTATATAGATGAGCTCATATATGTAGTGAGACATGCTTTTATTCCGTAATAGGTAGGACAATTAGTTTCATTCCATAATTGATTCTCCACACACCATAATCAGAGGCTGTTATCATCCTATCTACATCATAATCCACATAGTAATGTAGTAACTACCACTTTAAAACTACAACCAAAACTTATATTTAATGGATCACCTCATGTGGGATTAACTTGGGATATACAGCCAACCTCAGAACTCATTCATCCTTTCCACTTGAATCCATAATGTGGATTAGCCAAGGGATCAACACATATAGCATTCTTCTATTAAAGGATCATCCATATTGTATAGGGATCTAAATATAAACCCATATAAACCTAGAATTAAAAAGATGAAAGTAAAATAAAATGGAAATAGGGTTCGTCCAATATTGATAAATAAATCCCAAACCAACCCAATAATGGTGCAATAAAAATGGTTGTAGCACAACTCTTTAAAGAGAGACTAAAATAATAGTGAAATAAGTATCATAATACCACAAAGGCCCTCAAGCAATTCAAGATTCAAAAAAATTATCATGATCAATTCCATTTTTTACTTCTTGGAAAACTCAATCAACTCACATAATAATACACAGTTTAACCCCTATTGTGGCTTGATAAATGGTGTCACCGTGCAATGTCTTCAATGCTATAATAACCCAAAAGTATTCATTTTCACCATGAAAAAACACTCTCCATCATGATGTAATTCCTCTTATATAATATCAATCCATAGGTTCCACAACTCTTTATCTATAACCCAAAAAAACATAACACAAGGGAGAGAATAATGGTAGAAAAAGAACACCACAACAAGTATCTTCATTAAATATTTTATAAAGGGTTAAAGATAAAAAAATATAGGTAATTAAAACCTCCATAATTTCCAAGAAAGTTCATCCTAAAAAGAATTATTGATCTAAAAAGTTAAGGGTACAACACCCACATCTCACTTTCATGTTCCCACATGCTTCATTGATAGTTCACATACATTTATAGCACTCACACCAAAGGTATCACCTGACGATAAAGGGTCCAATCTTACAAGTCCTTGATTTCTAATGGGAAATTTGATAAGGTTCAATCATCATATATATATATTCATATCTCCCTATTTGATCATTTATAATAATTCATGCACATATATCCTTGATAAAAACATATGGAATATGTTGTACACCTGATCCAACATCAGGGGTAATTCTAGGAAGTAAGAAATCTCTACCAACCATTAAAAAATATAGAATGATCCAATGAACATAGAGGATGACATTATTTCCCTATCAAACCTCTCTAAATTACATCATGATGATTCCTTTAGGAAAAAAAGATCCCCCTCCTTGAGTTATAAAGGCCTCTATCGTCAATCCACTTAGGAATTTTGATATCTCTCATCTATCAACATTCACTCCAAGATAACCTTCACTTTCTATATCATCAAACACAAAAAATTTGATCCTATAGAGGATGAATAACCAATCAATTTATAGTATAATACTTACTTATAAGGTATCTTGTATTGGGACTTGAAAGGTTCTATGCCAATAGTGGAGTGATATCTATTGTTTCATGAAAACTCCTCTAAGTGAAAGTGATCCTCCCAGCTCTAACCAAAATCAAACACCCAAGACCTCTATATATCCTCTAAAAAATAGATGATTATATCTATCTATACATATTTCTATGGGTATAATGTTGTAAAAAAGTGTAACTGATTCCCAAAAGGATCCTTCAAGATCCTCCATAGCTGATATGTGAAATGATAATCTTGTCTAGAAATAATCATCGAAGGTATCCCATGCAGCCTTACAATCTCATTCACATTCAAGAATCCTAAACCTTCCACCAAACTCTACTCCGGAAAAGAAAAAAAGTGGGATGACTTAGTTAGTATGAAAATTATCACCTAGTTATCATTATGATCCTTAACCAAATATGGAAATCTTGTCACAATTTACATTGATATATCATCTAAATTTCATTCTGGAACCTCTCTGGGTTGAGCCAAACCTATTGGAACCTGGTGCTCAGCTTTCACCTAATAAAAAGTGAGGTACTGTGGGATAAACTCAATCATTCTTCTCTTTATAATTTTCCACCAAAACCAATTCCTAAGGTCATGGTACATCTCTATCAATCTTAGACATATTACTAAGGGAGGTATTAAACACTCTTAGAACCTCCTCACACTGTGTGAATGGTACTAATGTCAATCCTTAAAATAAGATGATATGATCCACATCTTTTTAATATCCATATGATTAATTATTTTATAATATATTGTAACATGGGAACTTGTAATTGATGTCTCATAAATGGTTCTCCCTTACATGTTGTAGGCGAAAAGGGGCCACCAACTTCAGTCAAAGATAGGTCTGTTATCCCTCATCTACCAAGGTCAACTACATCAAGGATAGCTGCTCATATTCCTTCTCCAATAACTAAGCATGATACTTCTTACTAATGTCATATGACACCACATTTCCTATCCCTGAAGTATAAAAAATTTCAAAATCATAGTTTTATAACAACTCTCATCAATACCACAACCTCATGTTGAGATATCTCTATGTGAATATAAATTTTAGGCACTTATGGTCTGTGTGGATTAGGAACTACTCACTAAAAAAATTAATCCTAATAATACTTTAAGGTGAACGCTATTGTAGGTGTCTCTAGATCATGGGTAGTATAGTTTTCCTCATGAGGTATTAACTCTCTGGACCCGTAAGCATTTACTACCGACCTCTGCAAGAATAAAAAACAATAATATAGTATGTCTCCTCAAAATATCTCAGACACCACTTAGAACAAACGAATGAATTCCCTTTTTAAGTAAGGGTAGTAATGTAAGCTATAATCCTAGAGAAATATTCCAAAAATATCTAGTATAATATCTCTATCTAAAGGAAGATACTAACCTCAAACACACTCTTGGATTTCTTTATGGAAGGCACCACCTTGATCCCTGCTAGGTCTATTGCTAATCCACCCGCAAAGATGAAATTCCCTATGAAGTGGACCTATCAGGTAAAAAAACACTTCAAGATTTTATCATATATCAAGTGATCTCATATAAAGTCCAAGAAACCCCATAGGTTCTCATCATGCTCATCATCTAATTCTGAAGAGAAAAGGATGTCATCAATGGAGAACACTATAAAATTATTTAATAAGGGCTGAATGATCCATTCCATAAGGACAATAGAAAAATCTAGGGTGATTTTCATATATATGGGCATCACCATAAACTCATAATGTTTGTTAAATTATCAAAATTCCATCTTCAAGATATCAACCTCATGGACCTAGAAATAGTGATAACCAGACCTAAGATAGATCTTCAAGAACTACTTCACCCCTTTCAGCTAGTTTAAGATGTCATTTATCCTTATAAAATGGTATTTTTTCTTGACTATCACTTGATTCAAAAAAATAGTTAATACAAAGACTTTATGTAACACCCGACCTAGGATACACTATAACCGGTGCCCCAATCTGGGTCACCACATGACCTCAGGTGCTCCTCCCCATACGCCAGAGGCTATTGACTAGGATTGCAGGTATAAGGAGATGAAATGGGGAGATTATACACTCTTATCAAAGTAAAACAAAAATGGAATAATAGAAATAGATATAATAGAAAAACGAATTGGTACAACTGAACATTCAGAGGCAAGAAGAAAAAAATAAGCAGGACAAGCATAATGTAAATATGGAATGTATACTCTACATGTCAATAAAACATGCAATACCAATACAAATACTAAAACCATAAAACAATCCAAACACAGTCCCGAGTCCCAACTTAATCTTGACATCCCATGCTCCAACCTATAATCCCAAGAACAAACCAAACACAAAGTCCCTATCATGAACCTGTACCAGAAAAGAAGTAGCATATACTTGGGTAACCAAGTTCCATGGAAGCCCAAGTAGGGTGTGAGTACAACTCATCAGGCCACTACCAATGGTTTCTAAAGCAATAACCAGCCCATAAAACAGTGTATACAGATAATCAAGGTGCAATAAATAAACAGGGGAAAAAAGAATCAAGTTACACCTTTAAACAATTATTTATTAAAAGAATTATCCTTTAAGTTCTATCATGCAATCCAACCAACATAACCCAACCCGACCATACTGAGAGCTTAATCCAAATTATAGGTGTTTATATACTTATATTCACAAAGGGAAATTCACTAATCAATTCAATTTAAACATGTACCTTGGTGCACTAGTCCAGGTAACCATAACATGTCCATACTTTGGAAATCATAGAGCCTCAATAAAATATCCCAAACCATTCCAACTTTAGGATTATAGAGCCTTAGTACAATATCCTAAACCTGGAAAAACATCGGTGGTTCCTAGAGCATCTGTTTAGCCCGACCCAAAAATAAGGATCCTCAGTCCATAGGTTAGGATCATAGAGCCTTAGTCTAATATCCTAACCCAATAAATTCATTAGTGGGTCCTAGAGCATCAATATTTCTCGACCCATGGGAGTAGATCCTTAGCCAAACATCCCAAACCATACCATATTTACCACATTGACATGCTTATTTGATCATTTATAACATTTAACAACTTTATCATTTCATTTACTAAGATCTCATAGGACCCATAAAATCAATCATGGAATAAAACACCAAAAAAAATAATCATTTAAAATCATCTTTAAGAAACTTTTTAAAACATGGGTCTTCCTCTTTGAAAAAATAAACCATTACCCAAGGATTTCATTTCCATTTCCAACCATTCTAAATCATCATTAAATCATTTTCATAAAAATTGAAACACACCATCATTTCAAATCATCATTTGAAATATATTAGTAAAATTCCTTTTCTCAAATCCCTTTGAGGTCAAAAATTACTTTTAAAACATAATCCACTTTAAAAACATCATATTATATCATTTAAAACTGTAAGTGGATCAAAATACAACACACATCAATTAATCCATTTTAAACCTCTAGGGTATTTCACAAAATCTAGTGTATAAACACTTTAATTGTCCCATTAACCATGCCCAAATACCAATTTACTATTCACAAACCATTCACTTTAATAATTACCCTATCTCGATGTCTACCTAACTATTCCACCATTTATAAGGGTTTGAAATTCCCCATTGTTAGCCTTAGGTCTGGACTCAAATCATCAACTAATTTGATGGGGTCCGTGAAGGGTTTTGTACCACAATATAAGGTCCAAATTACTTTCTATAGTCAAATACATTAAAATGTAGTAAGGTAGATAATTGGAAAAACTACATTCACATATAAAACATAAAGCCTATGGGAAAGATCTTTAAGTTCACCTACCTTGTGCTTGAATACAACTGCTCATCCAAACACAACCCTTGATTCAAGCCTAAATAAACTTTAGCACCCAAACATAGAATCTAATGGAAAAGAGGGTTTTAGGGATTTGGAAGAAAAGGAAACATCCCACCAAGACTCTTCTAGAAAATTAATGTAAATAGAGTCAAAGACTTACTGAGAGCTTTGATTCACACCCAATAGGACTCCAAATGCCTAATAATCGAAGGATAAACACCCATGGAGGATGAGGAGGTTGGTGGTTCATCACCCTAAATGTAGGGGGGAATGGGGGAGAAATTTTGTGGAGAAACATTTAAGGTTAGGATGTAAAATGGTAAAATCTAACTTTTAATGAGTTTTATAGTTAGGATGAAAGTTTGGCCAAACTATGGTCCAACTATGCATCTCCATCTATCTAAGAGGGAACCAGGCTGCACAGTTTGGCTGGATACCCTCACGGTTTGAAAAAAAATTGATGGCCATGAATTCACCACTATCCAAGGGGATTTAGGCCACATGTACTCTTGTATTCTACCCACATTGTTTCCCTAACCGTGTATCCCCCTTATACATGTTGCATGGTTATGGAGCACGGTTACTACTAACCATGCGCCAACAGTACTCTCAGCATAGATTGACCTATTTTACTCTACTATCATGCCTCAAAGATATGGAACACCCATGATACCTTTCATACTCATAGGAAAGATTATATTAACCCATTTAGGAAGAGTTTAACCAAAATTTCAAAATGAAAATAGACCTCGTCAAACACCAGGATCTTAAAATCTCCCCACCTTATAGAATCTCGTCCTCGAGATTCATTCCCAAGCATCACTAATCCTACAAGGAAAAAATTTCAGGCCATAGGTATCACCTATCAACTTCTTACTCTGAATTTTCCTCCTAAACATGGTTGTTTCATCACAACACTCAAACCAAAAGCGTGATCTTTCCACATAAACCCTCCCACCGTGATTCACAACACATTTTCAATGCTCATCAAGGGATGAATCAGCCTTAATCACATAATTACTAACATCAATACATTAGATAAAAGTTTGGGTAATACAATTAAAATAATCACAAAAAGAGGGAATCAAAAAAATCACTACACCGTCCTATGAGATCCAATTGGTACACCTTCGGTCTAATTCTCCACACAACCCCAAATAGCCCAGCATACCAAGTTACCAATCTGTCCTACTTTCTGAACTCAATGATAACCCAAACTTGGCATCACTCGAAGGGAAATATGATTATCCAACCTACATTGGTCCACATATCAAGGCCCAACATCCTGATCTACATCTGAACACCCAAGACACAACCAAAGTATAATCTTCATCTCAAAGAACTCAACCATTCAAAACCCAAGACACCACCCGGTTCCAAAACAAAAAAAACAAGATGAAACTTACCCATGACCATCTAACCCGAAGCATTGATCACATCATCAACTAACCACATGCCTGTTATGGTACTTCCCACCATACTCTTTTGATCACCACCACCATCTTTCTGTGTTTGAAACCTCCACCATCGAAAATACCACAAAACATCGACTCAAACTTCTGCAACATACTCAATATGTTTCCAAAATCACCCTGCCTAAACATCAATGAGAACACCATCAAACCTTTTAATGCAGTATTTATATTGAAACCACCCAAAATGGACATGCCTCCACCATCCATATATCAACTAAATACAACTTGGTCCTTCCCCAAGACCCATTTCCATTTCTGAAGTGCACTTATCAAACCAAAAAATCCACCAAAGGCGATTTACCCCCACAACACTTTCATTCCTTTTTCCAATCCATGTCAAACCATCCCTGGCTGAATCATTTTGAAATGACCAACTCCCACTATTGGTATATTACCACTTCACCTAGCCATGGAGCCTTCTCACTTAAGGTATATACCATTATCATCCAACACACCTATTATAGTCAATCCCTGACTTCCTATAAAACTCCACTGCCAAAGAATCCAATACTCTCTAGGCCATTTGTGATCTAAAACACCCACTAATGACTCTAACCTAGACATCTCAGATTCTTTTGGAACCACCCTGATCCAAAGCTAAATCTCGGTTTGATCAACCATAACAACTAAGGCCCACCTGATCTTCTTGAGGAATCTGAACACATACCTCACAGGTTTCTCATTAGCACCCCAATGCCACCACATCCGACTCAAGGTATGCTCCACACATCCATCATGAACACATCGCTCCCCACCTTAGGGGTGTCATTTTTGTTGCATTTATCAAGTGATTCCAACCACTATAGATTATGCTTAAATCACAATCTAAACCCCAAAACATGGATGTGGTCATCTATATTTCACAAGAACAACAAAAAAACATCAACCACTACCTGTTCCCATATCCTAAGAATAGATTCTATGATATTCTTCAATATGTAATCCATCTTGAGGACCTCACTTGTAAATGGTCGATGGTGTACTTCCCACCATACAGCTCCACATACACTAATCCATGAGCGTAACCTCTAGTGGTCCCCATATCCAACCAAAACAAATTTATTTAGCTAGGCATAAATATGGGGCTCTCTCAGTGTACCCGTGATGATTTCAAGATACTAAACATGATCATCACTAAATAAGAGAATGCTAAGAATTCATTGGTGAATACCATCATAAGTTATCTATTCTTGATGTCACCCTCTACTGTGGGGATGTTTCCAACTTGTCCATAGGTCTTAGGCCCCTCTACCAGCAAGCATCTCATACCACCCATATTAGTTCTCCATCCAATCATGGATGCCTACCCAACTCAACACCTTCAGTGTACACTTTCGTATTGTCTGATCAGCAAGGAAAAAGGCATAGCATGACACTAGCACTTACTCCTCCAACATCTCATTAACGCTTAACTGTTTCACGCTCTTGTGTAACCCATCCAAAAAACCTACTTACCACACTAGTGATCCTCATTTCACAAAACCTTGGCTCCAAAGACATATCCACTAGTCATGCCACTTTTTCATGCCCATGTCACCAAATTCAGATCACCCTTGGTGCTTTCCAAATCAAAAAGCAACTCACTAATCCAAAAACACTTTATTTTTCACTCAAAACTCGAGCGTCATTTTGATATTTCCTTAGAGACCATTTAATCCACCATATCATTCTAGAAGATGCATCTGAAAGGTATTGGGGCTCGCAGTGGAAGCTGGTGGGCTGTGGATTTTAAAATTTTCATTGACGGGATGACGGAACTTGTCGTTACTGATGATCTGAGCCTCGATATGGTCTGAGGACCTCGTGTAAATTAAAATAGAACAAAAATAATACTATAAACATACATTTACAGATATGAAGGCGTGATAAATATAAACTCTCTGTCAAAAATCATTTATTCAAGGAACCATAGTAGGATCCCTCTAGATTTTCCACATGTGGTTCAAAATTCCATGGGAGCAGCGATCATCAAATTCTAGGTGCTAGTGTGGTGAGCTGATGATATCTTTGAAGTCCCAATGATCACCGCGATCCACTACCTTCGATGCTTGAAGGCATTCTTGGATCGTCACATGAGAGGGAGAGACTCTCTCTCTAGGAAGTAGGAGGAGAGAGAGGCTCTCATTCATAAATGAATGAATATTTCATTAGGATAGAGCATCACTCTCTATATTTATAGTGGAGGTTCTAAATATGTGGTTGGGTTACCTGGACCTTATTTATTTAACATCCACTGAATAAATAATTATTATGAACTAAATTGCATCAATATTATTTATTATTTTATCACATACCTATAATATATTTAAAATATATATTACATGATAAACCCAAGTCATTTAACTTGACTCGTAATCCCTCTTAATATTAAACAAACCTATAATATTAAAATAATATCAGTTCGAATAATATTTTTTCGTATTTAATTAACTTGTAAATACTTTTAATAAATTCAATATCAATTAATCATAACTTGAATAATATTAATTTACTTATTTCCTTGGCGATCGATACATTGGATAACACTCAAAACCCGTGGTGGGGCCCATCATGTCCAATATACCTTCTCAACTAAACTTGGAAGTTTCTTGAATATTCTATTGTGTGTGACCCTTTAATCCCTTATCTTAATAGTAGTAAATAAAATTCATAGACCAAGAGATGATTCTAGCAACCCATCAAGGCCCCTAAATAGATAATGATTGTCATAGCAACGCCAACCAAATTACAAACATGTTCTATGTACTATAATCTCTTTGTCTTTAAATATCTCTTAAATAAGTATGCACACTACACTACTACAAAAATGGACAAGGGAAGCGCTACCCTTTTATCAGTGCTAAAAAAACACTGATAAAGGGGGCCTTTATCAGCGCTTTTTTTTGTAGCGCCGAAAAAGGGGGGATTTATCAGCGCTTTTTCCTACCGGTGATAAATTTTATGTTTCAAAAAAATCATGAAAATTAAATTATTGTTATATAAGTATATTTATATTGATATAAATATAATATATATATTTTTTAAATTTGTTTTAGATACGTATAAATAGACTATTAAATTTAATATATAATAAATTTAGTGAAAATCGCTTCAAAATATTTTAAAAATACTATTAATTAATATTTTTCTAATTATTATTTATTAAAAATAATTTAATAACAATTTAAAGACACAAAAAATCAAAACAATTAATAAAAGTTCTAAAATAAGTTGAAAATGTAACTCAAACTTCAAACGGACATAACTTTTGATATGGGTGTCTGTTTGAGCTCTACAGCATATCAAATTGAAGCCTACGACGAGATATACGTGCTAGTGACCCAAGTGAAGTTTTTGTCACATTTTTTGAGGCCAAAAAAGTCTCATAAGGCCTCCAAAACTGAGTTTTTAGTCGGGATACACCGATTTGTTAACATTCAAACATGTATAACTTCTGATCTGAATGTCCGTTAGCCCTGTACCACATATCATATTGAAAATTGTTTCATTTTATTAAATTTGACTAGTTTTGGTGTTAAAACGGGCTTCTGGATTATAATTTATGATTGTTTTAACATTCTATGGCTTTTCAAATACATATATATATATATGTATTTATTCGTAAATATATATGTGTCTGTGTGTGTGTGTTGTATATACGTATGTATGTATGTATTTATTTAATTATAAACACACATAAAAAACATATTTCATAAATTTATTTAAAACTAATCTTATAAGTATATATTAATATACAAATAAATATATAGATAAAAAATTATAACTAAAAATATATATATAAATAAATGAATATAAATATATATTAATATATGAATTAATATATATATACTAATATATGAATAAATATATTTATATTAATATGAATCTATATCAATATACGAATAAATATAACTATATATATATAAATAGATATATCATTAAATAGAGAAAAAAAGTAAATAGGTTAGTTGTAAAGGTGCAGACGTGAAAGGGGGAGGTTGCGGGATCGAGTTCGGGTGGAAGCAAAGGGGTGCGCATGTGTGAGGGTGCACGGGAAGGGCAGCGCACGGGATACCTCCTAGGGCTGATAAGGGGGGGGGGGGGGGTCAAGCACTATTAAAAGATCTCCCAGTATTATTTAATTCATTTTTATTTATTTTTTTATTTTTTTGACTTTTATCAGTGCTTTTTAAAAGCGCTGATAAAGGACCCTTTTATCAGCACTAAAAAAAGTGCTGATAAAGGGGTCGTTTATCAGCTCTTTTTTAGCGCTGATAAAAGGGGCCTTTATCAGAGTTTTTTGGATTGCTGATAAAAGGGACCCCCCTCTATGAGCGCTGTTAAATCACGTTCTGAGCATTGATATAGGTTGTTTTGTAGTAATGCTAGTGTCATCACCCTTTTCTTGCTTTATTATTTGTTAATCTATCTATATGGATTCACCTTTATACTACTTTTTCCAATAACTTATGAAGATAGAACCACCATGATCAACCATTCTTGGGATATGTAACTTCGTTAACTTGGAAGTGGAAAATCCTTTCTTGAGCATTCAACCAATGTCATACCTCCAATGATGCACCCAACATAAGCTATGTCACCACAATTTCATTACCATGGTTTTTTCCTTACATCAAAGTATGAAATCAAATGGTACACACTGGTAATGATCTCAAGTCAGGAGACTAATACACATGTCTGTAGATAGTAACAACCAATGACACCCAAAACATGTGGTATTCCTATTAGTGAGTCTACCCTCATGATCTCACTACTAAAGATCACCAAGTGAAAACTTCAAGAGAGGAAGTCTCAATGAATATGAGCCCCCAAAACCTGATAGTCAAACATCTATTGTGTCCAGTCAGTAAGATGTATCTAGACCATATGACATTTTTTTAAGTATAATTTCATTGTATCTCAAGGTTCTCATTATAGCATGGGATCTGCTATAACCTTTTTATGTGATAATAAATATATTGACATTACCATTAAATAGTGGATGTAGAATTATCTACACTATAATGGTATGGTATCATCATGTATATCTAACTGTACACATGATACGATAATCAAAAGTACTGCATAGTTGTGTTTAAAGAACCCACTATTTCAACACTCCCACTTGCACAAGAGACAACATGATAACCATACTTGTTTGATACTCACATGATAAAGATTATGTTTCTACCGAGTAATGGATTTAGCTGCTATGCCAGCCATGTTTCCGATGCATAACAATTTTGTTATATACAGACTCATCTTCTTGAGTAAAACTTCTCAACATATGGTATCCCTGAGTATATAACTTTTTTCCACTATCATAACTTGACATTTTGGCTGGTAAGAATATCATAATTTTTCATTATGATAATACTTTACTTACTAGGTGTGATTCCAAGAACTGGAAAAAATCATTTTATTTAACTACTTCTTAGCTACCTCAGGAGTTACAACATACTCAGTATTTGTAGGTATGTATACCACTAGATTTTATGAACATGACTCACTCATCACCTTACCATAACTTTGATACTAGATCAAATTTATCTATGGAATACAAGTTAGTGTCCCATCATAACTAGTATCCTATTTCTCCACATACTAGGTACGTATTATTTGTACTTGCTGAAGTATAATATGATAGTTCTGACTGCATCCCTTGCAATTATCCTAGATACAAATGATATTTGTATACTGTAAAGTATATCTTTGAAATATCAGTTCTTGTACATGCCATGGAATAAGTGTTTAATCCATCGATTAAGCATATGGATTTGTACTCACCATGTGAATCTTCTCCCATGTCCCGAACATGTCAACATTGAGAGATTATTCCATGTGATATTAGTAACAATTTTTCCCTTGAATTGTTTCAACTTGTATTTTTCAATACCATGTGACTATATGTACAATTGACTGGATCTAAGAAACTATTAGATCTACCTTAGTAGATCATGTTCCCTAGAACATAGGTTGCTACTTTAATTCAATCACTAGAGAATTAATTTCATCCTAGTCTTAACTAATTGTAAGACCAATATCTGTTTTCCATATGTTTATGAACATGTTTCTCTTGGAAAACTATGGTGCTCCCACTAACCTTTGGTAGACACATGGAAAATATTTATTCCAAATGAATGTTATATTATCTTATTGTTTACTTTAATCCTAAACTGGGTTTAAGTAACTTGCAAACTTTATTGGCATTCAGTGGTGTCATCTTCCCTTTTTGGTTGTGTCATATAGAAACGTTCCATGAAAGTTGATCTTGGCATCCAATGTCTAATTAAATGATCTTAGAAGTTAGATATGACAAGTAAAATTCTAATGGATTTAGGAATAATGACTTGGTATAACCAATCAAGTCGTATCGGTACCACACTTGTACCATCCATGTATCATCTCTCTTAAATACCCACTACATTTTTCATAATAATAAACCCATGGGCACATTGATACATAGAATACATTATTGAATTTTAATTATTCTTGTTAATCTTAGCTAATTTCATGATGAATTTCTATCATATTATGAATTATATGATGTCACACCCCAACTTTTTAATTATTATTTTTATTTTAGTATTACATGGCTCAGGTTCCTTGCACCAAGGTCTGGGCTGGGTCCCAGATTAATTTTTTCATTTAATATATTTTACTGGGTTTCAGACCCGTGCGCGGTCACCGAACGGTGGGCGGTAGCCGCACAGTCAGCCCGAGTACTGCACAATAGTCTAAAGTTTAAAATAAATAAAATTTTATTCAAATAAAAACTAGTTTTATATTTAAATCGTAATAATAATAATGTTATTCTGTAGATAATAATATTTTTATTATTATGAATTTATAGTAATATCATTGTTATTTAAAAATTTGTTGTTAATATAATTGTTAATAAAATATTATTAAAATTAAAATTATTATTATTATTATTAAATTTATTATTACGTTATATTATTATTAAGTTTGTTACTATTATTATTCTTCTTCTTTATATTATTATTATTATTATTATCTTTGGTTTTATTGTTATTAGTATAATATTATTATTATTATATCATTATAAAAAGAAAAAAAACTTATGAAACCATAGCTACCCGACGGCGCACCCCCCAACCTTTCCCATTTATTTCTTCTATCCACACTTCATGCATCACAGCTCCAGTGCCCCTCGCTATCCTCCCGAGCAGATGCTCCGGCCTCGCCTCCCTTCACCCCTCGCCTGCATCGGCCTCGCCTCCCCTCTGCACTCGTTGTCCCTACCTCACCCCCATGTGAGTCCCCACGCCTCCAGCCGAGCCACACACCTTCTCGTCGGCCTCTCCCATGCACAACTATGGAACCTTTCCTCCCTCCCACTCGATCTATTCCGCGGCGCACCCAGCCACTGCAGCCACTGCTCTCCCTGATCCTCCCCTCGCCCAGTCGACCCTCTCCCGCTCCGGCCACGCCTCGACTCCCGGTTTCCAGCCTCGTTCCCCTCACCGCACCAGGCTACCCCCCACGCTTCCCCCCGCCATGCACATGCCACATCACCTCGGGCCACCGGCCTCCAACATGCGTTGGCGATCAGCACCCCGACCCCCCCCCCCCCCCGCCGGCCTTGCGTACATGCCTCCTCGAACCCAGCTCGACCCTACGCCAGCTCTGGCCACCCTCACCCTATCGCTCCGGCAACAGCTGTAAGACCCCAACTCCCTTTCCTTCTACCTTCGGCCTACGGACCAGCTCTAGAAGTGCCGTAGCGCCCCCTAGAACCCACTACCCTTCCCGTCGTGCCACCCTCCCTTCATCCGGATGGTTTCCTTCCGACGCATCCATTCGCCGCTTGCTTCGGTTTCCCCCAGCACACCAGCCTTGTTGTAGGTGTTTCCTTGCCATAACATTATTAAATTAATTTAATATGTTTCTTTAAATTTATTAAGGTATTATTTGATTTGATTTTATGGTGATTTTTGTGGATTTATTTTCCTTAAGTATAGTAGCATGTTCTTTTATTTTTGTGTGTGGTGCGAAAGCATGTTTCAAATTGGTTGGATGAGTTTTTGGTTTCAAATTGGGGGTTTTCATGTGAAATGTGGTGTATTCGTGGTGAAAAACCCTTTGTGCATCGTGAATGTGTTTTTGTAAATCGTGTAAAGGTTTTATTAAAATATTTCAGCAGTGCAGATTGTATTTTTAAAGGGTGTTAGAGTATGTGTGGTTTTGAAATATACTTTGCGAATGTTTTATAAATTATTCAAATGGTTTATTACTTTAATCATGTGGTGTTTATGATGTTTGTAAAGTGGTTGGTGTGTCTAAAGGTCATGATTGGATTCTAATATAGAGATTGGTTATGTTTTGATACGTATTTTGATGTGATATTTTCAAAACATGTCAAGAAAGTTATTTTGCGTTGTTTGTTCCTTTGGATCATTTTAAGTCCATTTTTATGTGTTTTTAGTTGTTTTTGTGGTTATTGCAGCGTATCGGTGAGGAAAACTGTGATACTACGATCATCGACATGTGCGTTCTTGCACGCCTTTGAGAGACGTGTCACATAATCGTGTTCGAGCTGCAAATTGAGGTAGGTCCCCCACTACACTCGCCTTTAAATTTAGAATTTATTGATTGCTTGATATTTTATTAATTTTAATAAATGGGAAATAATTTAAGATAATTAATTTTTAAATGAATATTTGGGGTAAAAGAGTCTTTTATTTTATACACGACACTTGAAATATTTTTTTGATGAACGAACACCCAGTAGTGAAAGAATGCCCGAATGGCCTTTATACATAATTCACAGAATTTCAAATGTATTTCTGGTTTATTGATAAATTATTTTCTTTGAAGCATGAACCAGTGTTTTGGTTCTCTTGAGAAATGAGGATTTTCTTTAAAATTGGTGAATACCCATTTGGCACATTAATAAAATAAATTATTTTGGAAAACTCTCTTTGGGGTGACTCAGGGGTGATCTTTGGTGTACGTTGACTACATGAGTTGTGTGTGATGTTTGTGCAACTTGATTGAATTTGTTGACTCACCCCTTTCCTTTTTATTACACATGTTGACATGGGAACCTGTCATAGTAAGTGAATCTTCTGAGAACGATTGTTGTACTAGTTCAGATTACACACTGGCTAGTGGCCCTTAGTAAGGATTATAATCTGCTAGGGGATTGGGCCCCTCGGTTAGGCCATGTAGGGAAACACTGGGGATTAGTGTGTTATGACATCATCGAGAGTAGGCATGCCTTTAAGATGAGTCACATGTATTGTATGTTCTGGATTTTTCACGAGCTCCTAGGTTTGAGCCATTTTTTCTTTAATGCTTATTTTTATGTGGTGGATGATTGAGAGGTCTAGTTCGGTTGATGGACCATGTGTGCCACTTATTTTCCATTTCCCTTAGTGTGTATTGTGTGTTGTGTGTGGTTTCCCTTTAACTAAAAACTAAAATTTGAATTTCTAACTTGTTCGCAGAAATGTTTTAAAATGAAACTCAGCTGTTCCTTTCAAACATTAAACTTGTTTTTTTAAAATTAAAAAGGGCAATGGTCTGTTACATGTCTTAGAAATGGAAGTGTGTGTGTGGAAACCCATTTTTTTATAATTTAGTTGAAACCTGGAATTAGTAAATTTCTTTGTTTAAAGGTAGTGCATTGGGAATAGTTTGTTGGGAACACCTACTGAGTTTTAATACTCACGCCTGTAGTGTTTTCCTATTTTTAGTTTTGTTTCAGGTTTGACTTGAGCTTGCTCACCCTAGGAGAGAGTTGGTTGTGGACTGGTGAGCGACTCTCGGAGTCACGAGGAGTTTTGGTTGTGTTCAGGTTAGTTTGTTGTTATTGGTTGTTCCTCCTTTTTCATGTCATTTATTTTCCTTGTGTTATTCTACTTTTTCCACTACTTTACTTGTCTTTAATTTATGGGCCAAATCATTCCCTCTTGTTTAGTTTTGATTCTCGGAACTAGTTGATAGCCCATGGAGATCAAGAACGCCCCTCGAGCCATGTCGTGGGTCGGCTCGGGTAACCGGTTCAGGGTCGACCCAGGTTGGTTCATGACAAAATGGTATCAGAGCAGGCCCTTGTAGTTTGGGGTGTCTGGTAGATGGAGATTAGGACTGTCTGGACTTGAGAGGTAGGTACGAGACAGATTTCATGAACCCTCGCCTGTTCCGAACCTCGAGTCGCCAGGGGTAGTCTGGGAATCGAGTTCTTGTCTCGTTCTGATTTGTTTTGGATTGAGGGATGACAACGGAGGCAAACCGATGTTACGTTGTGATTTTACATGGAGTAGTGACCCATGTGGAGTCCGCGTACATGGTTTAAGTTCTTCCTAATAGTTGACGCTTACTTGGGGCATGGCCCGCTACCATTTTGCTAGGTTAAGCATGACTACTAGTACCTCTCTTCGGTCATTTGTTGCAAGTTAAGTTTCTTCTTGGTTCTAGTTGTTGTAAGTGAAATTTTGAAAATGAAAAAAGAGGTTTTTGAAATGAGAATGATTTATTTTAAATGGATTTAAATTTATGAAGTATATTTTTTTAAAACTGAAAGCTCTTGGTCTAAAAATCTGGTGATTGCTTGGAACTGGTAGAGGTATGGTTTGGATGCAACCTCAGGTACTCTTTATGAATGTTTTCACATGTGAGGGAATGCATGGAAAGTGTGTGTTGGTGCGTATGGATGAAATCAGATGAAGACATGTGCAACGGTTCATGGGATTACTAAGGTGTGCACTTGGAATTAAAGACTTTACCTTGTTTTCTAAAGCGATTTTAATAAAGGGAAAATGATTTTTGGAAATTGAAATTGGTTTGAAAAGTGGGTTTGTTATTTAGAAAATGGCCTTCAAATAATGAAGTTTTGAAATCTAAAATAAAAAGGGATTTTTGTGTTGTGTTTGTATTTTTTTGGTTTTTGAGTTGGATGCTTTTGGAATAAAATTCTTTCAATGATATTGCTTCGTCTTGATATTGGTTTTGGTTCTTTGTTTTATATGTTGTTTAGAAAATGCCGCCCAGAAAGTTCCCCAGAGTTTCTGATAAGTCATGCCCAATTTTTGGTCCTTCTTGAACATTGTCTATACTTAACTGTGATCGGGGTTCGTTAAAGGTAGTTAGGTGGTTTGAATAGGTTGAGTGTGCTTTCAGGATTTTGGGAAATCCCGAAGCTATCAGAGTGCGTCTGGTTTTGGGACTGTTTGAAGGTCCATCTATGGACGTATGGGAGTAGCTCACCCCACCGTCAATGCAAGTTGGGATGATGTGGGATGTCTTCAAATCCGTCTCGGTCTGATGGTTTATACTTGAAGAGGTGAAGACGAAGAAAATGGAAGAACTTATGTGCATTCAACAAGGCCAACGGACGGTGAAGGCATATGTTGACCATTTCAAGGAACTTGTGACCTTTTCTCCGGAGGTAGCATCACAGGATTTGATGAATACTTCTCTCTTTATCGGGGGTCTTCGTCTAGAGATCATGGAGTGGGTCCTCCCTTCTAGGGACCATCGTTTCGAGAATTTGGTGGATGAGGCGATTTTAGTTGAGTTGGTCTCCGGAGCGCAGATGGTTGGAAATCCAACGTATCCAGCTGCTCGTGATGGTTCCCCATCTAGTGAGTAGGGTGTGCCAGAGGGACCTATTTCTAAAAAGTCCTATGTAGTGTTTCTGGCTTCCAGTTCGTCAGACCGTTCAGTGGTGTTCCACCAGTGTGTCCGGTTTGGGCACGTGAGGTCGTCATGTCTCATCCCTTCGAAGACGTGCTATCGTTGCGGATGTCTGAGCCATCTAGAGAAGTTCTGTAGGAAGAGTCGCTTGAAAAAGATGTTCTGGCTAAAGGGTTCCCGTACCTAATTGTGAGTCAGGAGATGCTTCAGCCCTCAGAGCCCCATCCACAGGTCTTGGGGTGAAGCTCACTCACAGTTAGGAGTTGTCGGGGGTGTGAAGCCTCAGTTCGGGTTTCGTGTTCCGTGTTGGTGGTGGAACATTTAAAGTCTTTTCATTCTTGTTTTCTGCTGCTAAAATTTGGACATTATTTTATGTTCATTGTTTTTTCATGAAGGTATGATGGACTTGTTCTATTTTAATCCAAATAGTTTTGTTTTCTTAATCGTGGTTTTCTGAATCATGCGCTTTTCTTAAAAGTGTGTTTGGCCCTAGTATGGATTGATTTTAGTTTAGCTGTGTTCATTTGGAGATGTAAGTGGCTATGAAAGATCCAATGTTTGGGGTTGTTCTCAGGTTCACTGCTTGGGGTAAGTTCTGCTCGAAGGTTTCCCCTAGTGTTGGGAGTGTTTGGTATGGTTCAAGAGTTCCAAGTATCAGCAGAGGTGTTGTTTCGCTCGTGCTATAGAATATAGTTTGTATTGGTTGGGAGTTCCCGTGTCGCCCCCCTTTCTGGGGTGGTATGTTTGGGTGTTGGATTTCTGCACTAGTTGAGTTCTTGTGGTGGGGATAACCCTCTCGTGTTCTCTCGTTCTCTTGTGTTGTGGTTTATTTCAGTTTCAATTGGGTATGGATTCTTGTTTGGTCCATCGTTCGGCTGAGTGACTTTTTGGGGGCATAAAGAGTCTGTGGTGTGGAGAATTGTCACACCCCGACTTTTTAATTATTATTTTTTATTTTAGTATTACTTGGATCCGGGTCCTCGTGCCAAGGTCATGGATGGGTCTCATATTAAAAATTTTGTCATTTAATATCTTTTACTGGGTTTCGGACCCGTGTGCGGTCACTGCACTGTGGGGGGTAGCCACACAGTCAGCCTGGGTACCGCGCAATAGACTAAAGTTTAAAATAAATAAAATTTTATTCAAATAAAAACTAGTTTAATATTTAAATCGTAATAATAATAATGTTATTGTGTAGATAATAATATTGTTATTATTAAGAATTGATAGTAATATATTTGTTATTTAAAAATATGTTGTTAATATAATTGTTAATAAATTGTTATTAATAATTTTATTATTATTATTATTAAATTTATTATTATTTTATATGATTATTAAGTTTGTTACAATTGTTATTAATCTTCTTTATATTATTATTATTATTATTACCTTTGGTTTTATTGTTATTATTATTATTGTAATAATATTATCATTATAAAAGAAAAAAAACATATGAAACCCTAGCTACCCGATGGCACAATCCCCCCCACCTTTCCCGTTTCTTTCTTCCATTCGTGCTTCCTGCATCGCAGCTCCAGTGCCCCTCGCTATCCTCCCGAGCAGATGCACCGGCCTCGCATGCCCTGTCCGCAAGCCACCCTCTATGCCTCCCATCGCCCCTCTCCTGTTTCGGCCTCACCTCCCCTCCGCGCTAGTCGTCCCTGCCTCACCCCCCTGCGAGTCCCCGCACCTCCAGCCGAGCCGCACACCTTCTCGTCGGCCTCTCCCATGCGCAGCGACGGCACCCTGCCTCCCTCCCACTCGATCTGTTCCACGGAATGCCCAGCCGCTTCCACCCCTTCTCTCACTAGTCCTCCCCTCGCCCAGCCGACCCTCTCCTACTCCGGCCATGCCTCAGCTCCCGGTTTCTGGCCTCGTCCCCCTCACCACACCAGGCTACCCACCCCACACTTCCCCTTTCCTTGCACACGCTGCATCACCCCGGGCATCCGGCCTCCATGCTCCTCCCCCTCGAACCCAGCTTCCCCCTCCGCGAGCTCTGGCCACCCTCACTCAGCCGCTCCAGCAATATCCGCAAGACCCCACCTCCCTTTCCTTCTGCCTTCGGCCTGCCGACAAGCTCCAGCAGCACTGTAGCACCCCCTGGAACCCGCTTCCCTTCCCATCGTCCCACCCTTCCTTCATCCGGTCAGTTTCTTTCCAGCGCATCCATTCGCCACTTTCTTTGGTTTCACCCAGCGAACCATCCTTGTTGTAGGTGTTTCCTTGCCATAAAATTATTAAATTAATTTAATATGTTTGTTTAAATTTATTAAGGTATTATTTGATTTTATTGTGTGGTGATTTTGGTGAATTTATTTTGCTTAAGTATAGTAGCATGTTCTTTTATTTTTGCATTTGGTGCGAAAGCATGTTTCAAATTGGTTGGATGAGTATTTGGTTTCAAAATGGGGGTTTTCATGTGAAATGTGGTGTATTCGTGGTGAAAAACCCTTTGTGCATCGTGAATGTGTTTTTGTAAATCATGTAAAGGTTTTATTAAATTATTTCAGTAGTGCAGATTGTATTTTTGAAGGGTGTTAGAGTACATGTGGTTTTGAAATATAATTTTTGGATTCTTTATAAATTATTGAAATGGTTTATTACATTAATCATGTGGTTCATATGATGTTTGTAAAGTGGTTGGTGTGTCTAAAGGTCGTGATTGTATTCTAATATGGAGATTGGTTGTTTTTTGATACGTGTTTTGATGTGATATTTTCAAAATACGTGGAGCTATTTATTTTGTGTTGTTTGTTCTTTTGGATTGTTTTAAGTCCATGTTTATGTGTTTTTAGTTGTTTGTGCGGTTGTTGCTGTGTGTCGGTGAGGAAAATTGTGATACTACGATCATCGGTGTGTGCGTGCTTGCACGCCTTTGCGAGGCGTGTCGCGTCATCGTGTTCGAGCTGCAAATTGAGGTAGGTCCCCCACTGCACTCGCCTTTAAATTTAGAATTTATTGATTTCTTGATATTTTATTAATTTTAATAAATGTGAAATAATTTAGGATATTTAATTTTTAAATGAATATTTAGTGTAAAAAGAGCCGTTTATTTTATACACGATACTTGAAATATTTTCTTGATGAACGAAAAGCCAGTAGTGAAAGAATGCCCATATGGCCTTTAAACATAATTCATGGAATTTCAAATGTATTTCTAGTTTATTAATAAATTATTTTCTTTGAAGCATGAACAAGTGTTTTGGTTCTCTTAAGAAATGAGGATTTTCTTTAAATTTGGCAAAGGCCCGTTTGGCACATTAATAAAATAAATTATTTTGGAAAACTCTATTTGGGGTGACTCAGGGGTGATCTTTCGTGTACATTGACTGCATGAGTTCTGTGTGATGTTTGGGCTAATTGATTTAATTTGTTCACTCACCCCTTTCCTTTTTATTACATGTGTTGACATGGGAACCTGGCATAGTAAGTGAATCTTCTGAGAATGATTGTTGTACTAGTTTAGATTACGCACGGGCTAGTGGCCCTTAGTACAGATTATACTCTGCTAGGGGATTGGGCCCCTCAGTTAGGCCTTGTAGGGAAACACCAGGCGTTAGGGCATTATGACGTCATCAAGAGCAGGCATGCCTTCAGGATGAGTCACATGTGTGGTATGTTCTGGATTGTTCATGAGATCCTAGATTCGACCCATGTTTTCTTTTGTGTTTATTTTTATGTGGAGGATGATTGAGAGGTCTAGTTCGGTTGTTGGGCCCTGTGTACCACTTCTTTTTCATTTCCCTTAGTGTGTATTGTGTGTTGTGTGTGGTTTTCCCTTTGACTAACAACTGAAATTTGAATTTCGAACTTGTTCACAGAAATGTTTTAAAATTCAATACACCTGTTCCTTTCAAGCATTAAACTTGTTTTTTTAATTAAAAAGGGAAATGGGTTGTTACTTGTCTTAGAAATGCAAGTGTGTGTGTGGAAACCCATATTTTGTATAATTTAGTTCAAACCTGGAATTAGTAAATTTCTTTCTTTAAAGGTAGTGCATTGGGAATAGTTTGTTGGGAACGCCTACTGAGTTTTAATACGCATGCCTATAGTGTTTTCTTGTTTTTAGTTTTGTTGCAGGTTTGACTTGAGCTTACTCGTCGTGGGCGAGAGTTGGTTGTGGACTGGTGAGCAACTCTCGGAGTCACAAGGAGTTTTGGTTGTGGTCAGTTTAGTTTGTTGTTGTTGGTTGTTCCTCCTTTTTCGTGTCATTTATTTGGCTTGTGTTATTCTAATTTTTCCGCTGCTTTACTTGTCTTTCATTTATGGGCTAAATCGTTCCCTCTTGTTTAGTTCTGATGCTCGACACTAGTTTCCAGCCCATGGAGATCAGGAACGCCCCTCGGGCCATGTCATGGACCAGCTCGGGTGACCGGTTCAGGGTCGACCCAGGTTCGTTCGTGACATATGATATCCATTTTTCATTTTTAGTTGGAATATTAGTTATAGGATTTCTCCATTATTTTCAAAGACCGTCTTGAAATATATTGGATGCTTATGCAAGTTGTAACATTGATACTACTTACATCATAACTTTGATGTATAACATGTTCATTTAGGAATTTCTCCATGCTACATGTTTTTTGATCAATTTTAATATGTAAGACTCATCATCGATCCTCCTTATGAACATCAATGTTATGATGTAGATAAGGTAATGAGTTTTTAGTAATTACTCGACGCTACATTATCATGAACGATGAATGCTTGGTCAATATATTCTTCAACATATTGGGGCCCATCATATCCAATATACTTATTCAACTAAATAGGGAAGATTATTAAATATGCTATTGTGTGTGACCCTCCAGACTCTTATCTCGATAATAGTGAATAAAGTTCACAAACCAAGAGCGGAGTCTAGCAACCCATCAAGTCCCCTAAAGTGACCAGGATAGTCATACAACGACAAGAAACATACAAAAATGTACTGTGTACTATAATCTCTTTGTATATAAATATATCATAAATCAGGACGTGCACTAATGTCATCACTCTTTTCTTGATTTATTATTTGTTGATATATCAGGATGAATTTACCTTTTTATTTATTTGGTCAAGGAATTATGAAGGTAACACCCTGATCAACCAGGCCTGAGATATATAATTTCCTTAACTTGGAAGCGACAAATCATTTCTTAACCATTCAACCAATGTCATACCACCAATGACGCACCCAACACAAGATACCTCACCATGATCTCATTACTATGATTTTTCCTTGCATCAAAGTATGAAATCAAATGGTACACACTGGCAATGATCTCAAGTCTGGAGACAAATACACATGTCTATAGATAGGAACAGCCAATGACACCCAAAACATGTGGGGTTCCTATTAGCGGGTTTGTCCTCAGGATCTCAATATTAGAGATCACCATGTGTGAACTTCATGAGAATAAGTCTCAATGCTTATGAGCCCCCAAAACCTGATAGTCAAACATCTACTATGTCTAGTCAGTAAGATGTAACTATACCATATGACATTTTTTTAAGATTAATGCCATTGTATCTTGAGGTTCTCATTATAGCATGAGATCTTCTATAACCTTTTAATAAAATAATTATTCTATGGAAATTACCATCAAATAAGGGACACATAAATATCTACACTATAATGGTAAGGTATCATCATGTATATCTAACTATACAAATGATATGGTAATCAGAAGTACTGCACATTTAGATCTAGGACACCCACTATTTCAATAGCACCCATAGCTAACTAAGCCAGGAATCAAATCGGTCCTGCCCTAAAAAACCCCAAATGTCGCTGCCGCATTGACACCTCATGTATTTCCCATATCAAAAAAATTTTACACCTCCACATGCCTCATACCAAATACAAACTTGCACACGCAGTCACAACCTAAAGAGAACTCGTTCCCATGCACTTGTATTTCTACAAGAACCTCTCGTGCTCCTGATCACACTCATAATCACTAAATACAACCCAATTGCACAACCATTACCTGGGATAGGCACTCAAATGAGCCTTCCCATCCCAAAATCAACCACAAGAACTTAGGTGATTCCCTGATAAGTAAACCATGGCATAACTAGTTCTTTTAAAAAAAATTCTATGACACCTGCCATGCATTGATTCCACCTCTGAAGAACCCACATATGCTTCACATTCTAAGGAACCTTCACTATTAGGATAAACTTCCTCAAGGCTACCCTAAATTAAAAAAAACACCGACGCATAACCATAAATTAAGTTGCACGTCCAAAACCATTGGTGTTCCCACCTAGCCCTCTAGGCCAAACCTGTAATAGGAAGCACTCTGTGTATGCCGCTATCAAATCCCAAAATGCCTGCCTGTGCCTTAAGCACTCCAAAGAACCAATCACCCAATAGACCCACACTCATGGGTCACCCTCAGAAGTCAAATTACACCAACACCCTAACTGGATTCATATCTAGAAAAGGAAAGTGGCTCTCCCCATAAGTCATACACATCAAACCTCCAACAAGTCATTGCTCATCGACAACACTCCTACCTCCATTCTAAAACACACTACATCAAACACACCCAAAGAGAACATAAAATCTAGGTATCACACCAAAGATAATAAGATTTTAATACCTCATAAATCCATTAATTTTTAAAAAAAATTATTTGGGATTATTTCAAGAACAGGCTCTGAGACGACACGTAATCCGAGGCCCGGAGTGCCGGGATGTTTTTTTTAATTTTTTTAGGTTCATTAAATAATCGTGCGAGAGGATTTTTTCTTACTTTTAA
This sequence comes from Viscum album, assembly GCA_963277665.1. Taxonomy (NCBI): domain Eukaryota; kingdom Viridiplantae; phylum Streptophyta; class Magnoliopsida; order Santalales; family Viscaceae; genus Viscum; species Viscum album. The sequence continues at coordinate 284,032,101 of OY728120.1, read as the reverse complement.
ACTAGTGCAGGGATCAAAAATATGAGGGCACCATTGAATTCAAAGTGATAAAGGGCCTAACATTGGCCGGTATGGGCCAACAGTGGAAGTTAGTTTTTGGTAGTATATTAAATAATTAAGTAACAATTATTTTATTTTTAAATCCTTATAAATCCTAAATGGTAACATAGATTGAAAATCTGATAGTATCATTGAGCTCGTGAGGGCGTGTTTCCCTTAGGTAGAGCTTAACCTCAACCAGTGCGGGTTGAGGGTGAAAGATAGTTTTTGGGTTTTTTAGCAAATTAAAATGACGCGCGTGTGTGGTTTTGGACACTTCTAAATGGGTGTCCAGATTGAAAATATGAGGGAACCATTGCGTAAGGAACTATGACATTACTAAATAATGGACCTAACCATGACCGGTGCATGTCGAGGGAAAAAGTTATTTTTTGGACGTTTTAAGAAAAATAAAATACAGTTAAAAATTTTATTTTATTTAAAAAGAATTATTTCGCCACAACGCAAAAATGAGACGAATGTTTCATTCTATAAATAAAACATCATAACGAATATTTAATTTGAAGAATAATAGAAACGATGTTTCATAAATGAAACATTGTAACGATGCGACAACATAGCGTAACAGAAATGTTGCAACACGTTTCTCTTTTAATAGAATAACGAGTTTGAGAAATAGGGATAAATTTGGGGATTCCTCTAACGAATCAACGGCGAGGAATCCTTTCTAATGATGAACGATGATGAATCACCAGTGACAATTATGCCCTCAAAGAATGGGTTTGGGACCGAAGAGTGACGAATTCCAACCCCCACGGACGGATCACTATTGGAAACAAGCTTCCCTTCGATCAAACCTTCTCCTGGAAGGGGTTACTTTTGAGTTGATTGACCCATTATTTTTTCTAAAACAACGAACGTGGATCAACCCATGAACAAATTGATCCGTGGGTATCTTGTTATTATGGGGGGGTGTTTTATCTTAGGGATTGCATCGGGTTTATTTATTTGTGGATAGAACCTCAATTTCCCCTTCCCATGTTTCAAAACCTCTAACACGGAGGGTGCCGGCCAACACGAACAAGGCCTGAGCCCCTCTGCCATGGGATTTCTTGTGTGTTCTTTGTGAACGAACCTCTTATTTGATAGCAAGGCGGAACCGAGGTCGTACCAGGATAGACGACACCCCATGGAGGCCGAAGGCGTAGACGGTTTGATAATGTACCACCGGAGCAGACCCGGTGGTCCGCGGAAGGCACCGCTGGTGCGCTGGCACCGACAACCTGTAGCAATGGACCACATCGGTGGCAAAGGGAGGGTGGTGGCATGCCGAGGTGGAGGCCGCAGCTAGATCGGGCCGCAGTGGTGCACTAGAGGGCTGCCGGCCGGTAGCGGGCCGGCGGTTGGGAGAGGCAGACGCGGCCACCCGACCGTGTCAGTTGATCGAATCGCACCGTGAAGGCCGCGACACATTGGAAAGCAGTCCAATGGGGATCGAGTGTGGGAGGAAGGGTGTCCGGCAGTGGTGCACCAAAAACTGAATGCCCTCTTGGCATCCAGGCTAGTGGAGACGAGACCTCCATGCGAGCTGGACTAGGGGGCGTGAACTGGGCTGCTGGGTGGCCCAGCCTGGAACAAGCTGTCCTGATTTTTTGAGCCAGGATGATGTAATAAACCTAGGCCATTGGGTGGCCCGGTATGGGAGGAAACCGACCACCTGTTACAGGCCGGGCCGAATGGAACGAGGTCACTGGGTGACCCGGTAGGCTAGACCCACGATTGAACCGAGCCGGGTCCAACAGGGCCCAATGGGCCTAGCCAGTGCCAAAGCTGGACCGGGCCAACCCAGACCCAAAATGGGTCGGGTTGGGTCATTCGAACTAGGCCGGGTCATGTGGGACCCTCAGGCTGGGTTGGTCGGTTCGGTCCGACCAGGTTGGACCGAGCCTGGACACAACCGACCCCTATTTACTAAAAGACCAATATCTTTTAGACTGGGCACCTGATTGATGAGTTGTTTGTGGTGTTGATACCCTCACGATGAAGAGTTTCTTTTGGAATGCTCTAATGAGGTTTTTGTGGTTGTTGAAATATGACTAATAGCTTGAGGAGTGGATTCTACCAGAATCAAGCGCACTACGTGTGGGAATGCTCTGGCTGGCTGAGACCTGAAGACTGCTAACAAGAGAATCTATATGGATTAGCTACAAGCGACCCTATGTGGATTAGCTATGATGGCCCAAGTGGGAAGCATATTTGTGTGACCCGACAGACCCATGGTAGGGAGCGACTCTGTGTGACCCAACAAACCCACGGTACTCATCAGGGATGAGTACCTCAGTATGAAGGCCTAAGTGGGAAGTGGATCTGTGTGACCCGGTGGGCCCACGGTGGGGAGCAACTTTGTGTGACCCATCATACCCATGGTACTCATTAAGGATGAGTAACTCAGTAGTTCCTGGTGTCCAGTGTTACGACTAATAATCTTTCTTTCTATACTTTATATTATACCCACATGATCTAATAATATATTGTGTATAGTTTCCTTTGTGGTGTTTCCCTTATGTTTCGGGATCCCTACTAAGTATTTTGTTACTCACCCCTACACGAGCTTTGCCCACACATGTTGTATGGTGCAGAAGATAGGTGGTTCGACAAAGACCTCGGTTGCTCGGGACCAGGCAGTGCCCAGTAAGATACGACAGGCAGGATGTACTTCCACAGCTTCTGACAACCACTCCTTGTCTACCCTTCAAGTGGGGTCTTCTATGGACGTCTTATAGAGATCTTTTTTACTTTATTATTTTTAGTTTTTCTTTTGCTTGGTTTGCATTTTTTCCCATTTGACTTACTTCTTATACCTTTAATCCGTGGTTTTTTTAGTGGCATGCATGTTTTCATTTAAATCTACTTGGGACGTGGTTGTGTGTGTGTGCGTGCATACATGTAATTAGTAAAATGACTCCCACTCATGGGATAATGCATTCGGTGCTAGTCACTATCCCCTAGACTTTGGGAGGCAGGCTTGTGGTTGTAACGACATGAGACCTGGGGGACGGGTCATGACAAAGTGGTATCAAAGGCTGGATTTGCAGTGGATCTAGCAAAGATAGTGGCAATGCTTGCTTAGGAGCCACCCAGGAGTGTGAGTGAGGTGAGATGTTTCTTAGGATTGGATTTATATTAGCATAGGTTTGTGCCTGGATTTTCTAGGGCAGCTTCACCCTTATCAGGCTTGAAATGGAAGGGAAAGCCCTTCATGTGGATAGAGAAGTGCCATCAGAGTTTCTAGGAGCTGAGGTGGAGACTGACGAGTGCCCCCATATTGAAACTACTAGAGGAGGGCGTTGAGTATGTAGTATTCTGTGATGCATCAGGGACCGAATTGGGTTGTGTCCTGATACATTAGTGATAAGTGGTCGCCTATGGTTCACGAATGTTGAGGTAGCATGAGCAAAACTACGCAACCCATGACCTGGAGCCAGTAGTAGTGGTCTTTTCTTTGAAGATTTGGTGACACTACTTGATGGGTGAGTGGTTTATAGTCTACTCAAACCAAAAAAAATTCAAGTATATCTTCTACCAAAAGGATATGAACTTGAGGTAGTAGTTATGGATAATGTTCCTTGAGGACTATGACTTTGAGATAGTATATACTCATAGGAAGGGGAATGTAGTGGCAAACATGCTCAACAGGAGGTCTGGTTTGCATCTTCTGAGTGAGGTGATAGAGTAGCTAGTTGTGATGTAGATATCCTTTGTGAATAATGACGGAGAAACTTACCTTGAGTTAATGACTGTCACTTCCCCACTATTACATTGAGTTAGGGAGGCACAGCTTATAGATGTTTACTGCGAGGCCCAACATGCTTAGTTATCCTCAGGACATGCCCCTGATGGATTTTCGATAGGAGGGGAGCACGTCATCCTTTTTCGAGAACACACAATAGTCCAATGGAGTTGAGAGAAGATATTTTGAGAGAGTTTCATACCTCCCCTTTGGTGGTACATTCGGGAGTGGTAAAGATGTAATAGGATCTTCAATGTCAGTACAGGTAGCCAGGGATGGAGAAAACAATGGAAGAGTTCATTTCACGATGCCTCAATTGCCAGTAAGTGAAGGATGAGCATCATGTTCTAGTAGGCTTGACCCAACCACTTGAGGTACCAGAGTGGAAGTGGGATGGTATCTCAATGGACTTCATGATGGGATTACCACACACATTTAGGGGCCACGATGTTATCTGGGTGATCATTGAACGACTCACCAAGTCATCTAACTTCCTACCCATCCAGGAGTTGGGATCGACAGAGGGCTTGGGACTCCTCTACATCCAGGAGATAGTGAAACTTCATGGGTTTCATTCAATGGTCGTCTCAGACTGTGGTGCTCACTTTACATCTTGATTGTGGAAGGGATTACAGGAGGTGTTCAAGACTAAGCTACACTTGAGCACGACTTTCCATCCACAGACCGATGGTCAGACAGAGAGGACATTACAGACCTTGGAGGAATGCTTCATGCTTATGTCCATGATTTTGGTCGTAGTTTGGAGGACCACCCACCTCTAGTGGTTTTTATGTACAACAACAACTATCACTCCACCATTGACATGGAACCATTTGAGTCACTTTACGATCGATCTTGCAGATCACCTCTATACTAGGCAGACCTAAGGGAGTCAGCACTCATGGGCCCAGAGTTAGTATGAGCTACCACCGAGAAGGTGCAGATCATCCAAGAGTAGTTGAAGACTGCACAGAGCAAGCAGAAATCCTATACTGATAGGGGATGGAGGCCCTTGGAGTTTGAGGAGGGAGACCCTGTGTTCTTTCAGGTCTCACCCAAATGGGTATTACATAGATTTGTCCAGGGTAGAAAGTTATCTATGAGGTTCATTGGCCCTTTCTAGATTTTGACCAGAGTTGTTGAGGTGACATACCGCCTAGCCCTTCACCCATATATGTATTGGGTGAATGATTTTTTCCACGTGTCGCAGCTGAGGAGGTACGTGCATAACCCATCATACATCATCGACTGGGGTGAGATGGACATTGAAAATAGGGCAATGTTTGTGGAATTCCCAATGGAGATAGAGGATCGACAGGAGCAGGTCCTTCATGGGTGGTCGATTCCTCTGGTGCATGTTTGTTGGAAGCATGAGAACCTCCAGGAGAGCATAAGGGAGCGAGAGGCTCAGATTCATGCTCAATACCCCTTTTTGTTTTATTGGACCTTATTTTGGATTACGAGGACGTAAATACCTAAAAGGGGGGAGTAATGTAATACCCTATTACTCTATGATTTAAAAAAAATTAATTGGTCTTATTTCAATACAAGGCTCTGAGACAACACATAATTCCGTGACCCGAAGTGGCCAGAATGTATTTTTGAACTTTTTTGAGGTTTATTAAATAACCGTGCAAGTGAGTTTTTCTAACTTTTAAACTGGTTCCCATTTCAAAAATCTAAGGTCACCATTGAACATAGAGAATCGGGATTCACCTAAAAAGGGCCTAACTTTGGTTGGTGCAGGCCAACAGTGGAAGTTAGTTTTCTTCCATAAATAAAACAATTAACAATTATTTTATTTTCATGTCCTTATAACCCCTAAATAGTAACTCGGATTGGAAATATGAAAGCACCATTGAGTTTGAGAGGGAGTGTTTACTTTAGGAGGAGCTTAACCTCAATCAGCGCGGGTCGAGGTTGAAATATAGTTTTTGGTTTTTTTAGAAAATTAAAATGGTGCATGAGCGTGGTCTTGTAACCATCTAAACAGGTTCTTTGATTGAAAATTTGAGAGCACCATTGCGTTCGGAATGAAGACATTACCTAGTAATGGACCTAACCTTGATCAGAATAGGTTGAGGGAAAAAGTTATTTTTTGGATGTTTTAAGAAAAATAAATTCAACATAAAAAGTTTATTTTATTCAAAAAGAATTGTTTTGCCGCAACGTAGTGATGAGATGACTATTTCATTCCATAAATGAAATAGTGTAATGACTCTTTAATTTTAAGGATAATAGAAACATTGTTTCATAATTGAAACAACGTAATGATGCGACGACATAACATAATAGAAACATTGCAACACATTTCTCTTTTAATGGAATAACGGGTTGGAGAAACAAGAGGAAATATGGAGATTCCTCTGAAGAATCAACAGTGAGGAATACTTTCAAATGATGAACGTTGGTGAATATCTAGCGACAAAAACTCCCTCAAATAATGGGTTCGGGACCGAAGCGTGATGAATGCCAACCCCCATGGATGGATCGCCATCAGCAACGAGCTTCAATATGATCAAACCTTCTACAGGTAGGGGTTACTTTTGAGTCGATTGCCCCATTCTTCTTTCTAAAACAACGAACGCGAATTAACCCAAGAAAAAGTTGACATGTGGGTTGCTTTGTTCTTGTGGGAGAGTGTTTTATCTCGAGGATTGCATCAGGTTTATTTATTTGTGTATTGAACCTTATTTTTTACTTCCCATGTTTCAAAACCTCTAACACGGATGGTGAGGGTTGACACGAACAAGGCTTGGGACCCTCTTCCATGGGCGTTCTTGTGTTTTCTTCAGGACCAAACCTCCGATTCGACTATAAGGAGTCGCTGAGGATGTAGCCGGAAAGACGAAACCCCAAGGAGGCAGGAGCCATAGACGGTTTGAGGAATGGACCATCAGAACAGACCCGATGGTCCACAGAAGGCACCGCCGATGCCTTCAGCGGTGCCGGAAACCAAAGGTGGCAGCGGTGGCCTGTGGTGGCAGAAACAGGTGGGTGGAGGTGCACCTAGTTGGATGTTTCGGCTGGCTCGGGCCAAAACGGTGCAGTAGAGGGCCACCGGTAGTGGGCTGGCTGCTGGTAGAGGCGGATGGGGCCCGCATCATGCGTGCCGCGGTGCACTGGAATGCGGTCCAGCAAGGACCCCATGTGGGAGGAAGGGTGGCTGGCTTAGATGACCATGGTGCACCACAAACTGGACGCCCTCCTGGTGTTCGGGTTGGAGAAGACCGGCCCAATGTGCGGGCCAGACTAGGCGGTGTGAATTGGGCTGCTGGGCGGCCCAGGCTGGAAGAAGTCCACCCGCTTTTGTGGGTCGGGCCAGCGGAATAAAATCAAGCTGCTGGGTGGCCCTGGCTAGGAAATAACCGCTCCTCCTGTTGCGGGCTGGGCTGAATGGAACTGGGTCACTGGGCAACCCGACGGGCTAGACCCACGACCAAACCAGGTCGGGTCCAATAAGGCCCAATGGGTCTGGCCTAGTGGCCAGGTCAGACTAGGCCATACCAAACCCGAACTGAGTCAGTTCGGGTTGGTCAAACCAAGCCGGGTCATGCGGGACCCTCAGGACGGGTTGGTCAGGTCAGTCTGACCAGGTCGGACCAGGCCCAGACACAACCGACCCCTCTTTACTAAAACCCCAATATCATTCAGACTAGGCGTCTGATTGATGATTCATTTGTGGACTTGAGATCCTCATGACGAGGAGGTTATTTTGGCATGATCTAAGGAGGATTTAATGGAATTTGAAATATGATTAATGAATTGAGGAGTGTATTCTCCTAGAATCAAGCACACTACGTGTGGGAATCCTGCGGCAAGCTGAGACCTGAAGACGGCTAACAAGAGACCCTATATGGATCTTCTACAAGATACCCTGAGTGGATCAGCTGTAATGGACAAAGTGGGATGGGGCTCTGTGTGACCGACATGCCCACAGTGGGGAGCAACTCTGTGTGACCCGATATAACCATGGTACTCATCAGGGATGAGTACCTCAGTATGATGGCCTAATTGGGAAACAGCTCTGTTTGACCCGATAGGCCCATGGTGGGGAGTAGATCTATGTGGCCAAACATACCTATAGTAATCATCAGGGATGAGTACCTCAGTATTCCAAGGTGTTCAGTGTTACGACTGATAATATTTTTTTTCTATACTTTAGATTATAACAATGTGATTTGACAGTACCTTGTGTATACTTTCCTTTGTGGTCTTTCCCTCATGTTTCAGGATACCTACTGAGTATTTTGTTACTCATCCCTGTACGGGCTTCACCTAAACGTGTTGTGTCTAGTTCAGATGATAGGTGCTTTGAAAAAGACCTTGATGGCCCAGAACCAGGCAGTTCCTAGTGAGATACGACAGTCACGACGTACTTCCATAGCTTCTGATAGCCACTAATTGTCTACCCTTCAGGTGGGGTATTCTACAGATGTCTTACATAGATCTTTTTTACTTTACTGTTTTCAGTTTTTCTTTTTTTGGGTTTATATTGTGGCACATTTGACTTACAACTTGTACCTTCACTCAGTGGTTGTTTAGTGGTATGTATGTTTTCTTTTACAGCTATTTGGGATGTGGGTTTGTGTGTGTGTGTGTGCGTACAGGTAATCAAGAAAATGCCTCCCACTCATGGGATAATGCCTTCAGTGCTAGTTTCCAGACCCTGGCCTTTGGGAGGCTGTCTCGGGGTAGTCACGATACAAGCCCCAGGGTACGGGTCGTGACACACATGAACACATTGACATTATGATCCAAACACCCACTATAGGGTCCAAATCACAACTCAAAAGGTTTCATGCCACAAGGGTCACCAAATCCATATATCAAATGATATATCACATCCTCAAAGTTATAGCCTAACCGAATGCACAACATGAAACATTCCATTATCCACACATAAAAATACAACAAATCCTCATGACCCATAACTGAGGTCTCAAACTAGGGCACTCACACTGCCCAAACCACCTATACACAGGGTCTAATCACAACACTAGGAATACCCATTTCCATATTCCCTACAAGTTACATCATTTATAATTTCCCTTATTAATTAAACATTACCATTAAAAACTAGAGTATTCACATTTCAAAACTTTCCATTTTCAAAACCCAAAGATTTACAATTTCAAAAGCCTTTTCTTTTTATTACCCAATATTTGAAAAATCCAAGATTTATTAAAATTCATATTTCAAAACATTTTCATTACAAAAATATCAAATATAGATCAACACTAATAAACCACATAGAGAAAAGTAAACTACTAGAATATGAATCCTAAGGAACTATCAATCACATGTTACATACCGATGACCTATAAATATTATGTTCTTAGAATGATGCTTGAACCCACACACCCTCTCTTTCCATAACGAGCCAAGAAATAAAACATCATAAATCAATAACCTCACATCCAGTTGAACCACCCAAGGTGGAAATATTAATCAGATGTAAAATCACAAAACAAAACATCAATTGAAACCCTAGGAAACTTGGGTTTTAGCCCATGCATGGGGTTACAGGTACCTTGTAATGAGATCCCTACCAAGCCCCAAAAAGATCCTAGTCTCCTATATGACATTCCCTAAATAGTAATACAAAAGACACCACCTCTGATACCACTCTGTAACACCCCAACCTAGGAGCCACTATAACTGGTTCCCCGATTCGGGTCACTTCATAACCACTGTCGTGCCTCCCCATATTCCAAAGACTTCCAATTAGAATCATGGGTCTAAAGAGATTAAATGAGGAGACTATAACCACTTACCAGAGTAAAACAACAATGTAAATATTACCAAAAAATATAACAGACAAAAGAAGTGGTACAACCGAACAACCAAAGGCAAGAGCCAACAAATAACCAAGAGAAACATAATGTAAATATAGAATGTATACGTTACATGTCAGACAATCATTAAATACAACCTCAAATACCAAAACCATAAAAAAACCATAACACAGTCCCAAGTCCCAACCTGGTCCGGACATTCCATGCTCCAACCTATAATCCCATCTACAAACCAAACATGTGGTCCTTGTCCTAAACCTATACCAGAAAACAAGTATCATATTCTCAAGTACCCAAGTTCCATTATGTCCCAATAAGGGTGTGATTACAACTCATTAGGCCACCACCAATGATGTTTAAAGAAACAACTAGTCTGTACAATAGTGTAAGAATACAATCAAGGTGCAATAAATAAACAAGGAACAAAAGAAGAAAGATTCACCTTTAAACAATTATTTATTAAAAATTTTATCCTTTAGGTTCAATCATGTAATACGACCAACATAACCCACCCGAACTATGCCAAAAGCCTAAGCCATATAATAAGGGTTTACATACTCTTAGTCATGAAGAGTAATTTATTAATCAATTCAATTTAAACATGTACCTTGGAGCATCAATCTAGGTAACCATACCATGTACATACTTTGGGAAGAATAAAGATTTAGTCTGAAATCCCGAAACATGCCAACTTTAGGAAAATAGAGCCTCGATACGATATCCTAAGCTAGTAAAAACATTAGTGGGTCCTAGAGAATCATTCTATCCCAACCCATGAACAAGGATCCTTGGTACATAGGTTAGTAGCATAGATCCTCAGTCTGATATCCTAACCCAAGTAATACATTAGTGGGGCATAAAGAATCATTCTAGCCTAGACCTTTGGAGTAAAACCTTATTACAACATCCCAAACCATACCAACTTTACCACAAGGACATGATTATTTGATCATTTATCACATTTACCCACTTTATCATTTCATTTACAAAGTTCCCCATGGACCCATAAAATAAATCAAGGTATAAAACACCAAACAAAATACTCATTTAAAATCATCTTGAAGCCAAACTTTAAAACATGGGTCTTTACATTTGAAAAACTAAACCATGCACCATGTATTTAATTTCCCTTTCCAACTATTCAAAATCACCATTAAAGAATTTTCACAAAAAGGGAAACACAACCCCATTTCCAATCATCATTGGAAATATTTTAGGAAAACCCCCTCTCCCAAAACCCTTTGAGGTCAACAACTCCTCTTAAAACATAACCCAATTTAAAAGAAATCATATTCTTCTATTTAAAACTATAACCGGATCAAAATACAACACACAAAAATTAAACCATTTTAAGCCTCTATGTAATGTCACAAAATGCGGTGTATAAACACTTCAATTATCCCATTAACCATACCCACATACCAATTTACCATTCACAACACATTAAATTTAATAATTACCCTATCTCAATGTCTACCAAACTATTCCACCATTTACAAGGGTTTGGAATACCCCATGGGTAGCCTTAGGTCCAGTCTCAAATTATCAGTGAATTAGGCAGGGTCCGTCAAGGGTTTTTCACCTCAATCTAAGGCCCAAATTAATTTCCACAGTCGAAGACATTAAAACATAGGAATTAATCTAATTGGAATAACCAAATAGACAAATAAAACATCAGGACTATGGAAAAGATCTTTAATAACACCTAACCCATGCTCACAGACAACCATTAATCCAAACACAACCCTTGATTCGAGCCTAAAAAACCATTAGCATCCAAACTTAGAATCTGATAGAAAAAAGGATTTTAGAGATTTTTAAGGAGATAAAAAAATCCATACAAGAATCTTATATAAAATAGAATGAAATTGAATTTAAGACTTACCTAGAGCTTAGATTCACACCTAATGACACTCCAAATTCCTAAGAATAGAAGGAGAAACACCCATGGAGGAATAGGAGGCTGGTGGTTCGTCACCCTAGCAGTAGGGGGTTGAATGGGGGATAAATTTAGGGGTGAAACAATTAAGTCTACGAGGGAATAATGGTAAAATATCAATTTTAATTAGGTGCATATTTTGGTCTCATGGTTGGCCAAACCATGTGCCAACCATGCATCTCCCTCTGTCCAAGATGGAACCATGCCACACAGGCAGGCTAGCCACCTACACGGTTTGAAAAACCATGTGGTGGACATGCATTCACCACTGTCCAAGGTAACATAAGCTGCAAAGTCTCCTAGAGGCACCCCACACATTTTCCCTAACCATGCACCCCCTTCTACAGGTCACACGGTTATGGAACACAGTTACTACTAATCGTGTGTCAACCATAATCTCATCATAAATTGGCCTCTTTTCCTCCATTTCCATTCCTTGAACCCCTAGAACACCCCTAATACCTTTCATAATCATAGGACCCCTTCCATTAACCCATTTATTAAGAGTTTATCTAAAATTTCTAAATAAAAACAAACCACATCAAACACCATGATCTTATACTTAATCTCCCATAAACCTTCTCGGGGAACACTAGATCTACCCATGGAGACACACTCTGTCTAATGAAACCATTCATCATAAGTTTCTTTAACTACACTATCAGTTCCCTGAGCTTAGCTGAATCCATTTGATATGTTGTAAAAGAAATTGGAGTGGTATAGGGGCGTATAACAATAAATAATTTGATATCTTAAGGAGGGGGAAATATAAGTACATCCTCTAGGATGACATTCACGTACTCCTCTGTGACTATAGGAAGATAATCATCTAAAGTGTTCCATGCACATAGACATAAAATTTCTAAATGATTGGGGATTGGATACCATATCCAACACACACATCATATTCATCATGAATAAAGGTCCCACTCACCCATGAAGGAAACTTGTGATCAATACACTCAAAAACAAATCAATATCTAATGGAAATAGTCTATCTAGGACCAGATTGAGGATATCCAGTCCATACTAATGATGATGTTGTAGGGATTCATCAAAACCACTATGAGGTCTCTTGAGAACCTATCTCCACTAAGAACATGCTATCATATTCATAAGATATGGGTAACTATGTGATCAAATTTAGTAAGATTCCCTAGCCATATCAGTCATGCTAGGGGGTCTACAGAATCTCTTACTCTTAAATAAGGTATGGAGAAATAAAATAATGGGTTGTGTTGATATATGTAATTATGAGTTCCATTTTAGAAAATATATAGATCATACCTTGTATCACAGAGGGTTATACCTATTTATAACCCTCCATTTTCTACATCTGAACATAGCCCTACTTGTCATATCCTTGAGCCTAGTGTGGATCACCTAGGGGTAGTGGTAGGGGAAGTAGTTCATAACAACATCCACATATATCTCCTCCTCATGGTGCTCTACCAACTCCTCTACCATAGCTTCCTCCCTAAGGACAACCATAACAAACCAAAATTTTATATGTATTTTATTTGAAATAAACTTGAATTATTCAATAGTTTTCCTTACAAGAAACATTGATTCTAAATGAACCTATGATATATAATACCTTTATAACATATTCATTGGATTAGAGAAAATTCCCAGAGATGAAAATTTTATGATGGAGTATGTTTCAATTAATTGAATATTTAAGGTGATATACACAATACCACTTACAAGAGAATGATCAGTTGTGGTGTCATCGACTCTACCAAAGAAGAAACCAGATTTATGTAGTTTTTCAATTCCCACAAATATTGAATCTTTTGACATTGGAAGATCTTTTTGTGACTTAAGTGTGATTTTGAATATTATGTCATACGAAAAATTAAAAAGATTAGTATTAGTGGAGATAAATCCCATAAAATTTATCATCAAATGGAAAACATAATGGTGAGATATCCATGAGGATTCAATGATGATATTTAGATTAAAGTGGACAAATTTTACTTTTTGTTGGATTTTCTTGTGCTTGATATGGATGAAGAGGAAAGACCTCTTATAAGTTGAGGTCTATTTTTAGGTATGATATGGTCATTAATTGATGTTTAAATCAGGTATTTTTATTTGATAGTTGGTCGTGAGAAAGTAAAGTGTAAAATTTATTCAGTGATAATAGATTATGACAAAGAAGATGAATACCTAAGTGAGGAAAATGGGATAAAAATTGAGGATGTTGCTACTATTGATGATATGCAAGGAGATATCATGAGGAAGAATGAAATGGGAAAAATTTATGAAAATAAAAGAAAAATACGGATGGTTAAGAGAACATAGGATATTGTAAATTCTATTTTGAAAGAGAATATGAACAGGGTATAAAAATTTTATTTAGTTCATGAGTAAACTTTTAATTTTTCAAGATTAACTATATAATAAAGGACTAGTCTTATAGAGATATAGAAGGAGATACCTCAAGTAACATTAAAGATAATTTCAAAGAATGGAAGAAGGACCACCTATGTAGAGGAATATAAATACATATGATAAATTTATCTAAATTGGGTGACTCAATTCTATTATTTTGTTATATGACATGGAGATTTTGTGTATCAGTAAATGATTTTAAACAAAGTATTTGTGGGACACAAGCTATGTTTTTTATCACTTTGTTACGGTGTATATTTTATGTGTTATTTTAGGAAAATTTTATGATATATATTTAAATCACCCTATCCTTTTTAGAATTAATGGAATGGTCCATATAGTTTTTATTTTGAATTTTTCTTTTGTAATCCCAAGATGATGATGGAGGAAGCCTCAAAATATTAAACATAATAATGGGAAGAGACTGAATAAATAAAAAAATGTGTATTAAATTATTTATATTTTTACATTAAATATATTTTCATTTAACATATAATAATTATGAATATTTAATCCACAATCAGTTTTCCTTTTACATTTTCTATCTTTGATAAAATAGATTCTAAGAGATACCATCATACCTTGTTTTATATTTTATTTTTAATAGACTTGAATGAGTAATATTATATTAGGATAAGTTAATAGATCATGGTTTGGGGTGGTATTAATTGATTTTTTTTAAATGAAATTTTTTAGAATATTGAATTATAAAATTAATTTTTGATATGAGCATTTCCTGGAATAGTTTAGTATGAATTATTTATTTATAATTCTAAATAATTCTTGGGTTTAGTTTCTGAAAAAAATAAATTAAATAAGAAGAAGTAAAATGAAAAAAAAATCCAAATATGGTGTTACAAAATAATGGAATTACTTTTTATTAACCTATATATAACATCCTTCACCCTTATTATATTAAATATTACACCTTGTTTTAGGATGATATTAATGGTGGTGAAATAAGTGATTGTTTGGTTTAACTTATGATGAATCTATATGGACAATTTAATGATCATTCACATTTAACATGTGATATTGTCCTAACTATTATAATTAGTTTGAGGAGGATATAAAAAAATATTTTGATGGATATGAGACTAATTACTTCCATAAATTCCAATAAAAAAATGAAAATAAAAAACTTGAGTAAGTTTATGTTCCCTCATATGAGTTGGAATTGAATTAAAAAGAAATTATTTCCCAAATGAATAATTGTAAGTCTTATGTCAAAATATGTTTAAGTTAAAATTTTGAATGAATGTAAAATACATGGTTGATTAGTATTCTCAAAAAGGTAAGGAGTAAAAATATGTTTTCATTTGATGCTTGAATGTCTACCCTCATTCAAAATTGTTTGATTTTATTGATCATGATGTTTAAATCTTCTATATGATGTATTTTATTTGTGATGGAGTATATATTAATTATTTAGGATAATCAAGAGTTTAAGTTTGGGAGACTTTGATTTAGATAATTTTTTTTAAAAATCATAAGAAATTTAATGTTTTCATGATTTAATCCTACCTAATCAATGGTTTTTTATATTTTAAATGTAATTTGAAGCATTAGGGGAATTTAAAGAGACTTGGGGGAAAAGAAAGAAAATAGAAGAAATTATGCCATAATGTTGAGGAAACAACTATGTGATTTCACTGTAGAATAGAAAAATAATGAATAATAGATAAAAAGGTTGTGGTTTTGTAACATCCTACCCCTCCTCATTGGCTTGATAAGGTAGATGGAAATTACTTGGACTTAGGCAACATCTTCAAGACACCAAAGGATGGAAATAAAATCCAAGGGATTCATTAACAGTTAGGTGATGATTTTACCTTTTGAAAATAAAACAACCAACCAAACATGTCATGAAAAAATAAACTAATACACGATGCATGATATAAATTAAATACAATACAAATAATTTCAATTTATATAAAAAACAAACTAAAAAATAGTACCACAACAGAAGACTACAAAACACTAAGGTAAATAGCGGAAGACATAACCAATAAAACTCAAAGACTCCAAGACAAAACTCCAAAATCTAAAAGGCTCCATTATCCTACTCTAAAAAACAACCCAATTATCACTAAGCACCACTAGATAAATGTGATGTTTTATCTTTTCCCATGTCGCAATAAATGACATCTGCAAAAGCACCAAAGTTCCAAAGTAAGGGTGAGTAATGAAACTCTGTAGGTTTTTCCCAAATGATTTCCCTACTCATGAAACTTGGATAGAATATGTTAGTACATTGATATAAAATAGTTTATATAAAAAAATATAAATATTTTATATAAAAATATAAACAAGTTTCATAACCAAGACGTTTTCACAAAATAATATCAAGTTCCAAGGAAATAAACCAAACAATTCTGTAAAACTATTTCATAAATTCCATTTTCGCATAATCCATTCTATTCCACATATCTAAAAATCTAGCCATGCATGAAACCTATATCTCCCTGTAATCACGAGTGGTGAGTCATCCTTCCACTAATTTTTCACTTAGTGGACCTTTTTTATGGGGGTAATTCACATCCAAATATGTCCCAACCATTTGATGGGGCACTTCACGCCCTTCTCCATCTTGATGCATATGAACACACGCCACACAACCATTCCAAATCCAAGTTTTCTAAATCCATTCAATAAAACAAAATTTTATTGAAAAAAATTCTATAAAACCATTTTCATAGACTCAATCAAGAAACCAATTTTAAAATCATCATTTCAAATTCAAACCACACATCATTTCGAACAAAAATTCCACAATTTCCACAAAAAATACAAACCATCACTAAAGAGGGTATCACCATACTTTTCACACCAATTTCACAAATAATTTCATGTAAAAAAACCAATTTGAAATTAATCCATCATATTATAAATATAAGAGTTGTGAGTGAAGCCACCAACCTCGGGTTCTATGGTGAAAATGAAAAATGGCACAAAAACATTCATGGAATCAGGTTGAAATTCCAAAAACCCGCCTTAGATCTCCTCCCATGTCATCAAAATATCCAAATTTCGTCATATTTGGAATAATATACCTTAGATATATCCAAATCATGCATAGATATAAGAAACTAAGATACAAGGATAAGTATATCTAAGTAAAACCAAGAAAATCAACCATAAATGATGACTTACCTCGATAGTCGGGCTTCAATGCACCAAGACACGCCTCTGGATTGCTTCCAAATCAATGTAAAATGGTTCCCTATCCTTATAGAGGGAGAAATGTCGAGTTAGGGTCAGTTTGGGGCAAAAATTAGGGTTCAAACCTTAATCCTGTCCTAGATCCACTTTTTGTGGATCTAGTTTTTAAACCTTGCACAGTTAGTCGCATGGTTTGGAAAACTGCACGTCAGCATCTAACTCAAGTAGAAACCTCACATAGTTGGCTCGCACAGTTTCCAAACTGCATGCCAACCATGTTAAATCCCACTTTCTCATGTTTCACAGTTTCTTCTAGGCAGTCACACAGTTTGGACAAACCCTGTGCCTTCTCCTTAGCCCATGTCTCATTGTGCACAGTTTCTTGGGGAAGTTTCACAGTTTCCACTAACCATGCACCAACCGTGTAACCTTATAAAATCCCCAAAAACATTCAAAACTTATTCCAAAACCCTTCCAAGATTCACCCAAAAACATTATATAATTAAAAGTCATAAATTAAGGGTTACTTACTTGAAATTGGGGGTGCTTCATTCTCCCTACCATTGGCCTTTCCATCCTAAAAAAGTAGAAAACCATCATCGCTCTAAAATAGTTCCATCAATTTCTCTTTCATTTCCTTCTCCAATTCCCAAGTATCTTCCTGAATCTAACCATGTTCCCACAAAACCCACACTAGACCGATGCTTTTCCCACACAATACTTTCTCTTTCCTATCCACAATCTGCACTATCATGAGCACCAATGAAGAATCTAGCTCTAGGTAAACATAATCCCATAGAATCACATGGTCATGACCAGATGATACTTTTTCAACTGAGATGCATGAAACACATTATGAATAACACTGAACCATGATGGAAACTCCATCTGATATGCCACCTCACCAACCTGTTCTGGTATCTCAAAATGGCCTATGTATCGAGGAGATAACATGACCTGATTCCCAAAATGATGATGTCCAAGCCTCAGAGATATCCTTAAGAATACATGATCACTCACCATGAATGAAAAAGTCCATAAACGATGATCTGCATATGATTTCTGATGAATTTGAGTTGTCTCCATTCATTTCCTGATTTACTAAATCTTCTACATTGTTTCTTGGATAAGTATTTTCTTAACTAGTGAATTTTCACCTATTTTCACCAAAAAAAGTGAGGAATGAGAAGGATTCCCATACAATGATTTGGAAGGATCCTTATGAATTGAGTCCTGATAACAGTTGTTATATGATAACTCCACTGATGGTACGTTCTCTTCCCACGATACACCAAAATCTATTACAAAAGCCCGCAACATGTCTTCCAACATTTTCATTGTCCTTTCAGATTCTCCATCCATTTGAGGATGATATTCCATACTCATAGTCAAATGAGTCCTAAGGGATTTACATAAGGATTTCCAGAAATAAGACATAAACCTTGAATTTCTATCTTACACTATTGAAAATGGTATGTCATGCCTCTTTACCACTTCTTGTATATAGATTTTTGACAAGTCCTCCATCATTTGAGATTCATGAATAGGGATGAAATGAGCTGAATTTGTGATTCAATCCAATATCACCCACATGGTATCATGATTTCAAACCATTCTTGGGATACCTATTACAAAATCCATTATTATCTACACTTATTTTCAAATAGAAATAGGTAATTACTACAACATACATGTCAGTCACTAATGCTCGGCTTTAACTTGCTAAAAAGTTAAGCATCTCGATACAAACTTAGCCACCTTCCTTTTCATACTGATCCACCAAAACTATGCTTTAAATTCCTTATACATATTCTATATTCCAGGATGAACATCCCATCTTGAATGGTTGTAGGAATTAAGAAGTTGTTCCTAACAAGTCAAAGGTATGACCATATGATTTTGAAACCAAAAAACTGAACTCCCATATAGCTTCCATCCCTCAATGGTCTCCCCACCATTGAGTTTTGACATTATAGTAAAACATTATGCATCAGATGTTATGCCTCTTTCACCATCTCCACAAAATCAAGAACAAATGAAAATAGAAAGAAAAAAACAACGTCAACTCAGTTTTCACATTCTAAGTGCATATCAGCTAGGACCGACATCAACTACCATTCATTTGAAGCTTCTTTTTCCAACTAAGCATATGAATTTCTGCTTAATGTATCTTCCATCTAATTTTCTTTACCCAATGTATACATCAAATAAAATTAAAAAATTCATAGATACTTCATCCATATTCCTTGTCTCATATTCAAATACCATTTTTAGAAAATATGTTTCAAGATCTTATGATACATGAACATAGTAAATTTCTCCCAAAAGAGATAATGACTCTGAGTCTTTAAAGCACGAACTACAACAACTAACTCCAAATAATGTGTCAGGTAGTTCTTCCGATGCACTCATAACTACCTTCATCCATAAGAAACAACATGATATCCTTTAAAGAGAACACATCCCAACCTAGATCTCAAATAATCACAATACACCATGTACCATTGTCCTAATTTTGGTAAAATCAAGATTGGTACTGATGTAAGGTGAACTTTAAGCTCTTTAAAATAATTCTGTCATTCCTCATTCAATTGAAATGGAAAATTATTCTTTATCAAAGATATCTTATGAAAATATATCCATGAGAAGTCATGAACAAAGCGTTGGTAAAAACCATCTTGACCAAGGAAACTTTGTATCTCGAAGACATTATTTGGAGGTTTCCAGGAGATAATAGCTTTAATTTTCCCTAGATCCACAAAAACACCTATTTCATAAATTACATGGACAATGAAATGTACCACTTGTATCCAAAAATTACACTTTGATAATTTTTAATACAACTGATAGTCCCTCATAACTCCCAACACTTTATCCAAATGTTTCTGATGCTTAGCCCTTGTCCTTGAATACACCAAGATGTCATAAACAAACACCAACACAAAAGAATCCAGATACCTCTAAAATATCTGATTCATCAATGCCATAAAGACTGATGGTGAATTCATAAGACCAAAAGTAATTTCCACATATTCTTAATGGCTATATCTACTTCTGAAATATGTTGTTGGGTATCCTCCTTTCGAACTCACAATTGGTGATATCCTGATCATAATTCAAAATTAGAGTACCATTGATCTCCCCTAAATTGATCGATCATATTATCAATGAATGGAATTGTATTATTATTATTTATCGTAACTTGGTTAAGATTAAGATAATAAAAATATAGCCAAAGAGTTCCATCCCCCTTTTTGACAAACAAGACTGGTGCTACCCATAGAGGGATGTCGGGCCAAATGAACCCTTTCCTTTCCAACTCTTCCAAATACACTTTCAATTCCCTTAATTTTATTGGTTCCATCCTATAAGATTAATGGGAAATATGAATGTTCCCTAGGAGGAGATCAATCATAAACTCCACTTCCTTTGTTGGTGGTAAACTGAGAAATTATTGGGCAAAAACATCAGGATAATGATCAACCACTACTGGAAAACTATTACTCTATATCTTTTCCATTGATTCCAAGGTCAAAGTTATCAACTGGTATGAGATAATTCCAACTGTTGGTGCTAACAAGCCTGTTACACCTGCCTTTACACCTTGGTCTCCTTGGAGAGATACTTGATGCCATTTATGATTGTAAAACTGACCTTTTTGGTATAACATTCAATGTCAGCCTTGAATATTGTCATCCAATCCATACCCAAGATTATATCATAGATTTGCATCTCCAGCATAGTGAAATCCCATAATATCTTGTCTCCATCAATATTTATAGAATACGGTCTACACATGAAGGCTTGAAATTCTCTTTTTCCAAAAGGAGTTTGAAGTTTAAATACAAAAGTTATCATCTCAACTTTTAAACTCGGCAAGTCAAAAACACAAGAAGTAATAAAGGAATGGTATTCACCTGTATCAAAAAAAATTGCATAAGAGTAAAACTCAAAAGAATCATACCTTGCACCGTAGATGGTCTAGACTGATCATCCACAATCACTTGCTCAACTCCATATAATTTCTTTCTTGCCTCACTTTGTTCTCTATTTCCCTGTTGAGATTTCACTACTTGAGGATTCATGGTGTCACGACCCATCCCCCAGGGCCCGTGCCATGACTACCCCAAGCCCGCCTTCCATAGGCTAGGGGCTGGAGACTAGCACAGAAAGGCGTATTCTCTAAAACTGGGAAGGCATTGCCTTTATATCCTGTAAACACACTCAACCAAGCACACATCAAGACATGAACACAAGTAAAATAAAAAGTAAAAACAAGAGCATGTACAGTAAGTAAAAGGGGCTAGAATACAAGCCCAACTGGAAATCACAAGAAAATTGAAAGTACAAGTACACTAAAACAGCTCCTGTGGACACCCACCAAGGATCCTATCTGAAGGGTAGGTACAACTCTCAAACGATCCTCTCTGTGGTATGACTTGTCTAATGTCCACCTCTGATCTACCTACACTCCATGTACTCTCATCCTCAGTTAGCATTGTCCATCATTTTCCCTAAACACAACAAGGTGTGGGCGTAGCCCATGCAGGGGTGAGTATAATGATACTCAGTAGGGACCCCAAGACCCTCAAAGGTCTCAAAAAACCAACATATGATAAAACACAAATCATAAAAACATCTAACAACCATACATAGTTATATTTACATACATATACCTAAGTTATCAAGTATACCCATCTCATTCATGAGGAAACTCAAGGCCCAAATCCTTAGCCAAAGTACAATTGTTCCATGAAAGAAATAATACCACTAAGGTAACACTACAAAGGTAAGTTCCACAAAGGTAACACCACACAGAAGAATACCACAAGTGTATCACCATGAAGGTAAGTACCATGAAGGTAACACCACAAAGGTAAGTACCACATAGGTAACGCCACACAGAAGAATACCACAAAGGTATCACCACAAAGGTAAGTACCACAAATGTATGCCACCCAGAAGATTTCCACAAAGGTAAAGACTCAGCTCATGCCAGGTATAACTTAGGTACAGTAGTAAAGATGATTAGATGTAACTACTGAATCATCTTACTCTGTTAAAAGGCATACCCACATAGGATCCTAAATCATCAGACCCACGTAGGATCCTAAATCATCAAACCCACGTAGGATCCTAGTACAATAGACCGACGAAGGATCCTAGAGTATTCCCACATGGATTCCTATAGCGGATCCATGTGGTATCCTCAAACATAGACCCATGAAGGACCCCAAAGCACAGACCCACATAGGATCCCTTTCTCATGTTACAACCAGCTACAGTGTTCCCGCATTAAGCTTGCTTGATTCTGGGAGGGTCCGATCCTCAAGCCATAGGTCGATACTCCAACTACCACAAATTCCCACAAAGAATTATCCTAAAGGACCACCATGTAAAAGGGGTCTCAACGCAATAGACAGTGCATCAATCAGATGCCCAGTCTGTAAGTTATTGGCCTTCTAGTCCCGAGGGCCCGATTGGATTTGTGTTCGATCCAACCCAGAAGTACCCATACTTTATCCAAAACTCAATTGGGGTATACCAAAATTACCTTCTCCATCCATGGTTTCCGGTGCCACATATGGTTTATCAAATGGACACCCGTAGCTCAAGATATGGCCAAAAAAGTGGGAAGGGTTTTAATTGGTCCGGGTCCGGTCCGACTCGGCCTGGGCCGACCCGACCTTGTTCGGGTCAACCCAGCCTGACCCGGGTCCGACCTTGGGTCCGATCTAGCTTGCTGGGTCAGTCCCGATATGCAGGCAGGGCTTGGCCTGCTGGGCGGCCCGCGGTGCGGGGGCCAGCTGGCTCGCGGCTGGCCGGACGACCAGCCTCCTCCACGCAGCGCGGTCGCGTGCCGTTCTTCCACTGGCAGCCGGTAGAGCCGTCTCCCTCCCTTCACCACCATGTCACAAGGCTGCGACTCCTGTTCACCAGGAAGTGTGGACGTGCACTACGGCCTCCCCTTCGCACGACCAGCAGACGCCGACATCCGCCCTTGCTCCACCACGACCGATTGGCAGTGGCCCTTCTTCGACAGCATGGTTTCGCCGCCGCCGTCTTCGCGGCCGACCGTGGTGCTGACTGCTTCTCCCGAGTCACACCAGTGCCAATCGCCAGAACTGGTCGCTGTCCTCCTCCATCGTGAAAAATGAATAAAAAACCACAAGGGTCACAAAGAGGTGGGGCCATGTTTGTTTGGCCCGCACCCTTCGAGTTAGAGTGGTTTCAAGCAATTCATGGGGAGAGATTCAACATAAAATAAAATTAACAAAGATTATACAAAATCACTCCCCTACCTTGGAATTCATTAGAGGTGTCGATTGATTGAAGATGAAGTCGTTGAAGAACATCGACGTTCGTTTCCTCCGTAAGGTGTTTCCGATCTGGCCTTGGGGTCGGTTCCTCGTTCATTATTGGAGCAAGTTCTTTGTTGGGGAGGCGTTCTTCGTTGGAGAGGAAGAGTTCCTCCAAATTTCTCCGTAGATCTCTCTTTCCAACCAATCCTTTCAAAGGTAAAGAGGATCAAATATAATAGAAATAAGTATATTATATAATTCACATTGGTAAAAAATAAAGTCAGCACAAATGGAGTTGGCACAATTAAATGGAACAATTAATTAATTAATTGATGAGGCATAATTAAAGTGGAGGAAGTCGAAGAGTTATCTCCTAATAAAGGTGAAGTTCAAGGGTCGGGTGGTCCCCACCATTAAATTCAAATTGGGGGGTTTTTAATTTGGGTGGTCCCCACCTCTATAACTCAAATAGAGAGGTTTCAAAATAAAAATAAAAATGTTAAATAATTTTATTTTCGTTCTTCCACGAAAAAGTGAAAAACTAACTTCCACCCTCGTCCTACTACGGTCAAGGGGAAGGTATCCTTAAGAGAATTTCGGCACTGCGATTTCAACGGTGTCCTTGGATTTCAATTTCGATCACCATTTCAAAAGTTACAAAAACATGCTTGCACGTTTACTAAATGCACTTAAAAAAAGTTTAGAATTTTATTCAGGACACACCAGGCATCATAATCACGCGCCGTAAATTTTTGCGGACTCGTAAAATTCTCATATAATAAAAACATAATTTACATGGAATTTTCTTGGTCTGTATACATGGTATTTCTGGAATAACCATGGATAGAGATATTCTATTGATGAGAGGTATTCTACTACCCTCACCCCATAGAAGCATATGATGCTTGAGACACCTGAGAGGTGTTCCAAACACCCAACCATGGAGCACTGTAAAAATAGCACTGAAGATGCCCCATCTGATTGTAGTTGTGGAATGCTCAAGGTTTTCAAATACTCTTGCTTCATGTTGTAGATACCCAAGATTGATGTACATGTAAATTACATTACTTTTGCCAAATAATTAATACATAACAAGAAACAAGACTCAAGGACCGTAATAGTTTAGTGTCTTTGGAAAATCGGAACTTAATCTTCTAATCATGGTGAAAGATCTTCAACATCACCCATAAAGATCTTCCCCTTTTGTTTTCTTACCTAAAACCTTTCCTTAAATCTTGGGGAAAATAAAACATATAAAGGGTGAGCTAAAATGCTCAGTAAGGGTACGCATGGAGAAAATTAAACAAATCATATAAATTTTAACTTAAAAAAACATGAACATAAAGTTTAAACATCAAAATATTGAGAAAGAAATCTTGGCAGTACATAAGGCATAGATCATGAAGGAACATTAATCATGATAAAATAGCATGGTAATAAAACATGTAGTTATGGTAAACCATTAATCACTTGATATTATTTCCATAGTAGCCAAGGCATTGCTGCCGAGACCATCTTAGTGGACAAAGTGCATTATTGAATCGAGTTTAATCCCCGTTCCAGTCCTATATCACTGAACCAGATTAACTTGTTGTTCTAGACATATCTATCTCATGAGATATAAATATTTACCCAATGCATTTGAGGGAGATATAGATCCCACCAATCTCATAATGAAATCATTCTTACTTGTGCCACAAAATGAACATAAATCATTCATCATAACCTAAAGAATAAAATGGGTTTCATAAACATCATCAAATCATAACGTAATCTATATTAAACAAATGGATATCATTTCATCATAAGAAGAATCAAAACAAGTAAATAATAGAGACATTATTCTTGAAACATAATCATACTAAATAATGTCATCTTATATGGAAAATAGTTTTGAAAAAGCACTTGAAATGAATTCTTGAGGAAAATATCATTTCTTCTTCAAAATCATTTTCTTTTCAAAAAATTCCATTCTATTTTAAAAGAATAGGATTTTTTGAAAATAATCAGGAAATATTGTAGAGGAAGCTTCATTAAAATAAGGCATTATGAAACTGTAAAAATCCGTTCACGCCGTATAAGTTAAAAAAACATTCTCTTTGTACTTTTAACAGAAAAGTCAAAAAGTACAACGTATGGTAAAAAAAAGAAAGATTCTTTCCATAAAACAAAGTAAAAGTAAAAGAGGAGTAAAAATAAATTTAAACATACATTGAATAATATTAAACACTTTATAAAAAAATATTATGGACAAGGAAGAAATATATACCCTAGTAAATACTTATGTATAAGCAATCTTGGATAAAAATGAGATTGTAAAATTATCCCTTAACTTATGTCCAATTTATTCTGTATGTGTCCAAGACCCTTCTATAGTGTGTTTAAAAATATTATTAACTTTTAAAAGAACCATTATAATATTTATGTTATTATATATGATTCACTTACAACTTTATATTACCTGTTTATTTGTCAATTCCATGTTAAAGTAGCATTTTGGGTAAAATCGTTTCATTTATCGTCAGTGTTTTGACTTGTAATTATTCATATGATTACTTAGATCATGATTAATTACTTCCAGAATGTAAATAATGATTTATATATAATATATATTCACAATATACATATATATAATAGATCGATAAATGGAAAGAAATACACCGTTCATGGAGATGGTAGGTCGTACGTACGCATGAACATTGTTTTTGTTTCCTTATTAAATTGAATGGAAGTAAGTAAATAAAATATAAATATGTCCAGTATCATTAATATGTCATATATTTCATGATTATTTAATATATATACTTTATAATCATTCTTTAATGGTTAACTTGGAGAATGAATCTCATCGCGTCATGGAGACGGTAATCCGTACGTATGCACGAGCGATGATATCGTTCCCATAATTATTGAATGGAATTAGAGTGGATGATATAATATCTCAAAATTAGTATCATGTTATAATAAACATATATATAGTTATTATTTACACCATTATACCCATCCAATTAAGGTGGTGGTGGAAAAACAGATTACACCACGGCGTGGAGACGGTATTCCGTACGTACGCACACGCGGTGATTTCATTTTTCGTAGGATGGGTAGTAGGTGAAATAGGGTTGTTTCATATTTATAATTACATATCAGTATATTAGTTATACTGATGTTATTACTTTATAATGAAACAACTAAATAAGAGGAAGTAGAGGAATAAAGAAACTTGAAATAATCGGTAGAAGATATTACCTCTTCTTCGATGCGCCTCCTCTTAACCTCCACTTAGGGCACTAAAGTTGGTCTGGAAAGAAGACCAGGACCTATAGTAGTTTTCTAGGGAAGTGGAGAAGATAAATTGTTATGGTTTGGCCTAGATTTAAGGCTCAAATTGGTGTGAGGAGGAGAGGGAGGAGGTGACCTTTTATTAGTGAAGATAGGGGCACTTTTGGAAACCTCATAAATATTAATTTATAATAAACTCAAAACCCACTTAAAAACTTCCAAAGTGACTCAAATTAGGATATGAGGTAATATAGGGTTGTAATATTATCAGACAATCAAATTTAGACATGTTGGGAAATTATTTTAAACCTTATCAGTTTGATTTATCCTTATTTAATTTATTTAATCTTATTGTAGTAATAATATTCTAAATTTTAAATTGTTATTAATAATTACTTATGTGTTGTGAATTAGTCATAATTGGGTACTTTATGACATATTAGACTATATAAATTTAAATTTATAATTTTTAAATATTTATGTGATTTTTAAACAATTTAATAATATGTTATTTTTATAAAATAACATTAGTGTTAATTTTGACACTATTCAATTATTTGAATTTAAATAAAATCCACACAGAGGATATATTCGAAAAAAAATTAATAGTTTAATAACATGTCATATTAATCTATAAAATTCTTGTAGAATATAAATTAGTTCATGCAATGTTTATTTTAATATTTATAAAACCATTTATTTGATATTTCTCTTAATAAAATAATTACTACAACATTTTTGTATAATTATTTTATAATCTTATTTGTTGCATAAAAATTAAAAATAAAATCCTACGATGAATATAAATATAATACCTTTCATAATAATTTTTTTAATAGAATTTATCATCTTAAAATCACAACATTTAAATTGTTATATTTATTAAATTATGAAGGTGACATCTTTGACATCATTTAAAATAAAATAATATAAATGTCTTAATTGGTTTTATAAGGCTCACAATGGTCCAAAAATATACCCTTGGATTATTAGGGTATAGATATACTCTACAAATAATGTTTGGTCAAGTTTCTTGTCCTTTTGATTGGTATTGTTATTTTAATAAAAACTATATTATTGATTTTTCACTAAATAAATAATTTCTACATCATTAATGTATAAGCTATTAAGGTAATTAAATATTTTTTAAAAACTAAAAATAAATTACCATGATAAATAAAAAAAATTATCTTTAAAATGAGTATTTAAAATTGAATTTATATTCTGTATGACCTTATATTAAAAATAATCTAATTATTAAAGTTTGAGTGAGACATATTTCACTTTCCTTTAAATAAAATAAATAAAAGGTCTTAATCAAATACAAGTGGGTTCGATTAGATTCCATTTCTACCAAAGTATGATTTAGGGAAAAATATAATCATCCAATTATATTAAGACAAGTTTTAGGGTAATTTTATAATATTATATTTACCCTTAATTACCCGATTTACCTTTAACTATGGTAAATAAAATTTACTGTAGTTATTATTCATAATGCCTAAAAATAAAAATTAGATTATTAAAATAATTTGGACCTAATGATTCCAAATATGGAATCCATTTTTCCAAATTCAAAACACAAAATTTGCAGTATTTAATTTAAAATTAATCCCGATGTTGAGAAAACCGGTTTTAAAAGTTAAAACGTTGTAAAAGATTGAAATGTTTTTACTTATGAATTCAGTGTAAAATTAATTCTAATGACTTAAATTAAATTAAATGGTAAAAATATATTCTATTTATACTTTAAAACCATTCAATATTATAATTTAACTATATAAATTATCTCGATGAAAAAAGATTCTTTTAATTAAAATTTAGCGTATTTTTACTATTTATCAAAATAAGAAACTTATCAGAAAAATATCAAAAATTTATCCAAAGTAAATTTTTATATCCTTATTCAAAAGAAGAATTTTATTTTGTCTAATTGAACTTATAAACATGTAAAAAACTAAATTTAATGTGGGTGCGCCATCAAAAGGCGGAAAAAATGCATTCAAAAAAATACTTATTTTACCCAAAAAATTTATTTTGTTCTCATACCATGTTCTATAAATTGTGTAAGATAATGTCATAAAATTAAAAATTTAGTTACTAATATTCATAACATCTAGTTCATAATAATATTATAACAATATATTGTTGTTTAGTGAAACTCGGTATTGCGTACAACACACGCTATTGAGGAAGGTTGATCTTGCATGCAACACAAGCCAAGAATAGTGTTTGCATATAATATAAAAAAATAAGGTGTTGCATATAGATAAAGCTAGTTTTGGTGTAGCATAAAACACAAGACATCAATGAAATTAAAATGAATATTTTTCATAAAATCTCAGGGTGTTACACATGTGGTCAAGTGAACCACATTGGAAATATCCCTCTTTTCTCTTGGTTCATGGAGGAAGGTTTATTGATCCCACTGTCTGATTATGAGACATACTCCCATGATAGAAATAGGTGTCCCTCTCCTACTTACTCTCAACATCATAGTTCCCACCATTTCCCATGGGTATCAACATACATCCTCCTCCCATATCTCCTGAGATGTCACATTTAACCACTATATCTCTATTGACCATCTCTATATAATCTGTAATATAGATCACAACAATCTTCACGTGAATATCCTCTCTCATGCCCGATTCAAAGATGTGTGTCTTCAAGGATTCACTAGTAGCAGCCTCAGGTGAAAAGCGCTCTAAATTAATGAATTTAGCCACATAATCTACGATAAAAATATTTTCTTACTTCAATATGAAGAAGTATTTTATTATTTGAATGCTGAACATATGATGATATAATTTTTTACAGAAAAATTCTTCAAAATACTCCCTTTCCAAGCCATGGTCCAATTTAGCCTGAATATATAAATCCCACTATTGGTGTGCAAGATACTCCAACATATATTTCACCATCTTTACTTTCATCTCTATTGGTCTGCCAATGAAATTAAAGATTCGATTCATCCTATTCAGCCACACCTCCACCTTTACTAGTTCAAAATCACCCCAAAAGATTTATGTATTATGATTCTATAACTGGAAGGAATGATCCAATTTCTTGGGCTCATCCCTCCCGTTCCCACTATCCACAACCTCAATTGCTTGGATAATACTTTGAACTATTTTTTGGTTCATCTATGGCTCAGGTGAAACGAAATTCTCATCAACTTCTTATGGTTGGTTTCTACGACACCTATCCGATTCCATTTTCTATACAAATAATAAATTCCATAAGTCTCACTCTCTATAAACTAAATTCTTCACATTTCAAATTCTATCACATCATAATATCACAACAATGCTTTCCAAAATAAACATTTTCCATGTTCAACGATTTTTAAAAAATATCAACTTGATTTTGAAAATCAAACCATTTTCAAAATATTAAATTTAAAAAATATTAACATTTTTCAAAAATCAAAACTTTTTCACAAAATCATAAATTATTACTCAAAATGATATATGCACTCCCAGTGGGAATTCATTTCTACAATGCATGTCATTCTCGTTTCATTGGATAAATTCATGACAATGAAATTACAATTCCTATAAGTGTCTCCAAAACACTTATGTACCCAACTCCCTTGTATATTGAAGTTTAACATAAAAAGGTTAGATATACCTTTTTATGCTCTATATTTCATGTCCTAAAAATACTACTCCTTTCTACCAACCTGACACAAGGAATATAATAGAATGAATATCAACTTCAAGACTAACAGAATTGATGACCACTTGTTCCACAAGGATATTTGGAAGGACCAATATTGATACCACTTGTAACATCCTACCCCTCCTCATTGTCTTGAGAAGGCAGAAGGAAATTACTAGGCCTTAGGCGATATCCCCAAGATTCCAATGTCTAGCAATAAATGACAAGGGCTTCATTAATAGTTGGGGGATGGTTTTTCCTTTTGAAAATAAAAAAACCAACCAAACATGTCATGACCAAATAAACCACTACATGATGCATGATATAAATGAAAGGCAACTCAAATCATTACCATTTATATGAAAACCAAACTACAAAACAATACCATAATAGAAGACTACAAAACACCAAGGTAAACAACAAAAGACATAACCAACAAAACTGAAAGACTCCAAGATAAAAATCCAATCTCCAACAAGCTCCGTTATACAAATCCAAAAAATAGCATGAGTATCCCTAAGAACCACTAGATAAATGTGATACTTTACCTTTTCTTGTGTACTAATAAATGATATCTACAAAATCACTAAAGTGCCAAAGCAGGGTGAGTAATTAAAATTAGTAGGTTTTCCCCAAATGACTTCCCTACTAACTCCACTAGGATAGAACATGTTAGAAAATTCATATAAAATAGTTTATACAAAAAAGTTTCTAAATAGTTTATATCAAAATATAAACATGTGACATAACTGAGTAGTTTTTACAAAAAAATATCAAGTTCCAAGGAAAGCAACCAAACAATGCGCTAAAACCATTTTATAAATTCCATTTTGGCATAATCCATTCCATTCTACATATCCACACATCCAACCATGTATGAAACATAGAACTAACTATAATCGCGAGTGGTGAGTCATAATTCCACTATGTCATCACTTAGTGGACTATGTTGATGGGGGTACTTCATACCCATATCTATCCCAACCTTTTTATGGGGGTACTTCACACCCTTATCCATCCCAATGCATATGAACACATGCCACACAACTATGAAAAACATATGCCAAATAAAAGTGTTCCAAATCCATTAAATAAAAAAACATTTTATTGAAAACCATTATATAAAACCCTTTTCATAAACCCAATCAAGTAATAGATTTTAAAATCATTATTTTAAAATCAAACCACAAAGAATTACGCATAACAATTCCACAATTTCCACAAGAAATACAAAACATCACTAAATATAGTTTCTACCATGCTTTGAACACCGACTTAAAAAAATTTAATTTAAAATAACCAATTTTAAATAAATCCTTCATATTCTAAATAGCGGATTCGAGAGTGAAGAAACCTACCTCGTATTTTATGGAGAAAACAAAAAACTACACAAAAACGTTAATAGAATCAGGTTGAAACTCCAAAAACCCACCTTCGATCTCTTATCCTATCATCAAAAAATCCAAATATCATCATATTTGGCATCAAATATCTTATATCTATCTACATAAGGTGTAGATATAAGAAACTCAGAGGGGGGGAGAAGTATATCTAAGGAAAACCAAGCAAAACAACCATAAATGACGACTTATCGTGATAGTCAGGCTTCAACGCACCAAGAAAATCCTATGGATCACTTACAAATAGATAGAGAAGGGTTACCTAGACTTATATAGGGAGAAATATTGTGTTAGGCTCAGTTTGAGAAAAAATGAGGGGTCAAACCTCAATCCCAACCTAGATACACTTTTTGTGGATCTAGTTTTTAAATCATGCATGGTTAGGAAAACTGTGCATCAACTTCTGTCTCAAGAAGGTACCTAGCACGGTTGGCTCACAT
The DNA here is from genome assembly GCA_963277665.1 of Viscum album. Taxonomy (NCBI): domain Eukaryota; kingdom Viridiplantae; phylum Streptophyta; class Magnoliopsida; order Santalales; family Viscaceae; genus Viscum; species Viscum album. The sequence goes on along the minus strand of OY728120.1, from coordinate 283,999,931 downwards.
AGTTTTATAATCATGAACCAACTATTCCAAAAGACCACTATCTCAAGTTTCATGGTTTCTCCTAGGTGTACACAGAGTTTGGACAAACCGTGCGCTTGCCCGTGTGCCTTCTCCTTATCCCCTGTTTCATTGTGCTTGGTTTCCTGGAGAAGTTTCGTGGATTTCAATAATTGTGAACCAACTATGCCCCCTGATAAAAATTCCTAAAAAAATTCAAAACTTCTTTAAAACCCTCCCAAACTTCACCTGAACACTTTATATACTTAAAATACATAAATGAAGGGTTACTTACATGAAACTTGTGGCGCTATAGGTTAGCTTTTGTCATGGAAGGCAATTATTTTTAAGAAAACTATTGGGGTAATTATATCATGCCTTACTAGTAAATGTTGATGATAAAGTTGGTGCAATAAAACAAAGTGATGGCAAAAACTAGAATAATGCATTGATCTTGGATGGAGTTTCATGATGGATAAACCATGATCATTTTTAAATAATATTACATTCTAGTGAAGAGTTTAAGAATTGAACCATGGGTTAAAAAGAATAAAATGATGAAATTTAAAGAGATATGAAATTGATATAGAAATATATGATGAACTAAAACATGGTTACTTACAAAATATTCATGCTTGAGAAGATATGAAGAAAATAGGGAGTAGTCGTGTCTTAGTGTTTTACAACTAACCATGGTTTCAAAAATTACAATAGATTTAATATTTCAGAATCTCTATCCTTAAAGAAACTTGGATATATATTTTTGGGATATATTTGGTGTGAACCACTTGATTTTTAAATTTTTTTGAGTGGTATTTGATTCTAATTGATTGAAAAGAGATATAGAAGACATGATGTGGAATTTCCCTATAAAGGGAGGATTCCATAGACATTTTTGAGTCATTAATTTGATGGTGTAATTGGTTGGATGACTTATAAGGCTAAAGGACCACCAGTTTGTTGTATATAGGATTTTTGGAACCCCTCTCATGCATCACATGAATAAAATCTTTATTTCTTATGAAAACATGCGGGCATAATTTTTTTATAGATATTTTAAATGAAGGGTGACTGAATATTAAACTTATTTTTCTCTTAATGGTAGTTTTCATTTTATTTTTTCAATAAATAATTCTTTTATATCTTTCCTTCTTTGGATAATAATTATTTTTTGCCTTGTTGAATGTGTAATTTCTTTTTAAAATGCATTAACTACTATTTTCAATACTTTCTTGAACATGGAATGATTTTGAGTTGTTATGTTTAAATAATGTTTGTATCACCTAATTTTTGAATGAATTGACATATTTATTCATAAAAAATAGGATGTTAGTAATTATATAAAAAAACACCCAAACTAATGATTTTTTATATCCCATTCCGATAACAACATAATTATAAATTAATGGATTTATATGTTTCTTTATCACATGACCCTAGATTTACAAGTTCTAAGAACGCTTTCATCATCCAATGTTTGATTAAGTCATCGTTATTTGATATTAAATCATTTAAATTATGAGTCTTAACATCAAAACAAGTTTTTCATGCTAAGGACCACATGTCTATATGGGTTGATCTCAGACTTAAATTATATTATGCTTGATTAGTTTTAGTTTTAAGAGAGAGTATTCTATAAATTTATAAACATGATTCACCATGACAATTAATGATTCCTCATGTGTGGTCATAGAACCCTGACCGTACACTATGAAGAGAACCAATACCACAACCAAGAAGCAAAACAGTTCATGGAAATACTTAAACATGGAATAGATCATGTCTAGACCCAAATACTCTTGTCTAATTCTATAATTTACCTCTAAATTCACCCATTCAATCTGTAATACCTCAAAATCACGAGGACTAGAAAAATCTAGGAATGTAGAAATATATTTTCCACATTTTTCATGAAATATCCCTAACACTCTCAAATATTTAATAAATTTATTTTATTTATATTAAGGACTTTTTTTAAGAACCTTAAATCTATTCATGATTTTCCCCAAAATTTTCAATGATGTTATACCATTTTTATCCAAATATTTGGTATTTAAAATCATACAATATGGTTAAGTCAAATATTCTATCAAATATTCACATATTGTAACATTTTAAAAGATATGAAAATATATAAAAAATGAAAATATCTTGAAAACTATAGTCTAGCCTCATTAACAAGGACATGGTTTCATGTTCAAAGTATTGATTCCAAAAACTATAGTCTTAAAATATCCTTGCACTTAATTTTCTAATAATTTCCATAATTAGAAAAACATATCTAATAAAACCATGAGACAATTTGTTATATTTATTGAAATTGTGTCTTCATGACAATTTCAGTATCTTCCTTTTCTAAAATTACTTGTTCCATGTTCACAGCTAGTTTAACTACCTTGTTTTTTAGAAAATCACTTTTAAGACCACTACTATAATTACTTCATACCCTGTTTAAAATAGTGATATTACAAAACATAAATTCCATCACATCTATAAACAAGACATGGTTTTTCCTTCACCCATTATGGTCTAGTATTTTTTTAGGAAATCATCTAAAATTCCAAGAACCATGACTGCAGTTTTTCTAACCATGGTGTATTGTAGTAAATTTTAACATGATTTTATTCTTATAGAAGCTGGTGGAAATGATTTCATTCTTGTAATACTTAATCAAAATAATGAATTCTATTACTCATAGTCACAATATGGTTTTTATTCATCTATTTATCCATACATTTTTTCTAGTTCTTTAGTAAAATATATGGTCTTCAACTATATCATAGTTGATCTCTAAAACTCTTAGATATTCAATTAATTTCGTCATCTATGTGATAATAAAATTTTATTTACTTAAAGACTTCATTCCCTACAAAATTTATGCTCCAAATTTATCTTAGTGGTTTTTTCATGTGTGACCCAATAATTTTCCTTCAAACCCATCCAATATTGTCGAGTCAAATCTCTTATAAAATATACACATGTTTACATATTTGAAAAAATATAAAAATATGTAAATCATGAAGATATCATGAAATTCATTGTGTTTCCTCCTTAATGATCATGTAGTTTCACTATCAAAGTGTTGAATCTAAAAAAAAGGTCTTAAAATATCTTTACTCTTGATTTTTCTTTTGTTTCCATAATTTGAGAAAAATATTTGATAATAACCACAACAAGGTACATTCCCTTTCATGTTTTCATTTGTTCTTAACAACTCTATTGAATTCCTATAGTAGAACAATCATCTCTGTAATCATAACCATGATCAAATTCACTATTATTTGAAATAATGATTTCAATACCATGACCATAATTCCTTCATATCATATTTCAAATAGGATTCTTGAATATATAAATTCCACCACGTACCAAACCACATGGTGGTTTTCCATTAATCCCGTAGGGTTCTTTTTTTATCAAACTATATTCTCAAAATTCCAAGAACCACAACATTGTGTAGTAAATTACAACATAGTTTTATTCTTATAACAATCAAGGAAACCCACTTCCTTAAATACTCAATCACAACGACAACTTCTATCATGCCTAGGATTATGAGGTGGTTTGTTTATCTTTAACAAAACTCCTTCAAATTTTATTGACACATCTCTACACTTTCGAACTTCATCATATTTGTAATTCATTAATTATTACCAATTAACAATAAAAACGTCATTATTTAAATCATTACACTTCTTTCGGACTTATCTAAGGTTTTAAAATTCATAACATTGACCAAGAAACCACATCATGGTTAAGGATTCTATGTCATCATTTTCAGAATATATACATGATTTATATATTTTTGTTTCTTTTTAAAATATGTATATTCAATGGAATATTTTACTTGACTATATAAGATAGTTTTAATGACCAATTATTGGGTAACACATGGAATAACAATTTATTGAAAATTTTAAGAGAAATATTGAAGAGATTAAATGATTAAAATAAAAAACATTGCATTTATGATAAGAGAATTAATTTATTGAATATTTGAGAGTTTGAGAGAGTTTTATTAGTGGAGATGAAGACCATATGTGTTAATGAATATCTAGAGAAATGTAAGGACAGCATGTGGAAGATAAACCCCTATCCTGGTTTGGTTTATTGATTTACATTTATTATTCATTGTAATAGTGGAGATCCATGGACTAAATAGTAAATTGATCATGAAATTGTATTCATATAAAAGTTTATTAGTGAATTTAAATAAAATTAATATGTTTTCATAGTATGTTACTTAGATTCATCCTTTCAGGTAAAAAAACAATATTTTCCATGTATTTGTGCCACATTTTTCATTTATTAGATGATGTTCTTAGTATGATATGTATAACTTATTTTTGAGTTCTTTTAAACATGTGAAAAAACATTATTAGGAGAGAAAATATGATTACCCTAATTCTTTCCAAACAATCACTATACCACATGTTACAATGTTATGGAAGTTTCATTTTTTGATAGATAAAATGATCAAATTTGAAATATATTTTTCAAATATCATATATGATCACTTCGGATAGATTTTTTCTATCCTACAATCCATGGAATTTATGTTAGTTTTTACACAAAGATTTCATAGAATTAATTAGATGATAAGTTGTTGAAAACTTATGCAATGAAATAAAATGCCTTGTCTAGGGTACTCTAAAATGAAATATACATGAAGATGATGAAATTAAATTTCAAATAAACCATATAAAAAAATTATCCACAATCTATGATAGAAAAAACAAGGTAAAACTATACAATATTCATGTGTTGCAAATTAAATATGATGATTGGTATTATATCCAATGAAATAATCTATGGTTTCTTGTGTTAAATCATCAAATTTTTCAGAACGATGTGATGACTTGGTGAAGAGTTCAAGGATGAGGAAATCATAATGAAGATCATGTATAGAGTTTATACCTTTTTACAATAGAAATGTCTTGATAATAAGAAGAATGAAATATTTTTAAAATATCTCTTGATGATTTATAATGTTGTTTGGTGCCATACAAGATGAGCATAAAGATGAATGGAATGAATAGTCACTTATCTAAAGATATGGATCTTAAGGGATGGATAATCTTTATATCAATCATGTTGAAGGTACATAATATATGAGTAATGAATTTCTCTAACTTGTTGTAAGAAAATTCAAATATCAGAAGGGTTTATTTGAAGGAAAACTACCGTCAACATCTTTCAAGTGTATAAAATTTTAGTATATGATTATGAAATAAACATGATGAACATATGGAGAGGAAAGTTAGATTCATTTCTCAAAAAATTTGGAAAGGACTTTTTCTCTTAGAAAAAACATCAAATATAGATTTAGCAATCAATTTGAAGAAAGTCTCAATAGAAGAGGTATGTGAGTAAGGATAAAGATAACTAAGATTTTTTCATTAAGAATTATAATATGATTTGGAATATTCAATGATGGGGATGTTAGAAAAGGATCATATTTAAAATAAATATGATGATAAACTTGACGGAGTAGTTAATCCCAAAGTAAATCATTAAGGGGAACTTACATAGATATATTTTAATATTAAGATTAGTAAGAACATCTGTGGACTACTCAAATAATTAGTTGAGTAAATTGATAACCAAAAAACAAAAAATCACATAACTAGAGAAAGTTGTGGAGGGATAGACTATTACACAAATAAATACATGTAAATTGATTGATTTTATACAATAAATCTTGGACAAAGATAGGAAAAATTTAAGCCCCTAATGAATTTATCAAAGAATGGATAAAAATTATTATATCACACAAAGAAGTGGTCACCTTAATTAATAAAATAGAATTTGAACTGAAATTTAGAAATTGTAAAAAATTATTAAAATTTAGAAGATTCACTGGTTCAATTTTCAATGAAAAATCCAAGAGGTACATTAAATATTGTTAAATTCATGAATGATCAAATACCTGATATTATGGTTAATATCGAGAATAGATATGAGGGTGAACCATTCAAAAATAAAATAGTTGGGTAAATTTCAATAAATACTGTAGTGAAAATATTTTTTTTGGAAAAATCTCAAACACAATAACTGAGTATTTTTAAAAATACTGAAATCTATTAAGGATATATAGAGAAAATAAGTGAGAGTCAATTTCCATTAAAACAGTGCTAGTTTTTTTGTCAATCTTAGCCATGACAAGATTAATTATGATGAATCAAGGATCTAATTGCAAGGAAAGACATCTGGGAGCACCAAATAAAGAATGAGAATATATTCACCACAAAAAGAAGAAAATATTACCATTGGTATTTTTTTCATTATTAAATTTTTTTACATAAATTATTTGATTATAAGAAAAGAAGACAAGATATCAAATCAATGGAAGGAACACGAATAGTTGAAAGGGAAGCTAAGGATTCTATCCAATTAGAGAAAACTTATCACCACTCTGAAAGTAAGAATATTGTATCAATGCTCTATAAAAAGAAACATGAAGAGACCCACTTACATCATAACTTGATTGGTAACATTATTTAATGAAAGAAGAAGAAGGATAAGAAAATATTAGTTGATATTGAACATAAATAATTCAATAATGGGATTACAGGGATACACTACAATGGGTGTTCATCCCACATGATGGGAAATGCAATCTTATTGAATAAAATGAAGAATATTATGGGAAAATGGTTTTATTAGAAGTGATGGTATATTAAATATCATGGGTGGAAGAATAACAAGGTTCGATGGAGAAGAGTTGAAAAATATAAAGGAACTCTTTGAGGATAGGATTTGATATAATCTAATGTGTGAGTAAATTTGTGACATGGGACATGAAGTTGTATTCAATCAACTAGTATGGTTAGAAAAAGGATTATAACGCATTAATACAAAGGAGGAACAATGAGAATCTTGATCATATGGATAGTAAGGAAATCTAATGTTTTCTCAAGTTAGAGGAGAAATGTATCTTATAATATTGATAAATCAAGAATATACATCAAATAATTATGAATCATCTATTAATGGTTTAAGAGGAAATTGATATCCCTATTCTAAAAAGTTAAAGATAAAATATTATTAATGATTTTATAATAAGGGATATGGTTTAAAATCCTAAAAAATTATGGAAAAGAGGGCTTTACATTTTCTTTAATTGATACAACATGACATATGTGGCCCCATTACACGTTATGAAATAAGTGGATAAAGTTATTTTATCTTGTTTACTAATTATTAAGTAGGATAGAATGCATCATGTTCGTGAAAATGAATAAGGATATGATGTATTATATCAATATATATATTGATAGTGAGTTGAAAACAAAAGTAAAAAAGATTATCAAAACACTATGATCAAGAAATGGAATGAATTTTACTCCCATAAAAGTAGAGAAATAATTAAATAAGCATATAATAAAACAAAAGTTATCATTGGTTATAAGTCTACTTGAATATATTTGGGTAGTGTGAGCTACACAATTCAAGAAAGTGCACAAGATCATTGAATCATGATCACTGGGAATTCTAAGTTGAATACATAGGGAAAGCCTTAATTCTACTCACTAACTATAGTTTTTCATATAAACATAATGTTATACAGGTTTTTTGTGTGTTCTATTGGCATAAAATTAAAACTATAAAGAATAGAAAATAGGGTACAATGATTGGATAGTGTGACTCAAAGAGTAATGAATAAAAGTGTTAAAATATACAACAACGAAACAATGGGAGTTTGGAGTGAGTTTTTTGAATCCCATAACTTCTTACTCCAATTATTAAATCATTACTATCACAATCACTCAATACCTTGGGTGTTCCGCTGATATACTCTTATGATCCTTAGTATAATCTCTAGTACCAGTGAGATTTCCTATCCAAGTTATGGTAAGGAAGTAAAATCTACAATCAATGTGGACTATAAACCCCTTGGTGACTATCGTATTATAGGATTCATGTCCCTATTTATATATCTTGAGATGAACTTACACGTTTACCAATTCATCAACCCCCAAGGTTCAACTAATATGCGATCAATTTAGTAAATAATCAAGAAAAATAAATAAAAATAACATAAATTTAAAACATCAAGTAATTCACTATAATCATCAATTCAGCATCTACCTATCCCCACTAATGTCCTAGCCAAGCATGATCATAACACTAAAAAAAATGACAAAGGTAGTAAAAAGGATTCCTTATGATGATACATAGCTTTCTATGCTTAGGTATGTAGCTCATCTCAACCACTAATAAAAGTAATAACACGATCTTATATTTTTTAGCTTCCTCTTTATACTTCCCAAGTCACTTAAAATACATTATATTAAATTTCAACCAGCAAGCGTAAAGATTTTCCATCGACTATTATATATAGATACATACTAATTAGATTTATATAGGCAATCCTATAATCCCAAAATGAATCATATTTTTTAAACATCCAATTAATCCTTGCATTGCATAACTATTTTTTAGAAATCCCTCAATCCATCATTTCACTCCTCAACCAGCCCACTAGTTTCTAGTGATACGTTATTCATATTTTATTCATCAAAAAACATTTTTCCATTAGTGATTTAAATTGTATGTTTCAAAAATGAACTTTATTATAATTAATGATGAATTTGGGCACACCATATTTTTATAATTTGTTTTTCCTCACAAAATATACTACTATAGATCTCATTTTTTTGAGTAAATAAATTACCCTAACATAATTTGATATATATTTAGTTGAAAAAAATATGTATTCATTTCCATGAGATTTTAGAAATAGACCAATTAAGTCCAATCAACTCACCTTAAAAATATTTTCATCAATTATTATAGTTTGTGGTAATTATTATCTTATCCCCATGTTTCTTATCCCTAAGAAATTATCACAAGACTTAACACTCTCTAGAACCTTTATAAAGAGTAGTCTAGTAAAAACCACTTCATAGAACCTTAACAAAATAAAATTCAATTCCATAATGTCCACTACATGGTAGTGAATAGACATTATTTATAATAAATATAACTTCCTCTAATAGAACACACTTTCTTATAATCCAATCAACTCCTAATTTGAATAAAAATAGTTCCTCTAAAAACAGTATTTCACATCATCCTTAAATATAATATTCCCATTCATTGAAAGTACCCTTAGTATATTTATATTAAAAAGATATATTTCAAACTTTGAATATCAAGGAAGCCCTTGGTTTTTAGGGGAAATTATTTTTTATCAGTAAATTATCCACTGAATTGAATTAGAATGATCTTCTCTTGTGCCTTCTAGTATAAAAAATGGTCCACCACATGATTTCCATATCCTTTATCATATTTGATTTCAAGATAATATTATTATAGAAGAATAAACCACCTTATCAAACATGGCTTTAATTCCATATTTTAGAGTATAAATTTTAATACTAAATGATATGTGTAAATAATCAGCCTATTAGTCATCAACAAAAAATTTAATTTGAATATTAATTGATATAAATATAAAAACCATGAAGATAAGATTATTATATATAATTTATAATTAATTTATATAAATAAATAACTACATAATGTTTTAATTATTTCTTAATTGATTTAAGATAATGGATTCATGTCATACCATTATTGAGTCAGAGGATTCCAATGTAAAATCCCTCTAGGGGTGATCCAAACATTCACCATGAACCTTCAAATTTAAACATAGAAATACCAGGACTCTAACATGATTTTTTTCGAGTTTCATCATTCATTGATTATTTCTACAATAATCATTTTGAGATCAGAAGTATTCTTATTATTCTCCCTAGATTCGAGAGGGTGGGGGGCTAGAATTGATCAATATTATTTAGATCATTCTAGAGGAAGATCCCTCTAGGCATTGAGATATTTCTCTCAAGACTTTCATTTTCCACAATGATGATCGGGATTAAAAATGATATAATTGGGTTTAAATGGAGATAGGGTTATAGAATAATAATTTTACATGGGTCCTTATCATTCTCTCAATCCCTATAAAACATCATGTATAAATAACAATAATAATAAAAATAGTTACTTGGCATTCACTAGATTCATGGATAAATAAATTTTATTTATTGAATAAATAAATTATTATTTTTTTCAAATAGTATTTAATATATTATTTCGAAATGGATCATTAAACTTGATGTATCAATAGTAATCAATATTTATCAAACCTTAAATAATAATTATTTATTTAAATAAATAAACACCAATATATTACTCATTAATAAATAAATAAATATTATATTCATATTTATTAAACATTCAACTCACATTTATTCACATGAATATCTGGTGACTGAATATTTTTAATCAATAAAAAAATGAATAATTATTAATCCATTTAAAAGAATAATATTTATTCAACATGTTAAATTCATATATTTTTTAATTTAGGTTATGGATACACTTAATTTGTGACTGTTTAACCCCCTTTCTCAATGGAATTAAGAGAAACCACCTAATGTCCAAGGTTTATGCCTAGAAACACACCAAGATACCCAAAAATAAATAAGTTAACGTCACAATAATATAAAACCTCATATGGTTGTACAATATATAATATAATCCATTTATCACAATATCTCTAATCAAATAGGTAGCATACTGGTTTCATCAACCTATATACTTGATGCATCTTTCTTTGGTTTCTAGATATGATCTTCTGAACAAATTTCCATAGTCAAGGACTTCATTAGGTAGTTTTATTCCCATAAAAGGGCATGGCATATCACATTCCATTAAATAATATAAGTTACAAATCCTTTCTCACATTATTCATCAATACAATAGCATTAATCATGCACCCAACTTATCTTACCTCACCGTGACCATATATCGTCAACATTTTCATCAATACATTAAAGTATGAAACTCATGATATAAAATAATAATAATCCTAAAATATCATGATCATTACATAGGTCCAATGATTAAAATATACAATGAAACACATAAATTTGGATTTATTACTGGTGGGTCAACTTTATATAACATCATTTCTTGAGATTACCAATGAAAAAATTCATGAGAAGAAGTATTAATGTATTATGAGCCTCCTACCCTTAGTAGCATGTATGATCTTTGTCCCATCAAATGACATCATCTGACAATAGAAAAAGTATTTAAGAAATATTTCATAGTAGTTTTAGTATCTCATTATATAAAGGATATTATATAACCTTTCAAAACAATATGTACCCTTAGTACATTATCCCATACAATGTCATGCATAAGAAAAATCATGATGTGATGAGAGCTTTATTAATATTTAAAATACCATGAATAAAAGTAATCATAAATCACATAAAAGTTATTTTTAGGGATCAAAATCCAACAAATTCAAACTTTCACTAGATCCAAATACTAACAACCTTCATATTTCTAGATCTCACATAATATTTATTATTTTTTTTGGGACACGGATTTAATCAAGGGGTCCACCATGTTATATTCCATGGATTTTTTTTCACTATGACCTAATCCATTTGAAAAAATACCTCAAGAGGTGATACTTTCGAAGTATATGATTCATCTATTGATCTGACCTTTGTTCCTTTTAGAAATCCAACACTGCAATTTTATCAAAATACAATGTGGTAACATCTTTACTATTGAGATCCAAATCCTGATATTAGAAGATGTTTTATATCCAAATATATTCCATGGTTTCATAAAAAGCCACTATATACTCAAATTCCACTATAGAATCAGTGAAAAAAGGTTTATTTGAACTCTTATAACCCACAGTTCCTCTGTTAATACTAAAATACATATCCTGAATGTAACTTAAAATCATTATAATATATTTAGAAAATAGAATCAGTATATACCCTGATGGATAGCTACTAGGAATTTTTTTAGTGCACCTAGGATAATTAATAATAAATTTAAAAGTAATCTAATATTGTTTACCAAGATTGACTTGAAATTAGTATATAATGATAAAGGCATAAGCCACATGAAGCTCAGTACACAACATATCATACATGATGTAAGATATCACATATGCATAAGGTATCCTAATTATACACTCTGTTTCATGTTGTTTCTGAGGATGAATTTTCTTATAAAGATATGTATCATGTGACACTAGAACCAATTCCCCCTTATATTATTCTGTACTGAATCTATTCAGTATCTGGTCAATTCATGTACCTTGATATATTCTAGGAAACCTCTTGGATCTATCATGAATTATCTCGATCCTAATAATTTTAGATGCTTCACACAATTACTTTATGGAGAAATACTTGATCAATTAGTCCCCAATTGAATGTATTAGTGTTTCATCATTTTCTATAAGTATTATTTCATTGATATATACCACTGGGAAAATGATTGAACATCCATTAAACCATTTGTAAACCCATGGATCATATTCATTCTTTATGAAACAAAATATTTTCATGGATTCATCAAACTAAATGTTCATTGGCATTAATTCAATATAGAAGTGGATATTTATATATTTAAAACCTTATTAGCATTACCTAGCATCCCAAACCTCTCTGGTTGTGTCATATTGATATCTTCTTGAAGGTTCCCATTAAGGAAAACTATTTTTACATCCATCTAGAAAATAATATAGCTATGAAAAGCTGCTATGAGAAGTCAAATTTTGATGGATTTAAACATGTAAAATGGAGAAAAGGTTTCATTATAGTCTTTTCCTTGGATCTATTTAAACCCTTTATCCACTATTCATTCTTTATATGAAAAAAATTTACCTTATATGTCTAATTTTTTTTGAATATCCATTTCCACCCAATGGTATTTAAATCAATTGATGGATCGAACAAAACCCATACATAGTTCTGATTTAGGGAATCCATATAAGAATTCTTGAATTCTTTTTATATTTTAAATTCCAATCTCTCTACTTCCTCCTTATATGAAATATGATCATTATTGTAAACCAATAATTAGTTACAATCGTCGATGAACAAAAACAATATATTTATGATTATCTATGATCCATGGTGCTCCTACGCAGTACTTGTTTCTTAGAAATAAACTCTTCTATGGGGTACTATAGTATATATTCATACACTAACCCATATGTATATTGGCCATCAATTTCACTGAATTCAATCTTCCTCCCACCATCCCATTTATATAAATTCTCCCTCAAAGAAAATATGTATTATCCATCAATAATGACTTTCCCGTCTGAAGGGTGGTATAAATAATAACTCCTTATTTCCTTATGATATTCTATAAAGATACACGTCATGCCTTGGGGTGTTAATTTGTTTCCAGATATGTCCTTAACAAAATCCTGACAACCCCACACTCAAGTATATGAAAACATTGATTTCTTTCTATATATTAATTTTTAAGTTATTCTATTTTCCACATTTGTTGGAACTCGGTTTAGAATATGTGCCATATCTAGTAATACATATCCCTAAAAAGATAATGAAATGTCTTCATAACTGATAATTCACCTCACCATATTAAGAAAGGTATGGTTCCTTATTTCACTAGTAACATTCCATAGTGGTTTATAATGAGTGGTGAGTTGATATAGAATCCCAAAATCCTATAAATAATCGAAGAATAATTGGTTAAGATACTAAACACCTTGATCATATCAAAGCTTCTTTATCTTCTTACCATGTTGATTATCTACCTGATTCATGAATTCTTTGAGTTTCTCAAATGATTCAAACTTATACCTCTTTAAGAAAAAATTTCCATGTCTACTCAAATAAACATTGAATGCAATAAGGCAAGCATATTCACATATATATTCTACTATATTAGGTCCACACACATTAGTGTCTACCAATTCCAGAAGCTATGTGTCCTTTTCGCCCTTACCACTAAAAGGTGTCTTTCACAATGGGAATTTCTAATAATTGCGACAGATTCTCGTCACAAATGGATTTTTATGATGGGTTTCTATTTCAAATATCCTTTCACAGAAGAAGGAATCAAAAATATAATTATTTTCAATGGATATACAATCCATTTCAAAAAAATCCCAAAATATTATTTATAACCCTTTTTCGACGATCTGTAGCAAATAACCTTAAAAAAAGAAATATTTAAATTATTTATAAATAAATAGAATTCTAAATATTTAAAAACATTAAAAATATTAAAAAAATTAAAACACTCATAAACATAATACACCATTTAAAATATAATATGTCTATAATACCAAATTACAAAACAGTCATGAAAATCTTCAGAAATCATCAACCGACATCAGGTGGAGGAGGATCACTCGATAAAAATGGGGGAGGAAACTCCATACCAATTCCACGCACAAGTCACAACATATACTCTATCATCTTCTCATCTCTCAGACGCTACTTCTCATGCTCCTCCTCCCTCTTCTTCTTTATCTACTTTATCATCTCATCCTGATCTCTCAACCTCTCCTCATAATGTGCAGCGGACGATGGTGTCGATGTCGACACTCCATTATCTCCCTTCACACTCACTGATTTTATCATAGAAGTAACATAATAACTCATAAGTGTCAATTGAGAACCAATACCAATCACTCGACCTTTCTCAACACCCTCTGAAGTCGCCTATATCCAAGCCCCCTCATCAAAACCTGAATTAGTAGTGACATCTTGTTCGACCTCAGCTTGACTCTTCCATGAATGTGAATTCATAGCCTTTTATTTTCCCTTAAATATAATGAGAAATTAGAATAACATTAAAATTAATATTGATGAAATTGTTCAAAAAAATCAATAACCACAATATGACATTATCATTCACCTACAACTTATCCTATATGGGGATCAGAATACATCTTCATAAAAACATCAAACTTCATAATAGATGGGTCCGTAGCGACCTGTATAATATAAAAAACATGTTATAGTTAAAATAAATATACATTAATAAATAATATAACTTACCATATTTCATCAATGTATGCCAAATGTATGACTCCCAAACCTATGGGTGACCTCTTACCTCCCACGACTCTAATGTCTAGCTGCTAATCTCCTCCTAAAAGTCTCTCCTAGCCAGAAGGAGCAAAAACCGTCCCATACCTGAGCTGATTTATAGTCAGGATGATGGGAGATGCAAGACTGATCAAAGACAGTAGCACAAGATATATCCATAGATCACTTTCTGATTTTGCGTAGAAACTAATGAAAGCTCACTCGTATACAAGTATCCCATGCCTTTTGGATATGACCTCTCTGACTATCAGAAATTAGTGAAAATAAATTATGCTAGACAATTAAAAAATATGTTTGTAATTAAATAAATTTTAAAAAAGTATATATTATTTAATAATGTACAATACAATGGTCGAACATCTGCTCACTCATGGCGTTGGGTACTAGGTCCCATGACATCCATGGCTTTGAAAAATAATTATTTAGAATCACACCAGCCTGGCCAATGGATAAATGCGCAAAACTGTGCAAATTGAAACAAATATATAATCATAAAATTATGATCAAAATTAATGCACTTAGTTAATATAAAATAAACTTCCTATTAAACAATTAAATATAAACCTGTAAATGTGGATCAAAATCAATAGATGACCGTCTCTCTGGAATAGGATCCATAATCAGTAATCGAGCAAGACCGCACCCTCCTAGTAGGCACACTAGCCTGAGGAGGAGAAGCTGAATCCGGATCATCATCATGATGTATAGAATCAGTGAGAGAACGTAATAAATCGTCATAAGGATCATCTCCATCCATTTGAAACAAATATTCTCACCATTAAGAGATTTTTAAAATAGATATAAAATATAAAAAACTATTGAATGTCAGAATAACAAAATGTAACCTATAATAGATTATTAATAAAAATATGAAATTTAAAAAACTAATAAATATCATAATATGATAATTAACTATAAATAAAGACCTGAATATAATACACTAATCGTAATCTTCATCACCATTTTGGTTAGGTCCACTAGGCTAGATACCCTGAGAGGGGGGGGGGGGTGAATCAGGGTAGGACAGATTAAAACAATTGCCCCTTATGATCTTGTTTTTCTATTAGACAAAACCCTTTTCTCTCTCCTTCCCGATGAAGAGTATGAATAAAACTTAAAGCATGCACATGACACATCTATTTTTACTTGGTTCACCCTCACTAAGCTACATCGAAGGAGCATACACCAGCAGTGTGCCGATGTACCAATTCCACAATAAGCGCACCGTTGTTTACAAGTTCGGAGCAGACTCACTGTACCTCCTGGTTTACAACCACTCACAAATTTGAGAACTCACTACTCTCTTAACTGAAGTGAGCTCACTGCTTCTTTATACGATCCAATCACAGTTTATAGACCTGTAGGTCTCTTCATTATCTCTAATGAAATCTACATCCTTAACTATTGATAGATGCTCTGTTGATGTTCAAATTTCACCCACATATGAATCTCTCTTTGCACCGAGTGTACCAGGAAACCCCAATTTTTACACGTAGCCCTTACCGCACCTTGCGCGTAATTTTATGGTTTTGTGTGAAATTCACTTTTCGTACAACATCCCTTTTACGTGCGACATCCCTTTTTCGCACAACACATGATTTTACGCGCAACATCGTTTACGCGCAACCTCTACACTGACTTGCGCGAGATTCTCGGCTTTTGCGCGAAATTCACTTTTCGAGCAACAATCTTCTTTTCATGAAACTCACTTGTGCACTCCAATTTAGCACACCAGAGCTCAGATAATCTCTAATTCATGATCTTTTCCGAATAGAGGGGGGTCACTTCATATTTATAGGAAAAATCGACCCCGCGCGAAAACCCTCCTTGAGCGTGTAATTCTCTTTGAGCGCGAAAAAAAAATCTTACGCGCAACACTATTTTTCGTGCACCACTCCAATATTTTTCACACCTCATTCCTTTGCCAATTTTCAAGCTTCGGACCTCAAAACACCTTTTACGAAAAAAACCAATCCTTTATTTCGCACACCTGCTAATATTTCGCACACTGGTTTCTTTTTCGCGCACCGCAAAAATATTTCTCTCATGCCGCTGTTTTTCGCGCACGCCGCTGTATTTTTCACACATCCTGATAATTTTTTGCGCAACACATTATTTTTTCATGCACCACTCTAATTTTGTGTGCTCCCCCCTTTGCCAAAAATGCATCTCTCCATTTTCCTATTTTCAGGCCCAAAAATTTGGTAAACACTGGAAAACGACGCCACCTTGTATCTGCTCTTTTCTTACCACCTCCAGATCATTCATTCCTTTGTCGAGGTTCTTCAATCAATCATGGATTTTTGAAAGCATCCCTTGAGCCTGAAAAATCACAATGTAAACCCCCCTTTTCAACACACTCATACATCATGGTCTGCTTTGTCAACAAACACAACATGGAGGCCCATTTTTTCAACAAACACAATCACCTCAAAAATGATTCAATGATGCCTTGAGGGATTTTTCCCAATAATACCCCCTTTGGGTTTGTTGACAACTCTTCTCATAAAAATTCTCTATACTTGATATCTCATTAAGGCTCCTTCCAGCCACTACCACCATTCGCCTCTTACGATTCTGATAGCGTTCAAGGATTCACTTAACATGTAGTCTAAGCCCACATGAGCAATGATCGGCGTGAGAAAAAATAGTAAATGAAAAGGTCATCAATGAAACACTACATATTTTACACCAACTCTTGACATAAAATTGATACCAATTGCAAAACTGATACCAATTGTTGATCCCACACTGAGTACCAATTGATGATTTCAAAAAAACTTCTCACACCATTCCAACATCACTATTTGACTTTTATCATGATCCTCAGCTATTGTGATATCTATTCTTTGATCGATCACTTCTAGCATATTCAGATTTAATACTCTCCCCCTTTCTCATTACTGCCCCTATCTCACTGTTCCACCTGTCAGCTTCTCCCCGTATCATTCATGATTTTTCAAATAGCCACACTGTCTCCCCCTTGAACACTCACTGTTTTCTCCCCCTTTGTCAATGAACCCAAATGGAAACCCTTTGTAGTCTGTAACAGGGTAAAACACATATTAGTACATTAGGGTAAAACACATCATACCTCGGGGAGAGGGGGTGTCATCCCACATCCACACTTTTTCAAGTGCGGGGAGTCGACTGAACTCCCAGAGCCAGTCGATTCTGCTCAAAATCTTCCTTGGGTAAGGCCTTTGTCAGGATGTCTACAACCTGTAGTTCTGTGGTCACATACTCCAACTTCATGATCCCCTGATCAACTTTCTACTTGATTAAATGAAACTTTATCTCAATGTGATTTTTCCTTGAATGATGAACAAGATTTTTGATGAGATTTATAGCACTTGAGTTATCGCACTGGATTCTGATCAGAGACTTCACTTCAACTCCCATATCATCATGCTGCTGCTTCATCCACAATAATTGTGTGCATGCTTGAGTGGTTGCAATATACTCAGCTTCTGCAATGCTCAATGAAATTCAATCTTGCTTCTTGCTCAGCCAAGCAATACAAAGTCCCCCAAGATAGAATGCACCTCCTGATGTTGATTTCCTGTCATCTGCTGAACTAGCTCAATCTGCATCGGTATATCCCAATAATTCTGACTGAGATTTGTCACGATATATCAGGCTGAAATTCACTGTTCCCTTGATATACCGAAGTATTATTTTCACTACAAGCATGCGGATTTCCTTGGGATTACTCTGATATCTTGAAACTTTGCATGTGGCGAAAACAATGTCAGGACTTGTTGAAGTTAAGTACAATATACTTCCAATGATTTGCCTGTATTCTGTGATATTTACTGCCTTGCCATCCTCATTTTTAGATAGTTTCATCCAGGTAGCAACTGGAGTCTTCATCTCCTTGGAATTTTCCAATCCAAATCTTCTCAGATCCTCCTTGACATATTTGGATTGAGAAATGAATGTGCTATTCCTTCTTTTGTCACCTGTAGACCAAGGAAAAACATTATCTCTCCAATCATTTGAAATTTCGAACTCACATTTCATGAATTTGGAAAACTGTCTGCACTGAGCTTCATATGATCCACCAAATATTATGTCATTGAAATAAACCAGGACCATCATACATTGATTACTATTACTGTTGAAATAGAGATTGTAATCAACTCCTCCATGCTGGAAACCACACTTCTTCAAGTACTGATCAATCCTTGAGTACCATACTCTTGGTGCTTGTTTCATCCCATACAATATCTTCTTCAGTCTACAAACCTTGTTCTCATCCTCAAGAATGAGAAAACCATCTGGCTGCTCAATATACACCTCTTCCTCTGGAACCCCATTCAAAAATGCAGATTTGATGTCCATCTGAAACACTTTGAACTTCTGTTGCACTGTAATGGCTAGAAATAATATGATTGTCTCTAGTCTTGCAACGGATGCAAATGTCTCATCAACATCTATTCCCTCTATCTGGGAGTATCCATTGCACACAAGTCGTGCTTTGTTCTGAATCACTGTGCCATATTCATTCATATTTTTGTGATAGACCAATTTAGTCACGATGAAATTTTTGTCTGCTGGCCTCAAAACAATCTCCCAAGTCTGATTCTTCTCAATCTGATCAAGCTCTTCATTCATTTCCTGAACCCAGTTTTCATCTTCAGCTGCATCAGTAAAGCATTTCGGCTCAACCCGAGATAGGAAAGATGTATGCTGCAGTGATTTCATTCTTCATGTCTGAACTGGAGCTGACTGATCACCAATGATATTATGCTTATCAATTTCATCACAACTCCTTGGTTTTGTGCAGATACAGATTTTTCTTCCTCATGCTCATCATCATTATCTTATTCTGAATCAACATCATCCACTTATTCTCCCCCTGTATTTATTTCTTCCTCATCACTCTCATCAGTAAATTGTTCACTGCACTGTTGAATGTTATCCTCATTCTCCACTATAGTGACATCATTGCTCTCAACTACTTTTCCCAGCCTTTTGTTAAAGCATTTGTATGCATTAATTTTTCCTAAGTAGCAAAGGAACATCCCTTCATCTCCTCGTGACTCATATTTCCTATGTTTTTCCTTGTTGAGGATGAAGAACATACATTAAAATATTCAAAGGTATTTCACGATTGGCTTCTTTACATACCACTTTTCATACAGATTATTTCCTTCCTTCAGACACAACAGAGCCCTGTTAGATATTTAGATTGATGTCAAAACTACTTCCTTCCAAAATGTTTCTAATAATTCTTTTTCAACGAGTATCATTATGGACATATTGTTTATGATCTGATTCCTCCTTTCAACCACTCCATTATGTTAGGGAGTTCTTACGGAGTAAACTTGAGGCCTTATCCCATGTTTCTCAAGATATCCTTCTACATGACTATTTATGAATTTCGTACCATTGTCAGTACAAAGATAAAAAATTTTCTGCCCAAGTATAATTTCACACTCCCTCTTGTACTGTTTTAAGCAACTAAACACATCTGACTTATGGGAAATAACAAATAACCATGCCATTCTGCTATAGTCATCAATGAAAAGAACATAGTACCTCTTTCCGTCAATTGATCTTTGTGTGATAGGACCAAAAACATCAGCATGCACCAATTCGACCACTCTTGTTGACTTTTTTTCCTTTTCCTTATATGTCTTTCTGATGATATACCCTTGTTGTCATGCACCACACGTGTGAGTACGATCATGTGATAGCTTAGGGAGGTCTCTTGCTGCATCACATTTTACCAGATATTCTAGGGATAGTTGGCATAGATGACCAAGTCATTTATGCCATAGATTGTTTTCTTCCTCTCTGGATAGAAATCAAATATATTCTTCTCCACTTACCAGGTAGAGATTTCCCTTTGTTCTTTTTTACCTATAGAACCACCACCCTGTATCTTCCTTTTATGGTACACATTTTCTTAGTAAACCTTATAGAATGTCCTGAGTCACATAATTGACTGACACTGAGTAAATTGTGACTCAGGCCTTCTACCACTATCACATCAGCACATCTCATATCTTTTCCCCCAAACATGGCCTTTCCTGAGCCAATAATCTTCATACCTTCATCGTTTCCAAACTTGAAAACTCCTTCTTTGTCATATTGTACGCCTATAACAAGATCTTTATTACTTGTCATGTGAGATGTGCAACCACTATCAAGGATCCACACACTAGAGCGATCTGATGCCTTAAGGGAAATTTCTTCCACCACAACCTTCTCATTCTTCTTCTTCTTGGTCCATATTTTTTCCTTCACACTCGGCATGGATTGAGACTTTTGTTCTTTCTTAGAGTATGATTGACCAAATTCATCTTACAAAGGTGAAAATCGATTTTGCGTTTTCAACTCACCTGTTGGTTCATTGATCTGTTTCTTGCAAATATTTTTGTTCTGCTTTGGCACATTCCTCTGTATGTTCCAAGTGCAGTACCTAGCCATGTGCCCAAATCCTCCACACTAAAAAAAATGTCCTTCAAAGTTTGTTCTGGAGAACCATTCTCGGTTTGGCTACCACCTTTGTTCTTGTACCCTTCGATATCTCTTCGCTATGGAACACACATACTGTGAGTGTCCTATCTTTCCACAACAATAGCACCTGATGTAAGGTGAATTACTTCGTGTCACTTCTACACCACGATTTTCGCCTTGAGATCTTTGAATATTCTGATTCTGCATTTTCCCCAAATCAACCTTCAACCTTGGAATGGGTTCCTGTGGTCTGACTTCAATTTTTACAGATTTTTGTTTTCGATAAAGACCCCCATCGTCCATATCCTCTGAACATATGTTATGATTCCTTTCATCTGAGGCATTATTCTCCACTTTCAACTTCTTGGTTTTTTGAGTGATCTATTTTCCTAAGGTTCCAATAGGAGTCAAGAGTTTTTCATGATCCTTAACCTTTTTCCGCAAACCAACAACTTCTCCTTCAAGTTCTTCAATACGCTTGATTTGATATTTCCTTGTGTTATTCAAGCTATCGATCTACCTTTTCTGTTCTTAAATTCTTATTTTATACTCACTAACTGATTCTGAGTCCTCTGGTGTTGATGACTTGAGTTTCTCAATTTCTTCCATCAAATCAGACTTCTCTTCCTCCTACTACTGCATATAGATCTTGGCGTTACAAAAAACTTTGTTGGCTTTTTTTGGCTCTCCAAACATCTATCTCCTCAAGAGAAACCTCTAACTTAGCTTGCATATCAACTCTTCCCTCAAATTATTCTTCTTCATCATCATCTTTGGTTTCAATATTATTCTGAGAATAACTGACAACTGCCACCATAGCATTTTCTCCACGGTCTTTACAGTTCTCTATCTCTTCAACTTCATCAACCTTAGACTCATTTTTACTATCATATTTTTTGAAAGAAGGTTCTTCTTCTTAAAAAAATTTCTCTTGAACTGTTTCTTGCCTTTACCATAGGCTGGAGACTTCTTCTTGGGAATTCTGATTTCATCGACATCATCATCCTCTTGGAACTTTTTGGGGCACCTTGCCACAATATGTCCAAACTTTCTACATCGAAAACAAGCAAGTGGAAGCTTCCCTTTAAATTTTCCTTTTCCTCTTTGAAGGTTTGAGGAGAGTAATGACATCACCTCATCTGTCTCTTCTTCTTCCTGAGAATCTTCAATGTTGAGCTTCTTCATGGCCTTGAATTCCACCTCTTTGGATTTCCCCTTTTCCACAAAATTGTTATCATCATTTCTCATTTCATATGCAACAAGGGTACTATGAAGGTTATCCAATGTCAGCTCTTTCAGGTCATTATCTTCCAAAACAGATACTTTTAGATTGAACCGAGGTGAAAGTTTTCTCAAGATGCGCTTCACAATCTTTATGTCTTCGATAACATCAAAAATACCTTGCATGTCTTCTACAACAACATTTACCATGTCAAAGAATGCATCAACAGACTCATTTGGGTTCATTCTCAGATCTTCATACTTGTTCCACAACACTTGCAGCTTTGCCTCTCTGACCTTTGTATCCCCTTCATATATATTCAATAGCTTTTCCCACATGGAATGTGATATTTTTCATGAAATCACCTTTGTATAGATAGGATTGGATAGGGATCCCCCTAAGACATTCACTCCTTTGGCATCAGCATCCAACTCTCTACGTTCAGCTTCTGATAATGCACCATGATTAATATCAGCTGTTATGCCATGCATTGCTACTGTGAACACATCCATTCCTAATGATTGGAAGTAGTGGTGGATCCGATTCTTCCATAGTTAGAAATTTTTCCCGTCGAAGATCGGAATCCCTTTATGATTAGTGACCTCCATTTGAGAGAGAGAAACACTGATATTAACCTTTCCCTCTAATACCAATTGTTAGGTCCATAAGGCTAGATAACCTGAGAGGGGGGTGAATCAGGGTATGACAGATTAAAAAAACTACCCCTTATGATCTTGTTTTGTTGTTAGACAAAACCCTTTTCTCTGTCCTTCCCGATGCAGAGTATGAATAAAACTTAAAGCATGCACAAGACACAATGATTTTTACTTGGTTCACCCTCACCGGGCTATGTACAAGGAGCATACACCGGCAGTGTGCTAATGTAACAATTCCACTATAAGCGCACCACTGTTTACAAGTTCGGAGCGGACTCACTGTCCCTCCTGGTTTACAACCACTCACAAATTTGAGAACTCACTGCTCTCTCAACTAAAGTGAGCTCAATGATTCTCCAGACGATCCAATCACAGTTTATAGACCTGTAGGTCTCTTCATTATATCTAATGAAATCTGCATCCTTAACTGTTGATAGATGCTCTGTTGATTTTCAACTTTCACCCGCAGATGAATCTCTCTTTGCACCGGGTGTACCGGGCAACCCCAATTTTTACGCATATCCCTTACTGCACCTTGCACGTAATTTTATGCTTTTGCATGAAATTCACTTTTTGCACAACATCCCTTTTATGCGCAATGTCCCTTTTTCATGCAACAAATGATTTTATGCATAACATCTTTTACACATAGCCTCTACACTGCTTTGCGCGAAATTCTCTGCTTTTGCGTGAAATTCACTTTTCACGCAACAATCTTCTTTTCGCGAAACTCACTTGTGCACTCCAATTTCACGCGCCAGATCTCAGATAATCTCTAAGACTTGAGCTTCTCCAAATGGAGGGGAGTCACTTCATATTTATATATAAAATCAACCCCACGCGAAAAACCATCCTTGACCGTGTAATTCTCTTTGAGCGCGAAAAACAAATCTTACGCACAAAACTATTTTTCATGCACCACTCCAATATTTCGCGCACCTCGTGCCTTTGCCAATTTTCGAGCTCTGGACCTCGAAACACCTATTGCACAAAAAACACCAATCCTTTTTTTTGCGCACCCACTAATATTTTGCGCACCGGTTTCTTTTTCGTGCATCATGAAAATATTTCACGCACGCCGCTGTATATTTCGCGGATCCTGCTAATTTTTCGCGCAACACATTATTTTTTCACACACCACTATAATTTTGCATGCTCCTCCATTTTCCAAAAATGAATCTCTCCATTTTCTGATTTTCAGGAACAAAAATTTGGCAAACACTGGAAAACGGCGCCACCTTGTATCTGCTCTTTTCATACCGCTTAAAAATCATTCATTCCTTTGTCGAGGTTCTTCAATCAATCATGGATTGTTGAAAGCATCCCTTGAGCCCAAAAAATAACCACATAAACCCCATTTCTCAAAACACTCATAGATCATGGTCTTCTTTGTCAACAAACACAACATGGAGGCCCATTTTGTCAACAAACACAATCACCTCAAAAATGCTTCAATGATGTCATGAGGGATTTTTGCACAACAATTTTCATCAACATCAATTTCTTCATCCTCATCTTCATTATTGTCAACTTCCGTATGTATTTCAGTTTCATCATCCCTTATTAATTCATCATCATTATCTATATCATCGGGCCATAACTAAGGGGTTTCATCATCGATATTTATATCCTGCTAGGTAAGAGACATATTTTGGGATATTTCTTGAAAAATTTCAACATGTTGTACTTCCATGGAACCATTTTCATTTTCAAAAAACTGATTATCATGTGATTTCATTTTTTCACACTCTACCAGTCCTTCAGATCTCACAAAACATCACAGAAATTTGTAGAGTAAACATTATGCACTTGATGTGCCAACATAAATAGTTCATTTGATACAAGAAGACTATTATATTTAATGTCAATGACTCCCGGTCATGGATGAACTCACAACCCTCAATTAGTATCAAAACAATGAGATTTAAACATTGTAACATAATTTGGTCCTAGATAACGTAACTCAATTGTTTCATCTAGAATACCATGAAATTAAACTTCACATTCTTTATGATTTTATCCTTTAAAACGAACACAACTATTAATTTATTTCTTTGATTCACCATATATGCGTGTATGGAATCAAAATCCATTAAACATATACCCATTATAATATTTTACCAATTTCAATGGAGAGTTTTTGAGTACACATAGTCAAATGTCAATTTTATTTTCATGTTGTGATACCTGTAGATAATAAAAATTATTAATAATAGATATCAATGAATAATTTATTTATTATTCCATTGAAAAAAACTTTACTTACCAGTCTTTGAAACTAATGTGCAAAATTTTGTTACCGACATTCCTTAAGAGCAACATATGTAATTTTTATAAATTAATTTTTGATATGGTCATCATAAAGTCTACAAAAAAGTTAATGTAAATAAATACATATTATATAAATATTTAACGAAATAATAAAAAAGTAGTACTTACTTCAAAAATCAATTCATTTATTTACAATTCAGTAGAACATAAGTATGAGATCTATGCAGTTATTTATCTATAATCCATCACTCACGTTAACCACTAAAACCAAGCTCAAACTGATTAAAAACTGAAAACTGATGGTCCATGACATCATCAACATTTGTCTCATTTTGACCCAACTGATTATGTTATGAAGGATATTCCAACTGAAAATAATAAGAGCAGAAATTTAAAATTCCCTTATGTAAGTATGCTTCTGCTGTCGACCCTTCACCTGATGCTTTGTTACATACTTATTTATTTAATTTTTTCATACATCTCTAAAATGGATACATCCATTGGAATTGTATCATCCCTCCACATTTAGATTCATATTGAAAATGAAATATTAACTATTCCATGGAATCAAAGAAGCTAGATGAGAATATTTTCTCCAATTAATATAAAATTAAAACAAAATCTTTTTCTAGGGAATTAAATATATTAAAATCCAATTTTTCTGCACAAATATCTTGGAAAAAATGATATTTCAGTCAATACATCCTAGATTGAGGAATTCAATAGCCCTCTAGGACCAACATGTAGTAATCTTTCAATTATGACATGACAATCATGAATTTTTAACCCGGTAATATGACCATTTCTGATAAAATGAGACAAATTAGAAGCATAAACATCTGGTGACCTCAAATATCTAATCCGTGGATAGAATAATAAACGTTTTTTTTTAATAAGTGTGTAAGCTAATTTTGGATTCATTAATTTGTTTAATCTTTCATCTTCAAATAATTCAATTTCAGGATGTCTACAAATCTGCGCAAGATCTAACCATGCCTTTACATTATCTTTGTCCTTACTGGGTGTGTCCAACATGATATAAAACATGTTATCAAATTTTTTTTTCTCAATATGAATTACATCTAACATGTGATGAACCAAAAAATCAGACCAATATGGAAGGTCCCAAAAAATACTCCGCTTTATCCAATTATGATCTCTCCCAAAACCATTTATCTTTTTCTCATTTATGATTGGTATAAAAGTAACATGAGGTAATTCAGAGATAATAGATTTTACTTGATTACTTGAGATCATTTCTGGGGGTGTGTCTATTTCAATTTGGTCTTTTTTAAAATTAATTTAGTTTCTTCGAAAAGGGTGATCCATAGGAAGAAATCACCGATGACAATCAAAATAACTAACCTTTCTCCCATTACAAACAATAAACAATTTTTTTTCAACCATGTAGTATGAACATGATTTTAGACCTTGTGTGCTCCATCCATATAACATACGATACACCGAAAAGTCACTAATCATCCATATTATTGAAACCTTCAATATAAAATTCTGATATGCAATTATATCAAATGTAGTCACATCGTTGTTTCATAATGAAATTAACTCATCAATTAGTGGTTTCAAATAAACATCAATATTCTTCTTGGGATGTGCTGGAATTAACAGTGTCAAATATATATATAGTTCCTTCATCAACATCCAAGGAGAAAAGTTGTACGGAGTAATGAAAATAGGCCAACAAGAATATTAACTATTGTAAGCACCAAATAGACAAAAACCATCAATAGAAAGGCCCGACTGTATGTTACGAGGTTCTAAAACAAAATAAGGATATGTCTAATCAAAATGTTTCCATGAGTCACCATCACATGGATGATTTAACCTTTTGTGATAGAAATATTTTATTTATGCCATGTCATAAATCCAGTTGTGTCGTGAGACATAAATAAACGCTCTAAATGAGGTGTAATTGGAAAATATCTCAACTATTTCATAGGAACTCTGGACATTCCTTATTATGACTCATTATACCTCAATTCTCTATATGCTGAACAATTAACCAAAGATTCATATTCACCATATTATAAGATTCAGTCATTTGAATATGCATATATCTTCTAATAACTTAGACTGACATTATGAACCAACCATTTAATTTCATAGAAAATTAGAGGTAATGTATTTTCGTCAGGAAATAATGACATAACCAAAGACAAAATCTGATCAAAACAACTATTAGACATTCCAAAATATGATTTAATAGCCCTAAATTTTGTAATAGATTCAAGTTTTATCATATGGCTTCATGAATATAATACCTCCTCAGGGGATTGCAACAAATTGTAAAACTGAGAAGGTTTAGATTCAAGATTTGGAATGCCATTCTTAGTTTTCATTTTTGGAATAGATCGACCAGTTAACTCATGTATTAAATTATGAAATGATGGATCTGGAACCAAAATTTTTTTATTTTTTACTGGACACTTTTCACCATGTTGATACCAAAAAATATAATCTTTCCAAAAACTGTAACGCAATAGATGAAGTCCAACATTGTTAAATGTTTTGAATGTCCTAAGACCACATTTCTGAAACGGAAATTTAATTGTTCCTTTAGAAACAAAAACTAAATTTGATGATTAAAATGATATAAAGTATTCAACACCTTCAATGTAGATGAGATTTAAACTAGACCCGTTTGTATTTTTGGGATTATTTATCCAATCAAGATCACATAATAGATACTGTTTTCTACATCCTGAGCCCATATTTATCTAAAAAACAACAAGAATAAATATAATTATTTCTGATTATTTTGACTAGTTTCAAATTATTTTTATATTTTACCATATTGAAATATTTTATGAAATATGAACAGTGATACACTGGGTTAACACTAGTTTACGGGGCCTGTAGAGGCTCAGTGTAGATAAAAATAAAAATATTAAATATATAATATAAGATACATTCTATTTTTTTTAAATAATAGAACATCTCTTGAATAGCGTTTCACATGATAAATTGGAGATCACCACTGGGTCTAGGATGTAGGGTTTAGCCTAGACATGACATTAGTTTTCTGAGCATCATGTAGTTACATTACAGGCGAGGGTAATTAATTTAATATTTTTTATTATAAATTATTATAAATATTCAATATATCTTTAAAACTATGTATCGTATGATAAATCGAAGGTCACTGTTGGGTCCGGGATGTGGGGTTTACCCTAGGCTTGACATAACATTTGTTAGCGTTGACTATTTCGTTACATCGCACATGGGGTTATCATTTTTAATATTTTATTAATATTATTTATATAATTATTTATTTATTTATATCTAGGGTTTCCCCTCGATATTTTCTCCTCCCCTCCTCTGGAGCATTGACTGGTGTCGATAGTTCCATTTCTATTGCTGCTCCTGGATTGACGTAGGTCTCGGATCGATGGTGGCTTTTCATCCTCTGCTTGGTTACAAATCCGGCATGATTCGTCTTGGCGACAGACTCCAGCATAAATCACAGGCTTGAATTTGGATTTGTCACCCCCAACTCAGTTTAGATCCCGCGTGATCTCAACTTGGTTCCAGGTCCGACATGCTATAGGCTTAGCAGCAGATCTTGCAATGAGTGGTACAATGATAGATTTGGATTTGCACCCAGTTTCTGGGGTCAACCCTAGGTCTAGCTTCAGACTTCAGAGCCAGAGTGGACCAGCGATGGATACAGTGAGGATCATCTTCCTAGGGTGTCATGGAATCGGCTTTGGAACATCTTAGTGGGGGGAGGACCTTATTCTTGGGTTTCTTTGGTTTTTTCAGATTGAAGTATTATGCAGTTCACTGGAGTTTATGGCTGCTGGATGCGCTGATAGGTTCTTGTAAAGTCATCGTCACCGAAGAAATCCTCCTTGTCGGTCCCTCCGTTTCTTGTGGTTTTGCCGATTTGAAATCCAGTGAGGGTTCTTCTACAGTTTGAGTTGAATGGCTTCATGCCCAGAGAGGCACTGCTGGTTCAGATCGACTTGGATTCCCTCAACGGAGATGCTCCATCGATGCGCTTTTGGGTCTTCCAGTCTTGGGCGATGAAGACTCAGATTCACGTTCCTTAGTTCTTCCTCCTCTCCATGTAGCTTCATGTGGTGTCAGAGGTGTCTCATGTGGCATGGATTCTGTGGATTTGAACTCAACATTAAGGTCCTCACTTTTGATTTGATGATGATGTGCAGAATATTGGTTCATTTTCGGGACTCAGGATTTGAAGATACACCCAGACTAGACCACTAGGAAAAACCTCAATGGAGGATTCAGAGTAGGCGGCTCACTTATGCAAGCTTTACAGACTCAGATGATTGAGAAGCTATTACGATAACCATCGAATCAGGCCCGTGCTTAGACATATGTCACTTGCTAGCTATACAATCCGGCATTGGTGGAGAGCTTTTTCATGTTCCAAATGCTGGGGAGGGGCTACCTCAAGTTGCTAGTTTGGGTTTATTTTCTCATATTTGGGTCAAGTATGTTTTATGTTCATGAGGTCTATCTGGGTTCCACTTATTTCCTTAAAAGGGGGTTTATTTAAAATAAAAAAATTCTAAGGATCTCTGGCCGTTGGAGGTGTATATATATAAATCAAAATTTCTTAAATTATTATTTTGATTTTATTATTAAAATTTTATTATGAAATGATTATTATTATTACAATTTGTTAAATTTTCTAAATTTTTATAAATTATGTAATGATTATTATTAATTTATTTAAATTATTATTATAATTTAAATAATTAATATATATATTTATACCACAATTTCTTAATTAATATAAATACATCAAATATATTATAACCCATTTTTAAACAAATATTCAAATATCAAATCTATATAAACACACACACACACATATAATTTTATTACCTTGAATTTATAATCTATATAAATAATTTATAAATAAAATTGAGTTCATATTTTTGAATGAATAATTAATTTGAATTCATAATTATTTAGAATTAATAAATTTAGAATTAATAATTTTTACCCAAGATGTATTATAATAGTTATGCGAGTCGCGTGTTTTTAAAACATTTATACGAAATATTAATACTAATTACTTTAATTAATACAAAATTTTATACAAATTATTATGACTTTCTAAATGTTGCTATATTTTATTATAATTTTTTTTACAAATTATTATAATTTCATAATTACCACAAATATTTACAATTTATTAATAATAAAGGCTCATTAATTATTAGATATTATAAATTATTTATTGATTTTTACAAATTATATAAATTAATACTACATTTTTAATAATTCATATTTTTTACAAATTTATTATAATTCTTTATATTTGTAATATTTTTTAGAAACTATTAAAAAAAATTATCCTATTTATTATTAAATTAGTTGTTACTAAATATTACATATTTTAAATTGTCATTATTTTTAAATTATACAAACTTTTAACATTTTTTATAAAACAAATTATTATAAATAACATTTTATTAAAATGTTTTCTTTAAATTAGTTTTATCATCTTTATTAAAAATCAATCAATTATATTTAGAAATAAAAATATTAATATATACATACACACATGCACGTGCTCCAAAAAAAGTTTATCATAAAAAAATATTATTATAAAAAAATATTATTGTAAAAAAATATTATACGTGCATAAATATAATTATAAACAAAATTTATGCGTGCAAAAATATTATTATTATGCACATGCACAAAAAAAATTAACACAACAAATATTTAGACATCCATACATGTGCGTGTAATACAAAATTTGGAACCAAGAAACAAATGAAAGGAAAAATAAAACCTAAAAAATAATAAGAAATAAATAATGGGTAAAATTATAATTAATTTACAAAAACCATAAAACACAAAGAAAATTAAAATAAATCTAAGTGATGAAGAAACTAGTATATTTGCAAACAAATATAAAATTTCAGCATATTTTAATAATAATCATATTTTAGATAATATAAAATAATAATCTTTCAAAAACCCTAAAAACCCAAAAAAATATATACAGTTTAAAGATCAAACATTGTGCAAAATACTGTAAATCAAATTAGAACAATTTTTTCATAATCAGAATACTCAAATATGAAATAACAAATTTAGACCAACCCTACATGTTAAATAAATCATCAAAATGCGGTAAAATTTTAAACCTAGTTTTTCTCAATTTATCCATCTATTGAAAATACATAAAAAACTGATAATGGATAGAATCAGAGTCTATACCTTGGAGATTTGGTGTAAAATCACCCAAAAATCAGAAGAAACAGAGTTTTCTGGGGCTGCACGAAGTGGGGCGGCCGGTAGGGTTCCACTACATTCGGGAGAGGGAAGGAAGGAACAAAAGAGGAGGAGGAAGAAAGGAGTGGTGTGACCTATTAAAGCTCGATATTTTTTGCAATGGTATAATGGTGAAAAAATTAATTCCATCACAACAAATGTTTTCATTGAAAATTATTTGTGATGGAATTCAATTCCCATCGCAAATACGATCGACTCAAAGGGCATTTACAACAAATTATTCAATCCGTCTCAGATGATCATAATGAATTATTTTCATTATAAGTGGTGTGAAATCCCATCAAAAATATTTTCAACTGATTTATAAATCTGTCTCAAATAGTTACAATTCGTGACAAAATTCTACCTCTGTCGCAAATAGGTGTTGTCTGTGGACTATTTACGATGGAAAATTTTCCCATCGCAAATTTTCCGTCTCAGTTAATTGAAATTATAATAGTATTGGTAATATTTACACATAAACAAGTGAGAAATATATTAAGTGAATTTAATTAAAAAAAATTAAATATAAATATTGAAATATCTTTGTGAACCTCTTCTTGTTTACATGACCAAGTCGGTGATTCTATAGTTGGGTGTGAAATGATTCATGTGAACCTGATTTGTTATAAATTTACAATACTTGGATTTGAAAATCTAATACATGAACACCATTATTTAAATACTCCATACCATAAAATATGTTGTCTTTATGAAAAAAATAGATTTTGATTCCAAATTTGAAAATAAAATCATATACATATAGGCATGATACAAAAATTAACCTTTTAAATAGTGGATATATACTAACAAACTTTTTAAACCAAGATCATCCATTCTGGAAATGTAAGGTAGAAATATTATATTTACATGGTATCAAGTCATTCTCCTTTGGCTGCTCAAAGATCCACCTATTCTCTAGAAGTATTTTGGAATCTACTTGGTTCTTGAATTTGGATTCGGATATGAGTACCACAAGCCATATCTGATACCAATTTGTAGATATGAAAAGATTTTGGTTGATAAATAATGGAACTTAAGCTTCCACTTTATTTATTAATTGGGTGAGGTTCATTTTCAATTATCATAAATTTCCACATATAAAACATAATGTGTCATTTCCCATCACTTTTCTTTAGGTTACCCACTTCTTGGAAGAATGGTTCTCAGGAACCTTAATCATTGAGTGAATCATGGGGACCTTTTCATTATTCTTCCTTTTATTAACCATAGGTTTTTCAAGCCCCATGTATTTATCATATTTTAAAATCAAGGTAAGGAGTTCTAAGAGTGATTTATCACTATTTATCATCTTATAATTAACAATAAAACTAGAGAATCTCTTAAGTAGTAAGAATAAAATGAGATATATGAACAAATCATTAGGAATATTAAAGCTCAAGATTCCCAAGTGCTCCATATATCCAATTATATTTAATACATGAGGTTGAGATGACACTCACTCTCCAAGCTTGCACATGAATAATTCATTATAAATCTCATATCTCACTTGTATCACCTTCTCTTGATAAAGATTATGAAGGTGTGACATCATGCTATGTTCATCCATTTCCTTGTGTTTCTTTATAAGAAAACTAGATATGAATGATAATATGAATAATTGGAAATCAATCACATCATCTAGATACTTTATATATCGAGAGAGCTCCTCCTAACTAGCCTCTTTTCCAGGTGCTTTTGGAATAGGGGTTTCCAACATGTATAATTTCCTCTCATGGAGTAGTATAACATGTAAGAAAATATAACATTCCTAGAAATTAAAGTCAGTGATAAGGTTATACTTCTTTAATATAGATATTAATTAAAAGAAAATGTCATGTGGCTTTCCATTTCTATAGTAAGATCAAATTATTTTAGTTCTTTATCTAGATTACAATGTAGATAATAAATTTTAATTTAATATTTTCCCTCTATTTTATCTACACCCAATATCCCTCACCATTGGATTTAGAATGTTTCATCACATGGATATTATAGTTGTAAGGATCCATATTCCCCTTCTCATATCTAAGATGGATGCCTTAGAAGTTATTATAAGGTATTTAGGTAGGCATAACTTTCCAATTTCATTAACTAACTGCTTCTTAATCCATTAACTAGACACCCCAATCTAGAAATCCTAGACTTGTATTTCCTCAACACTTTCCTACTAGTTTCATTATCTCTCATTAATGAAATAAACCTATAATGTGAACTAAGTTATAAGAGTTACATGTCATGTTACCTCTGATTTTCATGGTTTTCTCTCACACATGTCGAGTAATAAATACACGATGCAATTTTGAAAAAATGTTTTCCACCACAAAAAATCATAAACTACATGGAATATAAGAAAGTTATAGGGAATGTACTCTATAAAAATGTGTGTCAACCTAGACTAGTTAGAACACAATGTTTTAATTATGAGGTTCTTGATTTAATAAAAGATACTCCAAATTTATTTGAGGTCAATATTGGTGCATTGAACATGGATACATGATGTGTACCTTTGGGATACATTCCATTTACTCCCATGTTATCTGATCTTAATTATATAAACATCTAGATGAGTTCTTTGAATGTTTTACCTATATTATTTACCTATTATTGGTTATATTAGTAATAATGTAGAATAAGAATAAGAATTCTTGAGTTTTAGATTTAAATAATGATTAAATTAAATGAAAACTAACATAAAATGCATATAATGGTCAATTATTAACAAATAATTATAAATTATCATGTGATCACTCCCACACAACTTATAGGTTCCGAACGTAGTAAAAGGTACTATTAGGCAATAACCAACTTAAATTATTTCATAATTGATGAATAATTAGACGTGTACATAACAATGGTTAGTCATGACCATTAGATTTAATTTGAATATTAATTGACATAAATAACAAAACCAAGAATAAAAGATCATAAAATATAAAATATATTTATTTTTTAAAATAAATAATTACCTTATGTTGGAATTATTTCTTCATTGATGTATCATATAATAGATTAATGACATAATATCATTGCATCATAGTATTTAAGGGTAGAATCCCTCTAGTGTGATGCCCTGACCGTAGAAGCCCAGAGCCGGTGTATTATTTTAATACATTGGCATGATTACAAGGAATCAAGTCCTGAAGGACCAATTAGTTTAGTAGTCTTGGAAAATAGATTACATACATGAACGTTACATTGCACATCCAAACTTAAAACACAACATAAATAATCTATTTAGAACTCCATTATTCCCCTAGATTAACCCTACATATCAAACATAATACACTTCTTGGAATCTAGGGAAAACAAAACATAAGAAATGGGTGAGCTCTGATTCTTAGTAAGGGTAAATAATTTATCGGAATCTATAAATTTTTTGGAATGATGTGTAATAAAAAAACCTTTTAAACGTAATATTGAACATAATATGGAATAAATAAATCAAACATTTCCATATAAATATTCCCATGGATATTCTACAAGTCGAATAATCACATGTAATAATTAATTTCATAATGAGGGAATGCCTAACGCCGGACATCATTAGCATATAGTCAAAACCTCATGCCAAAAATACAAATAAATTTTTTGTCAAGGCCTTGTTCCAAGCCACTAGTTTGTCTCATGAGACCTACCAATGCATCGAGGAGCTATAGCGGGCCCCACCCATTACTTACTAAGTCTAATGCATTCCTCATAAGAAAATGTTGAAACATAACATAGACATTCGTATTAAAACTAGCATATGAAATGTCAATACTTCAACTATAAACCATGAAGGGTATAAAAATATCACATCCATAGTCAAAAATATCACAACTCATTCAATACAATATGGAAGATTGTATTATAATAAATCAACCTTAATCAAGAATAATATCCAGTAAAGAATGTTGACATAGTTGAAAATGATCAGTAAAACTTTTTGAGAAAAATATCCCTTTTTGTTAAATCATTTAAAAGTCACACATTTATAAAGGAAGACATTTAAAATATATTTTTTAATCAATGTTTTCTCTATCACTTTGAAACTTTTTAGAGGAATTAACATTTTAAAACAATCATGTCCATAAAAATAAATCCTTAAAACTATTTTGAAAACATGGACATTAATTAAAAGTATTTAGAAAGATAAATCTTTAAAACATTTAAAATGATGATCTAGTTAAATAGACCCTTCCATAAAACCTTAAAAGATTCATTTTTAAATTTTTTTAATGAAACATGGACATAGTTGATAAATATTTCCCAGTAGATACTTACTGATAAACAATCTCGGATAATAATGAGATTTAGGAAATAACCCTTACCTTGTACTTTACTTTAGTCGAGGGTATGTTCAACCTCCAGTATAATGACCAAAGTATGTTATTAAATTATACCAAAACCATATTAATATTTATGATATCATATATGATTCATTTATTACTTTATACTACCCATTTAATAATAATTTCCATGTTAAAGTAACATTTTAGGTAATACTCATTTCTTTATCGTACGTGTTTTAACTTTTTATTCTTTATCGTATCACTTAGATCATGATTTACATACTTTAAAAATATAAAACATGATCTATATATCATATATATTCATAATATAAATATGTATAATATATAGATATATTAAATGGAAAACACCATTTATGGAGACGGTAGGCTGTATGTACGCATAAACATTGTTTCTATTTTCATATCATATTGAATGAAAGTAAGTGAATGAAACACACACACATATATATATATATTTCCAGTATCATTATTATGTAATATATTACATACTTATTAATAATATATATTTTAATAATCATCATTTAATGGTGAATGTGGAAATGAATCTCATCGCCTCCTGGAGATGGTAAGTCGTACGTACACATGAGTGATAATATCATTTCCTTAATGATTAAAAGGTGTAGAATTGGATGGTATATTAATTTTACATAAAAATTATCATGTTATTATTATTATTTATATACATATTACTCATCATTATATCCATCCAAATAACATAGTGTTGAATAGAAAATTACACCATGACGTGGAGATGGTAAGCAGTACACACACACACATGGTGAAATTATCATTCATAGGATGGATAGAATAATGAATATGATTTTACCATATTTATAATAACATAAAAGTATATAAAAGGTACTGGAGTTATTATATTGGTATGTAAATAACAAATAAAGAGAGAATGGAAGAAGAATAGAACTTTGAAAGAGGTGATAAAATAATTACCTCTTGTTCAGGTGTTTCTTTTTGATTTGAACAAAAGGAATCCTTAGGCTAGCTTTCTGCTAAAGGTAAGGCCTATAGGTTGAAATTAGGGAAGATTGGAGGATATTTGAGCAGGGGTTGGACGAGCCAAATGGATTTGGAGGTTTGATTTTGAGAGAAGAGGAAGTACCCTTTTGTAAGAGAGGTGAGGGTCACTTTAGTAAAAGATTGAAATATTATTTTATTATACAATCATGTTCAGTTTATAATGGCTACAAAATAATTTATTTCGAGGATAATGTGGATATGGGTCTAAAAAATCTCAAAAAATAGGTTTTAAATAGGTTTATGTCACCATATTAACCTGGTCTTTAAGATTTAACTCTTAGTTTAATAGTTTAATTTGTACCATGTATTCTTGTATTATTATAATAAATGGGTAATAAACTTACTATAAAATACCAAAAGAACCAAAAGTGGTTCATTAATGACATATATATTATTATATAAGTCTTTTTTCCAAAAATTATTTTTTAGTTCTATTATATCATTTAATAATATAGTATTTGTTTTAAAAACTCATTTATGTCAATTTTGACATTATTTAGTATTTGGTTTTTGTGAAAGTTATAACAACTTGATTACTTAGAAATAAATAAATTTAATCAATCCTAAAATGACATATTCACATATAAAATTACTTTATGGCATCAAAACTTTCAAATTATATTTATTTTAGTATTTATAATATCATTTATTTGATTCTTTCATTAATAAGGAAAATACCGCATCATTATTGTGTCATGTATAAATATATTTATTTTAAGTCTAAAAATTATAAATAAAATATAATGATGTAGGAAATATTTTTATATTTCTAATTAATATTTATAGTCTAATAGATCAATTATAAAACCTCATATAAAAATTGTTTTACTAAAAGATACATGATTTTGTTATTTTTGTCTTTACATTAGATTATTTAATATAAAACGTCAT
Source organism: Viscum album (assembly GCA_963277665.1). Taxonomy (NCBI): domain Eukaryota; kingdom Viridiplantae; phylum Streptophyta; class Magnoliopsida; order Santalales; family Viscaceae; genus Viscum; species Viscum album. The sequence continues at coordinate 283,961,899 of OY728120.1, read as the reverse complement.
TATCACTTCCAAGTGGCTCCATGAGGTCCCAAAATCGATCCAAGGATGACCATGGTCGGAAATGTATCATACAATAGGGTTAGGACATGTGTTAGAATAATTTAATATTATTATAATATTATTTTTTACCCTTATTTACCAGATTTATCCTTTAACCATGGTAAATAAAATATTTACCGAAGTAATTATTCATAATGTCTTAAAATATAAGTTAACGGTTTAAAAAATTTGGAACTCCTGATTCCAAATATGAAATCCATTTTCCAAATTCAAAACACATAAGTTGAAGAAATTAATTTAAAATTCATTCACGTTGTCGAAACCAAAAAGTGGGTTTTTAAGAAGTAAAAACTATTAAAAGATTGACATATGTTTATATACTATTTATATGTAAAATTACATCCAATAACCTAAATTATATTAAATGATAAAAATATAATCTAATTATACTTCCAAAATTTTCAAATTTATATTTTAATACTATAAATTATTTTGATTAAATAAGTCGTTTTCAATTAAAATTTAGTATTTTTCACTATTCACCAAAATATGAAAGTTATCAGAAAAACACCAAAAATTTATCGAAACTAAATTTTTATGCCCCGATTCTAAATAAGAAGTTTATTTTGTCAAATTTAATATATAATAGTGTCAAATATTTGAGTTAAAAAGGGTTTTCCATTAAAAGGTGGTAAAATTGTATTTTCTAAAAAATACCTCCTTTATCTGAAAAATTGAATTTGTTCTTATATTATGACTATGAAACACATAATATAGATGTTAAAATTATATGGGGTATATAAAATTTAAAATGTAGTTAATACTATTCATAAACACTTTTTTAACGGCTAGTTTGGTAAGTTGTGGTGCGCTCGAACTCAGTGTCGCGTGTTGCACAAGTTTTTGAATTACTTTGAAGAGATAACATACTTTGAAATATTGGGGTGTTATATATAGAAATTATCTAAAAATGAACCAAGAAAATTAAAATATTTTCATAGAAATCCTTGATATCTAGTGTGGAATATTCTGATTATTGCATCGTTCATTGATGGTTCCAATAAGAATCTCTTCATGGATAGAAATTTTCTTCAAATTCTCTATAGAGTCAAGAAGGCGAAGGCGGAAAATTGATAAAAATTCTTATGATAATTCTAGAGGAAGAGTTATCTAGGGATTACGATAATTATATCTATACATTAGTTGTGCACAATGATGATTAGGTATGAGAATGATATAATTGAGCTTAAATAAAGACAAGGTTAGAGAATAATAATTGCACATGGGACCATATCATTTTCTTAATCCTTGGAAAACCGCATGTCTAAATAATTATAATATTATTGTTATTTACATGACATGCGTGGGATTCACAGATAAATAAATATTATTTATTAAACAAATAAATTAACATTTATTCAAATAATATTTAATATTTTAACTCTCACGGGACCATTAAACTCAATCCATCAACCCTACTCAATATTTATTAAACCATGAATAATTATTATTATTTTAAATAAATATATATCACTACAATACTCACCAATAAATAAATAAATATTATATTCAATGAAAATTGAGAATAAATATTTATTGTATATTCAAATCACATTTATTCTCTTGAATAACTGGTGATTGAATATTTGTGATCAATTCAAAAATGAAAAATTAATAATAAATTTAAAAGAATAATATTTATTCAACATGTTAAATTCATATATAATTTAAATGATGTTCTAGATACACTTAGTGCATGGTCCACTTATCCCTTTTCTCAATGTTATTAGGTAGAATTTTCTAAATCCAAAAGTTAGTTTCTAGAAATATGATAAGACACCCATAAAGAAACAATTCAATGTTTCAATGACATATATCCTCATTCAAACACACAATGTTCAATATAATCTCTTTATTGTGATATATTTAATCCTATAAGCTGGATACTTATGTCATCAACCTATATGATTGATGTATATTTATTTGAATTTCTAAAAATGAACTTGCTAAAAAAACATAATGGATATAGTCTTAATTACGAAATTATATTCTCATAAAAGGACATGGGGTGTAAAATTTCATTAAATAATACAAGGTAAAAATCATTTCTTTCATTATTCATTAATAAAAATTTAGTCATGATGCACTAAATGTATCCTACCTCACCACATGCATATTTCATCATGGTTTTCTTCAATAAATCAAAGTACGCAACTCATGATACAAATTAATAGTAACATTAAAGTCCAAGGATCATTACATAGATCTAAAATTAGGAACATCCAATGGTACATATAAATATTGATTTTCTACTGGTGGGTCAAGTTCTCATAACCTTTTTTCTTAAGATTAAAAGGACGAACTTCACAAGAATGTATTTTTATCTTCTTACCCCTGATAGGATGTATCATTTTTGTCCCGTGAAATGATATAATCTGACCATAAAATAAGTATTTCAGAATATTTTCATATCACTTCTAGGTTCTCATCATAGCGGGGAATTGTTATTAATTTTCAATGTGGCAGGCACCCTTAAGACATTATTATAACACCCCAAAATTTTTATGAAATATATTTTTAAATAATTTGATTTCTTTTATAGATTTCATTGCATGATACAATATATTAATCTTGTACTATATTTCACACTGGATTAGCTTGTGTTAAACACAACACCGAGTTTTTACAAAAAATAATTTATTATTGTAATTATTTAATAAATAAAATTATAACCTAGTCATTAGAATGGTGGGTAAGAACAAGATTAACTGAATTATTAATGTATTTTTATCCATGTAAAACAATTTTTAAATTAAAAGTAAATCTTTTACTGAAAACTATTTAAATGTGAACAAGTGTGTTTATACCAATAAAATAAACAAATTAATATTTTTAGATTATATTAATAAAATATATATATAAAGTATTAAATATAATTTTTAACATTCATCATATATTTTTTCTATATATTATATTAAAATAAATCTAGTTTTATTATTAAAAAAATATATTTATCTTTAAGTAGTTTTATCACCTTTTAAGTGCGCACTTATTTTGAAGCTAAAATTTGACACTTTTATAAATTCTATTTAAAAAAATGAACATTTTTCTGAAAGTAAGATATCAAAATTTATTTTGGGTGAACTTTTGGTTGATGGTATTACCACCATATACCACATTATCTTAGAAGATATTTTCATTTGGAGCTATTTGGACTGATATTTAATTTATTATAAATTAATATTTTCAGAAATTCCAAAAGTTCCCTACTCACTCTTATAAAAGGGTACCTGTTATTCTCTTTTATAAACACTTTAGAACCTATTTGGTTTGGAAAAAATATGTCTAAATATCCTCCCAAATTCCATTAATTCATAATATAGTCCTTACTTTGGGAATATATCCAACCAACGAACCCCTTTTGTGCAAATCAAAAGGAGATACCTAAAGAAGAGGCAATGTCGTCAATGAACATTTTTTATCTATTGTTTAAACCCCTTCAATTATTTTTATTTCATGTTTATATAAAAAAATAAGTATGATAAATATACTAGGATGTTTTTCTATTAAGTTTTATAGCTAAATTCACACACACTTCCATTAAATAAGATACACAATCATCGTTCATCTGTACGACAGACTACCACCTCGTGAGTTGATGTTGTCCATTCTTCCACTGCCAACTTTCAAGGTTGGAAAAATGATGGAATTTATTTTTTTATATGATATATATGATATTTATGATGTATTTATTATTATTTAATTATTATATATCACATACCGTCATGCCTTCTATTTAGTGTAAGTATGATAACTTCATTTGTGGACGTGTGGACTACCGCCTCCTCAAAGCGATGCGATTCATTCACACTTTACATGGAATGTATTAAGGATGTGTCTAGTTAATGTATATGATATATATTACATAATAATTATTATGTAATGATATTATATGTATATACATATATTTCATTTACTTACTTTCTTTTAATACATCAAGAAAATGGAAACAACATTCATGCGTACGTATGACCTGTCGTCTCCATGAACGATGTATCTCATTTTCTATATTTTATAGATTATTAAAAATACTTATATACTAAATATATATGATATTTATATCATGATCAGGATTTTTGATATGATTAAATTATGATATAAGTAAATGGAAAAAAATATAACAAATCAAAACACATGAAAAAATCAAAGTGGTTTTTACTCGAAACACAAGTTTAACATAAAATTGTTAATAAACAGTTAATAGAAGGCCATAATTAATCATATATGGTATGATGTAATTGGATAAAGTTCTTTAATAGATGTATATTAAACTTATATTTATTATACATGAGGTTTTTATGAGTACGATGAGAGTCAATACATAAGGTAAGATATTTTTGTTTAACTTTTATTTCTAAGGGACACATTCCTTATACACTACATGTTTTTTATATGTGGTGTATATAATTCCCAAAAGTGTATTTTATGTGTATTATTCTGAATATTATGTTATTTTCATATCCATATTCTTTTCTTTCTTTCATGGGGAATACAGTTATTGTAGTGACCCGACCCTAGATAGGCTGAAGTTGGTGTTGGATATCAACTACATTTGCATGATTACAAGGAATAAAATCCTAATGAACCGAGAGTTTAGTAGTATTGGTAACCCAGATAAATAAATTAGTCTTATATTACAAATGAATTCACTAATTTTATCATATTGTTTTCTTATTTCTAAATAAATAACATTGAGGAAAACTCTAATCCATCTAGTAAATCCCTACATATCTTTCATAGTACGTTTCTTGGATTCATAGGGAAAGAAACGTAATAATAGTGAGATAAAATTCCCAGTAAAGGAAAAATATAGTAGAATAAATAATGAATCAATGGGAATAGTCAATATGGTAAGATAAATAACTAAACACACTTGTCATGTAATCAATAAACTAAATGGAAGTATATAAATAATATGGAAAGGTAATAACTAAACACATATTCCATGTAAACAGTAAATTGAATGGAAGTTCATAAACAATATGATAAGGTAATAAATTGAAACACATGTCATTTAAATAACTAGTTACAGAAAGGTAATAAACTAAAACATGTGCCATCTAAATAACTGAAAATGAAATGTATCCATAGATATATCGATGAAAAATCTCATGGATGAATAATAACTGAAACTAAATGAGGGAAGTGCTTAATTATTGGACGCCATGTTTCCAAGGTACACGGAACAAGTAAAATCAAGACCTTTCACAAGATAGTTCAACTATTAGGTAAAAAACATCTAAAGCATCTAGCCAACTAACTCATACTATTAGACTACTGATGCATTAAGGGGATATCTACAACCAGGACCCACCCATGTTATACCAATCAAAAACATTCCCTATATAATAAATAATCAATTTAATAATGTGCCTTATCAAATATCCATATAAAATAGAAGATATAGATTTATCAATATTTCCGAAAATAATTAACTTTCAAATTAAACACCATATGAAAAATGGTATATGGTTTAGAAAATGATCATATCCAAAAAAATGATATGGATACTTTAGGGAAATTCAATGTCAAATGATCATAGGAAATTGAATATTTCAAAGGGACTAAAAGGGATCAAGGAAGTGAATGTGAATTATATCCTTGTCCAAATTAATCAAAAACCATCTAGAGGAATGATAAGGATGATATCAACACAACATATCCCAAGTGGAGTAAAAATATATAGTTTTTTTCATTCATTAAATAAAATAAGAACTTAAAAAATATTCTTGAGGAAAATAACATTTTGTTTTGAAAAACCATTTGAAAATAATTTTATTTTTGAAATACATTTTAAAAAATTTCTCATTAAAAATAAACTATTTCATATTGAAAGGGAATCCTCAGAGAAATGATGGCGGATAAATCTATACATGTCGTACGTGGTAAAAAGAAAAATTTATTTTTTATGGTAAAAAGGGTTACAAAAATGACTTGTTTGGAAAGTGACAAAATGATTCATTTAAAAACATTACTAAAAGATAAAAAAAGGGTAAAAACGTCTTTACCAAATAATTTTAAATATTTTGTTGAAATCATTTTAAAAAAACATGGTTTTTAGAAGAAAATAGGTTCTCTGACTAAAGATGTAAATGAAATTAGGCATTCGTAAAAAAAATAAAACATTTTGAGTACTATAGAGTGAAAAAATGCTAAAAATACATGAAAATGGCCATGAATAACCATAGGAGAATAAAAATATTTATTAATAAATGTTCATTTAATTTCTTCAAATGTAAATACCATTGAAATATCATTAGTATTATTTTTGAGGAAAATAATCTTTAAAAATTCCAATGTGTCCCATACCTTATTGAAAATTTTTAAATCATAAGCCTCATGAAGGAATAAAATTAAATGAATGTTATAATATGATGAGATTAATTATATTCATGATATATCAAGTAAAAGGGTATTATATACACCATGTAAAATAAACTAGGTGAATAAAAATAAATAAGTCTCAATTGAATGTAAATTAAGACGAAATCTCTTACCTTGTGTTTCCTTCAGGTGAACATCCTTTAAATTCCTATATAATAAAATTATTTTAATTATCTACGTTCTTGGGAATATTTTTCATGTTCATCATTACTTTTATTTCACTTATTACCATATTGTATACAACTATTTAAACAATTATGTTTACATCAGGTGTTTTGACCAAATTTGGTTTATATGTCAAAAACAACTTTGGTAGGTAAAATATGGTCAAAGGGGTCAATATATAAAATTTACAAAATAATAATCATGAATTAATTATTATATTTATTAATAAATTATATTTTTAAAACCAATAATTAAATATGGTTATGAAAAATGAATCAATGTTAAAATTATGGAGACGGTAGGCCGTACATATGTATGAGTAACATTCTCATTTTTCAATGATCGTTATGGAAAGAAGTTAAGTTGAGTAATAACTTTAAAAAATGAAAATTATATCATAAATAACATATTATTTAATCATATATACTTATATATATAATTTTTGTGATGTAAAAGGAAACAATGTTGAGTCAATAAGGTTTCCTTATGACTTTTCCATTCCTTCATGTTTTGAAAATAAAAAACACCCTATCTTAAGGAAAATTTCATTTTCCATTAGTTTTATATTGATCAAGAAAATTTTCCTTCCCCAAGGAAATTTATCCTTACCATGTTTTTCATTGTTCATATTTTTAGTCTCTCTAAATCTAACTATTTTTATTCCTTAGTGAAAAATTCGATTTCACATCTAAAACCTAGAAATTCTATAAATACTTATATATAGAGTATTCTGTTTTTAGGATCTGAATTTAGACTCCGAATTCCTTAGAATTCAGGTTCTGAATTCCTTAGAATTCAGAATCTTAATTCCTTATAATTTAGGTTCTGAATTCCTTAGAATTGAGGTTCTGAATTCCTTAGAATTTAGACTCATAATTCCTCATAATTCAGATTCCAGATTCCTTAGATTCAATGTTACAATCATAGAGGTGGTAGGCCGTACGTACGCATGAGTAACGTTCTCATTTTTCAATGATCGTTATGGAAAAAAGGTAAGTAGATTAATATATTTACAGAATGAGAATTATATTATAAATACCATATTATTTAATCATATATACATATATATATATATTTTGTGATGTAAAAGGAATCACATCATGTTGAGGCGGCGATAGTCCACACATCCACGAACGACGTTATCACTTTTTAAGTGTGTGAAAGGGTAATAAAAAAACCATATAAATTATATTTAAAGAAATGTAATTATTTCATGAAATTCATATAGAGTTTTTTTTATGTCACATATTTTTAATTAAAACCATCATTTATATGTTCCATGTATAGTGTGAACGAATTGAATCTCTTTGAGGAGGAGGTAGTCCACACTTCCACAAACAATGTTATTGTATTTATATAAAATGGAAAATATAAAGGAGTGTGTTATAAAAGAATTAAAAAAGAATAAATAAAAATAAATATCATATATAACATATATAAACATATTTTACATCATAATGTCCACCATGATAGGTGGTAAAGGAAAAATGAATAATCCTTGTTTCGTGAGGCAGTAGTTCACTGTACACAAAAATAGTATGTTCGTTACCCATTAGATGGATGTGTGTGTAAGTGTAGGTAGAACCCTTAGAATAAAAAAATATTAGTATACTGAGGATACTATTTTTTTAAAAAGTCATATAATAAGAATATTTTAGGGGTTGAATAATGGAAATAATATTAAATAGCTAAAGGAAATATGTCACCTATTAATCGGGTAACTTCTTTTGGTTTGTACAAAAAGACTTCCTTGGATGGATTTATTCCCAAGGAGAGGCTTATAGGATTAGGGGAGGGATATTGAGGATATATTTGTTTAGATATTGCTAAATCCAAATTATATTGAGATGTTTGAGGAAGTGGGTGGGGAGGAATTCTTTTTATAGTGGAGGAGGAGTGACACTCTTGTAATATTTTTACAACGGAATTCCATACATGTTTTCACATTGAAAGTGGCTCCAATAATGGATATAATTAGATAAAAGGGACTATAGAGTAGAAATATTACCAATATATAACTTTTGGATATTTTTATAGGTCATTTGGACCCTTAAGATTATGTTTTGATCCCTTATTAAGCTAATTTTACCTGAATCGTTCTAATTAATTTTAATTACTTTTACGAATATTTTTTATCAAAAACTAATTTGACCTTATTATAAATTATAAATAATGGTCATTCCAAATATTTAATCCATTTTTACAAATTAAAATCATAGAAGTGGAAGAAATTAACTTAAATTTAATCCTGCAGACGAGATGGCAATGTGGGTTTTTAATGTAAAAGTGTCGGAAAGTTTGCTATGTTTTTATAGTCAACTTCAAAGTGAAATTGATTAAAATGAAATAAATTAGATAAATTGATAAAAATATTATCTAATTAAATTTTAAAACCAACATAAAAAATAATTTATCCTTATTATTAAATTACATGAAAAAGCAATTTTGAACTAAAATTCAGTACATTTCACTATTCATTAAAAAATGACATATTTTAGAAAAAAAATAAAAAATTAACCCTTACATAATTTTTGTGTTTATATTTCAAATATGAAGTATATTTTGACATATTAAATTAATTAAATTTTCAAAACTTATATTAATAATGGGTTATCCATTAAAAGGTGGTAAAATTCCTTTTATAAAAATATAGGTTTTTATATGTGAAATTGGGTTTGTTCTTATCTTATGCCTATCAAACCTAATGGATGAATATCAAAAATATTTGATTTAATTTATAAAATATATATTTCATTAAAATCATCCACTAATTATAATTAATTATCTTTATTAATACAAATCTTCTTTGAGAGCATAAAAATAATAATATTTCCTTTATATTCAATTGGTTTGTATTTTCATTTCTAATTAATTAGTAACATATTAATTCATTTTATATTTGTTTAAACCATATATTTTAATAATTTAGTTAAAAATATTCATAACTGATAATTTCAATTCTATGTCAGGGATTATTTTAAATAATAACATTTTAATAATATATTGTTGTTTTTTAAAACTCAGTTTTGCATGTAATGGAAGCCATTGAAGAAACTCATAGTTGTGTGCATCGCCCGCTAGCTTAGTATTTCATGTATTAAAAGCAATAAAATATATTTAATTTATTTTAAATAGTAAATATATTATAAATTCTTAGGGTATTATGTTCTATTACATGATTGGTGTTGCATGTCTTACACCCTATCAGATACAATGTTTTACTTTAGAGTTTCAAGGCATTACAATTCTACTGATTATAAAGTGATAAGTGTTTATTTCAAAATCTCATGAATATTCAAGATTATTTCATTTTAAATATTCTATATATTATTTTTATCATCCAAATCTATGTTTTCAAAAAAATGTTATCAAAAATGTTTTTACTATTCAAATATGAATATTTAAAGTTATTTTTACCTGTGTTTGACTTTTTTTACAAAACTTTTTGAAAAGAATTTTTTTTATTTTCTAAACAATTATATTTTTAAATTTACCAACAAAAAATATATGGAAGGAATTTTTTTAACTTATACATCATGACTAGATTTTTTCGCTTTCATGTTGCCTTATTAACTTAAATCTTCCCTTAGAAGCTTACAAGGTTATTTTCAATGAAATTTTTTTCTTTTAAAATTGCATGAAATTTTACGAAAAGAAATAATTTTCAAATAAGAAATGTTATTTCCTACAAGAATTATTTTTATGTGATCTCTCAAAATTATTTTCCATTTACTATAACATTATTTTACATTACTTATTCTTTATTGGGGATATTTTTCAAGGATACCATCCCTATTATTTTTATGGTTGGTTTATGTTTATGATGGATTGATTTTTATGATTTTTTTTATTTTCCCTAAGTTAGGTTATGATGAAATGTTTATGAAACCCATTTTTATGGGTTATGATATAATGAATGATTTATGTTTTTGTGGAACACATATGCATGGTTTTCATTATGTGATGGGTGGGACTTATATCTCCCTATAATGCATTGGATAAAGATTTATATCTTATGAGATAATGACGGTAAACAAGTAGACTAGCTTGATCCACTATGGGAAGAAGGGGAAACTCGATCCCTTATAAGGAAAGGACTGAGATTGGGGATGTTGGTGTGTCCCACCCAGTAGTTTCAACCCCCATGAAGTGCCCTGATAAGTTTTGGAAATGCACCTGGACTTATAGGGAATGATATTACATGGTTATGTGTCTACCAAAAATCCATGTCTTATTTATATGTTATGATTTCATGGTTAATTAGTTTGACTCCCTTATGAGTCATGTCTTATGAATTTCCAATATTTATACAATGGCCCATCTATATTATCTTTGATATGCAAGTTATGATCTTCAAATGTTATGATTATTTTCTCATGCCCTTATATTTATGTTATTATTACGTATCTCCCTTGTTTACCCTTAATGAGCATCTGAGCTCACCCTTTCTTATATTTCCTTTCCCCAGGTTATAAAGAAATGTTTTAAGTATGAGTAATAAATGGGAAGATATTTATGGGTGATATTGAATATCTTTAACTAAATTTGAATAATATGTTCCAAGTTTCTTAAGGCACTCAATTATTATGGTCCTCAAGCATTTTTTTATGGAATATAATGAATATTCCTCTAAAAATATGTAATATCCATGTATAAAAAGCCTAGGTCATTAAATATAGTATCAGAGAAAAGGTTTAGTCAACCTTTGGAATCTAGGATTAGTAAACTTTAGTGAGATCCCTAAATATATTTCTAAGGATATGTCTAGGGAGGTCTCTAAGGATAAATCTAAGTATAGGTTATAAACCTATAGTTTTCATTATAATCTTGTATAACCTTGGATTAAACCTAATGTGTCATAGATTGAAATATTATATGTAATTTACCTTTATTATGTCATTCTACCACTATGATTAGTGTTGATCACACAATGAATTTTGGTTTTATTCAATGTTTGGAACCTGAATGAACCATGTTAATGATGAATGTGATGGGAAATTAAATGATTGTCCTCCCGAGTAACCGAATGTTATTGGGGTAGGAATGAAAAATATTTTTTCTATGATCACAAAACTTTCTCAAGATATGAATCATGTTGGACTACCAAATGATCAAAGGAGAGAACAACATTCCATTGATTCCTTCATGAGGCAGCATCCACCTTCTTTTAGTGGGTCTTCTGATCCACTAGTGTCTAAGGAATGGATCAATACCACTGGAAAGATATTTTTGGTTGTCAAATGTTTAGAACATGATAAATTAATTTTGGATATCTATCATTTAGAAGGTGAAGCATATCAATGTTATAAACTTATCAAGAATATGAGGTAATAGGATGAAATTGATTCCATAGAATGGGATAGAATAAAGAACTTATTTTTCAATAAGTACTTTCCTCATATTCTTCATATGAAAATGTAAAAGGAATTCCACGAGTCAAAGAAAAAGGATGATCAATATGTTAGAACCTATAAAGAAAATTTTACAAGACTTGTAAGGTACGCTTCTGGAATTATCATCCAACCTAAAATTAAGGTTGATCGATTTTTCAGTGGATTAAAACATAGTATTTAAAGGGTGTTAGCCATAAGGGACTTCAATATTTATGAAGAAATCTTCTAGTGTTCCATAAAAGTGGAAATAGAGGTTGGAGTTATGTATCAATCTCATGGTTTTGACAAGTAGAGGAAGACATGGTTTAAAGAAAAATATAGAAACCATGGAGAAAAGAATATGAGTTTTCCATTATGTTCAAAGTGTGGAAAGAAGCATGGTGGAAATTTTCTTAAGGGTACTGGTAAAAGTTTCAAGTGTGAAAATGTAGTTCATATGGAAAATGAATGTTGAAGTAATGGGAAGAAGTTATCTAATGACATTAATAAAGAGAAGGATACACAGAACAACCCCCACACTTCAACGCTTAAAGTATAATGAAAATAGGAATTATTATAATCAATACTCAAATCAAAAGAAAAAGGAAAATATCATGTGATCACTATTGGATATGTGGAGTATGGCAATGAAGTGGTGGAATGATTGAGTATTTATGTAATTAAATTAAAGAATAATGTTTTAAATGTTCTTTTATGGTATTATGAAATAATGAAACATCTATGTATTAGACCACTACCGTTTTTCAATAAGGATTTAAGTGCATATGATGAGTTGTATTCGTAACCATTAAAAGTGATTGATGTGGCATGGTGATATTTTTGGAAAAAATATGATTAAGGGAAGGATAACCCTTAATATGTGCATGATGTTGGGATAATGAAATATAGAGACGTTTGATTGTGATAAAATAAATGGGATAATATTTAATACCTTAGATATAATGATATTAAAATGTGGTTTATGATATCATGGATTAATTTTATATAATTTTTAGATTTATGGTAAGAGGAAATAGTTAAGTTTTGAAAGATTTCATGTTTTCACTAAGGTTTTATGGTAATTTAGGTTATTAACACATTTTAAGAGAATACATGATAATTATATTTACATGTTTGGTGTCTGACAATTAAGAGATACATAAATTTGTTTTGAGGATTAATGATGAGTTTATTTTTGAAAGATAATTACCTTCTTTTGAAAGTTTTAGATTTTAATCTTTTGGAAGGTTTATAAGGGCAACCATTTATGAAATTGTTTACATTAAAATTTAAATGAGGTTTTAAATATTAATGTTTCATAATATGAAGATTTATTCATATTGGATAGCATGTGATAACTATTTTTTTGTGATGACAACTAGAGATATAAGTAATGAATTATCATCCCATTATGGATCTTATTATCCACTAGTTCTTTAGGCATTATAATTCCAACTTCATCTTTTCTTGGAGTAATAAATGAAGTGGAAATTGATCAAGGAATAACCATAGAGTGAGATTTTACTTATGAGATGATATAAAGTAATCATATCTTATCAAAGGATTTTAAAATAAAATGTTATCCTATTATCATCATTTATGACGATTTAAATGACATTTTCCAAACCTATTTGGTATATGATTTTGTGGTCACTGACTTATCTTGAACATATTCTCTATCCTGAGAACTTGATAATTAGTTTTCTCTTATATGTCCATGTTTTCAATTGCCACATATGTTCTCTTATGTGGAAAACTAGTTATGAGTAACTTTGGGTAACCGTTATGTTCTAAATATTGTTTTTTAAAGAATGTTTTAATATTCATTTTTATGATGCAGGCTTCTATGAAAGCAACTTTCATGTATTAAAACTTTTATTTCATTGATTAATTTCAGGGGATAAATTAATTTTTAGGGTGTTAGAATGTAACACCCTGATATATTTTTGAAATGGATTTTTAAGTAATTTTATATCTTTGATATCTTGCATTTCATGCTACACTATATTATGTTTGCGCTACACACAACATTGGCTTTGCTTGGGTTACATGGAACATAAAGTTGTTACGAAAAATAATTTATTATTGTAATTATTTAAATAAAAAATTATAACCTAGACATTAGAATGGTGGGTATGAATTGGATTAACTGAATTAATAAAGTATGACTTACACATGTAAAATCCTTTTGATATTATAAGGAAATATTTTTATGAAAAAGTATTTAAATGCACACACATGTGTTTTATACCGATAAAATAAAAAAACCACTCTCATTGGATTATATTAATGATATATATATATATATATATTAAATATTCAATATAATTTTTAAAATTCAACTTATTCATTTTATTGACATGATATAAAAAATATAGGTTTATACTTAAAAAACTATATTTTTCTAAAAGAAACTTTATCACTTTTTAATGACGCAATTATTTTAAAAAATAAATTTTCACACTTTTATACATTATATTTGGAAAAATAAAGTTATTAATTGAAATTGAGATATAAAAATTTACTTTGGGTGAAATTTTCTTATTTTTTGAGAAGATTCATGTTTTGATAAATAGTAAAAAACACTAAATTTTAATTGAAAATTGATTTTTATCTAACTTATTTATATTGTTAAATTATATTTTTTATTGGTTTAAAAGTATAAATAGATAAATTTTATATCATTTAATCTAATTTAGGTCATTTTAACCAATTTCACATTGAAATTGGATATAAAAACATTTCAAACATTTGGACCCTTTCACTTTAAAAAATGATTTCTCATTCCCTCAATAGGATTTATTTTAAATTAATATTATCCAATTCCATTTTTTGGATTTGAAAAAATGTATTCCATAATTAGAATAATATGGTCCAAATTTATTAAATACTACCCTTTTATTTTTTGACTATATGAATAGTAAACTTGGTAAATTGTGTTACCACGGTAAAGGGTGAATTAGGCAATTTAGTTTAAAAATAAAATGATAAGGACTATAAAATGAATCTAATTCGTGGAAAATTTTTATTGGATGAATTTGATACTGCCATTAACACATAAGGTTATAAATTGATTAATTTAATGGACAATTTTCCTCTAAAATGACTTGGATACTATTAAAATCAAAGAGAGTGACAAAATGCCGCACTCTTACTTTTAATAAGTATAATATTTTTAATATGGGATTTAATAGAAGATATTCTAAACTATTTATATTATTATGAAATATAAAATGTTTATCTACATAATTTTAGTTTTTTTTTAATTTTTAGTGAAGAAATAATTATCATAAATAATTATACAATGAAGATTCAATAATTATTCAATTAATGAAAAACTCAATAAGTGTTATTAAAAATATTAAAATAAATATAATTTGAATTACTTAATAATATACACTAATTTTATAGGTGAATATGATATATTAGGGGTTTATTAAATTATTTTTTATAAGTTATATTATTTTATTGATTTTCTTAAAGTCAATGTAATGAATAATATCAAAATTGACACAAATGATATTTTTTGAAAATAATATTTTATTAACTTATTTAAAAATCATAAAAATACAAAATAATGTAAAATTGGATAAATTATGTTATAAAATATCATAAATTTACCATTTATGTCACCATTTAAAGATTATATGTAAAATTATCAACCTTTTAATATTGAAAATGTTGTTACCATAGTTAAAATTAAAATTGGTTAATTAATGATTGATTAAAAAGGCAATGTATAAAATCACAAAAACAACTTGTCTAAAATATTATTCTTGATGGAATTAACAAAATATCCCAATTTATATTTGAATAAATTTCCATTTTTTGGTATTTTTATTGATATTTAATTCATTATAAATTAATATTTGGAGAAATTCCAAAAGTGCCCCTCTCCTCTCTTATTAAAGGGAACCCCTTCCTCTCTTTTCTACACACTTCAGAACCTATTTGGTTCAACTAAAATATATCCAAATATACTCCAAAAATTCTATTAATTCATCCTAGAATCTTTAGTTTGGGATGAAATCCAACCAAAAAACTCCTTTTGCACAAATCAAAAGAAGATACCTAAAGAAGAGGTAACATTCACCAACAAACATTTTTGTTTTATTTATTTACTAAAACACTTAAATTATATTTCTTGTTTATATAATAACCTCAGTATCCTAAATATACCGATTTTTTTATATTATGGTTTTAAACTACACTCACACACACTTCTATCAAATGGGAAACACACTCATCAATCGTGTGTACAGCGAACTACCGAGTCGCAAACTGATGTCGTTCGTTCTTCTATTTCAACCTTTCAAGGTTGGGAATAATAAGGTAATTTAGATTTTTATATGATATATATGATATTTATTATTTATTTATGCTTATTTAATTTTTATATAATACATACCTTCATGTTTTCCATTTTTTGTAAGTACGATAACTTCATTTGTGGACATATGGACTACCACGTCCTCAAAGTGATGTGATTCATTCATACCTACCATGGAATTTATTAAGGATGGGTTTAGTGAATTTATATGATATATATGAAATAATAATTTTTTAATGATATTATATATATATATACATATATATTTCCTTTACTTTTTTTTTCTTTCAATACGATAAGAAAATGGAAACAATGTTCATGTGTATGTACGACCTACCATCTCCATGAATGGTGTATTTCATTTTTTATATTTTATGGATTATTATAAATATTTATATACTGAATATATATGATATTTATATCATTATTTTCATTATTAATATTATGAAATTATTATATAAGTAATAGGGTAAAAAATATAACAAATCCAAACACATGTGAAAAAAAAAGCAGTTATTACGTGAAATGTATCTTTAACCTGAAATTGTTAATAAATGGTTAACAGAAGGCCTTAATTAAATCATATATGTTATGGTATAATTTAATATTGTTATATAATATTTTTTTAATAAAATTATATTTATTATTCAGGATTTTTTCATGAGTACAAAGAGAGTCAAGAAATAAGGTAAGAGATTTTTGTCTCACTTTTATTTCTATGGGACACATACCTTATACAATACTTGTTTATTTTGTGTGGTGTATATACATCTCGTGAGTTTCTTTTATGAATATTATAATTACTATTATTGTGTTTTTATATCCATAAAATTTTATTCCTTTCATGGGGAATACAATTCTACTAATTATAAAGTGATATGTGTTTATTTCACAATCTCATCAATATTCAGGTTTATTTCATTTTAAATCTCTATTGGGGAAAATTTATCCTCCACATACATGTTTTCAAAAAAAATTATAAAGGTTTTTACTATTCTACAATGAATATTTAAAGTTATTTTTACCCATGTTTTATTTTTTTCTAAACGGTTTGAAAAGAGTATATTTTTTATTTTATAAAAAGGTTATTTCTGACATTACCAATAAAAAAATATATGAAAGATTTTTTTAAATTATACGAAATGAATGGATTGTTTACCTTTAATGGAACCGTAATTAATTTAATATTACCTTATAATCTTACAATGTTATTTTCAAATAAAATTTTTCCTTTTAAAATTGCATGACGTTATAAGAAAAGAAATTGTTTTCAAAGAAGAAAGGATATTTTTCTCAAGAATTATTTTTTATATGGTTGGTTTATGTTTGTGATGGGTTGATATTTATGAATTCTATTTCTTTTCCATTATTTATGTTATGATGAAATGTTTATGAAACCCTTTTTTATGGGTTTTGATATGATGGATGATTTATGTTTTTGTGGAACACATATGAATGGTTTTCATTATGTGTCCGGTGGGACATATACCTCCCTCTAATGCGTTGGGTAAATATTTATATCTCATGAGATAATAATGGGAAACAAGTTGATGGGATTGATCGACTATGGGAAGAAGGGAAAACCCGATCCCTTATAAGAAAAGGACTGTGACTGGGGATGGTGGTGTGTCCCACCCAGTATGTGAAGCCCCCATGAAGTTCCATAATAATATTTGGAAATGCTCCTAGACTTATAGGGAAATATTTTACTTGTTTATGTGTTTTCCAAAAATTCATGTCTTATTTCTATGTTATGCTTTCATGTTTTTTTCTTTTTACTCCCTTATGATTCATGTTTTAAGAACTTCTAACCTTTATGCCATGAATCATGTATATTATCTTTGATATTAAAGTTATGATTTTCAAATTATATCATTATGTTCTCATTCCATTATGTTTATATTATTCGTATGTATCTCCCTTGTTTACCCTTACTAAGCCTATGATCGAACCCATTCTTATGTTTCCTTTCCCCAGGTTATAAAGAAAGGTTTTATGTAAGAGTAATAACGGGGAATATATTTATGGGATATGTTGAAGATCTTTCACTAAATTAGAATAGTGTGTTCTAAGTTTCCTAAGGTAATAAACTATTATGGTCCTTTGACACGTGTTTGTGGAATATAATGAATATTCATCTAAAAATATGTAATATCCATGTATGAAAATCCTGAGTCATGATAATTTTCAAATACAATTTCATATAGAACAAAAATCATGTTTTGGTGATAAATTTATTAATATTCAAAATATAATGAATATGAGTGATCATAAAGTATATTGAATACTGTTCTAGGAAACCAACTCCAACAAGATCCATTTTAGATGTTTTAATGATAGTAAATCTTTAATTATCTTATTGTGAAGTATCAACCTGAATAGTTTCCAGATGTCTCAATTTCCCCTCAAGTTTAAGAAACTTCATATTAGTAGTATTTTAATGATATTTTATATACTTTAATCTATATTCAGATTATATTTCTATCCAATCAACTTGGTATCCATGTATTTTTTTCATATCTTGTAACAAATTTAAAAAATACTTTATCTAGTTTGATTTGATCTTCAATTGAACATTCGTAAAATTAATGGTAGCCTTTTTCCCTTCTAATTCATGAAAATTCTCCTCTAGAATTTATAAGTATTCTTATTCATCTTTTATTAAATTAATAAACTATTTATTAGTTTTGGAACATGCTTTTACAAATACTATATTGAAAACAATTTTGGACTAAACTTTTCTGGTGAGACTTAAACATGTCAACACCATTTTTTCTAGTGATTCCTTAAAATAATTAGTATCATATTAAAATTTTGTGTTATTTTTCTGTATATAATCAAAATATCCAATAATAAAAGTGGAAATATCATTAGGAAACTTCTAAAATTATTTTTCTTGAACACATATGAATCATTATATAAGTCCTTTATTCCAAGATCTCCTCAAATTATTCTTGGTCTATCAATAGAAAACTATTATAAAGATTATTAAGTAACCTATTCCTCATGTGAATAATTTGTAATATAATTGTTTTCCATATCATGAATAGTGGTTTTGACCACCAATTTTTTTCTATCCATGAAAGGTAAACTTTCTTTATGATTATAGCACGTAGAAACTATATTTTACCACTTTTTGTACATGATGGTTGTATTATACTCACTAGTTTCTTTAATTGGAAATTTATCAATAGATATAATATAATTAACACTACATTGATTACCTTCAATTATTAGATTGTCCCTTTTATACACTTTCTTCAATGATGTCTATCCTAATTTCAATGCATCTTACTTCGTGTTATTCTTAAAATTCTTGGTAGAAATTTCCTCCATAGTTTCTTTTATAGGGAACTCACAAGATTATTGAAAACTAATTTTCATTATACCACTTTAATAAAAAATCAAAAAACATTACATCTTAAAATATTTAACTATAGAGGACCCAGAGGTGTAACTTGACACTCAGATACCAAGGGTTATTCCACCATGATTAGTGAAACCACACAGAGAGTGGGGTGAATTAGTGTGGTCAACTTTTACCAATTCAAAACATTTCTCTTAGTTATTCACATATTAGGGTGAATGGATTTCACACTTTTATCTCAACTTTAGTTATCATGCATGTAATATAATCCAAAATACACAAGAATAAAGGCTCATAAAGATTTATGAGGTTCACTCAAAATGTGTGAGCTATTCCTTGGTGGACGGTGGATATTATCTCCTATACACATGACTTATCTCTTATTATAAAATCCATCCAAGGGAATGGGGATGTCCTTGAAACCATTTATCTTTCACTAAATTTATTTCATGCACATCACCCACTAAAATATGTATGGGCCCACTTATAGTGCATCGGTTATATGGATCTCTATTATATATCAATCACCTTGGGATATCTCACCACTTCTTTTTTTTACATCAATATTTACAGGCTAAAAATTCTAGTATAGAAATATATTCAATTATCTCACTTCTTCGTCATGAGTATCAACACATGAGACAATACATAGAATCAGTGTTCATATCTATTATATTTTATTCTTCTTATTTATAAACACACAATTTAATCTAAAACTACAACATTTGATCCCTCTCACATTTTTTTAAATTAAGGTTTTTCATAAGAAGAAACATATCAGTGTCTACCTCTATTTTTTACCTTTTTCAATTTCATAATCTTAGAATAATCACATGAATGATATTATTTTCAATATTCATGATTAAAAAGACCAATGAAACCTAAAAAATCATGATTTATTTATGTATTTATTATTATATATTCATTAAAAAATATTCAAAACAACATTTTTAATTTCCTTCATTATCACATAGAAGATCTTCTTGTTGGGGCCCACAAAACCCCTGATCACTGAAATTTAAATTTCCAAAACATATTCAAAGTGGGAAGAAAGTATACAACATATGTGAATATAATGAACTCATGTTTATATTGTATTCGGAACGGAGAATAATATCACATTTTACATGACCCATAATGCATATGTACAACATAGACAATAACTTTCTTATATATATTGAGATAGATAAAAAGGTCAATAGGGGTGAATATATCCATTTAAAATTTAAAATAATATAAATAAGTAACATGCATGAAATAAAAAAGCATACACAATTTTTTTAGTATTTTGGATAAAAAAAGATCCGACATATAATATTTAATTCTCTTTAACCAGTGTAAAAATTTTCACACACTACAATACTTGAGTTTTGTATGAGAGTCATAAATCATCACAACCTACCTTTTTTAGAGAAATAACAACCAAATAATAGTCTTGAAATTTAATAGGGAGTGAAAAATTAGTAGAACACATACCATTTCTAGTAGAAGTTTAACCAACACACTTTTACCCTTCAATGGATATAAAACCAAAAAAGTTCCATCTTTTAAATGAAAAATCATAAACCTACACAAGAATACAAATAAAAGAAAAGATAATTAATTACAACACCACAAAACCAAATTTTAAATAGTCAAAGTTCAAATAGCCATAGCAGCTATTGATCTTTTGAGTAGTAAAGTTATTCAAGATAAAATCAATCCAAGAATTCATAGAAGTATGATCACAATATATGATTAAGTGTATATAAAACCAAATCATTACTTATTAATGTTTCATTTTTTCTTTGGTTTTTTAAATCTCTTATTTATAGATATTTCACTGTCTTACTAACTTTCAAACTATTTATAGTCATCATATCCTCTATTCCTAAAATATCAATCATAATATTCTCTATAAAATGATAATAAAATACTTTGGTGTTGAATAAAATATATTTAAGATCCTTATATTCATTTCATAGCTTCACTATAATATTTATAATAATCATTATTTAATCTTCCTGAAATATCATGGAAAATGAATCCTTTGAAATCATAAATGTTCAAATATTGAATTTATTTCCTAGATTATCTGTCATATCTTCTAATAAATAAATTCATAGAATATGATAAATAAATCTTCAGAAATAATTTTTTTAGATAAGTAAAAAACATAGGATTCAATATGTACAAATAATAATGATCATTATATACAACTTAATATTAATTAAAGAAAATCATAAGAGTGATTCTATACTTAGAAAAATCTTGAGTAAACACATTTCATAAGAGTAAAAATTTGGTGAGAGTAAAAATTTCAAAAGAGTAAAAATTTAATAAGAGAATAAATTTTGTATGAGTAAAAATATAATAAGAGTAAATATTTCATTAGAGGTAAAATATCATAACATAAAAATTTCAAAAGATTAAAAATTTTATAAGAGTAAAATTATCATAAGAGTAAAAATATCATAAGAGTAAAAATCTTATACGAGTAAAAAACCTGAAAAAATATTTGAAATGATGAAAATATAAGGGTCATTGAAAATTTTTATGGGTCATTTATATAATTTTATGTAAGAATAAGGGTACTTATACTTACCGAAATTTAGTGGCTCATATTTTGTAAGGGTCGTATTATGTAGTGTAAGAGTCATTTACTTTATGAAATTTTAACTTTATAAAATAGAAGAGTGAAGTCCATATTTTTTGAAAAATGTAAGAGTAAAACGTGTTTTCAAAAAAAATCATGATACGTAATTCATTGAAATAGAATAAAAATAATAAATATGAAGTTATATTTGATATATAATAAAATAGTTCATATATAAAATATTTTATTTAATAAAAATTCACAACCAATATTAAAAAAGAAGTTAACAACTAATAAGAAAGATATTAAAAAATTATTCCCTGAGAAGAGTAATATATTACACATAGAAAATATATTAATTTACTACATATGGAAGTTATTCAATCCAGTATATGATTAAATAAATACCATACATAATATATTAATATCTTTAAAAAGATATGTAATATGCTATACTTAGATAATTCCTTCGACATAAAAAAGTAACAAATAATAAAATAACAATGATCTCATCAGAGTCTACAACATCCTAAAAATAGAATTATAAAACAAGTATAAACAAAAAAAGATACTTTTATAATTATAAAAAGGTAAGAGGTAAGTTATTCATTCCAATACCCCCAAGTTAATGCATATAGAAAAAGAATAAACAAACACTTAAGAAATACATAATTATCATAAAAGTGATAAATTCCATAAAATTTTATTTTTATCATTATAAAATGGATATATAGTGACTATATAATCTTTCAAACTACTTATTTTTTAATAACAATAATATTATATGGAGGATATATGAAAGATTTTATAAATAATAAAGAATTATAAATACTTGTAAATAATTTATACACCTCCTATACCAATGAAATGTCAAAAATTTAAACTTCCATAACTCAAAGTTCATTCCTAATCTTCCAAAACATCACTAAATATAAATGTTTAATAAAAATATCTTCTATATGATCATACATAGAAACATATTGTAAACTAATATCTCCAATTTAACATAAAATTAAATAAAATGACATCTCACTTTAATATTCTTCATTCTAGAATGTTGTAATGAATTCATTTAAATAAAAATAGTATAAGAATTATCACAAAGAATAATCATTATTTATAATGAATATAAAAGTTAGATAGAGACTATATAATCCATAAATACTATGTAAAACAACTCTTAGTAACAACATATTCAACTTCAGACGTAGAAAAAGAAACTGATAAATGTTTCTTTAAACTCCAAGAAACTAAAATATTTCCTTGAAAGTGAAATATCATAGTTGTACTCTTTTTTTTCAATTTTAAATCCACAAAAAATCAGAATTTAAAAAACTATTAAATATAAAAAAGGTTCCTTCTAGGATAAAACAATCCAAGAATTATTATTCCTTTAACATGCATTATAATCCTTTTAAAAGATCTCAAATG
Organism: Viscum album; assembly: GCA_963277665.1. Classification (NCBI taxonomy): domain Eukaryota; kingdom Viridiplantae; phylum Streptophyta; class Magnoliopsida; order Santalales; family Viscaceae; genus Viscum; species Viscum album. The sequence goes on along the minus strand of OY728120.1, from coordinate 283,938,215 downwards.
AATTTCCTTTGAATTATCTTCAAATCTACCACATATGTAGACACTGAAAATAATATCAACTCTACTATTTGTTAAATAAAGAATAATTCCAATCATTACACTATAAATAGTAATATTTACTTACTATATAGAAAAATAAATATCCAATATATAAGTAATACTCATCCGGGTACTCATAATTTTACTTGATCAAGTCCAAATATCTTAACCAACTCTTTACCACAATTTCACCAATTCAAAAAAATTCCATCACTTAAAAATATCAGTAATCCAAAAAATAACCATATTTATCCTATAATACTCATATCAAATTAAATTGTAATTAATTTTGAAAATTACCTACTCAAAACAACACTAAATGATCCAAAAATGATATCATGTAAATAAACTAGAATAATCAAGATATCTTCATAATTATTATTATTAGACAAAACTGGGTCAACTTTGCTTTTCAGAAAATCATTCTTCAAAAGATAATGAGATAATATTTCATACCATGCATAAAGGGAATTATTAAGTTCATAAAGATACTTTGAATGTTTTAAAACAATATTAATTTTCTTCTCATGTTCATAACATGATGTTCGTTTAACATAAACATCCTTAGAAACCAATGTTCTTAAAAATGAACTTTTAACACCCATTTTAAAATTATTATATCCTTGATGTTATACATAATATAATAAAATTAAAATATATTTTAATCAATAAATTTGTGAAAAATCTCATAATAATCAATTCATTCTTATTATAAAAAACCTTGAGCTACTTGTCTAGATTTATTCCTTATAATATGTCAAGGTTTATCTAGTTTATTTCTCAAAAATATATTTAGTTCCAATAATCTATTTATCTTAAGGTGATTCAAACAATATATAAAAATTGTTTCAATAAAACTGATTATTTAAATCTTCCATAGTTAAATTCATTTAGGATATTTTGTAGCTTCTACAAAATAATTTAGAACAAAATCAAAAATAAAAGCTGAGTGAACTTATTAATGAATTTTTGGTTAGAAAAATAGAGTAAATATCTCAAATAACTCTATAGATAGGCTTATATATATGAGTTTTATAATAAATTTATTGATTAAATAGATGTTCTTCCTCATGTTAAATTATATCTCCACCTTCCCTAAAATTAAATTCTCTAACATATTCTATAATATGGTAATCTATAAACCTTTTCTATTTTAAATATTTCTCATAAAACATAACAAGGAAAGATTAGTCGACCAAAATATTTCTTCTATTATAAATTATATGGGATTTAAAAACATTTTAATAACATAAAATTATTCCTTTATATAATTTATCATCAAACTTATCCCAAGAATCCTTTGTATTATGGATAAAAACATTATAACTGACACCTTTAGAATATCTAACTTTTAGTTTCTTTATATTCCATAATTCATAAGAGGTATTCTTATGAATATGTTTAATAAGAATCCTATTATAAATATAACATTAAATATTCACATATTATACTGAGAAATAATTAGGTAAGTTTTATTTATTAAAAATAATTCAATCAATTTCTTGAATAGTTCAATTCTTCATTTATACTACTCTAATAAAGTGATTTGGGGGCTGGTAGATTATTAAAATAACCTTTATATTCATGAAAATTTTAAAAATAAAAATTCTAAAATTCTCATCCTCTATAATTACAAATATATAAAATTAATTATCCTTTCTCGTTATGAACTAATTTACAGAAGGTATAAAACTTTGATAAAGTTTGAATTTTATGAGATAAAAAATAATCCCTTGTGAATCTACTAAAATCATCAATAATAAAAATATAATATTTATTAACATATATAATTATAGTCATAATAGGTATATATAAATCTAAATGAACCAATTATAGAAGTGTTATAGTGTAAATATCTTTAATTGATCTGAAACATACTCTATACTATTTTCCTTACATGTTTGAATCACATATGTGATTTATGTAAACATTGAGTTCAGGAAATATTAATACTTGATGATTATTTTCTAGATTATGTATTAAATGAAAATTCACACGAACAAGCCTCACATTCTATAAAAATCATCATTCTATATAGTATTAAGACTCTTAACATTTTGATCAATTTTTGAAACAAAATCAATAGAATAAATGCCATCCTTACCCTTATTTTAAAATTATATAGAATATTCCCTGAATATAAATAATTTATCATTTTTAAATTTTAAAAATATTATATAATTACATAAATGATATATACAAATAAAATTATGATATACATCTACAATATATAAAATTTTAGAAATAACCACAGAGTTAGAAATACCAAATTTACTGAATCCTATAACTTTTCCTTTTGAGTTGTTTCCAAATGTAAAAGTTCCTCCATCACATCTATTATATGATAAGAATAATATGGATCTCTAATAATGTTTATAGAATAACCATTGTGCACATACTAAATTTCATTCTTGATATATTCAAGGCATTTTTTTGAAAAATCAATTAGAAGATAGTTTTGGAACTCATGAAACTTTGGGTAAAATGGGATTAGTCAAATAATTTTTGGAAATAAAAACATATTTTAAACATGAATAAACAATAATTATAGATGAAAAATATTTTGAAAAATATTTTTTATAATGTCCCAGGTATTATGGAAATCCAAGAGAACATTCACTAGAATAATGTGATGTGATCCAAGCTAAACATGCATGTATTTTATATCTTTTTCATAATATAAACTTTACATCTCAAAAATAATTTCACAATCACGAAGAACCAAAGTTTAGAGTCTCTATTGATTAGGTGAATAACCATCTTATTTTTAAATTTTTTCAACATTTTTCATTAGTAATATTCATGAGACACCCATTCTAAACATATCATACTTAATATAATTGTTTCTAACATGAGGAATGGAAACATAAAAAAAGGGTGATATCATATACCCAGTAAGGGTAAATATGGGATATTATAATTAAAATATCATAAGTGAACATAATATGAGGATGTAGCTATGAGAACATAATCAGAATGAATTGACATAAGATAATCATACCCAATAGTGTATGAATCCTAAATCATAAATCATAGAATAAAGCTCTTGGAACATAATAAAAGCCATAAGTCAATAATCTTGATCCATGGGAACATATGTGGCATAACATAGAGATATGGAACAAACATAATAATAAAAAATCATAACATTAGGGGAATGTATACATTAGAAATAGGTCTATGAATAAGGTTGTAAACATCAAATCAAGTTCACACATTATAACATTGTGGACATGGATAACTGTAAACATGTCCACTCATAATATCATCATCTTCCCATGATATATAAAGTAATTCCAAGTGAATTATATGGATCTAAAGAACCCACCCATAACTTTATGAGAAACCATACATATGTATACCACAAGAATATAATTTCATTCATCATTGTATAATTAACTTGTAGAAAAGAACCAGGTTTCACAAAAATATGATCAAAACATCATCATATGCCATCTAGAGAAATAAAGTGTTTTATCATTAGATAATATACTTAGTGAAGCTTAATAATAATTAATGTATCTTTATATAGATGGAAAATAATTTTATAAATAAATTTTTTTTGAACAATAAAAAGAAACACCCTTTTATTTTGTTAACTTTTTAAAAATGGAAAATTCACAGAATAGTGGGAATAAAATTATATTTTGGAAAAAAATATAGAAAAATATAATGGAATATTCATAATTAATAATGATATTTGTTGTGTTAAACAATTATCAAGTGTTAAATGTTAATTTTTTTATACCTTTATAAAGAAATTAAAAAATGACCAGTTCAGAAAATATTAACAGGATTCCTTTTTAAACATTTTTAAATAAAGTAAACGATAGTTCAAAATGACTATAAAAAATATTTTATGTATAGAGAATACATTTTTTAAATATTAATATAAAATTTATATCGAGGAAAAGTAGTTGGGTAACAGGCTTCAAAACTTTGAAAATAATGATTTTAAAGAAAACCCATTATTGTTTTTAAAATCAAAACACACTTATAAGAAATAAATTTACAATTAACTGAAAATACCATTAATGTGAATATATTAATGATATAATATGTAAAATAGTAATTATATACACCATATAAATTAATATAGGTGCATAATTTGAAACATGTCTCAAAGAAAGAATTTTGAGACGACAAACCCTCACCACTTTTATAACTTTTGAATCAAAATACTTTAAAAATAGAAATTTAAATTGAAGATTAAATGATATTATAAATGATATAAATAATGATAATATATTCCAAGTATTATTTCACACATCATATAAAATAAAACATGGTGCACAATATGAAACCTTTCTTAAGGAATCATAATTGAGACTAAAAACCCTTACCATGGATTATCACTTGGATCTAAACATTATAAAATATTTAATAATAAAATTAACTTTACTAAATAACTTATTAAGAACATTTTTAATATATATTTTATATCTTATGGTTCATTTATTTTTACAATTCTTTCAGTTATTGTAATGTTTTTCATACATTGACCACTTCAGGATATTAAGTCATTTTTTTAAAAACTAATTTGGTTTGTTTACCATGGTTAAAGGTGTTATGAAAAAGTCTCATCATCTCTATAATTATAAATATATATTTATATTTTTCATCCTAGTAAAATATTTTTTTAGTTCAATATATTTTCAAAATTAAATCCAAATTATGAAAATTGGCTCGATATGCTCAAATTAAGAGGTTAAATTATATGTTGATAATTTATTATTAATGTTATTCATATATTGGAATAATTAATTTTAAAAAACTTTAATCATGTTATAAATATAATATTAATTTATTAAATAAATTTAAAAAAGAATCTATTTCAGGTGGTGACTAAAAATGAAACACAATTTTCGTGGAGGTGGTAGTTTTGTTGTACGCACAAGGACTGTTTTCATTTAATAATGAATGGGAGGTAATAAATATAGACAATGGTTTTATATTTATAGAATAATTTTTTTTCATAAATATCATATTTATTTATTAAATACACCTTTTATAAATACCCAAGTAATATGAAGATGAAAAATTAAATACATCATTTATGGAGGCGGTAGTCTACATGTAGACACAAGCGACATTTTTTTTCCAATAGATGGAAAATAGATAGATGACAGGTTTTCCATAAATATAAGAAAATTTAAGTATGGAATCCTACCTTTTTATTATATGAATTTTCATTACATTTTACAGACAGAGGATATTTTAAAGTTTAGTGTTTTAGAAAAAAGGTACATAACACCTGAAAACATAATACATTATTCTATTCTAATTGAAAGGATTATTCAAGGTTCATACTAAGTATATTTATTGAATATCATAACTTTGGGGCACACATAAAATTAAAGGGTGTTCATAATTCATAGTAAGGGAAAAAAATGGAAACAAATTACTTGTGATCTTGAAGAATATCAATAAGAACTTGAGGAATTATATAAATCTACAATAAATGGAAAATAGGCATATCATAATAAAAAGAAAATTATTCATAAAATTTAAATGTTTCTACAAAATTTAATTGAGTCATTCATAAGAATATCACCAAGGTTTGTCACTGAGGGTTCATAAAAATTACCAAGTTTAATCACCAAGGTATCATAAAACATGTCATCTCTAGAGATTAAATTCGTTACACAATGCATTGGAGCGTTATTAGTGCACACACTTCACACATATTAATTAATGTAATACAAATAGATCGTTATAAAATATTTCAAAAATAACCTATGTAGAATAAAATATATGGGTTTCATTTCAAAATCATAGTGTTTTAGAAAGTTCATAAAAACAAGATTTTTTTTCATTTTAAACCAATGGAAAAGGACTCGGTAAGTGCATCCGGGAGACCCGGGATCAAATCCAGGTGGAGAAATTATTTCCGGGGTACTGTAGTCGGTACTGTAACAAGTACTGTAGTAGACACTATAGCGAGAACTGTGCAGTACTGTAGCAGGTACTGTAGTGGGAATTGTAGCAGGTACTGTTTGGCACTATAGCAGCTGGGAATATGCCCCCGTTTGGGCCTTCGGGCCACCGAACTAGTCCCCGAGTCCTTTAAGGAATTCGTTCCACCCAAGCCTTCAGGTCAGTAAGGCCGTCGGGCCACCTCAAGGCCTCTGGGCCACCTTAAGTGCAGATGAGAACTAGACGACCTACGAGGAACAAGCTCTACAAGGAGGATGAGAAAGGAGCTTTCACCAGAGCAGAAGCTAAAGGGATTGCAAGAATGAAAGGGTATGAGACCTGCCATTAGGAAAAGCCTGTGCATGAATGGGAATGCCTATCCGATCATTCATGAAAAGGTGGAGAGCTAATTTCATGATGAAGATTCTGGGGAGGATCAGTTCCAAGTATTTAGTCTGGGTTGTATGTAATGTTTGAATCCAACGGGAAAATGAATTCCTTTAAGGCCTACAGACCATGTAATACTTACACCTACGGGCCTTGTAAGGGTTCAACCTCACCCCTTGAAAGGTGTATTATCAAAATAAATAAAAAAAATTAAGGCCTTCGGGCCATTGGTGGAGGAGGGTATTCAAAAAATAAAATAAAATAATTTCTTTAGAAAAAGAGAAAAATTTTGAGAAGAAAATTATAAAGCATAACGAGTATGAAACATGGTTTTAGAAAAGATTAAAAAGAGATGAGACAGAGGTATACCATTCATAAAATACTATTAATATAGTATAGGGATATAATATAATGTAAGTAATAACATAATATAGAAATTTTAAATTTATACCATATAAAAATAGAACTTAAAAGTAAAAGAGAAGTGGATATTTCCCTTACCTTGAAGAGTGACTCCTAAAACACAATGATCAGGACCTTGGGGGATTGAGGACATCTTTGGAGGACTCCTTGGGAGTTAAAACTCTCAGATCCTAGTAAATAATAAATTTTAATGAAAGTAAATGAAGAAATGGGTGGGTATTTATAGAAATATTGAGGGAGTTTTTTATTACTTTCCTTAGAAACCTCAGTAGTGGTATTTGCAAAACCATCGGGTTTCTCATGGTTTTCCCCACAATATTGACCATTTGGGACACCTATTACATTATTGTAATCCAAAATATTCGACCTACATTTTATAATACTCATTACATCATTATGACATAGTTATGATGTCATTAAACAAACTAAAAAATCAAACTGTATTTTTAATATTAATGAAAAAATAAAGTATTTTCTAAAATTTTCATAAATTCACCCTAACCTAATATCGAAATTCTAATTAAAAAAAATAAATTTATTTTATCATAATCATTCTATAAATATGATAAATGTAACTTTAACTATCAAAATACTTATTTATTAAAAATAATAGCGGATAGAAAATGCATAGTAAAATTTTAGACACTTAAAAAAAATAAAAGTATTTTATCATTTGTAATTAAATAAGAGTGTTTTGAAAATATTATTTAATTATAATAAACATTAATAAAAAATTAGTTTAATATAATAATTTATATATCTTTGAAAAGTACATTTTTTACCCAAAAATAAATTTATCAAATTCCATCTCAATTTTTAAGCAAAACTATTCTTAAAATGAAAATGATGAAATAAAAATTTTATTAAAACAAAGGGATTATATTTGAAGTAACTATGGACTCGAAAAATAACCCCTTATAACACCCATATACGACCTAAGGGTGAGGTGTGTAATAGTGATAGACTCTTGGGGTGGCTCAGCTAACATCATCCGAGTGGTAATCTCCACTAAGTTGAACTTCTCCCGTATGAGATTTCATTCAAGCTTAACATGTTGAAGCTCAGCTTGGCCTTGGTCAAGAGAGAAACCCAAATATGCTACCTCCCTCCCATGTTCTGATAAATGGGCTTTGTAAGACACAAATCTACTGGATGAGGCCATCAACTCTTCTTTATGCATTAATTAACCATTATCATTTCTATTTATAATAACAATTATAACATTAAAATTATTATTAAGAGTATTGTTTCCAATAGTCATATTGACCAATGGTCCTAATTGACTAATATAAATATAATTATCCAAACCCAAAGGTCACATTTAAATTATTCTCACTTCATTATTAAAGGGATATAATTTTGTTGTGTACAAAATAATAGAACCCACATTTCGAGGAAACAATTATCATTCAAAAAGTTTGGGTCATTACATTCTTCCACCTTAATAATTTTCTTACTGAAATTTCAACCTGTGCACTCAAAATAGAAAATGTGTGGGTACTTCTTTCTCGTTATTTCCTCTAGTTCCCATGTGGATTCTTTATATTTGTGGTTCATCCACAACTCTTTAACACGGTGGGTAGTCTTGTTGCCTATAACCTTGTCTTTACGGTCCAAGATCTCCACCTGCTGCTCCTCATAATAGAGGTCATGTTCTAGTTGTACCACCTCCAGATTTAGTACATGTGAGGGATCTGGTATGTACTTCCTCAAGAGAGATACATGGAAAATATCACGAAGTTGAGATAGATTTGTATGAAGTACAAGCTGATAGGACACTGCTCCTATGTGATCAAGGATTTCATAGGGGCTAATGTACCTAGGGCTAAGCTTCCCTTTCTTGCAAAACTGCATGAATCTATTCCAAGGTAAAATTTCAAGAATAAATTTTCTCCAACATAAAAATTTGAGTCCCTACAATGGTTTTCATCAAAGATCTTCTTTCGACTTTGAGTACGCTCTATGTGTTGTTGGATGACATAAACAATTTTTGTCATCTCTTGCATATATCAGGTCCAAGAATCACCCCCCACCAGCTTCATCAAAACAAGTATGAGTTCTAAATATCTTTCCATATAAATCTTCATAGGGGTCCATTTGAATACTTGAATAGAATATTTTGTTATAGGAGAACTCAACTAATGGGATATGTTGATCCCATCTACCTTTAAATTCCATTGAGAATGTTCTCAACATATCCTTGAGTGTTTGAATAGTCCTTTTAGATTGAACATCACTTTGGGGATGATAGGCCTTAATTAAATTCAATTTGGTACTTAGATCATGTTGAATACTTCTCTATATTTTTAACGTGAACCTTGGATCATGATCAGATACGATATAGAGTTGATCTCCATGCAGCCTTACTACTTCCTTCACATATATCTTGGAAAATTGGTCATGAGAGACATCTTCAAAAAAAGAGATAAAATGGGAATTCTTGGTGAGATGGTCCACTATAACCAATATCACATTGTTTCTTATAGATATTTTTAGGAGACCAATGACAAAGTCCATAGTGATATTATCTTAATTCCACACTGGTATAGGTAATAGTAGTAATAAACCTTTCAGAAGTTGTCGATCTTCCTTCACTTTTTGACACACTAAGAACCTTGTAGTGTAGTTAACAATATCCATTTTCATGTTATCCCACCAATAATGATCACGAAGGTCCCTATATGTTATGACCCATCCCCCAGGGCCCGTTCCGTGACTCCCCCAAGCCCGCCTCCTGAAGGACATGGGTTGGCGACTAACACCAAAGGCGTCAACCTGCAAGTGGGATGCATTTTCCTGAGTACATGTACACATGCACATACAACCACATCCCAATAAAACTGGAAAAGAGAAAATGCATGCTACTAAACAACCACTGAGTGTAAAGGTACAACTAAAAGTAAATGGGCCAGAATACAAACCCAACAAAATACAACTAAAACAAGAGAAAATAAAATATTGATGGAAAGTCCTCTGCGAAGAACCCCACATGATGGATAAGTATAGAGTAGCTGCTAGAAGCAGTAGAAGCATGTCCTTCCTTCCTAATCTCACTAGGAACCACCTAGTCCTAGGCCTCTAAGTCATTCACCAATTCGTCAGTCTTATGCACCAGACACAACACGTGTGGGTGAATCTCGTATAGGGGTGAGTAATAAAATACTTAGTAGAGACCCCAAACCAACAAGGAATGAACACAAAGAAATCCATGAAGAAAACCATGAAGTATGATCAGAAATCATGATCACAAAGAAAGACATCTCACACAGGTATAGTCTAAAGTACAGAAAGAAAGACTATCAGTCGTAACACTGAACACCTTGGACTATTGAGGTACTCATCCCAAATGAGTACCGTGGGTCTTTTGGGTCACACAGATCCACTTTTAGCTGATCTATATAGGGTCGCTAGGAGCTGATACACAAAGGGTCTCTTGGAGCTAATCCACACAGGTCGCTAATAGTTGATCAACACATGGTCTCTAGGAGATCATTCATGCAGGGTCTCTAGGAGGTAATCCACATAGGGTTTCTTGGATCTTATCCACACAGGGTCTCTAGTCTTCGGGTCTCATCTAGATGGAGGATTCCATCATGAAATGCACTTGATTCTAAGAGAATATAATCCTCATGCCAATAATCTTATTTCAACATCCATTAAATCATCCTTATAGAATTTAAAAATAACCACCTTGTTATGAGGGTTTCAACTCCATAAACAGCTCGTCAATCGGACGCCTGGTTTAAAATATATGGTCGATTTTCTAAAGAGGGGCCAGTTAGGTCTGGGTCTCATCTGACCCAGTCAGACTGACCTAACTCGATCTGGCCCACGGTCCACTGACCTGACACGGGTATGGCAACCCAACATGGGTATAAACCAACCTAGATCTGGCCTGAACTATTGGTCATGGGACCATTGGGTTGTGGGGTGGACCAACTCTTACATGTTCAGGACGTTTCTAGAAGCTGTGTCTGCCCTCCTTCCAAACAAGTCGTCTGTGGGACCACCTCCTCTGCTGTGGTGCTGTATCTGCCATGCCTCCGACACGGCTGGGTGGTTGTGTCTGCCTGCTACAAGTCTCTAGCATGGAGGCCGGCAGATCCTACTACACCGTTCCTTCCGGCGCACCGCCACCGGCCCACGACTAATGCCACGGGCCACCGCTGGTGCACCGACGAGTTCTTCCACGGACCATCGGGTTCACTCTGGTGGTCCGTTCTTCATGAAGTCTATGCCTCCGGCCTCCATGGGGTACCACCTTCCCTGCTGCGGCCTTAAAACCAATTCTCCATCAACTTGGAGGTTTGGACATGAAGAACTCACAAGGCGGAGGGGCTGGAGCCTTGTTCGTGTCGGTCCATGCCCTCTACATTATAGTTTTAAACATGGGGAGGTTTGGGATTACAATTCTATTAGATAATAACCAATCCCAGTGAAAACTTCAAGAAAACACACTCCCGCAAGAACACACGATCCGTGGATCAACCAGTTCGTGGTTTGATCCATGTTCTCTATTTTAGAATGACTAATATGGAACACTCAAGTAAAAAAGAAAACATCTACCTGAGTAAATCATTCGTTGGAAATGATTTGTTCAAAGTTTGGAAGAAGATCACATCCTCCGTTCATCACTCTAAGATCCATTGTTTGGTGGTCACTGGTGTTCATCATCGTTATCCACCAGAGATTCAGAGAAGAACCAGAATTGTGCCAACAATCCTGCATTATTTTCTCGATCATTAAAGGATGAAACAAAAAATGATGTTTCAGTTACGTTCGGTTATGAAGTCATTACACTGATTCATTTATGAAACATATTTTTTGGTTTCATTCCATTATATGTTGTTTCACTACAACATTTTTTAAATTCAGAAAAGTAAAATAAAACAAGTTTATTTTATTTTTAAATTTTTTTTTCTTTAAAAGGTCCAAAAAATATTTATTTCCCTCGACCCGTGCTAGTCGATGTTAGTTCCTTTCTAGGTGAATCATGTCGTTCTATGTTCAATGGTACCCATCGTTTTTTAATCCGAGATCTGGTTTAAAAGTTAGAAAAACCCACTCTCATGTTTTTTTAAATGAACTTAAAAAAAGTTCAAAAATCTATTCCGAACTCACCGGATCTCAGAATCAGGTTTCGTCTAAGAATCTGGTCTCAAAATAATCCCTCATAATTAAAAAAGGATTACTTGGAATTTCGAGGACATTACATTACCACCACCTTTAGGGATTCACATCCCTATAATCCAAAATAAGGCTAATCAAATAAATGGGGGTACTGAGCACAAATTTGAACCTCCCACACCTATATGCGCTCTTGGATATTCATGTGCTGCCACTAAATGCAAACTAGAATAATCAACTATCCACAATGGACTCACTCCTGTCGATTCTTTATCTCCATTGGGAACTCCACAAAAGTCACCCCATCATCAATGTCCAGCTCACCCCAGTCGATGAAATGCGATGGATCATGCACGTACCACCTCAGATACAACATATGTAAAACATCATGCACCCAGTGCATCTGTGGGGGAAGATCTAGGTGGTACGCCACCTTGCCAACTCTGCTAAAAAACCATAAAGGTCTGAAAAATAACTTTTTCAATTAACCTGTACCAGTTGAGGTTAGGTCCATTCTAGATGAATCCCACCATTCTGAGTTCAATGGTGCCCTCATATTTTTGATTCGAGCACTAGTTTAAACTTTAGAAAAACCCACCCGCATGTTTATTTAAATGAACATAAAAAAGTTCAAAAATCTATTTCGGGCTCACCAGGACTCAGAATCAGGTGTTGTCAGAGCGTCTAGTCTATAAATAATCCCATATAATTTTTAAGAAAAATTACATGGAATTTTTGGGACATTACACTATACATTTTAGTGATTCTAGTATCTATATAGAATGTAGAGCTATGAGCTTCACCCATAAAATCCTTATTTATTTTTGGAATTGATGGGACACATAGCCTTGTATGAAATTTCAATGCACCTTCTTGATTAATATTGAACTCAGGAAACTTCCAATTCACCACAACCTCTATCTTCTTCTGTAAAAAAGGATCCTCCCTTTGAGATTTCCTTATCTTCTCTAGTAACAACAATTGAAAAATAATTTGGGATATGGTTAATGATTTACCTTCACTCATGATTCCCATGTCCAATTTTACTAGGTCTTTGACAAAAGGATCTCTTTAAATCCTTATCATTTCTAGAAAAACAGGGTATTTCCAACTTAATTCATCAAAACCAATGTTTTCTCTTCCAGGATGATAATGAAATGAACAATCATAGTATTTAAGAAGTTCCAACCATCTCTTACATCTCATGTTAAATTACTTTTGCATGAAAATATACTTCATACATTGATTTTCTGTGTATATTTCATATTTCTCCCTATAAAGATAGTACCTTCATATCTTCAGAGCAAAAACAATCGTAGTCAGCTCCAAGTTATGTGTATGATACTTATTCTCATGAGGCATTAAATGTCAAGATTTACAAGAAATCACCTTTTAATTTTGAAATAGAATACACCCAAGACCTTTAAGATATGCATCATTAAAAATAATGAATCCTTCTCTGATAGAGGGTAGAGTTAACATAGGTGAAGTAACCAATCTATTCTTCAGCTCTTGGAATATTTATTCACACTCCTTTTTTCAGATTAATTTGAACCATTTTCGAGTTAACTTGGTTAGTGAATTAGAATTTCATGAATTTTTTTTTCACAAACCTCCAATAATATCCTGGTAAACAAAGGAAACTATGAATCTCAGTTATTATTGTAGGTTAAGGCCACTCCTCTACAACCCTTGTCTTGGCTGGGTCAATTGAGATTTCCTTATTGGTTAAAATGTTCCCCAAGAAAGAAACTTGTTGTAACAAAAATTCACATTGGTGAACTTTCCAAATAACCTCTCTTTCCTCAGAGTTTTAAATATAACCCTTATATATGTCATGAACCATCCTTGGGGCCCGTGTCGTGACTAACCCAAGCCTGCCTTCCATAGGCCAGGGGCTGGTGACTAGCACCAAAGGCGTAAATCCCGAAAAAAAATGGAAGAAATTGACTTTATGATAGTAAACAAACACAACAGAGTACGCAAGCTGAAGTAAGCACAAAGTAATACTGAACACAAAGTAAGTGTTGAAAGGTAAATGGTCTAGAATACAAACCCAACTGAAAATTACAGTACAACAGAAAGTCTAGTACAAAAGCATTACAGTAAAGCAGGAACCACTGAGTCTTCCTCCGAGAATCCCTCCTGAATGGTGGGTACAGATAGTCTCCTTGGTACCTCGGGTCAGTCTGTCCGCTCCGTGTACGTCCCTCCAAGTGGTCTACCTCTGGGTACTATCTAGCTCCACAAGCCTCAACCACGATCAGTGTTGTCCGTTGTCTGCAACCAACACAACGTAGTGCGGGCATTACCCGTGCGGGGGTGAGTATAATGATACTCAGTAGGAACCCCGAGACCCCCGAAGGTCTCCCAGAATCCACGAAGTATAAACCACAAGGGAAAGACACAATCACGAAGTATCAACCAACTCTACTTTGGTATATGTCCATACATATACCAAATTCATCAATCTCAGTTCGGCTCCAACTCCCGAGCCCAAGCAAAACTCGGTCCACATAGGAAAGAAGTCAATCACACCAATGGTAATGATTGAAATTCAAGACTCAGCTCACACAGGTACACATTTTTCGTAAAGTGATAAAGATGATCAGATGGAGTCACTGATTCATCTAAGATGGCGGACCCACGTAGGATACTAGTCCAGCTAAGCTTTCAAACCCACGTAGGATACTAGACCAGCCACTCTGTCGGACCCACGTTGGATATTAGAACAGAAGTAAAACTGTCAGACCCACATAGGATACTAGAACAGTAGTCATCGCCGTCGAACCCAAAGAGGATTTCTAGTATGGTAGTCGTCGTCGCCAAACCCACGGAGGATTCTAGTATGGTAGTCGTTGCAGTCGCAGCCAGCTCTAGGGTTCCCGCACACAACACGCTCAATTCCGGGAGGGTCCGCTCTTTGAGTCAAAGGGGGTCGATACATTAACTTTCACGAAGTCCATATTTGATGTATCCTGAAGTTCTGTCTCATCAAAAGGAACCCAATGTGACAGACGAAGCATCAATCAGATGCCCGGTCTGAGAGTTATTAGCATTTTTGCTCCGGGGTCCCGGTTGGAAATACGCTCGTTCCAAACCCATCCATTTTCCAATGTTGTCCAGAACTCATATAGAGTATCTCAAAAAGACCTCCATGTCATGAGGGTCCCAATGCCGCAGACGGTGCGTCGACTGAACGCACGGTCGTGAAGATACTCACATTTAAGCGTACGGGCCCGGTTCGTTAGGCCCTGTGGGATGGCGGGTCAGCCCGACCCAGTTCAGCGGGTTCGACCCTACATGGGGTGTCAGCCCGGCCTAAGGAAATGCGGCCCGGTCCGGTGGCAGGCCCGACCCGGTCCGAAGGGGTGCGGCCTGGCTCGAGAGGGCACGGCACGGCCCGGCCGGCCGCGCGGCTTGGCCCGAAGGGGGCTGAGCAGTCTGAGGTGGGGGGCGCGGCCCCCCGGCTACCCGAACCAGCGGTGCCAAGTGGCGCCTCCCTCTCTAATCGGCTAGACGAAGTCGGCTGACCTTCTTGGCGCAAGAGACCCACTCGGGTGGGCCGCGAGTTCTCCCGTGCAGCGCCCTCATGGCGCCGCGGCCTTCCTCCGTCCAGCCGGCCATCGAGCCGACCGGTTCTTCCACCGAGGCGGCCCATCCTTTGCAGGCCATGATTCTCCGCAGCGCGGCGCCATGGCGCGCCACGGTTCCTCCCTTCGGCTGGGCCGGCTATGGTCGGCCAGTTCTTCCTCGGTCGAGCGGCCCGTGGTTGCGAGCCGCGGTTCATCCACATACAGCCGGCGCACGGCCGCCGCTTCTCCCGTTATCTCCTCTTCCAACGCGCCTCAATCACAAACAAGGAGACAACGGAGGGTCGTCGGGACGTGTGTTTTCGGCCCGCGCCCTCCGCGTTAAGCGGTAGCAATTATCCAAGGATAAACAATGTTTCACGAAGAACGAAGAACAATTTTATTCAAATAAAATTGAAACAATCCACCCTACATTGGAAAAGCTTCGCAGTAGTCGAGTGTCGCTGGAAGACGGCGTCAACTCGTTGACATCGAGGAAGAAGAGCCGATGATGGCGCGTCATCGGCATTCCTTGCGGGTGGCTCCTTCTACTTTGATTTGGCCGAATATCGAAGGTGATGATGACATTCCATGGCGGTTCTTCGTTGGAAGGATGGTGTTCTTTCTTTAAGAGAAGAACACCCTTCTCTATTTCTCCAGAGCTCCCACAAAGTTCCAACACAAACAAGTGCCAAAATAATATAATAGCTAAGCTATTATTTTATTCACACATGTAAATCAAAATTCAAAGAATTTAATTAATTAATTAAATAGGATGAACTCATTAATTAATATGTGTTGGCAAAAATTTAAAGAGAGAGAGGGGGGAGGTGAAGAAAAATCATAAATAAGGAGGTTGTCGTAATAAAGGGGAATTAATTGGGGAGTTTGAGGAGAGTTATGGGAGATGAGAGGTTGGGGCTCGTGTGGGCCCCACCTCTCAAATATCCACACATGGGACGTTAGGTGGGTGTAGGACCCACCAATAACTTCACATGGGAGGAACTAACTTCCATAAATATATAAAATTGTTCTAAACAATTTTATTTAACTTCTTAATCAAACCCCTATTTTTAACTTTCAACCCACATAAAACACAATTGTGGTAAAGGTACCCTTAAGAAATTACTCGTGTTGCAAGTTCATCAGTGTCCTCGGATTTCAATTCTGAGCACCGGTTCAAAATATAGAAAAACCCGCACGTACGTTTACTGAACGTACCCGAACAAAAACTTCAGAAATTGATTCCGGGCACACCGGGCCTCGAAATCAAGTACCGTCAGAAGCCACAGACTCGTAAAATTCCAAAGAATTAAGAAAAAAAATTCTCTGAAAATTACGGTTCTTTACAGTATAATCCTCATGATCCTAAAATATTTTGGACTGTATCATAATAACAACAATAAAAACTACCACATAGTTATTATGGTAGTCCTTAAAGACTCTATTCATCAAATATATAAAAATAGTAGGAGCATTAGTCAAGCCGTATAGAATAACAAGAAACTCATAATACCCATATATTTATTTGAATGAGATCTTAGTAATATCTTCTTTCTTCACCATCAATTGATGATAACCAGCTTAAAGATCATTCTTGGAGAAGAATTAAGCCCCTCTAAGCCAGTCAAACAAATCATCAATCCTTGGAAGTGGGTATTTTTTCTTCACTGCAATCCCTTTATGTTCTCTATAATCAATGCACAATTGTATTGATCCATCCTTCTTTTTTCACAAAGAGAATAGGTTCCACCCAAGGAGACATATTTGGCTGAATAAACTCCTTCTCTAAAATATCTTGGAGGTACTTATTTAATTCCTCCATCTCCAAATTAGCTATTCGATATGCGATCTTTGATATCAGATTGGATTTATAAATAAGTTCAATGGAGAACTCTACCTCTATTTTTTGGGGTTTACAAGGTAACTCCTTAGGAAATACGTCAACGTATTTAGGAACGATGAGGACATTCTCTATTCATATACTTTTTTTATCTTTCTTCATATTCACTGATAAATTCCATAAAGAAGGCTATGGATGTGATCCTTTTGAAAACAAATGTCATTTTTATATTCAAGACTATTGAGATTCTCTTACTTTTGCAATTGATTTTAGTATTATGCTTTGACAGCTAGTCCATCCCTAGTATAATGTTGAATTCTATCATGGGAATGAATATTTGATTTTTGATGAGATTATGCTCACCAAATTAAATAATGGAGTTTATATACAGTGTCGATGCTTGGATAATCCCTCTAGGATTCCTGAATGATAGTTGTACTTCTAGAAGTTTAGGGATTGATTCTACATTCTTTGAAAAAATGGAGGAATGAAAGGAATGAATATAAAAAGAATCAAACAATGTACTTGCTAGCTTTGAGAGAACAACGAGAGTAAATACCACCCCATCATTTGGAACTTCAACTTCAGCCATCGTGATAGGAAAAGATAGGCCTTTCTCCCTTGGCCTATGCTGAGGTTGATAGTGATTCCCCTATACTTCCCTCAAATTTGGATAGTGATTAGAAAAGTGTTCAAGATGTCCACACCAGAATCATTGAACTTAAGGTAGGGACTACACCATCTTACCTTTGTTTTTACTGTTGAGAAGTTTAGGCTTCACCTCACTATGACAGTTCTGAGAAATATGGCCATATCTTCCACACTTGTAGCTTTTCAGACTTCTGAGTATTAAATTCGATGAATTATTCGTCCCATATTTATTACTTGTGGAAAGTTCCACTTGATTTCCTCTTATTTCTTGATCAAAGATCCTCCCCAAGTTTGGCTTAAAATATCTATTCTTTTCATTCGATTTTTGGGACCACTATGTCTCACCAAACTTCATCTCAACTTTCATAGCACTTCGTACTATCTCCCCATAGCTGTCATAGTCTGGATTAATAAGATTCTTCCATAGATGGGGTCATAGCTAACTGAATAATGTATCAACCTCTCCATTAGGATCCATGAAAAGGCTATAGGTTTAGTGAGAAATTCTTGTGATGTTTATCTCATAGCTTTTCATATATTTTTTCTCCTTCTAATTCATCTCTAGGAATTTCTACTCCATGTTTGTTCTCATCAAACGGGAAAAACATTTTTTGAAAAAGGTTCCCCTGAACTCTTCCCACCATATATCTTTAATATCCACTCTAAGATTCGTGTTTTTAACCCATGTCTACCACTGATCAGCTTATCCCTCTAAGAGGTACACAACTAGGGTGAATTTGTAAGAACCCGGATCTTAGTTTCAGGTACACCTTTCCTTTTTCTGGAGTTTTTAAGAAAAATGGAGTTTCTGGAAAATTTTAAAGTACACGCCATGTACTTTCTGAGTACACGCTATGTACTCTTTTCCTGCTCGAAGCCGTGTGATGTCCATGTCCGGGCCACACACACGGTGTGTAGGGGGAATGTGGAGGCCGATTTTGGCGGAGTACGGAAAAACCTAGTACACACCGTGTACTCTAAAAGTTCACACCGTGTAATTTGTTTTTCTCTAAATGCACCGGGGTCGCGCCTGACAGACAGAACACACCCATTCTCCGGGTTCTTTGTTCGAGAGCGACCCGTATGGCCAGATCTTCCCCGAGCCCCCGTGCCTCAGTTTGATCTCCGTTCTAACCACCGTTGATTGTGTTGGGATCACCTCAATGAGCTCTTTCTTCTGCTTTAGACTTGTTCCATGGTTCCTCCTCATTTTCAAGATGTCGTGGGTTGAGTGTTTTGTGTGTTTTCTCAGATCTATGATGTTATAGGTAGAATCAGTCGTCATGGTTCAAGTATATCGATCTCCTAGGATCGAGGTAGGTGGTTGGTGCCTTTCTGTAGAAATTCTTTGAGTGTCTTGTGCAATTGCGCCAATTCCCTTGTACGGGAATTGTGTGTTTTCCTATTTTTCCCTTGATTGATTGCCTTCTTTTCTTGATTGTTGTAGTAGAGGTTTACCCAGGTGAATAGAGTAGTTTTTGTTGTACTCTGGATGTTTTCCATGCTTGTTTTGCTTGTTTGGCATTTTCCAGTTGCCATGCCTAGTTGTAGGATAGTGGAACTGTTATGATGTTGTGACTTAGAATGATTGACAAGTAGTTCTTGAGGTTTACTTGGGCGATACACACGTGATGAGCATGTTAATTCCACACAGGACTGAGAGAACCTAGTGTAGTAGACCAAAGGGAGAATAGACGTAACAGATTCTCCATAGTGTCTTTTAATTTGATGCGAGACCACAGGGGGAATTGACGATGAGTGCTTCCTCAGAGAGTCTGTAGTTCCTCAACGCAGGCCACAAGGGGAATGAGACGTTGAGTGCTTCCCCATAGAGCCTTTAGTACGATACGAGACTATAGGGGGAATTGACGGTGAGTACTTCCTCAGAGAGTCTATTCTTAGCTGAACCAGAGGGGTGAGACTGTGTGTTCCTCCTAGAGGGTTGCTAGTACTTGTAGGTTAAACCTTAGGGGTTAGGCTATTAGAGCTACCCAGAGGGTTACCTGTTTTCTTCTTGTTGCTGATTGTTTACTTGTGTACATTATATGTTAGAACTGTGGATTGTAGCTGCCATGTACTTTTCTGTTTACTGCATCCTGCACTTTTACTTACCTTGTATTCATTGACTGTTAGGCACAGATCTTTGGGTGATTGCCTACTGGGATTGTATCTCACACCCTGTTTGGGCCATGCATTTGGGCCCAAGAAGACTTTGTTGTTGCAGTAATAGATAAGGGAAAGCCCCCTTCCGGCACAGATTGTTTACTTGTGTACTTTATATGTTAGAACTGTGGATTGTAGCTGCCGTGTACTTTTCGGTTTACTGCTTCCTGCACTTTTACTTACCTTGTATTCATTGACTGTTAGGCATAGATCTTTGGGTGATTGCCTACTGGGATTGTATCTCACACCCAGTTTGGGCCATGCTTTTGGGCCCAAGAAGACTTTGTTGTTGTAGTAATAGATAAGGGCAATCCCCCTTCGACTTCCGGTACGTGATTTCTTGGAGCTGGAGAGCAAGGGACCGATCTTAGGCTTGCGATGCTGAGGAATTTACACTGTTTTCTATTGAACTTTGTTTTTCAATTGTATTTCTGCATGTTGGTTTTTTTACTACTTTCCATAGACATATGTACCATGTTTCATCATCATTATTTTATACAATGCTTCTGCTGTTCAGTTCAGTGGTTGTATGCTGTTTATTGTTTCCGCTATTGCGTATGGTTGTTCTTCCACTGTATACTTTACTGAATGAGGGCTTAATTTCCCCCACCGACACACCAAGTCCCTCGCTGCTAGTCGGCAGCCTCTAGCATTTGGGGAAATGCACTTGAGGTCATGTGACCGACCGGGAACGGGGCGCCTCTGGGTGGCTTCCAGAACCAGGACGTTACAAAGTGGTATCAGAGGAGTTATCTTCTCTTGCTTTACTATTTGGAGACTTTAGCCAGGGATAGGATGGATTCGGTACTTGGTATTAAGTTGTTCTCAGGAGTATCTAACCTATGTACAGGGAAAAGCCATACTACCTCAGTAATTAAAGTTGCTGGTTTTGAGATATTACGGTTGATATGATTTCACCTAGAGTGATTCACATGCTTTGTGTTGTTATTTTCTTGATGATTTCGGTTCTATTTCTATCGCAACATGATGAGATGAGGGTATGCCATCTCATGAATCATATAGGTACTTGTATAAATCACATGCCATGCATTCTTTCCATGCCATATAGGGTGCATTAACGAATGCATCCTGTTGTGATATACATTGTGTAGATTATGCATGCTGTTGTGATAGATGCTTGATAGAATCCCTGCTGCCTTGTTAGAGGATTGATTGATTCCTACTTTGCTTAAATGAACTCCAAATTTTGATTCTTGAGGTGTTACGGGCCCTCTCGAATCAGAAATTGGTGGATCATGATCCTATTTTCTCTTATCTATGACTATAGGAGATTCCAAGCTTTGATTCGCGGGGAGTATGGGCCCTCACGGATCAGAACTTGGCACCTCTTTGCCATGTTTTCAGTGTTTCCAGGATTCTGTGCAGTTTCTGATCTACTGCCCAGAAAAACCCAAAATACACGGCGTGTACTTTTCAGATACATGCTATGTAGTTTTCAGGTCGTGTCACTGACTGTGTGAGTAGAAACACGGTTTCGTGAGAGTAACTTCAGGAACACGCTGTGTACGGTTGGTACACGCCATGTAGTTCGGAGCCGTGTACCTGACCATGTCACAAAAAACATTGGTCAGGGAAGCTCGAGTAAAACACGTCGTGTAGTAAAGGAAAACTCTGTGTAGTCTTTTCCAGGTACCCAGTCGTGTCACGAACAACACGGGTCGGCATTACCTTCTCCTAGACATGCCGTGTTGTTTTAGGAACACACCGTGTAGTCTTGTTCAGGTACCCGGCGGTGTCACGAACAACACGGGATGGTGTCACCTTCACCTATACACACCGTGTTTTTTCTATACACACTATGTTTGTTCAGAACACGCCGTGTAAGGTCCATCCTTGTAGACGGCCGTGTATTTTAACAACACGGACCGTCGAAGCTTGTCTAGTACACGCCGTGTTTTTTCAGAACACGTCGTGTAGTCTCGAGTTAAGTTAGACCATGTGGGTTAGCCATGTAAATAGACTCGGGAAGGGGGATATTTTTCAAGTACACATCGTGTGTTGGGTCAACACGCTATGTAGTTTGAGGTGTTACACGACTTGTAGGGCAGGGGTACACGCCCATGTTAGTGGCTTAAGAAGACACACCATGTAGGTTTTATACACGCCGTGTAGTCGTGTTTTGTAGACTTGTGTGTTTTCCTTCACCTGTTCCCGTTTTGTACTCTTGTGTTCTCTGTCTCTGTTAATTATGATCTAAGGTGTGCTTTTGATCTTTCAGATTTATGCCTCCTAGACATCCTCCGGTTGTACGTCTGTCGTCAGGTAGTGATTAGATGCCAGATATGGCTGATTAGGGACTTCCTGCCGATCCTCCAGTTGGGCCATCATTGGCACCAGCTGTCATACCAGTTTTAGGCGCTGATGCACAGTTTAGGGAAGGGTTTATGTGGATGATGCAGACCTTTCAGAGAGCACTGCTTCCTGCCTCGACTATGACAGACCTGACGTGGGTTTTTCAGCAGCATCATCGTCCCACGTTCTCTGAAGAAGGAGGACCATAGGCTGTAGAGTCATGGATGGAAGCCATGTTAACTATCTTTGAGCATATGGAGACACCTCCAGAGAGGCGGGTCAAGCTCGCTACCTACATACACTGAGACTCCGCCAAGAGGTGGTGGGAAGTGATCTCACAGGTGGGTCATCAGCAGGTTATGGCTTGGGAGGAGTTTCATCACGTATTTTATGAGTACTTCTACCCGAAGACAATGAGGGCCGACCGAGCCTGGGAGTTCCTGATCTTAGAGCAGGGTACTCTTTCTGTCATGGATTAATCCCCTCATTTTGCCGAGCTTTAGTGTTTCACACCCCTCCGGGATGGGAGTGGGGTGTTCTTAGCAAGGAAGTTCGAGGATGGTCTCAGGCAGGAGATCCGCTCACAGGTTAATATCTTCCAGTTGACTTCAATTACTTCCATCGTCAACTAGGAACTAATTGAGGAGCGCAATCCGAGAGACTCCGGAGCTGTGAGCAAGGGCGGTTCTGCTTCCAGAGCTAGTTTTCCTCCAGATGACAGTAAGAAGCGCCGTAGGGAGTCTATGCGTGATGATCCGAGGAAGCGAGATGCATCGTCAGGAAGTCAGGTGGTATGCTACCAGTGCTTCCGGTTAGGGCACACAAGGCCACAGTGCCAGAGAGACCCCATGGAGTGCCGATCTTGCGGCAAGATGGGTCACCATCAGCATTTATTCCAGGTTTTCTTACCAGAAGATGGAGACCAGGGTTCTTCTATGACTCCATGTTCAGGAGCCGCACCACCAGTTTCTCATCAGTCGGGGAACTGGAGTTCTTCTGGCCATTCGGACCAAGGTGGAGGTCGAGGCCATGGAGGTCAGCCACCAATCCCTTAGCACCAGCAAGGAGGATCAGCTCAGAGTGGTCATCCAGGGGCGCAGGGCTGCGGTGAAGGCCAGTCTTTCAATGTGGAGTAGACTTATTAAGAGAAGGATCCCAGTCCTTCTAAAGTTTGAGGTACGATTTTAGTAGCCTCAGTTTTATCTTCAGCTCTTTTCGATACTGGTGCTATGCGTAGTTTTATCTCTGTTGCTGCTATGGAGATCGTTGGGCTCTGTGTATTTTATTCTACCGACTCGTTGACACTAGACACACCTTTGGGGATAAGGACATCTAGTGTAGGCTAGTGTAGGGAGTTCCCTCTCGTGGTTGCATGGTATCGTTTCTGATGGGATCTCTATGTCCTAGAGATGAAAAGCTATGATTTCATCCTTGGGATAGACTGGTTGGTTCCCTTCTAGGCAGTCTTCGACTGTTATCGTTGTAGAGTGAGTTTCGTTTCACTAGAGGGTGAATCTTTTCTTCATAGAGGCGAATGGGATGTTCAGGCGAGTCGAGCAGGACTCGAGCATCATGGGCTAGGAAGGGTGACAGCCCAGATTGCTAGTATATATCTGGATAACCAGGGGACTTCACAGTTGGACCTTCCTCCAGTGGTGGATCATTTCAGAAACCTCTTTCCATGGGACTTTTCAGGTTTTCCTCTGGAGCGTGAGGTAGACTTCTCGATTGAGCTCGAGCTAGGAGCGGCACCGATGTCCATTCCTCCTTATAGGATGGCTACACATGAGTTGCAGGAACTCAAGAAACAGTTGGAGGAGTGGCAGGCAAAGGGTTTCATCCAACCCAATACTTCTCCTTGGGGTTCGCCTGTCCTGTTTGCGAAGAAGGCAGACGATACCCTTCAGCTCTGTGTGGATTATTGGAAGCTGAAACAGTTGACGGTCAAGAACTGATATCCCTTGCCAATGATTGATGACCTCTTTGATCAGATTCGAGGAGCCCGGGTGTTCTCGAAGATCGATTTGAGGTCTAGTTATCATCAGTTGCGCGTTAGACCATCAGATATACCTCTGACAGCCTTCAGGAGCAGATATGGTCTATACGAGTATACAGTCATGTTGTTCGGTCTCATGAATGCACATGTAGTTTTTGTGGCACTGATGAACCAAGTGTTCCATCCTTACTTGGACTCCTTCGTCGTGGTCTTCGTGGACGATATCTTGGTGTACTCTCACACTCGACACGACCATGCCACACATCATGAAATAATTTTGAGTACACTGAGAGAGAATCAGATTTAAGCTAAACTCTCAAGGTGCCACTTTTGGATGGATCAAATTCACTTCTTGGGTTACGTCATCTCAGAGGCAGGAGTATCTATGGACCGAGAGAATGTGAGATCTGTAGTTTCTTGGGAGCATCCGAAGAACGTTTTTGAGGTATGGAGTTTTCTAGGGCTGGATGGATACTACAGATGCTTAATTCAGGACTTCTCACGCCTAGAATAACCTTTGACAGGTCTGACCAAGAAGGGGGCGAAGTTCGTATGGTCAGATTCTTGCGAGTCAGTCTTTCAGGAGCTAAAGGGAAGACTGATGACGGCACCGATACTAGCCTTGCGAGAGCCAGACAAGAGCTAAACTGTTTATTGTGATGCTTCAGGTATCGGTCTAGGAGCTGTGCTTATGAATGGAGATGGAGTCGCTGTGTACGGGTCTCGGCAGTTGAGGCCACATGAGAGGAAATACCTTACGTACGATCTGGATTTGGCAGCTATTGTTCACGCCTTACACTATTGGAGACACTATCTTCTGGGAGAGCACTTTGTGGTCTTCACCGACCATAATAGTCTCAAGTATATCTTCAATCAGCGTGATTTGAATCTGAGGCAGTGTAGGTGGGTTGAGTATCTTCAGTCTTTCGATTTTGAGCTCGCCTATACACCAGAAAAGGGAAACGCAGTGGCAGATGCATTGAGCAGGAGAAATCAGATTCATGCAGTTCAGGAGGCCAGCAATGAGTGTCAACTTATGGCTCTGTTCTCTGAGATGCATTTAGAGGTGCACGACAGACAGGGACAGACTGTCCTATCTTCTATAGCTGTTACCTCTACACTACTTTATTAGGTACGAATGAGGCATCTATCAGACTCAGAAGACTTAGTCCTGTGGGAGAGCGCGTCCGGAGAGGAACCTCTTCCTAGATGGACAGTGGGCGAGGATGAGATCTTGTGTTTCCAAGGGCGCGTATAGGTTCCAGAAGACATAAGCAAGGAGCTGATGTGGGATTTTCATTCCTCAGTTTGGGCAGTTCATCCTGGAGTCACCAAGATGTATCGGGATCTTCACCGCCAGTACTGGTGTCTAGGTATGGAGAAATATGTTTTTGGTTTCATCTTGCGGTGTTCTACTTGTTAGCAGGTGAAGGCGGAGCACCAGCAACCAGAAAACCTTTTACAGAAGTTACCCATTCCAGAGTGGAAGTGGAACTATGTTGTGATGGACTTCGTGACCGGGTTGCTGAGGTCACCTCGAGGGAATGATGCTGTTTGGGTTATCGTCGACAGGCTCATGAAGGTTGCTCACTTCTTGCCGATCAAGGAGGCCTTTAGTGTCAATGATCTGAGATGACTTTACATCATAGAGATCGTTTGACTGCATAGAGTTCCACGCTCTATAGTTTCAGACATGGACGCATGCTTTACTTCTCAGTTCTGGAAGAGACTTCAGAAGGCTTTGGGTACCCAGGTACTTTTGAGTATAACATATCATCCCCAAACTGATGGCCAGTCTGAGCGCATGATCCCAGTGTTTGAGGATATGCTCCGAGCTTGCATCCTAGACTTTGGCAGTTCTTGGGAGAAGCATATTCCTCTAGTGGAGTTTTCCTACAACAACAGTTTCTAGGAAACCAATCAGATGGCACCATACAAGGATTTGTATGGTAGGCCATGTCGATCACCCTTATGCTGGCTGGAGGCAAGAGATGTAGCTTTGTTGGGACCTCGTCTTATTCAGGAAACCTCAGAGCAGATAGAGTTGATTCAGAAGAGGATAGCTACAACACAGTCTCAGCAGAAGTCTTATGCTGATCAACAGAGACGACCTCTGGAGTTCGAGGCCAGGGATCAGGTCTTCCTATGTGTCGCACCAAGGTTGGGACACAAGAGGATTCAGAGATAGGGTAAGCTTTCACCGCGGTACGTCAGGCCGTTTGATTTATTGGATAGAGTTGGGCCGATTTCCTATCGATTACAGCTACCCCAGTGTTACCGAGCCATGCATGACGTCTTCCACATCTCTCAGCTCCGACGTTACTTTTCATACCCGTCTCATGTCTTTCAGCCTGAGGAGGTTGATCTCGAAGCAGATGCATCGTTCGAGGAGGATCCTATCCGGATTGTCGATCGAAGTACGAAGGTTCTCCGTGGGCAGTCTGTCCCCCTTGTACGGGTGCTATTGAAGCATGGGAAAGTACAAGACGAGACCTAAGAGAGGGAGGTCGATGTATGATCACAGTGGCCGGAGCTTCTTAGAGTTTCTTCTTCTACGCCTTTCTAGGGAAATTTGGGGACAAATTTCTTTAAGGGGGGGAGTTTGTAAGAACCCAGATCTTTGTTTCAGGTACGCCTTTCCTTTTTCTAGAGTTTTTAAGAAAAATGGAGTTTCTAGAAAATTTTGAAGTACACTCCATGTACTCTTTTCCCACTCAAAGCCGTGTGTTGGCCGTGTTCGGGCCACACACACGGTGTGTAGGGGTGACGTGGATGCTGATTTTGGCGGAGTATAAAAAAACCTAGTAGACGTCGTGTTCTCTAAAAGTACACTCCGTGTACTTTTCTTTTTTTTTCTCTAAATACACAGGGGTCACGCCTGACAGATAGAACACACCCCTTCTCCAGGTTCTTCATTTGAGAGCGACCCGTACGACTGGATCTTCCCAGAGCCCCTGTGCCTCCGTCCGATCTTCGTTCCAGCCGCCATTGATTGCATTGGGATCACCTCAGTGAGCTCTTTCTTCTTCTTTAGCCTTGTTCCATGGTTCCTCCTCATTTTCATGTTGTCGTGGGTTGAGTGTATTGTGCTCTTTCTTAGATCTACGACGTTCTAGGGATAATCAGAAGGCGTGGTTCAAGTATATCAATCTCCTATGATCGAGGTAGGTGGTTGGTGCCTTTCTGTAGAAATTATTTGAGTATCATGTGCAATTGTGCCAATTCCCTTGTATGGGAATTGTGCGTTTTCCTATTTGGACCTTGACTGATTGCCTGCTTTTCTTGATTTCTGTATTAGAGGTCTACCCTGGTGAATAGAGTAGTTTTTGTTGTACTCTGGATGTTTTCCATGCTTGTTTTTCTTGTTTTTCATTTTCCAGTTGCCATGCCTAGTTGTAGGATAGTGTAATTGTAATACTGTTATGTTTTTGTGCCTTAGAATGATAGCCAAGTAGTTCTTGAGGTTTATTTGGGAAATACACATGCGCTGAGCATGATAATTTCACACAGGACTGAGAGAACCTAGTGTAGTAGACCAAAGGGAGAATGGATGTAAGGGCTTCTCCAGAGTGTCTTTTAATTCGATGCGAGAAAATAGGGGGAATTGATGATGAGTGCTTCCTCAGAGATTCTGTAGTTCCTCGATGCGGGCCACTGGGGGAATGATAGGTTGAGTGCTTCCCTAGAGAGCCTTTAGTACGATACGAGACTATAGGAGGAATTGACGGTGAGTGCTTCCTCAGATAGTCTATTCTTAGCTAAACCGGAGGGGTGAGACTGTGTGTGCCTCCTAGATGGTTTCTAGTACTTGTAGGTTGAACCTTAGGGGTTATGCTTTGAGAGCTACCCAAAGGGTTACCAATTTTCTTCATGTTGCTGGTTGTTTACTTGTGTACTTTATATGTTAGAACTGTGGATTGTGGCTGCTGTGTACTTTTCTATTTACTACTTCCTGCACTTTTACTTGCCTTTATTCATTGACTGTTAGGCACAGATCTTTGTGTGATTGGCTACTGGGAATGTATCTCACACCCTGTTTGGGCCATGCTTTTGGGTCCAAGAAGACTTTGTTGTTGCAGGAATAGATAAGGGCAAGCGCCCTTCGACTTCCAGTACGTGATTGCTTGGAGCTGGAGACCAAGGGACCGAGCTTAGGTTTTCAATGCTGGGGAGTTTACTTTGTTTTCTTTTGCACTTTTTTTTCATTTGTAATTCATCATGTTGGTTTGTTTACTAATTTCCATAGACATATGTACCATGTTGCATCATCATTATTTTATACATTTCTTCCATTGTTCAGTTCAATTGTCGTATGCTGTTTATTGTTTCCGCTATTGCGTCTGGTTGTTATTCCACTATATACTTTACTGAATGAGGGCATAGTTTCCCCCACCGACTCACCAAGGCCCTCGCTACTAGTCGGAAGACTCTGGAATTTGGGGAAATGCGCTTGAGGTCATGTGACCGACCGGGTACAGGGCGCCTCTGGGTGGCTTCCGGAACTGGGACGTTACAGAATTTATCTTGTTCTAAACAATAGAGTATAGAAAAAATATTTTCTATTGAGATTATAAAATGTTTAGAAATCAATGGGTCAATAGATCCACTGAAAGAAGGAGGCCATTAATGCATAAAGGACTCAATGGAAAGTATTTCCCTTCATAGTGAATCTGGTCTCTCAGCTTGATTAAATTTATTACCCATAACCCTAGTTAGTTTATTCATCATTCTCATGAATAATTCCATTCCGAATTCCATCAGAAGTCCTCTAGCACCTAGTTCGTTGCGCTCACCATTTACATGGTTTCTCATATTTACTACCATTTTATAAAGTAGAAAACCTTTTTCAGAAATGCATTTTATTTAATAATCTTATAATTATAATGTAATTTTATGTATTAAAACATAATTCTTAAATATATTTTTATTTAACAACAATTACATTTTCTATAAATCCTTCATAATAGTTCATAAAAATCTTGTGATTAACCAGAAATATCCCCCAAGAGTGTAAAAATAGGAGTGAAACAAGGCCCGTTATCATGCACCTGTTCATATTTGAGTATAACTCAAATTAGTTTTTTTTACCCCTAGATACATTTATTCTAGATCCACATCCACTTGTTTGTATCCAAACATGTATTTCTTTTTCAGGAACATAATTAATATTTCACAAAAATACCAGGAAGTTTTCCTATATTTAAACTTTTATATAGGGTTCTTCCTAAAGTTTTAAAATTATAATTTCCAAAAATAACTAAACCATAATTTGATACAAACTATGGAATCCTACTTTTTATTACATAACTTTTCATTACATTTTACAAACATAGGATCTTTTAAAGTTTGGTGTTTTTAAAAAAAGGTATATAATACATGAAAACTTAAAACATTATTCTATTCCACATGAAATTATTCTTCAACATTAATCCTAAGTACATTTATTTAATCTCATAATATGGAGACATTCATTAAAGTAAAGGGTTGAGCATAAGGCCCAATAAGGGAAAACAAGGGAAACCATTTGCTTGTGATGTTGAAGAATATCAATATGAACTTGAGGAATTACATAATGGAATGAAAAATAGAAAATAGGAATATCATAATAAAAATTAAATGATTCATAAAATAGAAATGTGGATATAACATTTAATTGAGTCATTCACAAGCTTATTACCAAGGTTTTTCACCGAGGTGTTATAAAAATCACCAAGGTTATTCACCAAGGTATCACAAAACATGTCATATATAGAGATTTAATTATTTATCCAATTCATTGGAGTGATGTCAGGGAGAAAACTTCATATGTATTAATTAATTTTATCTACATATATCATAAAAAACATTTCATAAAAAACCTGTGTAGAATAAAAGAAATAGGTTTCATATCAAGATCATGATGTTTTAGAAAGTACTAAAAAAAGATCTTTTTGTCATTTTGAATCCAAAAAAAAAGGAATGAAGGATTCATGTATGTTAATACCAGAATAAATTAGATAATTTTGACTTATATGTGAATACACCTAGGTAATATGGAGGTCTAGGTATTCAAAAAATAAAATAAAATAGTTTCTTGAGAAAAAGAGAGAAATTTTGAGAATAATATTCTACAGCATAACAGGTATGAAACATGGTTTTAAAAAACATTAAAAAGAGATGAGAAAAGTTTTTTCCATTTATAAAATAATCCTAATATAGTAAAATTATAAAAAAATTTAAATAATAACATAGTATGGAAATTTTAAAGACATACCACATAAAAAGAGAACTTTAAAGGAAAAGAGAAGTAAATATTTCCCTTATCTTGAAGAGTGACTCCTAAAACTCAAATATCGAGACCTTTGGGGATTGATGACACCTTGGGAGGACTCTTTGGTAGGTAAAACTATCATATATTCCTGAATGATGAATTTTAAATTAAAGTAAATGATGAAATGGGTGGATATTTATAGTAAAAGTGAGAGAGTTTTTTATTAATTTTCTTGGACACCTGAATAGTGGTATTTGAAAAACCACGGGCTTTCCCATGGTATTTTCCCATGATATTGGTCATTTGGGATACATAATAAATAATTTTAATCCAAAAGAGTCTACAAAAAGTTTATAATACTCATTAAATAAATATGACATAGTTATCATTTCATTAAACATAACAAAAAACTCAAAATGTATTTTTACTATTCACAAAAAACTAAAGTGTTTTATAAAATTCTCATAAATTCAACCAAACCTAATATTGATGTTATAATTTAAAAAATAAAATTTATTTTATCATAATAATTTTCTAAATATTATAAATTTAACTTTTAACTATAAAAATATTTAATTATTAAAAATAATTGTGGATAAAAAATGTATAGTAAAATGCATAGTAAAATTTTAGACACTTGAAAAAAATAAATTTATTTTATAATTTGTAATTAAATAAAAGAGTTATGATAAAACTATTTCATTATAATAAACATTAATAAAATATTATTTTAATATAATAATTTATATCTCTTTGAAAAGTACAATTTTTACCTAAAAAATCAATTTATCCAATTCCATCTCAATTTTTAAGCAAAACTATTATTAAAATGAAAATGATGAAATAAAAAATTTATTAAAACAAATTGATTAAATTTTAAGTAACAAGGTCCTTGAAACATAACCCCTTATAAAACCTACATAAGACCTAAGGGTGAGGTGTTCGATTATGATAGACTCATGGGGTGGCTCGGCTAACATCACCCAAGTGGTAATATCCAATAACTTGAACTTATCCCATAGGAAGTTTCATTAAACATTGAAATATTTATGCTTATATTGGGCTTGGACAAGAGTTAAACCTAAAGAATATACCTTCCTCCCATGTTTTGACAAATGGGATTCGTATGACACGACTCTACTAGATGCAGCCATCGACTCTTATTTATATATTAATTAACCATTATCATTTTTGTTTATAATACCAATTATAATGCTAAAATGATTATTAAGAGTATTATTTTCAATGGTCATATTTACTAATGGTCATATAATGGTCAAAACCAAAAGGTCAAATTTCAATTATACTAAATTCATTATTATAGGGTTATGATTTTGTTGAGTACAAAATAAAATAACACACATTTTGAGGAAATAATTATCATTCAAAAAGTTCAGGTCGTTATATTAAGTAAACTTATTATACTGATGTTTTTATGTTAATATGGATATAGATGATTAGTTGGATTTGGAAGAAGAATGAAACTTTAATAAACTTGGTTAGTTCCATTACCTCTTTCTAATAAATCCACCTTTGGATCTCTCTTTAAGCCTTCTTGGTTTGGTATTTTGGTGATAAATGAACCTATAGGTCATAGATAATGGTGTTATTAAGTTATTTAGTAAGATATTGTTCAAGTTAAATTACTCCATGTGTATGGATAAGTGAGGAGTAGAAGGGATCCTTCTATAAGTGAGGGGAGTGACATCCCTGTAAATATTCTTAACTTTTAAAATAAATTAGTCATTTTAAATGGAAATAAACATAAAATAAGCTCAATTTCAATGATATAATGAGTTAGGACTAAATAAAATCATAGAATAAAATTATAGACAAGTTTTTGGGAGATTTCTAGACTTATAGCTTCATTTAAATCCCTTTTCACACATTTTAACCTTTATCATTATCACGAGCCAACCAAGACAACCCCCTAAACCAGAACTCAAGTTAGCCTTAACATGGACCGAAGAGAAATCCCTATACTCATGAGTTAGTAACTAGAAATTGGGATTTATGAACGATCAAATGTAAATACTTCTCAACAAGAATATCCAAAATATAAAAAGTAAACATATAAGAATCCATAAATAGTTAGTATTCCAATATAATCAACAAGAGAAAAGTACCACAAAATGGAAAGTACATAACCCAAGTCAAAAAAATTCTAAGACATCACATAAACTAATGATGAAATCACCACTAAAATATCCTTATAAGTGGTAGATCACATACACCAAAAGTCACTACCAACTCCCAAGGTTGTGGTATCATGAACACCCCCACCTCCAAGCTGGGCTTTCCCTTTTCCAAGATGTAGAAACTAATGCCTAAATATTACCAATGATATATGTAGGGTATGATCAAAAATAGTATAGTAGGATCCCAACCATATATTTCATGAGCATTCCATAAAAAATAAACCAAATATTCCTAATTTTAAATAAAACATAGCAAGGTAATATTTTCAAATTTTATAATAAAACATGATTTTCAAATCATTTCAATGTAAGTATAAAATATGAATGAATAATTATTTCCATAAAAATAGGCATGAATAAACATCTCCATAAACAATTAATGTATAAATAATTTTATAATCCGTAGCCCAGTTCACATAGAGCAGGCCCCAGATGAGGATCAGATCACCAGTAGCACTCACCAGAAGCAGAGCTAACCGGATTGGAAGAATGATAGGGTATGGCAACCACCATCGGGACCAGGCACCATGCAACTTTGTACGGGGAAATTCTAGCCGATCATCAATGCAGGTGGGGTGATAAAAGGCAATCAATGATGCAGAAGCTGGGGAGGGGCAGTTCTAGTGGGTTGGGCCTACGGGTCATGTATTGGGGATGGTATGCCTCTGGGCCTTCGGGTCATGTATTACAGGTCATGTCGGGCCTTGTGCCTTGGGCCTAAGGGTCATGTACGGGTTCCCCTTCAACCCTTAAAAGGGGGATTGTCTATAATAAAATAAAAAAGTAGGCCTTCGGGCCATTCGGGCAGTATCATGCATAATTCATTTTTTATCCCAGAACCATAGTTATAATCCCTATGATTAGTTAAATCAAGGATCAAGATACGTCACAATCCCTATGAAATATATATCCTAGTGTGAAAATTTTCATAGTCCTTAGGCCCATTGGGAAAAAAATTCCACCCAAATGAATGAACTCCCTTATCTTATCAATGTTTAGTTAACATTTTCATCATAAATTTTTTTTAGGTAGAGCTAATACATGCCTATAATGATTTTCCTAAACTAAGAACCCAACTACATAGTCTCCCATGTGCTTGAAAGAAATTAGTCAATGGTCAAATCATTTATCTCAAATCAGTTTCATAAATCATCATTCAAGTATCCCAAAATCACATGTTCAATATCCCATTATATTTCAAAAACCAACTTCAAATGGTTTTCCTCAAAACTCATGCCTTTAATAAAAATTCATTTCATTCAAAATACATAAAACATTTCATGCCTTCAGTTCTCAAGAATAATCATCAAATTCATTCTTTAAATCATTCATTTCAATGAGAAATAATTTTATGAAAATCAACACTTTATTTAAAAATACATTACAAAATAGGTTGCATCATACATCATGCCATTTGAAAATGTTTATAAAAATTATAAATTCATTATTTGGAAATAAATTAGAAATTCATTTAAAATAAAACAAGAAATAGTAGATTCAATTGATAGGTATTTCATTTTGAAACCATATACCATAATTCATGGTATCGACAATAACCAATCAAGGGATCCATAATCAGAGTGAAGAAGGGATGGAACTAACCAAGAGGGGATCCAAGAAACACAATTCCAAAATCAAGATCTATATTTATAAATAACACAAGGATCCATAACCCTAGAAAAAATAGAGGCACAAGTAAAGGATAATTCATAATCGAATCAAGGCCACACATACCAAAATATATTCAACGCTCCAATCATAACTTCAATCAAAAAATGTTGAAGGATGGAAGGGAAAAAATTGCCTCAAGAGAGAATCCAAGGTCATAGGGGTTGAATGAATGCTGAAGGAGAATAGTTTAAAAATAAAATGGGGACTTTTGGAAATAATTAAAAATATAACCCATGATTTACTCATCCATATAGGTGCCACTAGCTAGTCGGTGGTGCCAGGAAGAATGCCTACACCACTAGAAAGACCACTGGTTGGCTAGTGGGAATTATTTAGGAATTCCCTACTGCTATCATGCCACCAGATGGTTAGTGGGTATCAGAATCTATCTAGTTGACTTCATGTAGGAAGAATAACTTCTAGAATGACACAAGTTGGCCAGTTGGTCTCAAGGACAGGCCAGTGGACTCCCTGTATTTTTTCACAACTACATAGCTATGTCCACCTAAAATTAAACACTTAAACACCTCCCAAACTCTCAAAAAATAATAAAAACCACTCCTAAACCCTTCAAAGTATATAAAAAGGTAGAAAAAAACAAGAATTGACATGAAAATAAAGAATATATTGGGAAAACAAATATTGTACCTAAATTAAAGAGTTAGAATGTTAAAATTCTCCCCACCATAATGATTTATACCCCAATAAGACCTCATCAAGAAGACTGGTCGACAAATCGATGTGGTCACTTCTCCCTCATCATCATCTCATGCTCCCATGTCTCATGATAATCTTAAAATGACACCATAAAACCCAAACCAAGGTAATAGATATACTCTATAACACCTTAACTTAAAAATAAAAAATCTAAAATGGATACTCAGTCATAGTTATATCTATTTAAAACTCATGATCTTTTAAATTTTAAACATGATATGAGTTTGAAATAAATTTATTAAGACATTAAACTTAAAACATGTTATGGATTGAAGTCATTTGTGGTGTAAAGTAAAAACAGTATGACACCTTTCCAATCCGATCAAAAAACTCAAATGGCCCAACATATCTCAGTGCCAAATTCCCTTATTTTATAAGAATTTGGTGACATAGTTGAGGTGAGGCTCTAAATAACACCTAATCACCAAACAATAAATCTAGAGGATTTTAACACCGACCCACATAATATTTATATTGGCTCTGAGTCCTTACCAACCTCTGAGGAATCATCTAATTCTTTGTCATCATTTCATAGAGCAGGCTAGGACCCACCAAGGCAGCTTCACCAATATCTAACCTATAGAGTGAAGATTTACAACTATAGCCATATAATTAATAAAATGGTTCCATTTTAATGGACACATGATAGATATTATTATATATAAACTCAACTAGTTATAATTTTAAATCCCACACTCCTCTAAAGTCAAGGATGAATAAAATAAGAATGTATTCCAGAATCCATATAGCCCATTCTATATGGCCATCCATACAAGGATGGTATGTTGTGCTAAGATTTACCTAGGATCCTATCACCCCCTCGAGTTATATTCAAAATTGAGATGTGAATTAGGTATCCCTATAATAAATAATTATAGAATAATCTCCACGAAACTTGGAGATATGCTGAAAATACATATTTCCTAAATCATCAAGTTTAGTGTTATCATGAATTGGAATAAAGTGAGCTGATTTGGTAAAATGATCAATCAAAAACTGAATTACATTCTTTCCTCAAGGATTACATGGAAACCCAAAAAATAAATCCATTGATATATTAGGCCATTTATATGATGGAATAGGGAGGGGATGAAGTAGACCAGAAGGATTCGGATGTTCAATCTTGATTTTTTGATAGGAATGACAATGAGAAACAAAATCAAAGAAATCAAATTTCATACATGGACACCCAAATCGATGTATAATATCAAAAAAAAATCTTATTTATTTATGGGTGAATAACACACTAATAATTATGAAAATACCCTATCACAACTATTATCATAGGTGATAGAATAACATAATTGTTCCTAAAGAAAAGTATTCGCTATAAAGATACTGACCATTCATTGATGGTCTCCCCACTATATAAATAATTACTGATACCTCATAACTCATAATTGAGCTACTAATTGTATATGATCATCTCAATAATAGAGTATTCCATTGAACACTTTATAGAATAAACCTAGTCTCACACACCATGAATCCCAAATGCCTACGATCATCGAGTTCCATTAGATTCAACTCCTCCGATGATTCCATCACATCATGGGATAAAAAAATCATATTAAGAGCACCAGTAACAACATTACCCTTTCAAGGGGTGTAGGAAATGTCAAATTTTAATGATTTTATGTACTCTACACATCACATTTATTGAAGATTCAAATCATTCAATGAAAATAAAAAACTCAAGATATTTCATTGGAGTAAATTGTAAACCTTTCCCCCAAAAGGTAGTGTCTATAAATCTTAAGGGGGTGTATCATAGTTGAATATTCTAGAACATGTGTGGTATAGTTCCTCTCATGTGGCCCAAACTGAGGAGAACCATAAGACACCACATGATCTTCCTACATGAGAACGTATCCCAAACCTAAACGTAAATCATAAAAAAGATCATGTAGATTTTTCCATCATTTGGAAGAGTTATCACTACAGATAAAGTCAAATGGTGAGTCAACTCATTGAAAGAAGTCTGAAATTTTGAATCCTAAATGAACATCACTCTATTCTAAGTGAGAGTAATCAACCACTACTGGAACTTGAAGCTATACCAACAAACCTATACCCATGGTTTTGGAAAAACTATTGGTATAAGTGTCTTATTGAAACCTTATACCCATGAGTTTTCCTAAAACATGGGTATAATAACCCTTTTCAAACTCTATACCCACAATTTTACAAAAACCATCGAGATAGGTGCCTCAAAAAAACCTTATATCCACGGTTTTAACAAAGATGTGGGGATATGTGCCTCACAAAAACCTTATACCCATGGTTTTAGAAAAACTGCAGGTATAGGTTCCTCACAAAAACTCTATACCCATGGTTTTAGAAAAATCGTGGGCATAGGTGCCTCACAAAAATACCTATACCCATGATTTTTCCCATACCATGGGTATAAGCTCCCTCTATACCAATTGTTATGCAAGAATCATTGGTATTGGTTCGTTATACAAAACCTATACCCACGGTTTTGGAAAACCATTGGTATAGGTTCCAAAAATCTAGGGACCTCTACCAATGGTTCTAAAAACCGTTGGTAAAGGTCTATACCAACTGTCTTGAGAACCTTTGGTATAGGTCTATACCAATGGTTTAGATAACCTTTAGTGTAGTTCCCCAGATTTTTTTATGAATTATTTTGTAAAATATCATTATATACATAAAAATATATTATATATATTTATATTTATCCGGTTTTATTCACAAATAGTTATAGATTAGTGGTTAGGTCATTGATATATAAGAGAGAGGTTGTGGTTTAAAAACTTGGATGTCTCTTTATTTTTATATTACTTATATTAATGGTTTTAAAAACCATTGGTATAGGTATATACAACTAGTTCTCAAACCGTTGGTATAGGTCTATACCAATGGTTTGAAACTATTAGTATAGACCTATAACAAGGCTTCACCAACCATTGGTATGTACCGATACCAATGGTTTTCCCAAAACCATTGGTATAGGTCTATACCAATGACATAATAGCCAATGGACCTCCAAACCATTAGTATAGGCTATAACAATGGTTTGGGGGCCTATACCAATAGTTTGAAAACGTTGGTATACGATATTTTTTTCAGTATTGAATGGAGAATCCATATTGGATAAATCATTCACAAAAAATGGTAATACCCCAATAAACCCAAGAATCTATGAATCTCAAACAAATTCTATGGTTCCTCTCATTAAATGATAGCTTTCATATTTTTAGGATCATTTTATATATCATGTTTTGAGAGTATGTTCCCCATGAAATTATCCTCCTCAATAAATAATTGGCACATGGATATCTTAGAATAAAGTTAGTGATTCATAAATATATCCAAAACTGATTTCAAATAAAGTATATGATCATCCTCAACTTTTGAATAAACCAAGGCGTCATCCATGAATACCACAATGATAGGGTCATGATACTAGTGGAAAATACTATTCATTAGTGCCATAAACATATCAAGAGCATTATTCTACCTTAATAAATAACAATATAATTAAAGTGGCCATACATAATTCGGAATGCATCCTTTGGAATATCATACTCCTTGATCCCAAGATGGTGGTAAACAGAACAATGATAAATCTTAGATAACCTATTTACCCATTTCAATTGATCTAATAAATCATCAATATATTGAAATAGGCACTTTTTCTTGACCATAACCAGATTTAGTTTCTAGTAATCAACAAATAAGAAAAGGCTTCCACTGGCTTTCTTGAAGAAAAGAACTGATGCTTCCCAAGGAAGAACACTAGGTTGAATAAAGCCTTTGTACATTAAGTCATCTAACTGATACTTTAGTTAATTTAGTTCAAATGGTACCATACATTAAGAGGGAAAATATTTGTCTATGTACCTGGAACCAAGTGGATAGAAAACTCCACCCCACTCCCTGGTTCTAGACTAGAAAAGTCTGATAGAAATACTTCTATAAATTCAATAGCTAGAGAAGAAAGTTCACTATAATAATATTCCTACTCTAGTAAAACGAAATAAAAGAATATCATCTTATCTAGATTCATAAGAGGAGGTTTGGATCAATTATACCTTAAGCCCTATTCTCCCTAGAAAACATTGAACTCCCCATGAGGAGTAGTAAATAATGCCAACCGATGACAACAGTCAATCTGAGATTTATGAGAAACCAACCAGTCTATTCATAGAATAACATATAAGGGATTAATTTAAAGAACAAAAAATTTATATGAAAACATTATATCTAATAAATATAAAGAACAACAGTTTAATTAGATACCCTTATCCCTCTTCATTTCAATAGGTGTTGTAATCACCATCACATAATGCATGATCTTCATTGGAGGATTCAATAGGTCCAAAGTGTGTGTTGACATGAATGAATGATAAGAATTAGTATAAAATAAATTATTTACTAATTATGAAGAAATAAAAATGGTACCTATCACTATTTAATGACCCATATTAGTTCCCACTTAATATTCATCCACTATATGAAGTTTCTTCATTTTTGATGACTATGGTCAGAACCCCATTATTATTAAAGCATCTGACTGTACCATAGTTCTTTCTAGAACTGAAAATCCTGTGCCATTATATAGGGAATCAAAAAACATATAAAAACCTTTTTAAATGGTATAAACATTCACAATGAACTTTAAATATTTTGTGCTTCCATGAAAGCATGATTTGAGTTCCCAATCTTGCAACATTGGAAAAAAATAAGTAGGAATTTACTAGACACTAAATATGATTTGGAATAAGTTTTATATCAAGTAAAACAACTACTATTTACACTATAAGTCTCATTTGAATTTTTATTCCACTTAAAGAAACCAATGAAGTATCCACTAAGAGTAGGTTGAACTCCAGTCAACACTAACTTACAAGAAAGGTTAAATTCCTCCATCAGAGACCTATTTAGAACATAAATATTTGAGGTAAGGTTCAAAATATATATGTGAGACTGGATATTTGATCTAAGTCTCATCTGAAACCTCCGAGCCTTTATCTTTTCATTTTACATGACCTTAGATGAAAATTGATAAAGTTCAAAAAGAAAATTATGGGCGTACTGATTCAATTTCCATTGACCTTGGTAAAGGATGATAAACTTCATAGACTTAACCTATACTTTAAACTTTGGATATAATTTCTCTATAAAAGGTTCTTGAAGCCTTTCCACTCCAATCTCTCATTCTTCTTCACTAGAATTATAGAGTCCCACTATATCTTGTTAGGACCCTCAATATTGAAGAAGAAACACTTCACCTTAATGGAATCTAGCATCTCCAAGAGCTTGAAGAGTCATTAAATATTTCCCAACTATTCCTCCACCTCTCAAGGATAATTTTTACCTATAAGGATGATGGATTATAATGATGAATCTCCATGGATCAATCTATATCATCCCTTCAATGTTCCACCTACTCAGCCGGATTAAGGACATGTGTTTCTCCTTGGTCTATGTCTTGGACCGTGAACAATACTGCCTGTACGAGGTTCTAGTCAATTGGAGGGTTCATTTTTTTTGGTTCATCAAGAGCTACCTCCCATAGTTTGATCAAAAGTCTTATTAAGTACATGGTACTACAAAATATCAGTAGAAAACAAAGGAACATTAGTCAAGAGACACAAGAACATCAACTACCTCAATTAGAACTAAACATAGGAACCCAAATATTAGACCACTATTTTGGAAAAGTGTATAATAAAGTCAATTAATTCCTCAAAGAGACTTTTAATAACCATCCATGGTAACTTAAGGCTAGATATGATGAGATTTGGATATGAAATCGCTCATAAACTACCCCTAAATTCTTGAAAATCTTATGTCCTATTTACCAAGTTATCCCAAAATGCATACCGATATCCAATAAATTATGGAACCACCTTTTGATATGAATTTTTCATACACCAAACCAAATAACTTGTTAAACCATGACTTGAATCTAACCTGACATATACCAAAGGATGTTCTTGATCCCCATGGGCTAGAAAATAGTGTATGGGTATCAATAATGATCAAGGGGAATAATTTTTCCACAATAATAACAAAAAATATACATAAGTAGTGGATAAGAATCCATAAATAGTCTTTATTCCAATATATACAATAATAAAAAAGTACCACAAAAAGGAAATTATATAACCTGAGGTAGAACAATAATCCAAGACATCACATAAACTGAGGATGACATCACCACCAAAATCACTTTATAACAGGTGGATCATATCCTCCACCTACCACTGATAACTCCCAAGGTCGTGCTATCAAGAACACCCACATCCTATGAGGGATGATTTCCCAATCCATAGGCCTAGAAAAGGAAAGTATACATATGTACAAAATCATATATAGGGTTTGAGTAACAATATCCAAGTAGAATCCCACCTAGATATTTCATAATAATTTCATATAAATTAACCCAAATATTATTAATTTTAAATAAAACATGGAATGGAAATATTCTCACAATTTACAATAAACATTGATTTTAAATTATTTAAATGGAATGTATAAAAAAGGTCTGCATAATCAATTCCATCTAAATAGGAATAATAAGAAGCTTAATCAAACAAGCATGAATAAATCATTTTATAAGAACTTGCATGTAAAATTCATTTTCAATAAACGAACCATGGTTATATAACCCAAGCTTAGTTATATCATGACTCAAGGATCCTCAAACTATTAATGAAATATGGCTCCTATTTTTTACACTTCTGTAGATATTAGGCCTATAGGGAAGAGGATTCAACCCCAATGAATGAACTCCCTTCCCCCATCAGAGTGCAGTTGGCGTTGTCACCATCAATACATTTCTAGGTAGATATAATGCATACCTAGAGTGATTTTCCTGGACTACCCATATAACTACCTAGGATCCCATGTTATTTAATGAAATCAATTAAGGGGGAAATAGTTCATCTCAAATTAGTTTCAAAATCCATCATTCAAGAAGTATAAAATCACATTTTCAACATTCTATATCATTTAAAAAATCAACTTCTAACAGATTTCATTAAAAATATTTCCTTTCAAAAAAATTATTTTCATTAAAAATCTATAAAACATTTCATAGCTTCTTTTATCTAGAATCAGAATCAAATTCATTATTCAAATCAATAATTTCATTGAGAAATCATTTTCCAAAAATCAAGACTTTATTTAAAAAAAATTACTAAAGATATTTCATCACACACCATGCTATTTGAAAAAATTTATCAAGAATATGAACTCATTCTTCAGAAATCAATTAGAAATTAATTTCAATTAAAACAACAAATAATGTTTTTAAATTAGGGGTACTATATTATGAAGCTAGCTACATCAATTCATGGTATTGACAATCACCCAATAAGGGATCCACAATTAGAGATACGAAGGGATATATTTAACCAATAGAGGATCCTTGAAACATAATTCACAAATAAACATATATATCCATAAATAACTCAAGGATACATTGTGTGTTTGTAAATAGATACATCTGTAAAGGATAATTCATAATTAGATCAAGTCCACACTTAATTGAAGATATTAATCACTCTAATCGACACATCGATCTATGAAGATTCATGTCTGAAATAACCAAAATCACATCAAGAGAGTCGCCAAGTTTGTAGGGGTAAAATAGAGGCCAAAAGATAAGAGTTTAGAAATAAAATGGAAACATTAGGAAACAATTCACAATAATGCCCATGGTTTTCTCACTCATATCAGTACCACTGGCTAGTCGGTAGTGCCGTAATGAATTTTTTCACCATGAGGAATGCCACCAGCTGGCTGGCGAGATTCCTATTGAAATTACCTAAAACAGAAATTCCAATGGATAGCTAGTGGTTCTAATTAGTGATCCAGTGGACTTCTTATATAAAACCCAACTTACCAACATTCCACTGACTGGCTGGTGCGTCTCACCGATGATCCGATGGGCTGTCAATAGTTTTTTCTCAACATCATGCATATGTCCACTTGAAGGCCAACACTCAGACACCTTAAAAACTCTCATAAAACAACCACATCTCAACCCCAACCCTTAAAAGGATATAAATAATAAGTAAAAAAACAAAAAATAGACAATAAAATCAAGAATATAAAGGGAAACCAAATATCATACCTAAAATAATGAGTCGGGATATTAAAGTCAAGGTGACAAAAATTTACTATGGTAACTCATTTTACTAACCAAAAATGAAATTTAACTCTTTACATAATTAAAATTTATTGATTTTCAGTATGTAATCCATTTTAAAATATTTAATATCTTGAGTTTTTAATAATAATTTTTATATAAGGTTTAAAAACAAAATGAAAAATATTTTTTAGAAAAATGACCTTTTAACCATAAAAATGAATTTACACCAAATAATTTATAGAATTGATCACCAGGGTATTTATTGGTTTATGATTAAAAAAGTTGAGTTATGTGACCTTAAGACCAGTCCAAAACCGAATTTAACCTTATAAATACTTAGTTAAAGAAAAGGATAGAAATTAGATCTTTTATTACAAAAATCGCCACTTAGGTATTAAAAAGGTCAAACATAGGTTTTTAGATTCAAAATAATATTTTAAAATA
The DNA here is from genome assembly GCA_963277665.1 of Viscum album. NCBI lineage: Eukaryota > Viridiplantae > Streptophyta > Magnoliopsida > Santalales > Viscaceae > Viscum > Viscum album. The sequence goes on along the minus strand of OY728120.1, from coordinate 283,894,377 downwards.
TTTAATTTTAATACTTAAGCACACATTTGATCTATACAAATTTTTTTATATACTTTTAATTCATTATTATATAATTATGATGTCATAAAAGTGCCAATATTTATATATAATTTATTTTTTCACTATTCACCCAAAAATCAACAATTTCAAAAAAAATCCCAAATATTCACACTAAGATAATTTGGATATGATTAATTGAAATATAAAGTTCATTTTATAAAATTAAAATTATTAAATTATAAAATTTAGATTTTAATTTAAAATACAAAATATAAAGAAAAAAATATTTATGGAAAAATGGTATTTAAGATTTAAGTGTTCTTTGTACTATTTCATATCATTTTAAAATTAAATTAATGTCAATATATTAATTTAAAAATTGAAATATTAAATATTTACATAATCATTTTTTAAATGCGATAAATTTATTTATTAGGAGAAAATAAAAAATACATTAAAATAATAGATCTTTGAAGAAAAAAATAAATTTTAACATTAAATCATACTAATTATTTATACTATAAATGTAAGAATTTTTAATTGATTACTATATTTTTATTCACTTGAGGTTTTATTGTAATTATAATTTTTCTAAATAATGTTCAAATAATATATCATGACTCATTTTAGTTCGGTGTTACATGTGAAATAATCTATTGGAAATATTTTTTTAAAGAGAAATAAATATACAAAACTTGTGGGTTAATGAATTCTACCCCATTAAAAAGAACTTCTTCCTCAAAATTCCATTACTTATATAAGAAATAGTGAGGGTATTTTTTGATGCATTACATCATCAAGTTTCTATAAAGGTTCTATAAACTTATGATTCTTCTATAAAACATTGACCAGGAGAGTGGTCCTATTATGAATCCTTTTATCCCTTTGATCTTATAAATCCATTGGTTTCTCCAATAAAGAGATATCATATCCCAATTGCATAACTTCCAAGTTTAGTAAATGTGAGTAATCTAGTATGCACTTCCTCAAAAGTTATACATAGATCACATCATGTACCTGAGATAGGTTTGGTGGAAGATCTATGGGATAAGCTACTGTCCTATTATTATTGAGAATCTCTAAGGAACCAATGTATTAAGGGCATATCTTTCCCTTATTTCTAAACACCATAAACCTTTCCAAATGAGATATCCAAATGAATACTTTATCACCAATTCAAACTACAAATATCATCAATGGTTATCAGCATGGATTTTATATCAACATTGTGTTGATTTTATATGTTGTTGAATGGTTCAAACCTTCTCCTCCATTTCTTGGAAAAAGGCCAAGTCCTAACATGTTTCATTCTTTAACTTCATCCCATTATGTCGGAGTTCTATATATATTACCGTATAAAGCCTCATATGATTCCATTTTAATGATAGAGTGGAAACTATTTTTATAAGATATTTTGAGAAGAGGAATATATTGATACCAACTTATTATAAAATCTATCAAGCATTATATTAAAATACCCTACAATGGTTGAATGATCTTTTCAAATTGACCACCAGTTTAAGGATGATATGTCTCACTAAAAATTATCATTATATCTAATTCATATTGAATACTCATATATAATTTTTATGTGATATGTGGATCTTGATAAGTGAAAATTGGAAGTGGTACTATATGCATCCTTAAAACTTAATTTATGTATAACCTATCAAGTTTATTGAGTTTGAAATATTCTTGGATAAGAATAAAATTTTTAGCTTTTTAATATTATCCACTACTCCCCATGTTTAATTATTTCCTTTAAGAGTATTATGAAGGATGATTATGAAATCCATGGTGATATTTTCACATATTCAAACTGCTATAGGAAATGGTTGTATCACCCCCTTACAATTTTTATATTCTGCCTTTACTTTCTGATATACTAGGAATAAAGATATAAAACCTATGATATACTATTTTATTTCACCCTACCATAAGTGTTTCTTAATATATTTATACACCCTCATGTTTCTTGGATTAATAGAGAAGGATGAGATATGTGCTTCATCTAGATGATCCTTCTTATATTCATATTTTAAAGGGAAACATTATTTTTCTAAATCTTAAAACCCTATCATCATCAAAGTTGAACTTCAGGATATTCCAACCTTATAATGTAGTATAACATCATCTTTCTAAGCCTCCTTGTTCATAACATAAATGAATGGTTGAGAAATAAATTGAGAAAGGTAGTATTTCATCCCTTCCTTTATGAGTTCCATATCCATCCTTTGAATATCCATGAGTTTTAGATGTCTTCCAATACTTATTATGAATAAAGTGACGTGATATTTTATACATAGATCATCGAGAACCTTTTTTGATTTCTTATAATGGTAAGGTATGGAGAAATCATAATTTTTGGTCAATTTTAACCATCTCATTTTGAACATATTTAATTATTTCTATGTGAATACATACTTTAAATAGTTATGATCAGTATATATATCACAATATTATCAATAGAGATAATGTCACCAAATATTTAATTCATTGTTTATACATTCTACCTATAGATCATATTTTGGGTAATTGTTATCAAGAGTCTTTAATTGACATGGGGAATAATAAATTACCTTATCATTATACATAAGGAAACATCACAAGGCCATCTTTGAAGCATCACTATATATGAAAAACGCTTCCCCACGGTAGGGAAATTTATGTATTGGTGCAGTGACAAACCTCTTCTTAAGATCCTTGAATCTTTCTTCACAATACTTTTTCTAGATAAAACTTACACCTTTCCATGTTAACTTGGTTAGAGGATTTCACAATCCTAAGAAAGTTCTCATAAAGTGTTGATTGTATTTTTCTAAACCAAGAAAGATGTGGATCATTGTCATAGTGGTTGGTATGGACCACTTTTAAGGAGATATTATATAAAGACATAACATTTATATGATGCATGACTATGTGGATTTCAGGGAATTTTGTGCCACTGTATTAAAAAAATGGCTAGTTTATCTCTCCCACATTGGTTATCATTTAAGGAATCATTTCATAAGATGAAACATACCAGTACTTCCATTCATGAATTTGAAACACGAACAAGCCATGTTATTTAATCATATATTAAAATGCATGATTAAATGTATTATAACTAATTAGTGTCCTCATGGATATATAAATCCATTCACACATGATGGAAGTGTGTGTGTGGATTCTCATCCTAGACTCTCAGACACATGATGCTTTCTTCCTCCCCATCCTTTGTATCATGAGATGATAAAACCTTACAGAGAGTGAAGAGTATTTTTTATATGATGAAATATTAATGCACTATCCGTGGTTACCTTAGGATATGGGAGGCCTTTGCCTTCTACTTTTTGATCCTCATCAAACACATTGTATGAAGATAAAGAAGATGTATATGCATCTTCTGTGAAAGGTTCGTAAAATTTTCAAGTTTTTCATTTCCAATTATTCATCCATTTTCAGTTATTATTATATATAGTTCATGGTAATGGGATTTAGTTCACTTAAACTTGTTCTAATAATCACTATTATACCCTTAATGAATACCAAAAGTGGTATTAGAGTGATATATGTTTTAAGATTTATAAAAATGTTTTTAATAAATGAAGAACACATTTAAAATAGAGAACTGCATTTAACGTCACCATGCTAAAAACAAGGTGTGACCATGTTGTAGATCCACCTCAAAGAACCAAAACACTAAAAGGCTATTCCATGGTGAAAATAGGCTGACCATTTCGGTAACACCATGTAGAGTTCCATGGTGTCTTGTTGGCCATTTTAGGAACATTATGTGTTAAGAGTTAACACAAGTGATACTAGTAGCCACAAAAAAGTCATGGGTAGGGTGGTTCTTGTTTCTGGAAAAAAACATGCCTCATGATGTGACCTTGAACTTCATATTTCTACACTCCATAACACCTCTCTTTTTCTATCAAAACGAGATCCATATTTACACCACGACATTACCCAAAGTCATAGTGCACCTTAACGTGTCTAATTTTTTCATTTTAACATATAATTATTTATAAAATGTTTATGAATAATAGAAAAAAAGAAATTTGGAATATTTATTTATTTATTTATTTATTTATTTATTAAATTGTCTTATAAATTAACTAATTATAAAAAAATATTATTAATTAATTAAATATTTTGAGATAATTTTTTTATAAATATTTAATTTGTATTAAGTGTTGAAAATAAGAAAACACTATTGAAACCTATATGAAAATTCTTATAATTTTAATGTAAAAATTTTATATGGAATTTTTTAACAGTAATATATAAAGAGTTTATAAATTATAAAAATAATGTTAAAATATAAAAAGAGTTTATATTTTGAATTATAAGTTGTTCATAAATAACTAATTTTAAATAGTATAAATTAAAAGAAACATATTTTGGATTTTATTTGAACATTATCAACATTGTTTTAATGAAATAATGTGATCAAAGGTGTAAATGTTATTAATTATATGTTATTTAAATTATGTAAAATAGTTTACATAATTGAAAATGGATTGTAAATTTTTTATAATATATAAAATATCATATTTAAAATAAAATTCCATATAATGATAAATATGAAATATTTCATATTAGTATGATTATAAAATGTTTATATTTAAAATTATGGTATTTCTATAATAGAAAAAGATAAAATTATAAAAAATTATAGTTAGATTTTATTTCATAATTGTTCCTAAATTGTTATCACTTATTTAAATATTTGAAATGATCATTTATTTAGAAGTTATTACATGATTTATTAATATATATATATATATATATATAAATATAATTTTTTATATTTTGAATTTTGTGATTAATTTATTTATGTGATAAATTTATTATAGGACAAAGATATTTTCATTTAATTCTAGGTACATCTCTATAAAATTAAGTTTTTCATCTACATTGTCCTCAATTTGTAATTTAAGTTATTATAATTAATTTAATTGTTGAGAATATTTTGTCTATATTAGGTGTTAGAGATATCATGAATTGAATTATCCCTTGAGTAAATTCTCCTTGAGGAGAGGGATTTGGGGATGAACTACCTTCCAACCCAAAGGCTTATGCCTTGTCCTGAAAAGTAAATGGGGTTAGATGTTGATTTCTTTGGGCTTACTCATGTTGATATTTTCAATATCATATAATTATAGACCTTTAAATTATGTTTTCATGTTCCTTATGCATATTATGAATTTGTATATACATAAATATGTTTGGATACTCTCTTTGGGTTAGTAACATAAACTTGTCGCATTGTGTAAAGTGTTACACAACAATATGGTTTGAACATATTTTTTGGGTGAAGGAAATAGAATTCCAAACTAAATTATTAAAATCAAGCACACATAAAACATAATAAATGTGAGATAATATACTGAGGTTAAATTCTCTTAAAAGACTAAGTCTTAGATTCCTCCAAAACTATACTTGTTGATACCGCGATCTTCAAACCAGGTAGTTTCAAAACAATGTTGGGAATAACAGGATTGTCTTGTTTAAGTAATTCATGTAACAGGTGACACTGAAACATCCTTGGGTAGTTTTATTCCAAAGTGGGGTTCCCATGGATTATCCTTTTTTACCATATTCTTAGAATTTTCTTTGGGATACACTAGATAAGAAACCCTAAGCATTGGTATAACATTGGAAAAGAGTTGAGTATTACCTATATGATGGATATGAAAAAATGGTTTTTCTCTCAACTATCCATGAATCAAAACTATTGTGATTTGGATGAATCCCAATCTATATAACTAAAGTAATGAGTTTCCTGAAAAGTAAAGGTCATTACTTACTACAATATGGACCTTGGACAACTTCAAGTTATGATATATACAAAAGGGGTTATCATTTTAGTGGGATTTTATTAAATAAAAGTCTATTAAATATTTATAAAAATTATACCCATATGATAAAGGAATTTATTCTATAAAAATTACATAATCATAAAATATGATCTCCAGATTAACCATTAGAAAGGAGAAACTAAAGGGTAGAAACATCATTGACTGGTAGGAAAAATTAAGAATAGTTATCAAACAAAAAAGAAAATTTCTATGTGTTGGAAAAACCTCTTACTAAGAAACCAATAGGTGAATCTATTCATAAATAGGATTTAGATAACTATAATAATAATATAAAATATACAGATGAAGTCTCCGCACTCATATTTGTTACCATGGAGTCTAAATTTCAAAAGAAACATGAGATCATAGATTCTTATCAAATGATATATAACCTGAAAATATATATTAGGATAAAGCTAAGAATGCATGATATTAAGTATATAAAGCTATTTCTTAGAGAAATATGAATAAAGGAACCTCAATTTCCACTTTTTTACTCAATATGTTTTGGTACGCCAATGATTTGGAGAGGCTAGGTTCACATCTTAAGATTGTGTTGGACATTTATTTCATTATACAATCACTCTTAAAAATATTGTAATAGTTTTTTGTGAATTATAATATTAATGAATTCTATAGACCATTACTCAATCTACTAAATATGTTTGGGATAATTGAACAAGACATAGGTGTTGCATTCTTGAGTACCATTTTGATGGTACAAAAAGACAAAGTAAAATGTTTTATCTAGAAGGGGAAGAAAAGTGGTTATAGTGAGTTAAAAAATCTAGCTAAGATGAAGATGATGAAATAAGGAATTTTATTATTATAGAAAATTATACTATTGGATAATAAATTTTCCAAATTACATGAATGGTTTCAAGAATCCAAGTAGAGAGTCCACATCTGGTATAAAGGTTATAGAATTCAATTATATTATTTTAATAGGTATATGATATTTATTGTATGATTTAAATTTTTTTTAAATATATAGGGAGTCGGAAGATGATAAATAATTTAAGATTGGATCATTAAGTTTTCTTTCATGTAATAGAGTATAGTAGTTTCTATATTGATGACTTATAATCTTCAAGCACGGATAAAAATTTCATAATATTTTTATTTTTATCTCATTTTTCTCTTGATAAGAGAATGAAAAAATAGTTTTTTGAATGAAATGATATGGGTTTTATTGACACACATAGTTAAGAATTTTTTAATTCTATAACATGTAGTAAAGAAGAATTTAAAACAAGAAGAATAAAAGTTATTTGAAAAGTTCAAACATGTTTCACTAAGGTTCCAATCAATGTTATTCAATACTAGGGTTGTTAGGAAGTAGGGATAATAATACTACATGATTGGATTATCCAGAATACCAGAAGGATTTTAAGAATGTACAAGGAATTTCCACATCAGGTATAAGTGTTATAGAAATTAATTATTTAATTTTGAAGGGTACATAATACATAATGTATATTTTACATGTGTTGTAAATATATACGAGTTCAAAATAAAAAAAATAATTGAATGAGAATGTAATTTATATCCATGTGATGATGTAAAATAATTAAAATATAAAGTATTTTAATGCAAATGAATGTTTCAATCCTGTATTAATCTAAGTAAAGGATGTGTATCCTTATCGAATTTATGTTACATAATTAGAAAAAAAAATTTAACTAATAAAGTGCTTTTATGAACAACATTAGATGACTAATTGTATACACATGGTTTATCAAATTCTATAACATGTTTTGATAATAATACATGGATAAAATATTTTATCCAAGATAAGGTGTTTATCCAACTTTTTTATAAAATATAAGGAAATTTCTTCTAACCACCCATCAATGGTACATTTTAATAAAGTCTTATTTTCAAAAGAAAATACTCCAAACACATATAATACCCTATATTACAATAGTTTATTTGCTAAATATTCCCATTAAAATGAAATAAGTGTTATTTTCTAAACACAAAGAAGTTTTTGTATCTTATAATGATATTCTCAAAAAGAATAGAGTTCCTAAGAGAATAGTGGAAGTTTGTTTAAACATATAGAAGTTAAAAAGTTTAATTGATTTAAACTTTATATACTAAATAAGTTTATTATATATGATGGGAAATAATAATGTAAAAATTGACATTTATTTACCGTAAGAAAGTAAAATTATAGTTAATTTTTACTTAATATTCAAACGATTTTAGTATATATGATGACCAATAAAGATTTAATGTTTTATATTTAGTTATCATGAAAAGTGAATATCACTATTTCTAGAAGTATTATATCAGTAAAATTATATAGATAATTTACTTGATATCCTAAAATAGATTAGGGTATTGAGGTAAAAAGAAATGTAAAGAGTTACATTAGTTTCCATGATGTAGTTAATATAGTTTTATCCTAAATGAGTTTAGGATATTCTCACAAATTAATAATGTAAAAACAATATTTATGAGAATATTTTATGGAAAAATTTTGATTGAAAGGGTTTGAAGGATGATGTTATATACTTAGAAATTGTTATGAGAAGACAATATAATTTGAAATCATAACATTTGATGTTGTGAAATTAAGAAGTTTGAATATGTTCAAATATTTTAATTTTATGAATATGATTCATAAATATCACTAATATTCACCTTTTATTTATTCATAGATGTTACTCACTAAAGGAATTTAGTGGTAGGGTTTTATCCCATGGTTGTATTGATATGTGATAGGAATTACATATAATGTAATGAGTTAACAAAACATTTGAAAGTTTAATATTCATACGGATGATCTGGTAGTTTGTGATACATAAAATGATAGATAAGAACTTATATTTTTTATATTATATATTCTTAAAAGAGTTTTAAGGATATAAAATGTATCATATTAGAGGTAATATAAACTTTATCATGCTCTCACATTGAATGCATAAATGTGTACATATATATTCATTTCATGAAGTTCAATGATAATTGAGCTCCTAATGTATATTTTTGAGTTATCCCTAACGGATTTTCATCACTAAGTATTATAGGTTATGAAGAAACTTCAGGTTAGAGTGAGTAGGTTTCTTGTATAGAGATACAAAATATACCCATGAGGCATACAAAGAAGTTTTTGTGCATTGCATAACCCACTAAGTATACCATATGGAGTGTTTTACATAATGTCGCTGGTACACTAGAGGTGCATGGAATATATTTGGGATATTGATACATGAGGTTGGTGATATACCTAATATGTGAAACTTTATAATTTGATACCATACTTACACAAGTCTATATGATATATTAGCTAATTAAGGTGTGGTTAGGCATGTTTTTTATCAGGTACTCGGTTGGGACTCAAATATATATGGGATTTCCTCCTATATAATGAGTATAACATTTGGGACCTTGATTGAGTTAGATTTTGGAGTGCTTAGATGCACCTAGAAATATATATTATGTTCTTATCTATATGGATGAGTGTATGTGATGTGATATTCCATGTAGATAAATGAAATGTGATGTATTCATCAACCAAGTTACTCTATAGTCATAGAATCTAGAATGTATGAGATGGATATATGGGATTAGCAGAATCTATCTCCCATTGTAACTTGATATTATACATAAAGGAAATATATGATAAATCATATTTTCATACAATGCATACAGGTGGACATTAATATAGAGATACATGTGTTTGAATGAGATCATACTAGATCCCATTATAGTTTGAGTATCATTAATGCTTTTATGGAGGCTGATATTCTCTTACATATATAGATCTAATTATTCATATTTATTACCAATTATATAAAATACCATGGGTTTAAAAATTTTGTTTTACTAAATGGGGATTTTTTTTTTACTTAGAGAGCTATTCTAAGGTGAAATGACACAATGTCTATTAGGATTTAGTGTAAGTGGGAGATTGAAGGAAATATTCCCTAAATCTACAACCTATATATAATGAATGTCTATATATATTTCATATAATTTTATACTACTACCTTTGATAACATGGTTAGATGACCCCTCCCATGTTAGATATCATTTAAGGAACCATTTCATAAGATAAAACATATAAGGAGTTTCATTCATGTATGTGATACATGAACTGGCCATGGAATTTACTCATGCATTACAGTGCATGAGTAAATAAATTAGAACCAAGGAGAATCCTTATAGATATATAAATAAATTTCCCTTAAATGAAAATGTGTGTTTGGTTTCTTGGTTGAAACAATCAAATGACCGATTCTTTCTTCTTCTTCATCCTTTGCATTATGAAATGCTAGAACATCATGGAGGGTGAGGAGTGTCATTCGTAGAATGAATGATTCAGGGATAACATATATATGCCTCTAAATGTGGGAGGCCTTTTTTTGGAACATTTTTTTCTTAATCAAACACACCGGATAAAGATCAATATGATGTATAATCATTGTTATTGAAAGGTATTCACATTTTATAGGTTCTTAATTTCCAATTTGTACAAAATTTTCACATAATATTACATGGAGATCATGAGAATGGGATTTAATTTGATTATTATTATTATACAATCATTATTAGACCCATAAATAATCCCAAAAAACTTTTCTATCACCTATTTTTCAGATGGATCAATAAATACACCATTTATTATGATCACATGACACTAAAATATAATTTTTAGAGCCAAAATTCACACTTGTAGAACTTTTCATACAATTTCTCATTTTTTAAGAGCTTTTTTAAAATCCTTATATTCTCTTAAAGATATCACTTTCTCATATATTATATCCTAATATCATTATTAAATACTAAAAGTAATTTTTTGAAGTGATCTCAAAATATTCAGTTCATTAAATCCATAAAGATTATAGGGGAATTTTTATGCCCAAAAGGCATCATAATGAATTTATAATTTCTATACCTTGTAAAAAAAGATATATTTGGTATGTCATCTCCCACTATACTTAACTTATGGTATCTATATTAATGATAAATATTTGAGAAGTGTGGATCCCCTCTAAATTTATGAAAAAAGTCACCAATATATGGTAGAGGATACTTATTCTTGATTGTGATTTTTTCTAGTTCATGATAATCAAGGAAAAGATTCATTGAACCATGATTATTTTTGAAAAAAGGACAGGTTCACCCCATAGTAAAGTGTTTGGGTATATGAATCCCTTTTCCAATTTATCTTACATTTTCTTTTTCAATTCATATAACTCAAGTAGGGTCATTCTATATGGGGAATTCAATATGAGCATAGATCCTGGTATAAGTTCAATTGAAAAATAATATTCACATTACAAAGGAAGACTAGGAATTTCCCCAGGGAATAGATCAACATATTTTGATACAATAGGAACATATCCAATGTCAAGTTCATTCTCAACCATTTGATCTAATTGTCCCTCACTATTTTGTATCTTGACCCATTTTATTGAATTTTATTCCAAAGGGAGTTTATAATTATCCTTACATTAATATCTAATAATGGGATGATTCTAGATATTAAATGATACTTCTTTATCTCAGTAATTTATATATATATATACATATAGAGAGAGATTTAATCCATTCCCAATATCACATTTAATTCTTCTAAGAAAAGAATAACTTGATTCACATGAATTATATTATAAAAAAAATTGATAAGATAATAGTTTTATACTTTGGATACAACCAATGCACCACCAGATGTTTTCATCCATAATTAAAAATTCAAGTGTTTTAGTGGAGAATATATATTCCTAGAAAACATGTATGATATTAAAAAATGAGAAGCAGCAGAATCAAATAATACATTCATAGGTTTCGAATGGAGAGTAAGTACACCTTTACCACTTAATTGTCATGGTCTACTTCAGTAGTAGTGGTTTCATAGAATCATCATTTTTTCCTTTTTTCTAGAAGGTTGTTGTTGGATATTATCCTCATTATACCTTAGATTGAGAAATGATTTTAGAAACTCTGAAATTCCTTCAATTTTAAGCATTTAAGTGTGGGAGGTTTATGAGTTGGTTCCTTTTTTCCTCCATTGTATTTTTCTCCCTCTTCATTCCTATTTGACAGTCCTGAGCTTAATGCCCAGTTCGTTCACACTTGAAAGGTCTTATTGTTTCTTTTAGAAAATTACTTGGGTGCTTTCCACCATTTTTTTCATATAGGAGGTTAAAATTTCTTTACTCTTTTATCATTCAGGTTTTCATGAAACTTTATCTTATTTTTCTTATCCTAGAATTCATAGAAATACTGACAATATCTTATTTCCATTTTCACCTTAATCACATATCAAAAAATTTATTCATCACTCCTACCTTCCCATAAATTAATCTTTCTTCCTTTTTCATTGTATTCTTAATAATGGCCTACCATTGGTCACCCACACCATCCATGTGATAAATCGAGAAAACAACCTTCCAATGATCTTTACACTATATAACAAAAAATATCTTTATTTTATGTTAATCCTTTTTTTAGAAATTTATATTTTTGAATAACCACTAAATGAAGGTTTAATTTTTTATATGAAGGAATGTAAAAAATGAATCTCCTTCTTTGGTTCATTAAATATCTTGACATAGTTAAAATTATTATTAATTTATTGAGATGTTTATGTGAGAATTGACATGAGGTTTTGGACTCCAGTACCCATCCTGTTTGGTTTATTAGGGGTAAAATTAATGCATTATACTTCACACCCATTTTAAAATTAGTTTCTCCTTGTTATGTCTATTTTCTAACAACAATAGAGGTTAATGTGAGTAATAAGCAGTAAAATATTAATATAACCATAGTAAGCAACAATATATATTTATTTATTCCAAATTATGAATTTCTTACTCTAGGAAACTTTACCCTTATACATAGATACATTCATTTAACATAAATATTTCTATGTTTGGTTCTCTTATACTTCTCAACTTAATCATAAAAAATAACTAAACCGCACTCAGACACCAACTAAGGAGAACCATGCTAAACATGTATATATTTTACATTCTTTTCATAATGTAAACACTAAACATTAAAAAATATCTCAAAATATAGAATAACCAAGGTTTTAGTATATTTGGTGTCTAGGTATACAATCAAAATATTTTTTAACATATTAAATATTTTCCATAAATAATATTAGTTGGAAACCCTTTCTAGACATGTCAAACTTAATGTCCTTTTTCGTAACCTGGGGAATAAAAACACATGAAAAGGTTAAAATCATAATAACAGTAAGGGTAAACATGGTAAATATCAATCAAAGATCACAATTGATCATAATATGAGTATTAATGCATGGGAACAAAATTAGAGTAAATTTATATAAGATAAACATACCCAATAGTACACGAATCATAAATCTTGGCATAATTATCTTATTAAAAAATACGAGTCATAAGACAATAGTCTTGATCCGTGAGAACATATGTAGAATAGAATAGATATATGTAATAAATATAATAATATAAAATCCTAACATTGTGTACATGGATTAACTGTAAACAGATCCATGGATAAGGTTTTCAACAAGAAATCAGGTTCACAAACTGTAACATTGTAGACATAGTTAACCAAAAATAGTTCCATGAATATCATCATCATCATCTAATGAGATATAAATATTTACCAAATTAATTATAGGGATATAACATTCCTACCCACCATCTATGGACAATCCATACATATGGATGCTATAAGAACATATTATCATTCATCATAGCTTAATTAACCCGTGGAAAATAAAGACGATTCACAATAATTTCCTAAAAACATTGTTATAATCCATTTATAGAAATAACTTGTATGCATCCTTAGATAATATCCCTTATGAAACGTAATAATTAAGAAATTATATTTATATATATGAAAAATACTTTAATAAAAACACAAAAAAATTGCTTTGAAAAACAAGAATAAACTGTCTTTTCTTTTGGTAAATTTTTAAAAATAAATAATCCACATAAAAATGGAAATAGGATTTTATTTTTAAAAAATTTAATATTTAAAAGGTATCTTAAAAATTAATAATGATTATAATGGTGATAAAATTATATCAAACAATAAGTGTTAAAAAACATTATTTTTATATCTTTAAAATGAAAGTAAATAATGACACATAAAAACATAAAAAGATTCATTTTTTAAAATATTGTAATGAAATTAAAATATAGTTGAAAATTAGCAGATAAAATCTCTAAAATACTGATAATAATTTTTTTGAAATAGTATAAATAATATGGATATAGTGGGAAAATAATTGGGAAATGATTTTAAAACGTTTAAAACAATGATTTGAAACCCTTACAAATTTTAAAATAAAACCCCCATTAACAGAAACAAATTTATAAGGAAAATAAAATACCTTTAATATAAATAAATTAATTATATAATATTTAAAATAGGTAGTATATACATAATATTAATTAAAATAGTTTTATAATTTAAAACATGTCTCAAAGTAGTAAATTTAAGATAAGAGACCATTGCCACTTTATTAAATTTTGAATCAAAGTACCATGAAAATAGAAACAAAAATAAAACATTAAATACCATTATAATTAAGATAAATCATGAATATATATTTAAAGGAGTAGTGAACACATAATATAAAATAAAACATGGTGTGTAATATGGAACATGTCTCAAGGAATCAAAATTAAGACCCAGAACCCTTACCTTGGAATCACTCATAGATGGACACATTACTACCTCTTATAAAATCGAATTAAATTTATTAAATACCTTATAAATAAAATTTTCATATATATATTTTTTTATTTCTATTTATTATTATATTTTATTCATTTATTGAATTATGTTTTATCACATTGACCACTTGATGTGGTTCAGTAAATTTTCCCCAAACTACAACAGTATGTTAAGCATCGTTAAAAGTGTCCTGAAATAATGTAAATATATCCATAATTTTTTAGGTATTATTTCTTTATTATTCTAGTAGCATATTTTTTTTTAAAAAAATTTCATTCAAAAATAAATTCAAATTAAGAAAATTTTATTAGTATTCTCATTTTAAGAGGTTAAATTTTTTTAATGATCATTTTCTGTTAATGTTTTTAATATAAAATAAGAATTAACTTTAAATAATTTTAATCATGATAAAAATGTTAGTTTTTTTCATTAAATCCGTTTTTATAACTATCCATTCAAAGATGTGATGAAAAATTAAATATGTTGTTCGTAGAGGCGGTAGTCCGCACATAAGCACATGAAATCTTTTAATTTTCTAATGAATTGGATGGAAATAAAGAAGATAATGGTTTATAATTAAATAATCATAATTATGTCATAAATATATTATTTATTAATTAAATATAACTTCAATAACTATTTATCTAAGGAGGTGATGAAAAATGAAATATTTCTTTTATGGAGACTGTAGTCCGCACGTATTCATGAGTGGCATTTTTATTTTCTAACCTATGGAAAGGTGGTAAATGATTGGTTTTCTATCATCATAATAATATTTATGTAAACTAATGATTTTGATGTTGTTTTTCTAAGATAGTTATTTAATATTTGTAAGAGGTGGATAAATAAAGAAACTTAAATGAACTCGGTTAAGATGATTACCTCTTCCTTGGGTATCCTCCTTTGGATATCACCTTAAGCCTTATTAAGATATCCGTTTAGTGATTAAAAAGAACATATGTCATGGATATGGGTGTTTGGAAGTGATTTGGGTATATATTTTTCTATCTAAATTTCTTAAAGTTTGTAGAGAGGTGAGGTGGTGAATGACCCATTTTATAACTAAGGTGAGTGCACTCTTTTAATGACTATCAACTTGTAAAATAAAATAATGAAAATTTCACTGGAAAAGTGGAAAAAAATATTCTTATTTTATAATATAATATGAGGTAGTGTAAAATCAACTAATATAATAAAACTATAAATAAGGTTTTGGGAGATTTTTAGCCTTATCACTTCATTTTAACCCCTTTTTAATCATTTTAACCTTTATTGTGGTGAAACACTTTTACCATGGTAAATATTTTTTATGAAAAAAATGAAAATGAAATTATTAATTAATATTAATAAGCTTATTCAAAACATGAAATCCATTTTACAAGATTAAATAACTAGAGTTGCTAAAAATTACTTTTAATATATGTACGCATGACACAAAGAAAAATAGTTTTTAGAAAAACGACTTCTTAATAATAAATACTAATTTACACCTAAATAAAGTATAGAATTGATCCCATTCCATTTATTGGTTTGTGAGTAAAAAATAAGAGTTATGTGACTTTAAAACCATTCTAAAACCTAATGTAACCATATAAATAATCAATTAATGAAAATAAACAAAAATAATAATTTTTATTTGAATAAAACATCACTTATGATTTAAAAATGCCAAACATAGGTTTCTAAACTCAAATTTATATTTTTAAATGTTTTATTTTAATTCTTAAAAAAATATATAGTCCATACAAAATTTTTTATAAATATTTAAATCATTATGTTTTATGATTATGTGATAAAAGTGATAGTATTTATAACAACTGTATTTTTTCACTATTCACCCAAAAAATAAACCACTTTAGAAAAATAAAAAAATCTACCTAAGATAATTTTGACATGATGAATTAAAAAATTATTTTTATTTAAACAATTTACAATTCTAAAATTAATAAATTTAACTTTTAAATGAAAATTAAAAACATGAAGAAAAAGAGGGAGTTCTCTTTTTTCCCCACACTAACATATGCCCAACGTCGTCTTAAAAGTAGCCAAGAACTTCCCCAAATTCACTGAAGGTTTCCTATCTATTGAAAAATTATTTTTTTAATATAATATGTTTGTTCTGTGAAGATGATCATTGTTTATTCTCTCCAACTAGGTTGGGGCTCTTTAACTCAAAGACTACTCAAAACTGATGCATATTTAAGAAAAAGAAGACTCACAGGTTATAATGTGTTAGGGATCATCCAAAATAATTAAAATCAACTAGATAATATGTTGTGATTGTCACTTTTCTATACTCATGGGCAAGGATTTCCAACATAAAGGAGTCTAGTTATCCCTTAAATTCCTCTACTATATATACCCGCAATAAGAATGTACTGATAACCTATTCCTAACAATGAGTGGGTTTTATTTTTCTAGAATTTCCTAGTGGGATATTTGAGAACTAATATAGCCCTAGGTACATTTGAAATGCTTTTGGATTCATGGTTTGGAGGTGATTAGATAGACTAATAAAAATCTATGAATGGTATATAAGGTGGCTTTGGCAGCCAATTTTTTTACTATTTGGGAGAATCATAATGACATCATATTCAATAACAAGTTATAAAACCTCCAACATATAAATATTATTGTATTCTCGAGGGGTTTTTTATGTTTGATTAAAATTTTAAATTTTATTTCAAAAATAATTTTTAAGGGGTTGAGGGAACCTTGCAATGTTCAAGACAATATCAAATGATAAACCACATATGATATTACTATTCCATTCTAGAATATTTTTGAATGGTTTGAATCCTTCATCCTATATAAGCTCTATTTGATAGTGGTTACCTGCATGTGTGTATCATCCTTGATGATATCATTGAAGTGGAAGTCCATCCTGTCTTATGATTTTTGAAATCTAAATTCCTATTAGTGATCCCAAATAGTAGTACAGTTTGTCTAGATTTCATAATTCCTCACCATCCATGAATATTTTTTTATCCACTGGGTATCGGGGACTCCACCAATCACTTTTATGAAACTAAATACAGATGCCTCATATTCTAATGGAACTTGAGAGGTGGAGGCATAATTCATGACTATTTTGGTTTAGTGGTTATGGATTATAATTCCATTTATGGAAAACATAATCTTTATAATAATAATAATCCAAATCACTTCTTAGCAGCTTGTATCTTTCTAGTTAAATTATTATCTCTCTTTTGGTGGCTAAACCATATTTTTATTTAATTTTCAAATATTTTAAAGACCACCTTATATCTCATAGTTATATTTTTTTAACATTAGGAAATAATGATACCATAACATTTACAATGTATATAATCAACATAAATGGTGTGATGGAAACAAAAAAAGTATTTATTATAGCTACATATAGAAATGAATCATGTTTTCTCAAAAATATTTACTCATTAGGCTCTTTCCCCCATAAAATTTAATATGGTAGGGTTTGAGGATGTACTAGTCCTTCGCCATTTTAGTCATCTACAACCTCTTTTTTGTTTTACCCAATTTTTTTATAATAAAAAATTTATCTATAAATTTTATTTCATATTCTTTAGTAATTAAATAATTTTTGACATATTAGTTTATACATTGAAAAATTAAATATTATAATAATCCTCATTCAAAAGTGATACAATTAATCTATTAGGATAAGATTTATAAAATTTTTAAAAATATATATCTTTGAAAAAAAAATCCATTTTAACATTTAATCATATTAATTATTTTTCTACTAAATGTATAATTTTTTTATTGATTACCATTATTTTACTTGAGGTTTTTTTTCGTTTAATTATTTTTTCTAATAGTGTTCATCAAATATGTCGAATCTTGTTTTATATTAGTGCTATGTGTGAAATAAGATATTCAATAATATTTATTTAAAATAAATATATATACTAAAATTGTGGGTTTCTATATAATGAAAATGAATTATATATCTTAAACAAAAAACTATGGAGACCCTTATTTTGGTTGTTTTCAAAAATAAATTTTATTATATCTATATACGGTTTATATTAAATATAGATGCATATTATTTTTACATATATTTTTATGTTTTGAGTATATTTTTTTAAAACATTGTCAGGTTTTTCTGGGTGTTTTCGGGAAATTTTAGAGTTTTCTAATTATATGAATGATTAGAACATGGTTAGGCCAAACCGTACAACTTTCCTTGAAGATCATGTGACATGTGGTGTTTTGGTATAATGGTTTTCCAAATAGTTTTTTCATGGTTAGTCAAACTATGAAACAAAACCATGTGGCTTCTCCCAGTGCAAAGAAGTAGATTCATGATAGGCGTACAATTTTCCAAACCACCTGGCCAAACCATGTGATGAAATTTAATTAATATGAAAATATATTTTTAAATTGGATATAAACACTAGGGATTCCTCTTAGAGATTTTAGATATCCCAACTTTTTTGATGAGTTATTCTGATGGATCTTATGGGGTTGTATCTTGAAAACTCTAAGTAAGATCTCGTTCTTTGTTGTTCTTCATGTTTTTTTGTATATCTTGTCTCATAATCATGTAAAGAACTATAAATTGGGGATGTTATATACTAATATATGGGTTATATCATGATCTAATGGATTTTATTATATATCCATTATGAGAGATGAAAGTATAGACCAAATCTACCTAGATTGTTGTTCGTCTCTTCAGGAATTTTCATTTTAATTGAATTCTCTTGGATCTATTGATCTTGGGATTATTGAATATGGGTTTCATGGTTCAATGTCTCATCTATCTATATAAGAGAAATCTTTCTCTTTAGATGGTGAAACCCATTCTACTATTAGAAATTCCATGTATTTGAGGTAGGTTGTCTCATAAAAGGCCTTTTTAATGAACCATGATTGATTTCTCAATTTTAATGGGTTTTATAAATTGTTTAATAGAGGGATTTGTTATTCTTTAAATTTTAATGTTTGGAATTATTTTTCAAAAAAGATTCTCCCTTGGGTGTTTTGATTAAAATTTATTTCAAAGAACGTTTTTATGTGCTACAAGTGTCATTTTATTATTTATGTGTAAAATTCCATTTGTATGATTTAATCCATGAAAATAAAATCCTCTATGTATGAGATATTAGTAAAATTGAGACCCTCTAAGTGTGGGTTGTTTTTGAAAATGAAAGCCTCCAAATATAAGATGTTTTTGAACTTTATATCCTCTAAGTGTGTTTTATAGAACATGGGAACCCAAGTTATTTAGGTGGGGTGATATATTTTGTACAAGCATGCTTGGATGGTTTGTGTTTACCTAAGATGAAAATATGATAAAATTTTAACTAAATTTTTTCAGGATAGGGGGTTCACTTATCAGGGTTCTCTCTCATTCTTATGCTTGTGTTCTAGGTATTTGTGTGAAATTGATAATTTGATCATGGATGTGTATAGATCATAATTGGCTTAGACCTAACCTACTATAGGACTAGTTTCTATGGTTCTCCTTTTGGATTGTTGATTTATAAATGCTTTGAGAAATTATTTATATTTAAATTAATTGATGATGGTTGGTTTATACATGTTTTATACACTATTCTAAAAATAGAGGATCTCCATGTTTTATTGCAAACTATTTAAATATATATTTGATTCCTTGTTTTTATTTAAAAGAGAATAATTGGTTTATTTATCAATGACTTCTCATGAAACACTTGTTGGGATCTTATTGGGATCGTTTTTATCACGCCATGTGCATACCATTGGGCATGTGTAACTCTTGTTTTATCTAACATAGGTAAAGGAAAGTCCCTTCATTGAGGTAGTGGGTATCCACATTAGTGGAGTGTGGGATTTTAGTGGAGATATGGTGGTATGTTAGCCTTCATAACACATGGATATGGGTTCTTATTTGTATTATCTACAATGTTTTATCTTTTTTTTTGGCACTTGTATTTACCATTTACCCTTTTATTTTCACAATCCAATATTATATTGACATGTTTTATTTCTTTTATATATATTCCAATTGTTGATTTTTTGTTTTATTATATCAAAAATCATTCACAAAGTTATTTATTAATTCCCAGAAACTTGTCACTAGTCCACGGGAATTGTGAATTCCCTTTAAGACTTGCCACATGCTAGCTTGGGTGTCTAGTTTAGGGATGAAATGGATTGGTTCCTGAAAAATTGGTATCAGAGGATATTTTTTTATTTGGTTTTTATTTATTGGGATGTTCTAGTAGAAAGGAGATATTATTTTAGGACATAAGTGGTTGGTTATGAGTAAGTGTCTAGAAATATTTCATTGTAACAAACCTTAAGTTACCACTACATGTTGGGATGTGTCTTTCATTTTGAGGTTTGATCAAATCTTAGTTATTTTATTTTTTTCTCTTAATTAAAGCTGAGATTTATCACTTTCTTAATGGTATATCTTCTTTCTTTGATGAAGTTCCATGTACCCTTGGAGGCTTCTTATATTTCCTTAGGTGATGCAGATGATGATTCATGAGGAAACCCTCCAATTGATCTTAATTTTATTAAAGATGTAGTACAAGATGTCTAGTACTAGGACCAAGGTGTTTTCCCCACCTCGAATCAAGATAGGAACGTGAAACCAAGGAATATAGGAGATAAAGTTCAATCCCAATAATTGTTTCACAATAAACCACTATATTTCCAATAAACAAATGATCCCCAAGAATCAGAGGATCAGTTAGAGATGATCAAATAAAATTTTTAATTTAGGGAAAATTTAGATTCTATTAAGGTGAAATGTGATAACATTAAGTTAGAAGGGCATAAAAGGACATGGTGGGGTATAGTGGTTCAGGAAAAACAACATGAAGGTTTAGAGTGTAAAGAATTTAAAACCATATTTTTAAAATAGTTTTTCTCTGAATCATTGATGATCACTAAATCTATAGAGTTTCTCACTTCTAAAAACGTGATCAGACTATAACAGAGTATACCAATCATTTTACTGAGATGTTGTATTTTTTATCCTAAGGTTTTATTGAATGAAAAGTTAAAGGCTGAAAGGTCCTATATATGATTGATACTAGATATCCATTATCCATTTTTCATGTTGGATCTTACCTCCAATATTGAATTGGTTAACATATCCTTTGTAGTAGAAATTGACTAGGTAGAAAAGTCAAGGTTTCTTAGAATTTCTCTTCCACATATTATAAGTTTTAGTGGTTACTATCAAAAGAGAAGGAATTAGAATGGGGTTTGTAGATGTGGTAGTAGTGGAACCCATCAGAAAAACTATACCACACCTATAAGGACCCGACCTTAAACATTAAATAATATTGAATTAAGTTAATAATTCACATTGAAGATCTTTTCAGGTTTAGATCTTTAGATAATTAGGTCATAGCATAAAAAAAACAACTTGAATATTACATGTAGACACTTATACCCAGTATCCATTTTTTTATAAAATAAAAACTCTTTGAAAAAAAGTGTCATGTCATGTTCCATGTTTTAGACAGTATGAATTTTCATTGATCCCATACTTGACCCTATTTCACTTAATTTCCTGTGAAAAACATTTCAAAAACTTGGGATGAGTATAAAAACCTCAGTAAGGGATACAAAAAGAAGGAAAACTATTAGTTTTTCAAAACAACAAGTAAACCATGAATAACTTATCATAAGTAATAATTTTCACCTTTATGAAGTAGTAAATACTCTTCACTAAATAAAAGATCATTGCTTACCATTTTTTAACCAAAACGATTACCAAAAAACCCATAGAAAGAACACATAACATATAAATGTAACTTAGGAGATAAAAATACTTAAATGGAATAACCATACGATCGACTTCCACACATATCACTAAATGGAATACCCATACGGCCGACTTCCAAACCCAATGCATTGGAGGTTATAACGTAACCACTAGTCCTAGTTTATCACGACACCACCATCATTTGGTTTATCAGGACCACCCATCAAATGTCCAAGTACCATTATAAAATCATAACATATAAAATATTGAAAATATAAATATTTAACTAATACCATTTCATTTTCAATAAAAATAAATCATTTCAAGATATTTAAATAAAAAATCAATTTCAAAAACCATTTTCAATACCAAAACACCCCAAAAATAGAATAAGGGGTTTCTTTTTCATTTTAAAAATATTAAGGCTTATAGAGGAATCCAACTAACGATTACGGTAGTGGAGAGGTCATTGTCACCGAAAATGATAAAAACATTCCTTTTGTCATTTAGTAAAATGATACGTAGAAATAAGATTTCCTTAGAATGAAATGGAAATTTAAAGGGGGTTATACACCATATAAAAGAAAGTCGTGTATAATTCAAAATATGCCTCAATGAAATGAGATTGAGATGAAGTCCCTTACCTCGTGTACGACTTGACACGTTCATTCTTTAATTTCTTGAATAATAAACTTAAGTTAATTTCTACTTTCTTAAGAACCTTTTTCAAGTTTATTATTCCTTTAAATAACTTATTAACTTTCTATAACAATTGGTTAATTATTTGAGTTCATATCGGACATTTTGTCGATGTTCAGAACTTGAGTTAAAAAATAAACTTGTTATAATTATAAATTGTCCATGTGGTCAAAATTACATTATCTCCAGAATTATTTTCATGATTTAGATATCATATATATCATATATATCTAGTATATATATGTATTTATAAAAGTACATAAAATTTGGAGATAAAAAATGAAATGCACCATCCATGGAGACGGTAAGTCGTACGTACGCATGAACGCTATTTTCATTTCCATTTCATATTTTAATAGAATGAAAACATTATTATACATAGGTATATTAGAATTCCAGTATAATATATAATTTTAGTATCTCCATACTTTATATATCCCACATATGTCATGAACGAGTCATATCACTTTGAGGGGGCGGTAGTCCGCACTTCCTCAAATGAAATTATCTTGTTTACCCATTTTGGAAACCATAAAGGTATGATATAAATGAAAAATAGAAATAGAATATATATTATATATAAATACAGTACCATCATAATGGCCACCATAATAGGTGGTAGGAGATAATCGAACAATCATCGTTTCGTGAGGCAGTAGTTCGTCATCCACAGAAACAGTATGTTCTTCACCCATTAGATGGAGGTGTGTGTAAGTGTAGTTAAAATAATTCTCATTAAAACAATATAGTATATTGAAGATACTGGTGTTGTTATAAAAGAAAGTAATAAAAATATTTTAGGGGGTTGGAGAAGTAAAATAAAAGAAAAGAACTTAAAAGAAGATGTTACCTTTAAATCTGGTAACTCCCTTTGGTTTGAACCAAAAGGATTTATTGAAGTGCCTTATACCTAAAGTATGGTTTCTAGGTGGAAAAAAGGGATATATGGAGCTTAATTGGTCAGATGTTGGATGAGTCAAGGGGCTTGAGAGGTGTGAGTAATGAGTTAGAGTTGATGGGTTTTTATAAGGGGGAGGAGGGTCTATTTAGGAAAGTTTGAAAATATTATTTTATTATATATTGATTTTTGGTTTCTAAAGGTCAAAAACTCATTAAAGTAGAAGATAAGATGAATCATTTTCGAAATATAATCATAAAATAATAATTGGACAGGTTTTTGATAGTATTGTAATCTTTAAAATATTAATTATTTAAATAATTCATTAATTAGGTAAACACTGCATCATTATTGTGTCATAAATAATTTTATTTATTTGATTTCTAAAAATTATAAAAAAAATACCATGATGTAGTAAATTGTTTTAGATTTAAAATGAAAATTTATAGTTTATGAAATAAATTATATATCCCCATGTAAAAATTTATTTACTAAAAGATATATGTTTATGTGATTTTTGTATTTACTTAAATTAATTAATATAAAGTGTCATTATCACTCTTAAGTAGCTCCATGGGGTCCCAAAATCGACCCAAGGATTCCCATGGTCGAACATGTATCAACCAATTGGATTAGGACACATTTCATGGTAAATTAATATTATTATAATGTTATTTTTACTTTGAATTACCCTATTTATCATTAACCACGGTAAATAAAAGTTAAAAGTTACTATTCACCAAAAATTATTTTCATCTTATTGAACCAAATTTTACTTACTAATAACAACCATGTATTTCGGAATTTTAAAGTTCAATTCACAGAAGTGGTAAAATTTCATTTAAATGAAAAATTTAGTTTTTTAACAACTACTTAGTGTTTTTACTATTCATTAAAAATTGAAGGTTTTCAGAAAAATACCAAAAATTCAGTCTAAACTATATTTGATATTCCAAATTCAAAAATGATTCTAATTTTAACAAATTCAAAACATAGAATTTGGATTAATTAATTTAAAATTAATTCCTATTGTCAAAACAGAAGCATGTTCTTAAGAAACAATAACTATCAAAAGATCGACACTTGTTTATGTCCAATTTCAAAGTGAAATTACTTCCAATGACCAACATTGGATTAAAAGGAAAAAATATAATCTAATTAAAATTTAAAATAAATTAAAAATATAATCTAACTATATAAATAAATTAGATTAAAAGGCAATTTTGAATTAAAATACAATTTTTTCACTATTCATTAAAAATGAATTTTATCAGAAAAAATACCCAAAATATATCCAAAGTAAATTTTGATGTCCCAATTCTGAATAAATATTTTATATTTTCAAATAGAACATAGAAAACTGTCCAAAACTAGTTTTAAATAGGGTTTTCCATCAAAAGGTGGTAAATCGAATATTTAAAGAATAATAGACAATTTGTGCTTAAAATTAGATTCATTCGCATTTTAAGAAACTAACTTTTATTGGATAAATGTAAAAACATTTAACAAACATGTATAATAATATTTTTGTTAGTTCCATTCATTCCCGCCAATAAAATGGCTAGGCCTTAACTACCATTTAAAATAATATTATATTATTATTTTTCTATATGACTCAGCATTGTGTGCAACATAATATTTCAAAGAAAACCGTTGTTGCATATCGGGTACGCCATCCAACATAGAACCCCCTTTGAAGTAAAATTAATATTTAATTCAAAAATATTAATAAATATGAAAATGTATTATTCTTTATTTACTTGGGATGTTACATCCTCCCCCCCCCCTTTGAGAATTGTGTTTTTGAAATTTTTATTCACTTATCAAATAAGTGGGGGTATTTATCCCTCATAGAATTTTCAGATTCTCACGTTGCCTCTTCGACCATACGATTTTTCCACAAAACATTTACCTAATTAATTAACTTATTCCGCAATAATTGCTCTCTTCGATCAATAATCTCTACTGGTTGTTCCTTATAAGAGAGATTCTCCTCCAACTGAACTACCTTTAGGCTCAAAACATGAGATGAATCTGGCATATACTTCCTAGACATTGAAACATGAAAAACATTGTGTACCTGGGATAAAATTGGAGGTAAATCCACTATGTATGAAACTAATCCAACTTTATCTAGGATTTCATAAGGTCCAATGAACCTCAGACTCAAATTTCCCTTCTTACCAAAATGCATCACACTTTTCCATGGAGAAACTTTGAGAAAGATATGATCACCTACCTAAAAAGAAAGATCCTTCCTCTAGTAATCCGCATAACTTTTCTGCCTTCTCTGAGCTGTTCTCATTTGATTCTGAATGAACTGAACCTTTTCTACCATCTCTTCTTCCAATTATGGTCCCATAAGCTTTCTTTCACCTACTTCATCCTAAAAAAGTTGGAGTTCGACACTACTTCCCATATAATGCCTCAAATGGAGCCATCTGTATACTAGAATGAAAACTGTTATTATAAGAAAATTCAACCAAATAAAGATGGTGGTCCCAACATCCCTGGTAATCCGTTGAGAAAGCATGTAACATATCCTCCAAGGTCTGAATTGTTTGTTCTGACTGCCCATCTAATTGAGGATGAAAAGCAGTACTATAATTTAATTCAGTACCCAACGACTTCTAAAGGCCTTTCCAAAAGTTAGAAGTAAACCCGGAATCATGATCAGATACAATGAAGTGGGGAACTATATTCAACCTGCCTATCTCTTTAACATACAACTGAGAAAGTTGATCTAGAGACAAAGTATCTCGAATAGGAAGGAAATGAGTAGACTTAGTCAATCGATCAATAATAACTCAGATTGCATTATTACCTCGAGATATCTTTGGTAATCTCAAAACAAAGTCTATGGATATATTTTCCCATTTCCACTCTGGAACCGGTAAAGACTGAAGCATCACTTTTAGTAACTCTCACTCTACTTTAATCTTTTGATAAGTCAAACACTTCATAGTAAGTTCAGCAATATATCTCTTCATTCCGTCCCACCAGTAATACTCCTGAAGATCTTTGTAAATATTAGTACTACCAGGATGAATTGAAAATGGAGAACTATGAGTTTCACATAACAACTCATTCTTCAACTGAAAATCACAAGGAACACATAATCTCTTTCCAAACCTCAAAACACAATCTTTATCAATGTTTAATTTAGGAAACTTACCCTTTTGAACCAACTCTACCTTTTTCTGTAATTCATTGTCTTCCTTTTGTGCTTGCTTAATTCTGTCTGATAGAGATGATTTTAGTGACACTCTAAACAAAATAGAGTAATTTCCTGCACCAACAACTTCTATGCCAAAGTTCATCAAGTCTTTAATCAAAGGATCTTGTTCCAAACGTAACAAGGTTAATGAAGCATTACTTTTTTGACTTAAAGCATCATCCACTTTATTTTCTTTTCCCGGATGGTAATAGATCATGAAATCATAATACTTGATTAATTCCAGCCATCTCCCATGTCTCATGTTTAATTATTTCTGAGTGAATATATACTTAAAACTTTTCTGATTAGTATATATTTCATATTTTACTCCATACAACTGATGCCTCCAATTTTTTAAAGCAAAAACAACAACAGCTAATTCCAAATCATGTTTAGGGTAATTTAACTCATGAGGTTTCAACTGATGTGAAACATAAGAAATTACCTTATCATTTTCCATAAAGACACATCCAAGTCCTTTAAACAAAGCATCACTGTAGATAAGAAACTCAACATTTCTGGAAGGCGGTGCCAAAATGGAGCATTCAACAATATTCTTTTCAATTCCTAAAAACAATCATCAAATTATTTTGTCCAAATGAATTTAACACATTTTCGAGTTAACTTAGTCATCGGGCTAGATAACCGTGAAATTTTTTCAACAAAACTCTGGTAATAACTTGCTAAACCAAGAAAACTATGAATCTCAGTTATATTTGTGGGTCTTGTCCATTCTTTAACAACTTTTTTTTAACAGGATCAATAGTTATTCCATTTTTTGAAACAATGTGACCAAGGAACGGAATTTGTTGTAACCAAAACTCACACATGATAAATTTCCCAAACAGTTTCTTTTCTTTTAAGGTTTGCAAGACAACCCTTAAATGACTTTCATGTTCCTCTTTACTTTTGGAATAAACCAAAATATCATCAATGAACACAACCACAATCTTATCCATGAACTCACAGAAAATTCTATTCATAAGATCCATGAATAGAGTAGGTGAATTGGTTAATCCAAATGCATAACTAAAAATTCATATTGGTCATATCTAGTATAAAATGCGGTCTTCGGAATATCTACTTTCTTTACTTTCAACTGATGGTACCCTGACCTCAAGTCAATATTCAAAAATATTGAGATCCCTCGAGCTGATCAAACAAATCATCGATAAGAGGAAAATGATACTTATTCTTAACAGTGATATTATTCAACGCTCTATAATCAATGAAAAGTCTCATTGAACCATCTTTCTTTTTAACAAACAAGACAGGAGAAACCCATGGTGATGTGCTAGGTCGAATGAAACCTTTATCTAATAACTCCTGTAATTGCTTCTTTAACTGTAAATGTTTAATTTGAGCAATTAGATAAGGGGGTTTTAAAATTAGTTTCGCATTTGGAACTAAGTCAATAGTAAATTCAACTTCTTGATCAGGTATTATACCTAGAAACTCATCAAGAAAAAACATCAAGATACTCATTTACCATTGGCACATCATTAATCTAAATAGTTATTTTGTTTTCAACAATATGTGCAAGGTAACATTCATTTCCATATTTTAATAGTTCTCAGCTTCCGGATATGTTATCAAAATTAAGGGTTCATTATTGTACAAAAAATGAAATTCTTTCTGAAAAGAAACCACTTTAGCTCTACAGTCAATCTTAACATGATAAACAGAAATCCAATCCATTCCCAAAATAACATCAAACTCTACTAGAGGAAAAAAAAATAAGGTTTTTAGGTAGATTCTTTCCATACACAAGGACAATAAGGTTCTTATAATTTCTTTTTGTCTTAACATTTCCTCCGGGTGTTTTTACCATAAGTTCAAGATTCATATCTTGATATGGAATTCCCAATTTACTAGAAAACTTCTCAGAAATTAATGAATGTGTAGACCATGAATCAAACAACACATTCGAATAATATGAAAAAACAAATAGTGTACCTGGTACTACTTCATTCGATGGACCAACATCTGTTGAAGTAGGTGCAAAGGATTTCACCACCCCTTTATGATTTTAGTCCGACTGCTTTCCCTCAGTTGAGTTCTTCGTTGGACACTAATCTGCATAATGACCCATTTCATTGCACTTAAAACATCTTACCGTTGGATTTTCATTGCCTTCTTGATCATATTCCTTACATTTATGAGCAATATGACCAGAATTACCACACCGGAAGCACTTTCCAGAGTGTGAAAAACATTCTCCAGGATGATTTTTACAACACTTATCAAAAGATGGATATTTAATTTTCTTACCTCCAGACTTATTTGATGAATTATTTCCCTTTTCCTACCAATTTGACCTCTTCTTTTTTTTACTCTCTTAGAACACCTGATCATCAAGAAACTCCATTTCTACCTTCTCAGCACATCTGACAAGTTTCTCATAGATTTTTAATTCACGGGAGGCTAATTATCTTCGATATCGTGGCTTCAGTCCAAATTAAAATCGATTTTTCTTACTATCAAGATCTTGGATGAAATTTGGAGCATACCTTGCCAGTCGAGTGAATTTTTCTTTATAAGAAACCATTGAGTCATCCACCTACCTCAATTCCAAGAAATGTTTTTCCACCCTAAGATGAACCACCTTAGGAAAATATTTCTCAAGAAATATACCTTTGAATTCATCCCAATCAAGAGCATAAATCTCCTCACTATCCCTGATATTTTTCACCACCAACCACCACTGAACGGATTCACCTCCAAAACGGTAAATAGCAAGACTAACCTTTTGATGTTCTAAACACCCCATGACAACAAAAATCTTCTCCAGTGATTTAATCTACCCTTTAGCTAGAACAAGGTTAGATGATCCTCTGAATGATGGGGGATGTTGCCTCATGAAATGATCTACTACTAACATGTTCCTCTATGGTTGTTCTGGCTGATATCATGCATGGATACCACCACCATTTATATCATGAGTCAAATATTCCATCACTATAACAAACTGTTCAGTTCTGATTATGACCATCCCATGTTGCTGATTTGGAAGGTTATCTTCCTCCTCATGTCGTCCCATCATAGCTACCCTGTTTCCTCGACAGAAAACCATTCTGAACACAAAAATATCTTAGGTGAAGAAACATGGTAATCTGTAAATGCTATATCATTTCAATTTTAACATAAATAAATTTATGGATATTAATTTATAAATACCCTAACTTCTAATGTAGTCTAAACTGACCTCTGATACCAACTATAAGGACCCAACCTTAAATATTACATAATCCTGAATTAAGTTAATAATTCACATAGAGGGTCTTATCAGGTTTAGAGATTTATAGAATTAAGTCATAATATAAAAAAACAACTTGAATATAACATATAGACACTTCTAATCAGTATCCATTTTTTTATAAAATAAAAACTCTTTGAAAAAAAAGATTCATGTATAGTTAAATGTTTTAGACAAAATGATTTTTCCTTGATTACATCCTTGACCCTATTCCACTTTATATACTGTGAAAAACATTTCAAACACTTGGGATGAACATAAAAATCTCAGTAAGGGATACACAAAGAAGGAAAACCGTTAGTTTTACAAAACAACAAGTAAACCATGAATACCTTATCATAAGTAATACTTATCACCTCTATGAAGTAGAAAATACCCTTCACTGAATAAAAGATCATTGATTGCCATTTTGTAACTAAAATATTACAATAAAACCCATATAAAGAACACATAACATAAAACAGTAACTTGGGACATAAATATACTTAAATGGAATAACCATACGATTGACTTCCACACATATCACTAAATGGAATAACCATAAGGCCAACTTCCATACCTAATGCATGGGAGGTTATAACGTAACCACCCATCCTGGTTTATCACGGCACCAACCGTCATTTGGTTTATCACGTATCCACTCATCAAATGTCCAAGTACCATTATAAAATCATAACATATAAAATATTGCAAATATAAATATTTAACTAATAACATTTCATTTTCAATCGAAATAAATCATTTCAAGATATTGAAATAATAAATTGATTACAAAAACCATTTTCAATACCAAAACACCCAAAATAAAAAATAAGGGGTTTCTTTTTCATTTTAAAAACAGTAAGGCTTATAGGGGAAGAAAACTAACGATTACAGCGGTGGAGAGGTCATTGTCGCCGAAAACATTAAAAACATTCCTTTTGATGTTTAGTAAAATGCTACATAGGAAAAATATTCCCTTTCAAATGAAATGAATATTCCAAGGGGGTTATACACTATATAAAAGAAAGTCATGTATAATTAAAAATATGCCTCAATGAAATGAGATTGAGACGATGTCCCTTACCTCGTGTCCGACTTGACCCGTTCGTTCTTTAATTCCTTGAATAATAAACATAAGTTAATTTATACTTTCTTAATTACCTTTTTCAAGTTTATTATTCCTTTAAACTAATTTTTACCTTTCTATAATAAATGGTTAATTATTTGAGTTCATATCGAACATTTTTTCGATGTTCAGAACTTGAGTTAAAAAATGAACTTGTTATAATTATAAATTGTCCATGTGGTCAAAATCCCATTATATTCAGAATTATATCCATGATTTAGATATCATATATATCATATATATCCAGTATATATATGTATTTATAATAGTACATAAAATTTGAAGAAAAAATTAAATGCACTGTCCATGGAGACGGTAAGCCGTACGTACGCATGAACACTACTTTCATTTATGTTTATTATTTTAATGGAATGAAAACATAATTATAAATAGGTATATTATAATTCCAGAATAATATATAATTTTAGTAACTCCATCCTTTATTCGTCCCACGTATGGCATGAACGAGTCATATCACTTTGAGGGGGTGGTAGTCCGCACTTCCTCAAATGAAATCATCTTGTTTGCCCATTATGAAAACCATAAAGGTATGCTATAAATGAAAAATACAGAAGAATAGAAACAATATAAATATAATATATATTACATATAAATACAGTACGATCATAATGGCCACTATAAGAGTTAGTAGGAGATAATCGAACAATCATCGTTTCGTGAGGCAGTAGTTCGCCATCCACAGAAACAGTATATTGTTTACCCATTAGATGGAGGTGTGTGTAAGTTTAGTTTAAATAATTTTCATAACAACAACCTAGAATATTTTGGAAACTGGTATTGTTATAAAAGAAAGGAATAAAAAGAGTTTAGGGGGTTGGATAAGTTAAATAAAAGAAAATAACTTAAAAGAAGATGTTACCTTTAAATCGAGAAACTCCCTTGGTTTTGAACCAAAAGGATTTCTTGAAGTGCCTTTTGCCTAAGGTAAGGCTTCTAAGTGGAAGAGAGGGATGCTGGGAGATTAATTTGGTATAGTTTGGATGAGCCAAAAGTCTTGAGATGTGTGAGTAATGAGTTAGAGGTGAATGATTTTTATAAGGAGGAGGAGGGGCTCTTTAGGAAAGTTTGAAAATATTATTTTATTATATAATGATTTTCAGTTTCTAAAGGTCCAAAAATCATTAAATTAAAAGATAATATGACTCATGTTCGAAATAAAATCATCCAATAATAATTTTATGGGTTTTGGATATTTTTTTAATCTTTATAATCTTATTTATTTAAATCATTCATTAATGAGGTAAACACTGCATCATTATTGTGTCATAAATAACTTAATTCATTTGATGTCTAAATATTATAAAACAAATACCATGGTGTAGGAATTTTTTTATATTTTTAATGAATATTTATAGTTGAAAAGATAAATTATTTAACCCCGTGTAAAAATTTATTTACTAAAAGATATATGTTTATGTCATTTTTGTCATTACTTTAAATTAATTAATATAAAGTGTCATTGTCACTTTTAAGTGGCTCTATGAGGTCCCAAAATCAACCCAAAGATGCCCATGGTCAGAAATGTATCAACCAACAGTATTAGGACTCATTCCTGGGTAAATTAATATTATTATAATATTATTTTACCTTGAATTACCCTATTTACATTTAACCGTCATAAATAAAAGTCAAAAGTTACTATTCACCAAAAATTATTTTCATCCTATTGAACAAAATTTTACTTACTAATAACAACCATGTATGTCATATTTTCAAAATTAAATTCAATGAAGCGGTAAAATTTTATTTAAATGAAAAAGTTGGGTTTTTAACTACTACTCAGTGTTTTCACTATTCCTCAAAAATTGATGATTTTCAGAAAAATACCAAAAATTAAGCCTAAGCTATATTTTATATTATGAATTCAAAAATGGTGTCTATTTTTTCAAATTCAAAACAAATAAGTTGGATTAATTAATTTAAAATTAATTCCCATTGTCAAAACAAAAGTGTGTTTTTAAGAAACAATAACTATCAAGAGATTGACAATTGTTTATGTCCAATTTCAAAGTGAAATTACTTCCAATGACCAAAATTGGATTAAATGGAAAGAATATAATATAATTACACATTAAAAACAATTGAAAATATAATATAACCATATAAATAAATTATACTAAAATGAAGTTTTGAATTAAAATAATGTATTTTCATTATTCATTAAAAATGAATTTTATCAGAAAAAATACCAAGAATTTACCCAATGTAAATTTTGATGTCCCGATTCTGAAGAAATATTTTATTTTTTCAAATAGAATATATAAAGGTGTAAAAAACTAGATTTAAAGATGGTTCACTATTAAAAGGCGGTAAATCGACCTTTTAAACATTATTATACTATTTGTGCTTAAAATTAGATTCATTCACATTTTAAGACTCTAAATGTTATTGGAGAAATGTAAAAACATTTAACAAACATGTATAATCATATTTTAGTTAGTTTTGTTCATTCATTCCAATACAATGTCTAGGCGTTAAATACCATTTAAAAACAATATAATATTATTACTTTTCAGTATGACTTAGCATTGTGTACAACATAATATTTCAGAGAAACCTATTGTTGCATATCGGCTAAGCCGTCAGACATAGAATCCCCTTTAAAGTAAAATTAATATTTAATTCACAAATATTAATAAATTTAAAAATGTATTATTCTTTATTTACATGGGATATTACAACACCTTTTACAATAGCTAGTAGTGGATCACTAACTTTCTAATTGTTTGGAAAGATAATGTAAGTGACCAGATAGTGTATTGTATCACTGAGAGGGGGTGGGGGTGAATCAGTGATAATATATTTCGTTTATCTTTCTTTCTAATTGAAACAACTTTTTTTTCCTGTTAAATATTTCAATTACCTACTGAAAACAAATCTAACACACATTCATAGGAACACAAATATTTACAAGGTTTTCTATTCAATAAGAATAGCTACATCATTGGTATGGTTTAGAAATGATTCAATACCATACAACCCCCTAGAAATAAATTTTATATTAAAATGAGTTGGATATACCTTTTCACTCATGTAGCACTTTGTAAACAATCCAAAAGTGAGTGTACACCCTTTTACCATAGTCAGAAAGTACAAAGTACTTCTGCTTTTATAGGTGACCCTCAAAAGGATTTGGAGAGAATCCCAACAAACTTTCCCACTTGCACAAATTCATCCAAATTTCAATTTCCCCAGAAATCTCAGGATGAATTTTGACCTTTTCAACTCTTCTTGATGCTTCTAGATTCTTCTTCAAACTTCATCTCCATATTTATACTTTCATTTGAATCATTAGTATAGTTTCAATACATGATTCCAATTTTTCTCAATCCAATTTCGTTAATAAAAAGATTTGTATCAACTAAAAAAATGTATGAAGAAATGGATACCATTTTGATTTTCTGAATACAATTATCAGAACCGATTTGAATCAAATTCATTCATTTGAAAGTATAGATACCCCTTGACAATCAATTTATAAATATCATTCTCTTTTTCTCTTTATCCACTTCATATTCAAAACTTTTTCTTATCTTATTCTCTTGATCCAGTTGGAAACCTACAAAGTAATTCAAACCTTTTGAAATGGTTGTCTACATTGTTGATCTCATTATATCCTTATCTTCGCTTGACGCACTTAAAAGAAACATTCATTCAAAATCATGTTCTTGTATCATGGATTTATTAATGAATATAATTTTATTTGAGAACATCTTAAGCATCATTATACTTCAGATGGAATGTATTGTAACTTTTCATTCATTTCATCTTCTTTCTTTTATTCTCAACCAGAGTACAATATTTTCTGAATACAATAGGGCTGGATACTATTATTCTATGTATGATCAACCTGGGTACAAAAAATTTATAGCCTATCTCATGGATAATCAGAAACTATAGTAAATCAGAACCACCTATTACTCTTATTTCACCAGGATACAGTTGTTTAAAAAAAACTGGTATCACTTTTTTCTCTATTTCACTCTGTTACAATTAAACTGGGTACGATACCTTTTCAGTTGAAATAATATCTTATAATACCCCCTTTTTCATCACACTTTCATCACAAGTTTTCAATTAAACTTTTTGATTTAATAGAATTCAAAAACAGTAAATCATCAACCCAATTAATTCATCGTAGTCACAGAGACTCTGATTTTTCACTAAAACAATTACATCTCCCACATTAGATCTAGAGTAATACTAATGACCATTTACTTCCAGAAAGATGTATTCACTTTCATTCCAGACCCAATTTTATTTCTATCATAACCATTTATTCCAAATATCTTCTTTACAATGGAATTTCAAAGTGAGTCTGACTCTTTTGAAAAAAAGGCTTGTCTGATTATTTCCAGAAACAAAGTGAGGTGATTTTCAAAAACATTCCTTGAAAAAAAAAGAAAACACTTGAATTCAAAACTCCTTCATCATCATTTTGTTCATAACAATTTCCCCCTTTGGATTTTGTTTTCAACCAAGTTTCATAAATCACTAAACTTTTTATACTCAATCAATAGATTACATACCAACAATTCTAAGCCTATGTGAGCTAAATCAATGTAGGAAACAAGAATAATTAATTGAAAAGCCATGTTTTCCAAAATTATTGATTATGAAAACATTTTTCTTTTTTCATTTTTATCTCTTCTTCAGCCTTCTTGGAATACAAAAAAATTTCTTTCCTACAACCACTCCAACAAACAGTTGGAATATTTCACTCACAAAACAATGTTGAATTCACAGCTTTCCCACAACTATATCTTTTATGAAATATATTTACGAAATAATACAATTCTCCCCCTTGAAAATACAATCCAAATGTAAGATGATAGAGGGTAAAAAAACAGATACATCAACCTTGATGAGAAAGAGGTTGGACACCCATGTTTAACCTCAATTTTGTGAATGATTCCTTCGGTAAAGGTTTTATGAAAATGTCAGCCACTTGTTCCGGTATGGGAACACACTACTAATTAAATTTATTCTTCTCCACATGATCTTTGATGAAATGATATTTGATATAAATATGGTTTTAATGAGAATGTTGAACTGGATTCCTGGTGAGATTTATTGATCTTTGATTGTCACACCCTAAGAGAACGGGTAACTTGACATTAACAATTAAAATTTCCAATTTTTTTTTCATCCACATAAGTTGAGTAGAGGATTGAGTGGAAGAAACATAATAAACTTCATTTTTACTGAGAGTTAGTAAATTCTATTTCATTGAATGGAAACTGACACAATTATTTCCCGTAAATAATAAACCACCAGATGTTGATCTTCTATCATTAACATTTTCAGCCCATTCTACATCTAAATACCCAAAAAGATCTATACTATTAGAGTTGAAATACTTGATTCTAAATTTTTTTGTGCCTCTAATGTATTTGAGAATTATTTTTCCATAAATTAAATATATTTCTTTTGGAGCACAGTGAAATTTCACACATAAGGTAAAAACATACACAATATCAGGTCTTGAGGAAGTCAAATACAATAGACTTCCAATCATCTCCCAATACTCTTTCTGATCAACTTATTTTCCTTCTCCATATTTACTCAAATTTGTTCTCATTTAAATTAGAATTGAAATGGGTTTTGGGTTTTCTATGATGAACCAATTAAGAATTTCCTAGGCATACTTTTATTTGGAAAGAAAAATGCATTCTTTACTTTACAAGATTTGTAACCCAAGAAATTATTTCATTTCTCCCCAACATGGAAACTTCGAATACCTTCTTCATTTATTCAGAAAATATTTCACAACTTATTTCATCATTCCCAACTAATATAATATCATCAATATAAACAATCATAATTAGGTAATACTTTTTACTTTCTCTGATATAAATATTTTTATCAACTCTTCCTTTCTTGAAACTCATCTTCCTTAAACAAGTATCCAATTTGGAATACCATTCTCTTGAAGTTTTCTTTATCCCATAATAATATTTCTTCAATATTTACACATAGATTTCATATTTCCAAAACACAATACCACAAGTTTGTTCAATGTAAACTTCCTTTCCAAGATCACCATTTAGGTATGAGGATTTAACATCCATTTGAATGATCTTGTAGCCGCGTTGTGTAGTAATAACAAGAATTATTCTAATTGTTTCCAATATGGATACCAGAGTAAAGGTTTCATCAAAATAAGTTCCTTCAATCTATGAATACCCTTTGCAAACTAATCTTTCATTGTTTCTTATAACTCCACCTTATTCATTCACCTTGCTCTAGAAGACCCATTTCATGCCAATAATGGTTTTGTTTTTAGGCTTTGGTATGAGTTTCCATGTCTCATTATTTTAAATTTGATCCAATTATTAATTTATGGTTTTGAACCCATTCTGGATTCTCAAAAGCTTCTTTCACATCATTCAGTTCCACTTTTCAATTCAAAGAAGTATGTGTAATGACATTTGTTGATTTTCTTGTTTAAAACATCTGATGATGATCACCAATTATATTATGATATTCCACTTTTTTTCTTATCCTGAGAAGATACTTTCAATTGTATTCCACTTCACTAGAAATAGATGAGTCAATTTCTTCTTCTTAGGAAGGATTACAATTGTTTTTACCCTCATCATAATTGGTTTCTTAAACTTTCCAAACTTCCTTATATTCCTTAGCATGTTTCTCTTTCTCAGACCCTTCAATAACTTTCACATCAACTAAATCAACAATTATTCATATTTCTTTATTAAAGCAGATATATCATATGCCTTATAGATCATATCCAAGATGAATTCCATCTTCACCTTTCTTCTCAAACTTTCCATTGTTTCCACGTTTCTTCTTTATAATGCATGGACTCCTGAAAACCCTCAACTGTTTCAAACGCGTAGTTTTGACATAAAAAAATTCATATCAAGTCATACCTGATTGAGGCCTATAGAAATAATAGTTTTGAATACACACATTAGTGCTCATGGCTTGTCTCCAAAAATACTGGGAAAGTCCATTTTCAGGTAATATGGTTCTTTCCATTTTCACAATGCTTCTATTCATTCTTTCAGAGACCAAATTTTATTAGGTAGTATATGGGGAACTATAATCATTCCATATTCCATGATTCTAAAGATAGTCTTCAAACTATTCACTTTTATATTCACCACAATTATCTTTTCACAACTTCTTTACTGAATAATCACAATCCTTTTATGCCTTTCTTCTAAAACTTTTAAACATTTTAAAGCATCTGATTTGTGATTCATATACATGAAACAAGTAATGCGTGTAAAATCATCTATGAAGGTAATGAAGTAATTATCTATATTTTTTTCATTTTTTTATCATTGTCTCACAAATATCAGAATGTATTAGATCCAGGGGTTTTTTAGAACAAATATCAACTTTCTTATGACAAAATTTGTAATCTTTCCTTTCTAGTGGACAGTGCAACACCAATATATTATTCTTGGAAAATTAGGGATGTCTTGAAAACTGTCTCTTTTAGATAACTTTCTCATGTTTCTCTAACACATGTGTCCCATACTTTTATTCCATAATTCACTAACATCCACTATACTCTTGTAACAAGTGTTCTGTGTATCACCAACTTGAAACAAATTTCATTTTTTATGTTGGCCCTGTGTAACAATCTTCCCATATTCTTAACTCTTCACAAAAAACCGATATTTTCAGAAGATAAATTTTTTACCCTCATCACACAATTGTTAAAAACATAGCA
The DNA here is from genome assembly GCA_963277665.1 of Viscum album. Lineage (NCBI taxonomy): Eukaryota > Viridiplantae > Streptophyta > Magnoliopsida > Santalales > Viscaceae > Viscum > Viscum album. The sequence continues at coordinate 283,855,222 of OY728120.1, read as the reverse complement.
TATTGTGTTAAAAACCATCGATATATAATGTTTTCATAGATTTCATCTTTTCCTTTCTAATGATGGCTAGACCAACACCTTTGATTTTTAGAGATTCATCATTTCCAAATTTCACTATGCATTCATTAAATTATTTTACATTTTTTAATAGATTTAATTATCCTATCATATGAGAATAAAACCCACTATCATGTATCCAAGGTCATTCTCCTTTTGTGACTTTCAATAAAGATTCAATAATAAGAGTTTTTTTTCTCCTTTCTTTTCTTTCTTCACTTTCATCTTATGAGAATTGTTAAGAATCTTCTATTATTTCGATAACAAAACAACACATCTTTTTTCAAGGTGTCTAGGTTGTTCACATATTTCAAAAATAGTTTCTAAGGGATAGAACCTATTTTCAATCTTCATTGGACTCTTTTCAAGATTTTTCACAACAAATTCCCCAACCTTCTTTCTTTGGGGTGAATAATCACCCTCAATCTTTTCCTTTCATAACCTATGAAATAATTATAATATTTTTTGTTGAACCAAAACATATTTTCCATATATCTAAATCCACCACAATAATAGAAATATCCATAAAATGAGTATTTACCTTAGAAACCGCAATGCTGGTTAGAATTATGAATGCATTTTTCAGTTAACTTCTTTTCATTTTAATCAAATTCTTCTTATTTTTTTCATCCTTAATAGAATTAGAATTGTTTTAAACATTTTTGGATCTAGATAAAACTTTTTTAGGAATTGAATGTTTTGTAACTTTTGAGTTATTTACTTTGGCTGGATACAAAACTTTCCCAACATTATTCTTTTTAGAAACAATTCCATTCTTCTTATCACCCTTTAAAGGTATCTTTTTTTTGAACCTTCTCTCATTTCTCATTATGAGAATATTCACTAACTTCAGTGATAGATTTTTGGAAACTTTTACTTTTATCTTCATCTTTAGAAAGTTTTTGTTGAAAAATTTATAAATATTATTTTTTTCCTTTCAATTTCACTTCTAGATGCTAGTTACAAATCTTTTCTCTTTCAAGAGATTTATTCAAGTCATCCATCTCTTTCTACAGCTTTTCTTTATCATTAAAAAAACAATATTGATTTCTTGTTGAAGTACATTTGTCTTCCAGTTTTTTTTCCTTTTCAAGCCTCCTAATCTTTCTCATACATTATTTAAATTATTATTTCAAATGTATTTCAAGTTGAGTTTGTTCTTCTCAGAACTATTACTTCCTAATTCTTCATCATTCACTATTTTAATAAAAATATTTCCAATACCATGATCAAATGGTTTTTTGGATTCAACATGACTGCCTTTTTCTTAATCATCTTTTTATAAGAAGCTTCTTCATTTTGATATGAATAATTTTTTTCTTTGCCTATTGATTTTAATTTTTTTTATTTATTTGCCTCTTACATGATCTTCTTGGAATTCTCTCCTCTTCATCACTATCCTCTTCATTATTTCATTGAGGAAAATTAGCCACAATGTGACCAATTACACCACATTCAAAACATTTCATGGGAAGTTTACCTTTTTATTTCCCCGTACCTCTTTTCATATCATTAGAAATCAAGGATAATATATCATTGATATTTTTACATACATCATTTTTGGAGTCATAATCACTATCTTCTTATTCAATAAGAATATTCTTTTATTTTCATTCTTTGTAGCATTGAAATAAATTTCTCTATTAACTTTTTTCTCTCTACATATCTTGTTTTCATCTCATTTCATAATTAATAAGAGTGATATGAAAATCATCAAGAGATAATGTTTTAGGATCTCTATCTTCCAATGACGAAACTTTTGCATCAAATTTTCAGGTAGGATTCTCAAGATATTTTCAACAACTATAGATTCATCAGTATTTTCACCAATACATCTGATATTACTCACTCTACCATTCACCCTGGTGAAAAAGTCCCCAATAGATTCATGATCTCCCATATTCAACTCTTCATACTTCAATATCTAGATTTAAAGTTTTTCCTTATTGATTTTTGTATTTCCTTCATATATGTTTTTCAATTTATCCCATATACTGTTGTCTATAGAAACACCTTTCACTCTCAATAATTCACTTTCAAAAAGTGATGATAATATAGCATTCTTTTCCCTTCCATCATTCTCAATATGCTTCTTATCAATAGGTGTAAGTGGAGCGTTATCATCAATGGGTGGAAATCCAACTATTACAATTTCAAGAACATCATAACTGATATACATAAGATAAGGCCACATTCTATCCTTCCAGATATGATAATTATTTACATGAAAGACTAGAATTCCTTTACTATTCACACAGTTCAAATTCTCTATCCACAAGGAATAGTGAGGGGAACCAACCCTCTAATACCAGTTGTAAATGCCCATACAACATATTGTATCACTAATAGGGGAAATTATGAATTAGTGATACTATTTTTATTTTATTTTTCTTTTAAAATAAAACAAACTTCACCTATTATTAAATATTTCAATTCCCTACTAAAAAAAATCCAACACACATCTATAGGAACACAAAGATTTACAAGGTTCACTATTCAATAAGAATAGCTACATCCTTGGTATGGTTTAGAAATGATCCAGTACCATAAAATCCACTATAAATCAATCGTTGTATTAAAATGGGTAGGATATACCCTTTCACTTGTGTATCACTTTTTAAAAAATCCATAAGTGTGTGTTCACCCTATTAGTATAAATAGGTCAATTCAAATGTTTGTGTAACAAATCATGCTACCTGTGCTTCTTTTTCAATTCAAAAAATTTATATAATTGAAATACAATTATTTAATTCCTTACCTAGAATAAAGGTAAGAACCACCTGTACTTTGTTATAAAAACATAGTCTAATCTTCCTGGGACCAATTTTCTCAGTACAATTCCTCCAAGTACGATTTCCCCCAATATGATTCTTCCAGTTCTATTTTATTTTAGAATACAATAGAAATGAATCGACACCACTTCCATCCCTGAGTATGATAAAAACCAATACAATTATTTCACGTTCTGAGAAACACAATATCAAAAATCCCAAAGCCGATTAATCCATCCCGATACAATGATTGGACAAATACAAATTTCACTTCTCTGTTAAAAAATTCTTCATAAAAAGATAGGTATGAAGAATTATTCACTCTAGAAATGAGGATTTTATCTCTCTACTGAGGTGAAGAGTACCAATAGTCAGAAATTGAAAGGCAATTCTCCTTTTATAGGTGACCCTTGAAAGGCTTTGGCAGGAATCCCAAAAAACTTTCCCGCTCACAAAATTCATACAAATTTCAATTTCTCCTCAAATCTCAGGATAAATTTTGACTTCATCAAATATTATAGATGCTTCACAATTATTCCTAAAAATTTATTTACTTATTCATACTTTCATTTTAATTGTTAGTACAATTTCAATAAAAGAGTCTAATTTTTCTCAATCTGATTTCTTCAATACAAAGATTTATATCAATTGAAAACAAATGTATGAAGAAATGGATACCATTATGAATTTTTGAATATAATTATAAGAATGAATTTGAATCAAAATATTTAATTTTAATGTATAGATCACCCTTGAAAATTATTTCAACAATATCCTTCTTTTTTTCTCTTGATCCACTTGAGATTCAAAACTTTATCTTCTCTTCTTCTCTTGATCTGATTGGAAACCTACAAAGTAATTCAACCCTTTTGAAATTGTTGACTACTTTGTTGATCTTATTATCTCCTTATATTCTATTGACCCACTTAAAATAAACTTTCATTTATAATCCCATTCCTGTATAATGACATTATTCATAACTTTAAATTCATTTAAAAAGAGCTTAAGCATCGTTAGACTTCAAATGGAAAGTACTGTAACTTTCCATTAATTACAGCTTCTTTCTTTTCTTCTTACCCTGAGTAAAATCTTTTTTAAATAAAATAGTTCTAACTACAATTATTCTGGGTAAAATGAACATGGGTATGAAATTTTTATAGACTATTTGATAGATAATATGATGATATGGTAAATAAGCACCACCTCTTACTCTTTTTCACCTGGATATCATTGTTTTGAAAAGTAATCAGTATCAATTATTTCTCTCTTTCACCTGGTTATGATTAAACATGGTATGATACATTTTCGGTTGACATCATATTTTCTACTCCCATTTTCTTTCATCATGCTTTCATTAAAAGCTCTTAATTAACCTTTGTGGTTTAAGATAATTCCAAAACAGCAAAGAAATATCACAATTAATTCATCGTAGTCATAGAGACTCTGATTTTTCACCAAAATAATTACATCTCTCACATCAGATCCAGAGTGATATTGATGGCCATTCACTTCTATTAATATGTACTGAATTTAATTCTAGACCCGATTCAAATACAATCAAACCCATTTATTCCAAATAGCTTCTTTACAATGGACTTTCATAGTGATTCTAATTCTTTTGAAAACAAAGGTTAGTCTGATTATTTCCAGAAAAAATGTAAGATGATTTTCAAAACATTCCTTGAAAACAAAAGAAAAAACATGAATACAAAACTCTTTCATCATCATCTTGGTCATAAAAAATAGATCACACAATTTTTAATTTCCCCACAACTCCTTAAATCTATAACTCATGTAGAAACTGAGGTCACTTGGAACGATTTTTTCCAGATTTATCCACTCCAAATTATGGAATAGGCTCCGTGAAACCTACAAGGTTTTTAGTGAAGTATGATGCATCAAGTATAGCAGGGTTATAGCATCATTACTATAGAATAAAGTTTTTGAATTCATTAGAAGGGTCTTGATTATAAGTTGATACAAGCCCTATAATTATGAGGTGTACTATCTTTATTGATTTATCTTTAGTGACCACTTTATTTGATATAGGTACCACACATTCTTTTATAACAACCAATTTTTTGAATCTTTTATACCTTACAATATAACTCATGTTATTTTCCATGGAGTTGAAAATATCCCTTAGAAATAAGAAATAGATGGGCCTCCGATATCCCTCATGTTCTATTTTGATATCAAAAGTTGTGATACTTTTGGATTTTCTAGTTATTATCATGGATCTATTTGATGTTATCATCAGGATGGATTAGTTTGTTTCCCATAAATTAGGTATTTATTTCGTTCATCAGTGGGTGTTATTTACTACCTTATATGGGATCTCATAAGTGTTTCAAGGAGAATTAGATTCAAGATCTAGTTGAGTAGGACCACCTTTACTGAAACATGGAAAATTGATCTCTTATTTTTTATTTGAACTTCATGTTGAAACCTCACAAGGTGAGTTTCACTAGTGGTAATATGATTTCTCAAGGTGTTCCTAATCGATTTCTCTAGTTTTCCTACAGATAGGATTGTTGAGTTTTTAATTGATTTAGTATGGAGAAATCAATAGATATATATTCATTCATATCATATGGATATATTGAAATTTAAGGAATTGAAGATTAATTTTTATGATTTGAAATCTAAAGGATTTATTAATTCCATTTTATTGCCTTTGGAATCCCTTATTATTTTTGTGAAACTATCTGCTTGTTTATTAATTACTAGAAGATTAACTGGGTAATGATTATGAATAAGTATCCTTTTCCCTGTACAATTATTTATTTTATCAATTAAAGGGAGAAAAGTGGTTCTCCAAAATCAACCTTCATTTGGTAATCATAAGCTAAAATATAATGAGTTTGATGATTATAAGACAACCCTCAAGAGAAGTTTTGGACATATTTAATATCTTGTGATGTTATTTGAACAGACTAATGATCCTACTATTTTCATGTCCCAGATGTAAAAAATCATTCCCATATAAGTGTTCGTGTTTTTTTGAAACATTTGAGTTTTCTTTTAATTGAGTGGTTATATTTTATAAGAACATTCAAATTCAAGACTTTATGGTTATAAACCCTAAAAAGATCTATTTTAAACAAGTAATGAGGTTATTTAGGGGTTCAATGGTTGATTGGTAGGCTTTGTAGCATGACCTGGGACTGCAACAAGATTCTACAGTCAAACTGGCTAGTTGGTGGTAGTCTAGTAGGGGTGTAGGTCTACTTGGGATCACTGGGTAGCCAGTGAGCTTAGAACTAGATAACCAATGGGTTTTAGATTTATTTTTAAGGGGATAAAAGTGTCATTTCACCTATATCACCTTACCCTCTCCTCGACCATGGTGGATCATCTCCATTTTGTGGGGATTTGTATTTTTGTCAAAGGAATTAGAGAGATTTAGGTAAAGATACTCATATTGTACCTTATATTATTTTCTTCTCTCACTCTCCAGCGGTGTTTCATATTTTAAGGATAATATTCCCAATTTTTATGTTGTTTGACTAGTTATTTGATTTCTCTCATTTTGGCTCCAAATAAAGGCCAAAATCAGATGAGTGGGTCACTATGAGGTTAAGGTAGTTGGTCTAAATGCTTTCCCCTTAATGTATTTTAATTTTAATGCTTTTGGTATGTGTATTTGTGCTAGATTATTGGTTTCTTGACATACTAATTAAATTAAATTACTATTTTCACTTATAGTTTCTTGAAATCCCCACATTTTTTAGTGAATCAGGTTGGTTTGTGTAGATCTTCTTTTGAACCATTAATGTGGTGGGTTAGGCAAGTGAATTGGAAATGGGTGAATAAAATTTGGTGTTTTATGGTTTCCCTTGGTAATATAATGTATGCTTTAATTTTTAATTTCAGTTTCTTGAGAGGATCCTTAGGAAATGGTTGTACTAATGAATTTGGAAATCATAAAGGGAATTGTGATTTGAATTAAATAGTGATCTTGGAAATTGAGATTCTTAAATGGAATTATGAATTTAACTATATGGAAGCTTGGTTTGAAATGTTGAAATTGGTAATATGTTAAACGAAACAAAGTTTAGAATCTTGGATTGATATGATAAATTGTTTTATGTTAATTTTAGAATAACGATTTTTTTGATATAAAAATAATTGATGGTGGGAATATGAATTCCTTGGGAGGTAATTAGAATTATTTATGAAATCAATGGGTGTGTAATTACTTAAAGTTATTACATGGGTTCCATATGATTTTTATTGGTTTTTAATGTCATGGAATATCCATAGATTACACTAGGGGACTCGTGTAAATCCTAGTCATGGAATCATCCCTCGATTAAATGAGGCCCAATGCTTTGAAATGACGCTAGCAAGCTAGAGGATTTTACTTAGATTCATTACTGTGAATTCCATGAGATGGATCCCCTTTGGATTTAGGTAATTTCTATATTTAATAAATATCATAGATTAATATCATAGATTCTTGAGGGGTAACCTTATTGAATTTCATAGTATGATCTCTCTAGATTCATCTTGATTATTATTGAAACAGAATTCCAAAAGTGTGAGGCATGGATTCCAATTGATCCATGCTTTTGAATGTCAAGGTTAACCTATTGAGTTCAAATATGATTGATGGTTTTTATATGAATTTCTAGGAAGGAATTACCATATGATCCACATTGATTCCTATGAGGTTACTTGGTTATAATTTCCTCAATGATGAGACTTTAAACCAATTTGAGACATTATACTTCTACCATGATCAAAGAATGATGTTGGCTGAGTAGGTAGTGCTCCTGGGTTTTCCTCTTGAGACCCAAGGACTAATTTGGTTCTAGTTATTTCTACATCTTATTATTATCACTATTTATTTATTTATTACACACCTTTATTATTCATGCTCATAAACTAGATTTTCATTAGACACCATTAGTGGTGGCTTACTAAGTTGTACTCACACCCTGCCTAGGCTTCCGCGACACATGGGTACCTTGAATGATGCTTCTTAGTTGTAGGTTATAGGTTTAGTGTGAGGTCTGATGCAATGCTTGATTCTATGGTTAGGATGGAGTATGGGAGCTTAGAGCCTGGTTAGGGATTGGGGCTTATGAGGTTATTATGCCGATCTTTTTCCCTTTACTTACATTTGGGTAGGTTGCACTTGTTTTTAAAGATACATACACCCTGCATGTACGTTTTTAGAATCATTATGATATTTCATTAGATGTGTATTAGCATTTTAGTAGCCGTAGTTTATTGGTCTATATTTGATATTGTATGATCTTTCCCTTATTTACTTCTATGTTGATCATGCTGATAACAATGGAATAGTTTACATAGTAACCCAACATACCATTGGTAGTAGTGGGAAGCCTATGGAATATGGAGAGTCATTCTTGAGTCCATATGGCACACTAGCCCAGGGCACTGAAAAAGTGGCATCTGGGTTGGGGAGTTACAATGTGGTATTAGAGTAGTATTTTATTTTTCCTTACTATTTGGGCATGGTGGATAAGAGAATTAGATATTGTTGGGGATTGTTAATGAACTAATGTCTAGGATTTATATACCCATGTATGGGGGAAAATAAAATTTTCTAGGGATGATAATCATTACACTTACTTTGCGATTTTATAATTGATTAATTTCCACCTAAAGTGGGGAACTTAGGTGTGATACTATTGATTCATGGTATTTTTTTCTCATGGATAATATGGTGGTGTTTGTGTTTATTCATCATGCTAGGCACATCGGATTTTTATTACATCTATTTGTTTACTATGATAGTTTCATGGTATTCACATATATTGGTGATTTATTTATTATCTATGGATTATATATACATGAAATTTATATATTCCTTTGGGATTAAATGATTGAGATGGGTTGGTTATTTAAATTGTCTATACCTAATCATACAACTAATATATAAGTTTATAGTGGAATTCTACTTTCCCCACTAATTTAGTGACCCTTATAAATTTTAGGCAGATATAAATGAGCTATTAAAGTGATGGTTTGGGTCACATAAGGTGCGAACAAGAATCTTATGAATTTTTTTTTATATGTGTTTTGAATGGAGTCCTATCTAACTACACCTTTGGAATGTGATATCTAAATAAATAATGAATAGTTAAAGAATGGAATCTTATTGAATAATGAAGAGGCTTAATTTTGGAATCCTTGGGAATAATGGGATATGGATTTGGATAGTGAACATGGCTTGGTTGATTTCCTTGGTTATAAAAATATGGGATTAATGTAACTTGAAGATACACATAAATTTTGGTTTGATAATTTTAATTTTAATTGGTATTAGGTAAATGGGGTGTTAATCACAACTTAAAAAGTGTTTTTATTTATAAATTATAGTTTACACTACATATAGTTAATCCATAGGCATGGAAATTAAAATTTTAAGGGTAATGGGAATCGATGAAGATGTAAATATATATTATTTCTGATATTTGGATCAAAATAAATGATGCATGGGGTTAAATAAAATGCTAGTAAGAAAATAATCAGGTATTTTCCTCATAACTTGTGAATGGAATCCTATTTACCCAATACTTGAGTCATGGAAATAGATAAGGGAATATAAAAATTTTAAAACATGTGATATAATGAGATCCCAAAATTAATGATAAAATGTAAATACTTTAGAAATGGTGGTTTTTGTCCTTGAGTAGTGGTACGGGTAAGAGGGAGTGCATGTGTTCTGAGTTAATATTTATGAGAAATAGTGGTTAAATATTTCATTTCCATAAAAAATTTTCTTTAATATGATCTCAATTAATATATTTTTTAAAAATTAATAATAATAATTTAGAGTTTCATTCTCTTAAAGGACTAAGAACAGATGAAGAACGATAAGAGATTCCATTTAGAAGTTCCAAAGATTCTGGTTGGATAGAGATACAGACATTTCCTGACTATATTTTTAGTACTTAAATACATTTATCATAGTAATTTAATTTATATTATTGATGGATATTGATGTTTTTAATTTATATATCGTAGGATTCAATATTTTTCTGAAAATAAGAAAAATGAGTAAGTCTAACCATGATTTTCACTAAAAAAAGACTTTCCATGATATAGGATAACCATAGGATACCTATGGTTCTAAAAACTGAATAAAATGATATAAATAGAGGCTTTGAGATGGGAAAAATCATTTTTTTATTTTCATGAAAATTACACTTTAAGGGAAAAGTGGAAACCTCACATATTACTCCTTACAATTTCAAAATTCAAAGCATATCCCAATTGAAAATTCAAAAAACTATAGCGTCACCATGGGATCTGTTGCATCAGAAACTAATCCTGCAAATCACACTTCCACCTGGGAAACACGCTTCACCTTCATCATTGTAGCACCATAATCATCCCTATTAGAACCGCACCGGAGATCACTCGACTCATGCGAGAACCTCACTGTTGTCATTCCAACGCCTCCTGAGTCATCTTGCTGGTGAGAACCTCACCGAAGATCACACCAACACCACATCAACATCCTCGTTAGATAACTCAGTCAACGTTTCCATTCATACCATCTTCATCTTCATAAGTTTCCTTTATTGCAATCGTCATCAACCATCACAGCCAAAGTCTAATTCCGAAAATAAAATAGAACATCCACAAAACCATCATAGTCTATAAATCTCCACCAAGTATGAAAATATCGCCACAAAAAAAGCTCCCTTATAAACATCACACATATTCATGGAATCACGGAATGTGGGAACAACATATAACATGACATAAACATGAGTCATGGCTAACTTCCAAGAATATCTAACATTGTGGAAAAAGTCCCATAAAGGATTTTGGTTCACTCCATATCCCAACATGACATATCATGAGACTAAATATTACCCAATGAATTGGAGGTCTAACTGGTCACACCCATAGTAAAATTTTCATGAATATGTGTTCCACATGAAGAATTATACATAAGGAATCAAACATAACATAAGGGTTACCCATGGAAGGAAATGGGTATTATAATCATGTCATCAGACATTAAAAATGATATTATCATAAATGTGTCCATGAAAGAATGGATTTAAAAACATACATGGAAATTCATAAGGTAATATAGGAATATAACAAGATAATTTATGTTCAATTGAAGTGGAAAAATGTAAAAGGAGTGTTTAAGAAACATTAGATATGAAACATTTTAGTACGGTTTAAGGAAAACATTAAAGAGAATTTAAAAAATAAAAGAGAATAATCTTTCATATAAAACCATAAGTGAACAAGGAAGGTATTCATAATAAAATTATATATTTTATAAAAAACGGTGGCTTAAAAATAGATTATATAGTGCATTTGAAAATGGGTAATAATTTGGGAAGTTCTCTTAAACCGGGCTTGGTTATCAGGAAGAATTGAGTAGGGAACCTTTCAAAAACATGTATATCCCCAAAAAATAAGGACTAATGTATCTTGATACCAGATATTGTAACATATACATATAATTTATAATATTTAAATAAAAATAAAATAGAAATTATCTTGGTTAAAAAGAGAGAAAGCATAACCCAATGGAATAATGGAGGTTCGTGTAGAATCCCTTACCTTAAGTCCGAACTTGTTCTTCATTTGATCTTATTGTCATGAATAATCAAATTAGATTCATTAATTAATAATTAAAGAACCATTTATACATTTATTTTATTTATTATAACTTTATTATGTTCATTTACGAACTTTTTGATGGGTTAAGAGATACAATTTCATCGTTCTGGAGTGTTAATTTTCTTGGTTTTCATGATCAATTTACTTGTATATGTGTATGGGAAATCGTGAATAATGAGGATAGTTGACCAGAATAGAAATTATATGTTATTAATTAAATTATATAATATTAAACTACCATTTTTTTAAAAGTGAGGATTATTCATTAGATAAATCATTAATGATAATCATTTAGATTAATTTAGCATTTTTTGATGATTATAAACTAATTTAGTTATAATATTAAATATTATGAATATATACTAGTTGGAAAACCTTAAATAGGTTTTAATTAATATTATATAATATTTTTCAATCATAAAATTGTTTCATTACTAGCCTTGAGGGTGTAATTGAATAATTAAATCATGTCGTTCACGAAGGTGGTAAATCAGAACCTCACAGATGATGTTTTCATTCTAAAAATGAAAGAGATAGGTTAAGAGATTAATGAAGAATTATTCAATAAAAATGATAAAATTATATTATATATAATATACCATAGTTTTCATTCCCTTTGGAAAAGGTTATGTGAGGATAATATATGAAAAAAATAACTTGAAAAGAAATTGAAAGAAAACAGAAGAGGGTTTTACCTCTTGATTCCTTCTTCTTGAGAACCTCCTTAGGGAAAGGGTTTTGGTCTTTTTGATGAAACCAAGGGATTATAAAAGTGTGAGGGGATTGCAAAGATATTTTAGCATAATTTGGACAAGGATCAAGGCTTTAGAGGTTTGAGGAGAATAGGTGGCGAGAGGTAGTATTTCTAGTGGAGGAGAGGGGTGTTTTCTCATTATTTTATACATTAGTTTATTTTTCAATGTGTATAATTAAAAAATGAAATACATTTTATGAATATAAATTTATAAATTCTTGTAATTTATTTTTTAATTAAAATTATCATTTACTTGGAAAATACATATTTTAAATTTATAATTGATTTTATAAAACTTTTGAAAAATTACATGATGTCTCGTAAAATTATCTTAAAATAACAAAACATCAAAATATTAATTTATGAATACATTTTATGAAAATATATTTTCTTTTAAATTATAAAATTAATCATGAAATTGTAATTAAAAATTCATGGCGTATAAAAATATAAACACTTAATTAATAATTTTTAAAATATTTATTTACTTATACTATGATATAATTATATCATATTGCCACTTATAAGATGAATAAATTTTATTTATAATTTCATTGGTTATGTTACTATTCCATTGTTTGGTTTACTATTCATAAGGTTTATGTTACTATTCTGATGGTCAAGTTACCATTCCTTTGGTATATGTTCCTTAACTTCTAGAAATTCCTTTCATTTCATTAATTATTCATTTATAAAGTTTTTATTGTGTTCTATATGTGATTTTATGTGATTATACCATATATAATAATTATAATAAGTGAATTTATACTGATAAAATTCAGGTTTGTTACAATATTCCCCCCATATGAATTTTTTCCCTCAAAATTTTGTTTTACACACTTAGGTGAAGACAAGTGCGGGTACTTCTCCTTCATCACTTCCTCTGGTTCCCTTGTTGAATATTTGTACTTATAGTTCCTCCAAAGTACTTTGTCCAAGTTAGTGGTCCTTTTTCATAGAAATTTATCTCTATAATCCAAGATATTCACTGCTTTCTTCTCATAAGAAAGATCATTCTCCAACTGTACCACCTATAAATTCAGTACATGTGAAGGATCTGATATTTACTTCCTTAAGAGGGATACATGGAACACATCGTGTAATTTAGACATAGTAGGTGGAAGTGCTAGTCAATTGGACTCAGCTCCGACATGATTAAGGATCTTGAAGGGGCCCATGTACCTAAGATTTATATTTCCTTTCTTAAAAAATCTCATGACCTTATTCAATGGAGATATTCAAAGGAATACCATATCTCTAACTTTAAACTCAAGGTCTTGTCGATGATTGTCTTCATAACTCTTTTGTTTACTTTGCGCTACCTTGATGTGTTGCTAAATGGTTTTAACCTTCTCCACCATTTCTATAAACAATTACATTACTAGAAGCTTACGCTCACTTACTTCATCTCAACATGTTAGTGTTTCATATCTCATCCCATAAAGGACTTCATATGGATCCATTTGGATGCTGGAGTAGAAACTATTGTAGTAGGATAATTTAACCAGTGGATGATGTTAGTCATATCCTCTTTTGAAGTCTATAGAACTTTCTATAAACACGTATTCCAATTTTTAAATATTTCTCTCAAATTGACCATCATTTTGAGGATGATACGTTGTACTGAAGTTCAGCTCAGTACTTTGAGCATGTTAGAGACTTTTCCAGAACTTCAAGGTGAATCTTGGAACTCGATCAGATACAATAGATAGTGGTACTCCATGAAGTCTTACTACTTCTTTGATGTATATCCATGCTAGTTGATCTTGTGAGATGTCCTCTAAAATTGCGATAAAGTGAGTTATCTTTGTAAGACAATCCACAACAACCCATATAACATTATTTCCTCTATATGTCCATGAAAGTCCAGTGAAAAAATTCATGGTAATGTTCTCCCACTTTCATATTGGTATGGGTAGTAGTTTCATCATCCCATTATAATTTTGTCTTTCATCCCTCACTTTCCGAAATACTAGATAGTTTGATGTATATCCAACGATCTCCTTTCTTCATACTGTTCCATCAATAGTTTTCTTGGAGATCCTGATACATCTTTGTGCTCCCTTGTTAAATTGAGAAGGTTGACCTATGTGTGTCATTTAGAAGGTCATTTTTTATTTTTGGATAATATGGTAGACATAATTTTGACTTATATCTTATGAATCCATCCTCATCGATCTTGAACTTGGAGGATTTCCCATTTCAGAAAGTTTCCACCCTTTTATGGATTTTCAAATCATTTCTTTGAGCATCCTTTATTTTATCCTTAAGGGATGGTTGATAAATCATTTGAGAAAGTATTAATGATGTTTCTTCCTTAAAGAATCCAATTTCCATCCTTTTCAAATCTATAAATATTGAATCCTTCTCAATTCTCATCATTGAAAAAGATGCATGATCCTTTCTAGTTAGATAAGCTTCCACCTTATTTGCTTTACCAGGATGGTAGTTGTTTGAGCATTCATAATCCTTGATGAGCTCTAATCATCTTCTCTGGTTCATATTAAGCTCCTTATATGTAAATATATATTTTTTACTCTTTTGATCAATATATATCTCACAATTCTCCACATAGAGATAGTACTGCCACATTTTCAATTCAAAGATCATAGATTCCAACTCTAGATCAAGCATGGGATAGATTTTCTCATTTATTTTCAAATTCCTTGAGGCGTAGGCTATAACTTTATCATTTTTCATCATTTCACAGCCTAAGCATTTCTTTGAAGCATCACTGTATTCCACAAATAGTTACCCACTTGTTGTAAGTATGAGTACTGGTGTAGATATAAGCCTCTTTTTCAGCTCCTTAAATATTTCCTCACATTCATTAGTCAAGAAAACCATCAATATCTTTCATGTTATCTTGGTTATTGGGTTTAAAATCATGATAAGTTCTTTAAAAATCAATGGTAATACTCTGCTAAAGCAAGACATTTGTGGATCTCCATTACAAATGTTGACTTGGGACACTATTTGATTCCCTTTGTCTTGGAAGGGTCCACAAATATCCCTTTTCTAGTGATAAAATTCCCCAAGAATGATACTTCCTCCTTCCATAACTCACATTTACTATACTTTGAATATAGTTTCTCCCATTGGAAAGACTGCAACACATTATTTATAGAGTCCTCATGTTCCTCCTTTCTCTTGGATTATATCAAAATATTATCAATAAATACTACCACAAATTTTTCTAAGTACTCTCTAAATAATATATTCATTAAATCCATGAAAATATCTAGAGAATTAGTGAGTAAGAAGGGCATCACTATGAACTCATAGTGTATATACCTCATTCAAAAACAAGTATTGAGAATATCTTCCTTCCTCACCTTTAATTGGTGATATCCCAACTGAAGGTGTACCTTAAAGAAATAACTTCCCCCGCATAGTTGATCGAATAATTCATCTATTCAAGGTAAGGGATACTTTCCCTTTATCATGATTTTATTGATCTCATGATAATAAATGCAGAGGGACATTGATCCATCATTCTTGAAAAAGAGGACTAGTGCACCTCATGGTGAATCACTCAGGCATATAAAACACTTATCCAGATTCTCTTGTAACTACTTCTTTAGTTCTTCCAGATTAACAATGTACATTCTATAAGGTTTATTTGATATAGGAAGAGATCCAGGAATAAGTTCAATTGAGAACTCAACCTATTGATCATGAGGAAGACCAGAAAATTCTTAAGGAAACACATCCATGTAATCACTTATGATGGGCATGTATTCTATCATTATTCTCTCCTTTGTATCAATCATTTGAGCTAGATATGCTTGTTCATAAGGAAAAATTATCCACAATTGATATGATGATTCTAAAATAGATTCATATTCCTCCTTACACTTGTAAAAAATTGGAGTATTCTTCATTATGTGAAGAGTGATATCCATTTCCTAAAAATTGATGTTGGATTTATATAAAGATAGTCATTCCATGCCCAAAATAGAATCAAACTCTACCAAAGGTAGTATGGCAAGATTTTCTATGAGGTTTAGTCCAAAAACATTTACCAGGGAGGAGTTATATATTTGGATGCAATAATTTCCCCATTATCTATTCTCATAGATAACTCAACCTCCAAATTTTGAACTGGTGTTTGAATAATTATACTAAACTTTAATGATTTGAAAGAATGCATAAAACCATAATCAAATAGTATGTTCCCTATTATTGAAAGAATTACTAGTGTACCTATCATCACATCACTATCGGTCTCCATATCAGTAGTGGTGATAGCATATTCCCTTGTTGCCTTAGAGGTTGTGGTTGATTGCCTCTGAAACCCCCATCTTAGGTCATTGGTTTTCAAAATTCCCATTTTCATTGCAGTTGAAGCATTGCACTAAAGATTGACTTTTGATATGAACCTTCCTTTATTCACCCATATTAGTGGGATTCTTCATATCACTTCAATAGTTATTAGCCATATGACCTTCTCTTTCACATTTTAAGCATCTCTTGGTCCCCATTAATCAATTTCAAGGATTATTTTTCCCACACTTTTTACACTTGGGATGTTGGGGATTCTTTCCATCATGGGATTTATCACCCAAATTAAACTCCATTTTTCTCCTTTTCTCCCTAGGCTCATAAGACCAATGAGAGTATAAGATCTAAACTCAAAACTTAAGGGAACAACACACAATCTCCTCAAAACTATCAAAGTCTCAAATCACCAATGCTTCTCATAGAATCAGATTTAGGCCTCTAAATAATTGATACACATTTCTTTTGGTGTTCATGAAAATGCCAGAGGAATATCTTTTAAGACATTTAAAGTTTTATTCATACTCCCCAATAGACTCGTCTTCCTTATTCTTATGTTTTAGGAATTCCCATTCAATCTTAAGATGGAGAGTTTTATGAAAATATTAATAAAAGAATATTTTCTTGAAGTATTCCCACTCCATGGATTCAATTTTCTCCTTAGGCTTTGTATTCTTTATCAGTGTCCACCACTGATCAACTTCCCCATCAAAACAATAGACTTCCAGCATAACTTTCTATTATTCTAATAAATTGAGGATAAATAATATCTTCCCAATGGAGTTAATCCATTGTTCTGTGAGGAGGGGTAATAAGATCCACTAAACATGGGAGGTCCTTGTAGCATGAAGGACTTAATGAATATTTTTTCTTTCTTAGGATAAGGAGGGTGTTCCATGTGATTCATGTTATTATTCATAACTTAATAAAGTTGAGAAAGTATGGTTATAATGTTTTGAGCACACACTCCCATAATATTTGGAATATAATTATGGAAATCATCACATTACCTATCGCATTGATTGTTGGAACATGTTCTTCAATTTACCACCAATAGCTAAGAAAAAAATATAGTGCAATTAGGGGGATTGAAAACTTAGGTAATAAGTATAATAAATTGAAAATTTAAACATAAATGGATAAACTTGTAAAGGAAAAGTATATCCTAACTTGTGATCCTCTAGTTTTCAATCGTGGTTATCCATGATCTATTTCATAACATATATTCTCATTGGATTGTTTTTGCTCCATTAATAATGGTTCACAATGAGCTTATGAATTTACCAAAGCATATCCTCTGGAAGTTTCAAACTTGGTGTGTAGTAAGGACCATTTTCATGTACCAGGTTACCCCAGCTCAGGACTAGAACACCTTATTGGAGTTATTAGTCCTATGTACATCTGTTCCAGAACCACGTCCACTTATAGTATCCCTAAAAATATTTATTTTCTTTATAAACCACTTACTCTATACATAACACCATTTAGGGATGTATTCTTAGACTTAGTATTATCCATAATGTTCAAACTAAAGTTCTCTATTCCTAATCTCCAAAAATAACTATACCAAACTTTGATACCAAGTATAATAATTCTATCCTTTTACACATAATATTATATTATTTTAATCATAATTAAACATCAAATTACAAACTAAGGATCGCAAAGTCCAGTGTCTTTAGAAGAATAAGTACATATTTAAACATCATGAAATAAAAAATTATTTTATTGAATCTTCATAATTTTCTCCTAAATTCCATTACGCCTTTACATATTGATAGGATAACCTGGGGAATATAAGAATAAAATGGATGAGATAAAATCTCCAGTAAGGAAATGAGAATAAGAGTAAAACATATCACATGGGTTAGAAGACATATCATGGTGACATAAAAGGAAAGGTGCATAGATAAAAATAAGGAAGAATAACATATATAGAATGGGAACATATAATAATGGAATCATAGTAATGTGCAAACAATATAAAACATGACATAAACGTGAGTCAAGGATAACTACCATGACTATATAACATGGTGGACAAAGTCCTATAAAGAAATTAGGTTCACTTTATGCCCAACATGACGTCTCATGAAACTAAACATTACCCAATGAATTGGAGAACTATATGGGCACACCCACCATAACATGTTTAGGAATTTGTGTGATATATGAATAATCATACATAAGGAATAAAACATAACAGAAGGGCTACCCATAGAAGGAAATGGGCATCGTAATCCTTTTATAATGCATTACAAATGAGCATATCATAAATTTTTCCATGAAAGAATGGATTTAAAAACATAAATGGACATTAATAAGGTAAAATAGTCATATATCAAGATAATTTATATTTAATTTAAGTTGAAACCTGTAAATGGAGTGTTTAAGAAACTTTAGAAATGAAACATTTTAGTACAGTTTAAGGAAAACATGAAAGAGAATTTAAAACATAAAAGAGAATAATATTTCATATCAAACCAGAAGTGCACTAGGAAGGTTTTCATAATAAAAATATTTATTTTACAAAAATAACGGTGGATTAAAAAAATATTATCGAGTGCACTTGAAAATAGGTAAGAATTCAGGAAGTTCCCTTAAATTGGGATTGCTTATCAGGAAGTATTGAGTAAGGGACCTTTTAAAAACATGTATATCCCAAAAAAATAAGGATGAATGTATATTTATACATGATATTGGAACATATACACAAAATTTGAAAATTTACATAAAAATAAATGAGAATTTTTCTTAGGTAATAAGAGATAAAGAATAACCCGATAGAATAATGGATGTTCGGGTAGAATCCCTTACCTTAAGTCCAAATGTGTTCTTAACTTGATATTAATGTCATAAATAATCAAATTAATTAATTAATTAATAATTATAAACCCATTTATAAATTTATTTTATTTATTATAACTTTATTAAGTTCATTTATGTCCTTTTTGATGGGTTAATAGATTCAATTTCATCGTTTGGGAGCGTTAGTTTTCTGGGTTTTCACGATCGATTTACTTGTATACATGTATGGAAAATCCTGTAGAATTATTATATTTTTTTAGAATTTAACAAATATATTTTTAATGAACTTATAGAATATTAAAATACATTTTTTCTGTAATTTATGATGATTCATTAGATAAATCATTAATGATAACTGTTTAGATTAATTTAGTATATTTTGATCATCACAAACTAGTTTTGTTATAATATTAAATATTATGAATATATACTTGTTCAATAACCATAAATAAGTTGTAATAAATATAATATAATCTTTTTCAACCATAAAATAGTTTCATGAATATCCTTGAGGGTGTAATTGAATGATGAAATCACGTCATCCATAGAGGTGGTAAATCGGCACCTCATGGATGATGTTTTCATTATTAAAATAAAAGAAAGGGGGGAAGTGATTGATGATGAAGTATTACATAAACATAATAAAATTACATTACATATAAGATAGTAGATTTTTCATTCTATTTGTACAAGGTTATGTGAGGATAAGATAATAAAATAAAGGACCATGAAAATAAATTGAAAGAAAATGGAATAGGGTTTTACGTCTTGATTCCTTTTTCTTGAGAACCTCCTTAGGGAAAGGGTTTTGGTATTTTGATGATAAAAAGGAATTTTGAACATGGGTAAGGGGAATGAGTTAGTAGAATTTTGACAAGGATAAAGGCTTGAGAGGTGTGAGGAGAAGAGGTGGTGAGGGGTGGTATTTATAGTGGAGGAGATTAGTGTTTTCTCATTATTTTATTCAATACTTTATTATTTTGGATCAAGAAAAAAAATAGTGAGGATTATTGTGACTAAATATAGTAAATAATGAATGTGAGTTTTAATCAAAGGTTCTTACATCATTCAAAAATCATCAATGAATCAATAATTTATGTATTTAGCATTTATAATAAATTATCATATTTTACTATTCACTAAAAAATTCAAGTATTTTAGAAAAATCAAAAAAATTAACCATAACCATTTCTCAAACTGAATAATTTAAAATTAAAATCCATTTTATTAAAATAATTTTATAAATATGATTAATTTAATTTACAATTTAAATCATCATTTACTTGGAAAATATAAATTTTAAATTTATAATTGGTTTTATAACACTTTGAAAAATTACATGTGGTCTCATAAAATTATCTTAAAATAATAAAAAATAAAAATATTAATTTATGAATACATTTTATGAAAATTAATTTTTGTAAATTATTTATTTAATCAAAAAATTGTAATTAAATATTCACAAGTTACAAAAACACCAACACTTAACAAATAATTTTTAAAATATTTATTTACTTATACTATGATATAAATATATCATATTGTCTCTTATAAGATGGATAAATTTTATTTATACTTTCATTGGTGAGGTTACTATTCAATGGTCTAGTTTACTATCATAAGTTTCATGTCATTATTCCAAAGGCCAAGTTAATATTCCTTTGGTATATGTTCCTTACCATATAAAAATACATATTATTTCATTAATTCATTATTTACAAAGTTTTAATGGTGTTATATATATTATTTTATGTTATTATACAATATGAAATAATTATAAGAATGGAATTTCCACATATAAAAATTTAGGGTCTTTACATTTATCACCAGAGTTGACTTGATCCTATTTTATTATCATGTTAATGGGGAATTAAATCAAACCCTTGCACCCTAAAGATCTATAAATTGAGGCTCATGCTGCTTCTATAGAGGATTGATCCACATACCAAAGCATAAGGTTTGTTTTTATATTTCTTAAGATTCCACCACTAGTCCTCCTCTCTATTTTCTTTCATTATTTATTTTTTTATTTCTCTTTCACTCTTAATACCTTATCAATAGGTTGAGGGGGTAATTCCAGCCATGTTCTAGGGTGATGTTGACAAAGGGGAAAGGTGTATTGGAATTTAATTCATTATTTTATTTATGTAATTGGGGTTTCTCAATAATAAACTCCACTCTAATGTCTTTATTTTTATTTTCTCATGACCATTGAGAAAAAAAATTAGGAAATAAACCTTTTAAATTGTGCAAATTATTACCCTAAACTAATTCATGACCATTGTATGGTCTTGGGTAATCAGGTTTAAAAATATTATTGAGATAAACTTAATTCATTAAAACTCTAAATTAACTGACCCTAGGAAATAATGCATTTTTTTATTAAGGAGGTGATACCATAACCATGGGATATTCCGCATATTGACTTCAAAACCAAGCATGGACAATCAATTTAATTTCTAAATCCAATTGCACTCAAACCAAAAATCTAAAAAACCTTTGACTTCCTTCAATCTAACATTCAATAACCAAAATTTCCTCACATTCTTCATTCTCAATTTTCATTTTTTAAAACTCAAACTGTTTTCTTTTCTTCGCCTACCTCTTATAGTAATCAAAAAAATAATTTTATATTTAAATTTATAAAACCTAATTTCATTATCTCTATGGGTTAAACCTAGAACTTACTTCTTAATAAATTTTAATCAATTAGTATCACTATTTGATACTTTTTATAAATATTTAAATTTGGTTAGACCCATAGGATAATAAAGACACCCCACAGGTAGTAAAAGTTTTTGGTGTTATTTTTAGGGATAGTTGAAAACTAGTTTGTTGATTTTTAATTTTATTTATCAATTTATTTTATTGATTTAGATTTTTATATTATTTTTATTTACCATCTATTCTGGGAATTTTGATGTATAAGTTTTAGGTTTTAAATTTTTATACACAACCAATGTACCCAAGTCAATGTTAAAGTGGTCCTCGAGTTTTATCTTGATCCAAAACAAAGATTGAGAAAAAATAGAGTTGTGATAATGGCTGGTGTAGATCACCAACAAGTTGGTTGAATACCAGTAAGAGATCTTGGATTATAATCATTGGAGAACTATGATTGACCATCAAACAATAGTGAACATACAATATACTTGTACTGAAAGTAGTCGCTACACACTTTGAGATTAAACCAACGATTATCTAGAAGATCTCAATCATGGTACACTACATGGGACTACCACATGATGTTCGAACATGCACCTAGGTATTTTTCATGAACTCTGTGACACTATCCAATTTTTGAAATTTCTATGTGATGTAATAAGGCCTTTCCTATTTCAATTTTCATTATTTGGGAGATCTCATGAGGGGGTCCAATGTTTTATAGCACATTAAATCACTACATAGGATGAGTTGGAAATAAATTTTATCACCCACTTATTTCCTCCCTCTAAATCAATCGATATTATAGTAAACATTTTAAATTTTAATCAATTTGAAGATTTATCATTATATTTTTCAGGGGAGATCGTTAAAGACTTAATTATAAAATGACCACATTATGAAATAGAAACTTTGATACTAATCCAAACTTTCTCTGAGGTTATTGTTCACAGTAACATGTCAATATTGGACACTAAAACTGGTGGGTTTCTATTTAAGATGTTGGTTGAGGATATTTATAGTCTACTAGATGAGATTAAAACCAACATATTTTAATGGAAAACAGAATTTTCACCACAAAGAAGAATTAACATGATCGATAAAAACAACTAGATGGTGTGGCCGATATAATCACTGACCAAGAAAATATACACAGTTAAGGGCCAAAAACAACCTGAAGTTATGTATACAAAAGAAGTAAATTATTATAATTATAAACATTAAAATAATTTTCATGTGTATAGTCAATAACAATAACAAGAACAAGGATACCATAGATCAACAGATTTTCATGTGTAGCAAGGATCATCACTAAAAATCAAAATCCACACTCTAGTGGAAACCATAGTGACATTCCTCACAACTATGGGTCAGACATCAAAGAAATCATTACCCACTCACAAGAACAAGGGACTGTGTTCAAGGAGATATAGTAAGAATAAATGAAATAAAAGACCACATTTCTAAATATGTATTATCTTATAGGGAAAATCACTGATAAACTCAAAGAGATACTAAGAGGATTACTACCAAGATTCCCTAAAGAAAACCCATAGGCAGATATGAAAGTAATTACTATGAGAAGTGGAAAAGTCAATAAATACCATCTTGAATCAAGAAAGAGAAAAGAAGAAAAATAAACCGAAAACGAATTTGAAGAGAAGGAAAATAACAAGGAAAAATTAGCTAATAAAGATGAAAATGAGAACTGCCATAGTATAATCCAAGGCTACCTTTCCCAGAGCGGCTAGTGAAAATGAATTTTTTTTAAGAAATATGATTTTATTCATAGCATGAAACCTTTTCATTTTCATTGAAATTATTATTTTTATCACAATGTATGTACTAAATGGGGAAAATATGGTTATGGTTGTGTTTGAGGCTTGTTCAGAGCCTAGATACCTTTATTTTGGAGGTAACATCTGGGCCACATGGTTAGTAAAAACCATGTATCACAGTCTATATAATTATTTTAAACTGTGTAGGGTGGTACAATGCGCTACCTAAAGATAAACATTTTTTTTCTAACCATCCATCCAGTGCCACATGATTATATGGGGTGTTATAGGGCCCCACAAGGGGGGGTACATACAGAGCATGGTTAGAAAAACTATGATCCCCAACCATGAGAGGACACTATCCATGGATGGTAGCTAGCGCATGATTGGTGAAAAGTTTGGAAAACCCTTAATCCAAACCATGTGCCTCTTAAAAATAAGGAATATTTACCATTTCCCCCTATTTTATTAAATGAGGCTTACCCTTTTCTTTCTCTTCTCATGTGCAGTAGCCTCGTCACCCTTAGAGAGCTCTCCTTCTAGCTAAATCTAGGAATTATGGTACCTCCTCCATCTTAACATAAAACCGCTTGCTGACAGTCTCATTGGATGTGTACTGGTAATATATCTATTCAAATTTCACCTTTAGTCATTTATATTTCTCCCAAAAGAGTTATTTTGGTGTGATTTAATGTGCACTATTTCTGGGAATTTTTCCTTTTACTCAATTTCAACCATTATATCCTGAATTAGAGGCAAAAAATGGATTAGGAGTCAAATAATAAGATAAGGTAGGTGGTCTTGTTCTTTACATTAAATTCTTGGTGTTTATATACTAAGTTGTTGTGCCGTATGAAGAAATTTATGAGTGATGATTGTTAAATGGATTTATCCTTAAATTAAATGAATAGGTATGAATTATATAATTCATGGGATTCATTTATGTCCTAAAAGAGTTTAAACAACTTAAATTAAACAACCCCTTATGCTTGTAACTAATTTTAATAAAACCACCATGGATGGCCTATGATTTTGATCCACCAATTAAGGTGTATTATTTTACCCCTTTATTATGGATATTAGATGAATTGATTAAACTGTAAATTTAATTAAGCGAATGAGGGAATGGAAGACCATGTACTGATTCCATTATCTATCATCCTTTCACTTTTTCTAGAGATATTCATTAAAACTAAAATTCCCAATTAATATGAATGAGATAAATCAGGGGATCCTAAGACTTCTAAGCTTGGGATATGATTTTATCCACCTTATGAGGTGAGGTAAATTATTATATTAATGTGATGGAAAATCGAATTAAATATGAACATAAATGGAATGTATAGGCATTGGGCACATGACCATTCATATTTTCAGGATAAGAGGAAACATGGGTTCTAACTCAGAACACCATGAACAGACTCATCGGTATTTTTTAATTAAATAAATCATAAATGGAATTATTATGTGATGTGGGTGACACATGGGTTATCATATGAATGCAATGGAAAAACTCACTTGTTTGTTTATTTATATATAACACAAGTGATTCTTGGACTGCCTATGTGGACTTACACGAATGAACTCATTGGAAAGATTATTATATATTCCATGACTAATACTTGGACTCCCTATGTGGAATGTTGAGCATAAACATAGAAGGAATATCTTTATATATTCCATGAGTGACACTTTGGATCCCTTTGTGGACTGCTAATGATAGACGCAGAGGGTGGTGAATTTATACCACACCTAGAGTGATACCAGTGTTCCAATAAAGAATTGCTAGGATGAGCTTGTAAGGTGATGAGTTCATTTTATACCTAGAGTGATACCTCAGTTCAAAATTAGGAACACAAAGGATGGGATCTGGTTTCTCATAAAAAAATTAATTAATTATACAATGCATCTTCCAATCCAATGAATAAGCTTAGATTTGGTCAGAGCCTTATATTTCATGATAGTGTTATTATACATTTCATGTCCATATATGATTCATATGGGGGTGATTTGTCTATGGTATGGGTCCCAATACTTTATTATAAATTCAATAATAACTGACTGAATACTCAAATATTTTCCATCTTAGACTCAAGAAGATATTAGGGAATGGGTTCTCCATGGGAACCTTGACCTATGTGGGTTCTTTATTTACCAAATTTAATTTATATATTTTACTATTAGAAACACACTACTTATTATATATTTATATAATGGATAGAATTAGACACCATTGGTAGTGGCCAACTAAGTATATCTCACACCCTGTTCGGGCCTCCATTTGGCACCCATATAGACTTCATGAATGCAGGTAGGTACAAGGTAATGTGACCTACTATTGATGCTTTATTACTTTTCTAGGATGGAGTATGAGGTCAGAGGACTAATCCCATGATCAAGATGCTACTATAGATAGCCTTGAGTCTTTTTTTTATTTTCATATAGCATGTTGTATATTCATGTTCCCCTAATACTCTTGTTTTTTACTTTATGCATAGCAATCCATGATCATCATTTCTGTATGTGACATTGATGGATGTGAGACACTTGGTTATTTATATGATGGACAATCATTATTTCTCTATTTAGTTATATTTATGATTAAGTTAATAATGTATGTAATTATTCCACTAAGTTACTCTCTGATCATGAGGGTATAGTCTCCCTACCATTCCACAATGGACCCTCACTGCTAGTTAGAAGCCTCTGGAATATGGGGAGCCACACTTGAGGTTATGTGGCCAATTAGGTTTTGTTACATCTGATTGAATTGGGTTTAGGATGTCACAAATTGGTATAAAAGGTGTTTATGTTCTTTTTTTCCTTACCTTACTAATTGGGATAGTAGAAAGGAGAAATAGGATGTGTTGGAATTTGGTCACGAGCCTGTGCATGAGAGTGCCTACCCACATATAGTGAAAATCCAAATTACCTAGGATGGGTATTATTGTTCTAGATTGTTCTTATTATAGTTTAATAAACATCACTATTGGGTGATGCACTTGATGTTTTATATTACTTATGATTATGTATTGTTATCCATAGATTGATATGAAAAAGAAGTATTGCCTCATAAATCATTATAGTCACTTGAGGATTTATATTCCCCTCATATTCCATGCCATATTTATTTATTTCATGCATTTCCTATAGAATGTTTTGGTGCCTTGATTATTATGTCCATGAAATTGTGTTAACATTTCATGCATGGACTGGATGAACAATGGGTTACAATTTTAGATATTCTAATCAAAATTTATAAAGTGTACGAGAATTTATAGATTTAGAATGGAAACCGAACTAATTAGACCTTGACATATATATATATACACTTACTAACATAAAATAAATTTAATTATAAAATGAAATAATCATTGTTAAATGGGGATTAAAATTTAAAATTAAAGTGTGTTTTCCTCTATAACTTTAAATTGACACTTTCTATACTTGAAATTTTGAATTATAGTAGAGAACTTGGCCCTGACCCAACCTTAGTAGTTAGAAGTAGGCAATTTATCTTCAAATTATTATGATACAAATGTCGCCTATACCTGGATTTGGGAGTAGGTAGAGGGGTGTGAATCTTATTTAGGAAGGCTTTTACCTATCATATTCTTCTATCTAGGATTCTATCGATGATCAATTCTTATATTGATGAATGATTTTGAAATATGTAGATATTTCCACCACAAAGGCCTTGATTCATGTCCTAGGAGGGTGGTGATGACCCTACTCTGGAGGTGGTGGGCCTTGGGACACCAGTATAACATCAGTATCCACTTAATTCACTTTTAGTTATAACTGATATGGGCATTGATGGCCTTTTTTGAGAGGGTTTCCTATTGTTTATACAGACTATTCATGGATCATTGTGACTTACCTTGAATATGGAAGAGTTGACATGTGAGTTTTAGTAGTACCATCCACCCACGATTCCTAGGGATGGAGGTCCGTAGGTTTTTAAGTCATGGCTATAGGCCTTGTTATCAATTTCAAGAATCTTGATACACCTCCCAATATGAGAGTGAAGCCCATTAAATATATTATTTTTGATTCTACCAAGTGATGGTGGAATGTTATTACACAAAAGGATCTTCATAAAGATATATCTTGTAGGGATTTTTAGATGGTCTTCTATGATTATTTCTATCTTGGGAGGTTGAGGACCGATATATCCCATGATTTTATGCACTTGGAGTAGAAAAAATTATCAGTAATGGAATATTTTTCCCCTTTCACAGAGCTCTGAAACTTTTTACCTATTCTATTAGGTAACGTGTTATCCAAATATAGGTTATTCGAGTATGGTCTCTAGTATGATATTTGATTGT
This sequence comes from Viscum album, assembly GCA_963277665.1. NCBI lineage: Eukaryota > Viridiplantae > Streptophyta > Magnoliopsida > Santalales > Viscaceae > Viscum > Viscum album. Next base: position 283,827,150 of record OY728120.1, on the reverse strand, counting down.
AGGTGAATTTATTTTGACTTACTACCATATTTATAACAACGAATCGAGTGCTTCTCACTGAGCGTAACCTAAGAGAGAATTTGGGGGTGGGGGTGAGCAAGGGCAGTTCAATTCAATATCTATAAATGCAATGAATAATATTAGGAAGCACCATTTAGATATTCCATGGGGTGATATTAGGAGCCAGAGTGTGTAATTAGGTATCCAAGTGAGGTGTCATCAGTGTGGTAGTTTGGGATATGCGAAACCCTAGTATACCAGGGTCCCAGTCGAATACTTATCCTATGGAAAGATGTATCATCTTCAACACTTTTGTAGATATTTTCCACCAATATCCATAGAGAGAGGGTTTTCACTGACTCCATATAGAGGAGTGCAATTAGAAGATTCTTTTCAAGAAGGAAGTTGGAGTGAGATTGGATGATAAGGCTGAGGTGGTGGTCATGGATGGGGTATCCAAACAACATATTTACAACTCCAACAGAGCGGGGCTGCTCAGGGTGTCTAGGATATATCATAGGACTATAAATTAGGCTAGATGTATGCAATGGAACTGATACATAGGGAGAAGAGTGCTGAGCTTCTACGGTGTGAGGTATTATTCTAGTAGCTTCAACCTTAGTATATACACTTTTCAATAAAAATTCTTCCCATTATTTAATATTTGTTCCTGTTGTGGTGAGCCTCAGGATCGATGTTAAGTTTTTCATTGGAATAGAGACACTTGATAATCCATTAGGAATTAGATCGAATATTTCGTGCCAGTGCAAGGATTTCCCCCTCGAGGTGGGCATGTGTGGATTTGTATGGGAACTCTTTATCCTCAGGATGACATGGTTTGAAATTATTCTCAAGATATAAGATATGGTTTTGTATCATATATACATTGATTTATATCACTTAATGGTGAATTTCACATCACTAGAGGGTGGAAATTTTATTCACAAGGATGAATGGGATGTCCAGGAAAGCCAAGATGGACTCGAGCATAATGGGCTAGGTGGTATTAAACCCCATATTGCTAGTTTGTATCTAGATTATCAGGGGATGGATCAAGAATATTTCCCTCTAGTGGTAGATCATTTCAAGGACTTTTTCCTAGATGAATTTTCAAGACTACCTCCCAAGATAGAGGTAGATTTTTCTGTTGATCTGTGCCAGTAGATGCATTGGTATCCATTAATACTTATAGGATGGATACTATTGAGTTGCAGGAGCTCAAGAGGAATCTATAGGATTTGGAGGTTAATGGTTTTGTATATCTAAATTATTCTCTATAGGGTCCACTAGTACTTTTCTCCAAGAAGGAGAATGGTACCCTTAGGCTTTGCATGGATTACCATTAGTGAAACCTGATTTCTATTAAGATTTGATATCCATTGCCTCATATAGATGATGTCTTTGACCAGATCTTGGGAGAAAGGGTTTTCTATAAGATTTTCTTGAGGTATGGAGATTATTAGGTTCATATTGGACCATTAGATATACCATGTACAACATTCCATAGTATATATGGAATGTGTGAGTATTTGGTCATGTTGTTTGGTCTCAAAAACGCACCAGGAGTTTTTATGGCACTGATGATTTGGGTTTTCCACCTATATCTAGATTCAATTGTGGTGGTATTCATGGAAAATATCTTAGTATATTCTCCCACTCAACATGACCATGCCAAACATCTTGATATCATATTGAATACACTAATTGATCATTATTTTAAGCTAAGATCTCAAAGTTCCACTTTTGGATTGATAAAGTTCACTTCCTGGGTCATGTTATCTCAGAGACAAGAGTGTTAGTTTCCCCAATGAAGGAGAGAGATATAGTTTCTAGGGAGCATCCTCAGAACATTTTGATATATAGAGTTTCTTGGGGCCAGTTTGTTATTACATGTGTTTCATTCAATACTTTTCATAACTAGAAACACCTATTATGGGATTGAATAAGAAGGGTGTTAAGTTTATATGGTCATAATCTTATGAGACATACATTCAAGAGTTGAATGGGAGATTGAATTCAGTGTTAATCATGATTTTTACATAGTTAAGAAGAAGCTATAAATTTTTGTGTGATGCATCAAGCATCCAACTAGGAGCAGTTCTCATGTAGGAAGAGCATGTCATGGAATACACATATTTTTGGTTGAGTCCACACAAGATGAATGACCCAATACATGATCTCAAGTTAGCTGATGTTGTTCATTCCTTATGTTGTTGGAGATATTACTTATGGGAAACCATTTACCGGTGTTTATAGACTAAAAAATCCCCAAGTACATATTTACACAACGTGACTTGAATCCCAATAAAAGAAGGTAGTTTTAATACCTACAGTCTTTTTATTTTTAGATTTCTTATATGTATATAAAGGTCAATTTAGTAGTAGATTCCTTGAGTAAGATGAGTCAGATAGGGGCAGTTTAGGATTCCTGTAACAAGTGGTAGCTTATGGAACTATTTTTTAGATGAACATTGAGGTTTAAGACCATAAAAAAATGTATTTTCTTTCATCATTATCAGTGACTTATTCACTTATAAAGAGAGTGAAGATAAAGAATTTATCATATTTTTAGAGCTTGGTCCTATGGGAGATCATTTCAAGTGATGTCTCACCCCTTGGTTGGGTCATTGATGATGATGGGATATTTCACTTTCATGGACACATATAGGTTCCTACAGATGTCTCAGAGGAGTTTATGTGAGATTATTATGCCTATGTATGGGAATTAAATCCAAGTATTAATAAGATACACCATGACTTACATCACTAATATTGGTGGCCATAGATGAAAAGAGAGTTACACTACCACAAAATGGGTCAAGGCCAGTGCCACCCTTTATCAGCACTAATGAAAAAGCACTGATAAAGGGGGGGTACCTTTATCAGCGCTGATAAAAGTACCCCTTTATCGGAACTTTTTTTATCATTGATAAATGTACCCCCTTTTACAATGCTTTTTTAGTGCTGTTAAAGGGAACCCCTTTAGCAGCGCTTTTTTTAGTAGCGCTGATAAAGGGGGGTCTTTATCAGCACTTTTTTTAAAAGCGCTGATAAAGGGTCTACTTCAAAAAAAATCATTAAAAAATATATTAATATTTAAATATATAGATATATTTATATTGATATAAATATAATATATATATTTTAAATATAATTTTAAATATATTTTAGATAAGTATAAATATACAGCTACACTTAATATATAAGATATTTAGTGAAAATGGCTTATAAAAAAATTAAAAAATATTTTTAGTTAATAATTTGATAATTATTATGGAGTAATATTCATTTAATAAAAATTTAAAGACTAAAAAAAAGATCCAAAATATGTTGAAAATGAAACTCGAACTTCAAACGGCCATAAAATTTGATCCGGGTGTCCATTTGAGCTCTACCACATATCAAATCGAAGCCTGCGACGAGCTCTGCACCCCTGTGATGGGGGCTGGGGGACCCGGTAATGGTTTTTTTGAGGCAAAAGGAGGCCTAAAAGGCCTCCAAAACTGAGTTTTTATTCGGGATACCCCGATTTTTTAACATTTTTGTGGATTTTCAGCCTTGTTTAAGGGGGTATTATTGGATTTTTTGGTGGGAACCGAATTTATTAAAAGTTATTAAATTCATATTGATATTATTTCTTTGAATTTTTATCGTTTTTTATAATGCACTACTATTTAAAATCAAATATATAACATCATATACATATTTTTTATATATTCACACATAAAAATTTAATTATAAATATAAATAATAAAATATGTCTACATATAAAATATATTAGCTTTATATAAATAATAACTAATAACTATTTTATTTAAAATACCAATATATAAATATTTATATACCTATATATTAATCTAACTATATATATATTAATATAACTACATATATATGTTGATATAACTATAAATATATATATTAAAATCACTATAAATATATATATTAATATAACTATATATATATATATATTAATATAACTATATATATATATAATATAACTATATTAATCTAACTATATATATATCAATATAACTACATATTATGTTTTGAAGCTCAGTTAAAAGAATGGCCAATCGACTAAATGCCAAAATTTCAATTTCCCATGGAATTATACCTTGTATTTAAAACAAGGGTCATTACAACCTCCCCCCATAGAACTTATCATCCATGAGAAGCCTTTAGGAACAATGGAAATATCACTTAACCAACATGGGTCCTGAAGTCCCATTCAAATGATCACATTGAGTTTCTAATATATAAATATTTATATACCATTTACATATAATATATATTAGCTTTTTCTAAATAGTAACTCATATCTATTTTATTTAAAATACCAATATATAAATATTTATATACCTATATATTAATCTAAATATATATATCAATATAACTATATATATAAAAAATTGGGTACAACCGCGAAGGAGGCACACATGCAAGGAAGAAAATTACATTAAATCGCAAGTCCGAGGACTTGACCCCGCGACCTGGCCGTCACCCCCCAAACCCTTACCAGCCCACCACCAACGGTGGGGAAAATATAACTACATATATATATTAATATAACTATAAATATGTATATTAATATCACTATAAATATATATATTAATATAACTATATATATATTAATATAACTATAAATTACTATATGAATAAATATAACTAAATATATATATATATATATTGATATGTCATTAACTAGAGAACAAATCAATATGGAAGAGTGGTAAATGCTTTAGGTGCGCAAGGGGGAGGTCTCGAGATCAAATCTTGGTGGAGGCAAGGGAGCATGCCTGGGGGTGGATTTGGGGGCTAGCACTGATAAAGGGGGTGGGTGTAGCACTGATATAGGGTGGAGGGTGGGTGGGTGCATGCAGGAGCTTGAGGGGTTGGAAAGCATTATTAAAAGGGGGGATCAAGCACTATAAACCCCCCCCCCCCGATTGGCAGGATTTGTTTATTTTTTTTAATTTATTTTTATTTTTTCCACTTTTATCAGCACTAAAAAAAGCGCTAATAAAATGGTTTTTTTATCAACACTAAAAATAAAGTGCTGATAAAGGACCCTTTTATCAGCACTTTTTTTAGCACTGATAAAATACCTCTTTTATCAGCGCTTTTTTTAGCACTGATAAAAGGGGTCTTTATCAGCACTTTTTGGAGCACTGATAAAGGGGACCCCCCATTTATCTTCGCCATATTTAAGAGTGCTTTTCTAGCACTGTTAAAGGCCATTTTTAGCGCTGATAAAAGGCGTATTTGTAGTAGTGCTAGATGGGTTTGTTACTTTGTGCTCCACCTCTCTGTAGGTGAAGGAAGAACACCAGTGACCAGTAGGTATTTTACAGCCATTACATAGTCTTGAGTGGAAATGTGATGATCTCACCATGGATTTTGTGATAGGATTTCCTAGACCACCTTAGGGAAGTGACATCGCATGGGTGATCATAGATAGATTTACAAAGGTTTCCTACTTTCTACCTATTCAAGAGACATTTTCAGTGGATTATCTTTGGAGGATTTAAAATATGTAGATCATATGCCTCCATAAAGTTCCACGTTCTTTCGTATCAGATAGATACACTTTCTTCACATCAAGTTCTAGAAGGGGTTGTAGAGGGCACTAGGTTCACATGTACTTTGAGTATAACCTATCACCCATATACTAACAGCTAGTCCAAGTATATGATATAGGTTTTGGATGTCATTATACAAAGTGAAACAATTACATCTCATCGAGTTTTCATAAAATACAGATTCTAGGAGACCATACATATGTATCCTTATGAGGTCATATACGGTAGGATATTTTGTTCACCCTTGTGTTAGTTAGAGGTAGTAGAGGCAACGATACTATGTCTTCATATTTTTTAGGAGACATCAGAGTCGATTTAGCTTATTAGGAAGAAGATGTCTATAGCTCAGTATATGAATAATTCATATGTCGATCATCTCTATTAAACACTAGAGTTTGAGGTGGGGAGGCAAGTTTTCTTATGTGTATCACATAGACTGGGGCATAAACAGATTCCAAAATAAGGGAAGCTATCACCTCATTACAGTGAGCCCTTCGAGATTTTGGAGAGAGTCAGGTTGGTAGCCTATCAGTTATTGTTACCCAGAGGTATTTGGATATGAAAAATGTATTCTATGTCTCTTAGATTCATCAACATCATTAAAATCCATCTCATATTCTTCATACAGAGGAGTTTGAATTAGATGTTGATGCATTCTTTGAGGAGCACCCTATACAAATTGTTGACTGAGGAATGAAGGTTTTTTTAGGGTGGTATTTCCCTTTGGTATGGGTTATGTTGTAGCATAGATATGTACATGATAATACCATGTAGTGGGAGTATAATGTACATGACTAGTGGCTAGAGTTACTCTCAGATGATACCTTTCCACCCTTGGAAGGATAACTCAGGGATGAGTTCTTTTAAGTGGGGAAAATTTTAAGAACCCAACTTTTCTTTGAGATACATAAATTTTTAATTTTCTTTTAAATATATATTTTTATCCTAACGGGAGTGACTAATGTGGAATAAAAGGTTAGATGGATATTATTGGATTGAACAGAGTTTAGAACCCCATATTTTGGTGGAAACATACAGACCACATGGTAAGTAGAAACTATGTCACCCAGTTCGCATGGTTATTTTAAAATGTGTGGGGTGGTCCAATGCTCTTCTGAGGGCCACACAATTTGTTCTAAAATTTTATCCTAGGCCACATGTGCATGTGGGTTATTCCAAGGATATATAGAAGTGATCACATAATTAGATCATTTTTAGACAAACCATGCCCCCAATCATGTGAGGCTACTACCCATGGATAGTAGCTGGAACACGATTGGTGAAAAATTTAGAAAACTGTGCAGAAAAACCATGAATCTCTTAGAAAGTGGGAAAATTTACCATTTTTACCTATTTTATTTAATGGTTCTAACCCTTTTTGTTCCCCTATCCTACATCGAAGCCTCCTAACCCTTGGATTTCTCTCCTTCCATCTAAAGAATGAAATTATAGTATATCCTCCATGCAAACTACAAATCACTTTCCATTCGTTTTGTTGGATGCGTATTGGTAATATCTTGATTCCACTTGCAACATTTATCATTTATCTTCATGTCAGCAGAGTTAGTTTGGTGTGAACTAATATTCCCTATTTTTTGGGAATTTTCATATTTCCTCGATTTCTTCCATTTTTTCCCAAATTAATGGCCAAAAATAGATAAGGAGTCAACTAAATATATAAGGTAGGTGGTCTCATGATTTTACCTAAAAGTATTAGTGTTTATGTATTATGAAGTTTTTTCATGCTTCAGATTTTTCAAGCGACTCTTGTTAATTGGATTTTTCTTAAATTAATATAATGGGCATGACCTATATAATTAATGGGACTCTTTTTATGTCCTAATGAATGATAAGGACCTTTAATTGAACCATACATTGGGTGTTTCACTAATTTTAATAAAACCACCATGGTTGGCCTATGAGTTTGATCCACCCTTTAAGGTGTGTTCTTTTACCCCTTGCTTATGGGCTCCTAGATGAATTGATAAAATTGTAAATTGAATTAATTTAAGGAGGGAATATAATTCCATTTCCATATTCCCTTATCCATAATTCTTTATCACTTATTCTAGACATGTTCCTTAAAAATAAAATTCCCAATTAAGATGAATGAGATAATTCATGGGATGTTGGGACTTTTAATCCGAGTCTATGATTTGAGAAGCCTTATAAGGTGTGGTAAATTATTATATCAATGTGATGGCCAATTTAATTAAATGTTAACTTAAATTTCGTGGTTATAATTCATCCCCATGACCATTCATATTATCATGCTGAGAGTGAAACATGGGTTCTGACTTGGAACACCATAAACAATCCCATTGATATTATTTAATTAAATGAATTTTAAATGGAATTATTATGCGCCATGGGTGAAAAATGAGTTCTCATATGAACAATTTGAAAGTAATCACTTGGAAAATAAGTTATAGATTCCACAAGTGATAATTGGACTCCCTATGTAGACTACCAAACAAAAAATTATGGGAAGATTAATTTATATACCACGAGTGATACTTGGACTCACTATGTGGACTTCCAAGCATGGAATCAAAAGGTAGATCTTTATATATGTTATGAGTTACACTTAGGCTCCCTTTGTGGACCTACAAGGATGAGCTTAGAGGGAGGTGACTTTATACAACACCTAGAACGATACCAAATCTCTTATGTATAATTCCATGGATGGGATTGTACGGTGAAGGGTCCACGATATGCCTAGAATGATACCCGAGTTACAAATTTGTAATTCCAAGAATGGGATTGAGTTACTTATAAAAATAGTGAATTAATTATGCGATGTTTCTACCAATCCAATGAAAAATCTTGTATTTAGTCTGATCCATACATTTCATGATGGTCATATTATACATATCTTGCTTAGATATGATTCATGGGGGATAATTTGGCTACGAGTGGGGTTCTGAGACTTTATTATAAATTCAATCATGACCAATTGAATACTCAGAGATATTTCAACTTAGGCCAAAGAAAGCAGCAGAGAATTGGTGTTCCCTAGGAGCCTATACCTATGTGGGTTATTTATCCACCACATTTTATTTACATCTCTTACTATTACCAGCACAATACTTATTATATATTAACTGACTGTATGATATTAGACATCGTTGGTAGTGGTCTACTGGGTATATCTCACACCCTATATGGGATGCCATTGGGTAACCAGATTGAATTCATGGATATAGGTAGGGATAAGAGAAATAAACCTAATATGGTTACTTGATTACATTTTTAGGATAGATTGTGGGAGAAGTGGAACGAGCCTTTGTTTGAGATAATATTAGAGATATCCTTGGGTATTTTTTTCTTTTTTGTAAAACATGTTATATATGCATGTTCCCATGATACCCCTATATTTTATAGCATGCCTTGATCATCGTTTTTGTATATGAAATTGATGGATGTGATACACTTGGTATCTTATGATGGAATATTATTCTTACACTGTTTGGTTATATTTAATCTTCTGTTATTGATGTATGTGATTATAATAATGTGTTACAATCTAATAATGAGGGTATAGTATCCCCACTATTCCACCATGGACCCTTACTGCTAGTTGGTATCCTTTTGAATATGGGGAGGCACGCTTGAGGTTATGTGGCCAACCGAGTTCGGTTACTTCTGAGTGAAATGGGTCTGGGATGTCACAAAATTGATACTCAAAAAGGTAAATTACTTGAAATTTTTAAAAAACTACATATTGACACCCGTTTTATAGAGGATGTCCCAAAAATTCCGACACACACAAATTTCATGAAATAATTGATGAAAAATTGAAGAAATCTAGATGGGATATAAACAATAAAATTCATGAGGGAATGTTTTGATGTGGTGTCAAAGGACCTACCAAATAAGTAATAGGGACTCGATAGTTTTTACATCCATATTTACATTAGTTATATCAAAATTTTAAAACATTTATGTGATTTCGGTGTGAGTGTTCATATCATGTCATGGACCTCCTTTAAAAGCCTAAGTCTAGATGGGCTGAGTCCCACAAGAGTTTAACTTTAATTAGAAGATTAAACAATGAAATTCCCAGGAGTATTGATCAATTTTTTTTAATAAAAGTTGATAAGTTTATATCCCCTAGGGATTTATTAGTACTAGATATAGAGTATGAGTGGACATATCAAATTTTGGAAGGCCATTAGTGGCTACCAGGAGAGTGCTGATATATTTGCAAAATAGGGGAAATCTATTTGAAAGTTGGTGGTCAGTAGTTTAGTTTCAACATCACTGAGTAATGAAGAACTATGATGTGAAAGGTGATGATGAGAAAGTGGTGTAAAAAATACCCAAAGTTGAGGATATTTATGAAGTTGAATAAGTATGTATGTTTTCTTCTATTATATAAATGGATACCCAAAGTAAGAGTGATGAAACGAAGAAAGGAAAGATGAGGAACCATACCAATAACATCTAAGAGGTAAGAGATTAAACCATGTTTGAAAAGGTAAAATATGCATGGATGGTACATGACCTTACATTTAGTTTTTTTTATTGATAAAAAATGGTGGATTATACCAATAGAAATTAAATAAGTGCTGCCAAATGGAAGAATTAAGTTGTTTTTAGAGGAAAGAAAGGGCTTAAACTATGTACACAGGTCATATCTAATATCATTTATAGATATTGACTAGATAAAATACTTTAAATCATATATCACCTAAGATGAAATAGGTATGTTCGAGCCAACTATGTTAAACAGAATCACTTATGGGTAGAAACCAATGTTTTTTGGTCCACAAACACACTGACTGGTAGTATGAAAAGATGATGAAGGAATATGTAATGTCATGAAACTAATTCATGTCATGAAATAGATTAATTAAATTTCACGAGAACTACTTATATAAGGAAAGTTTTTTAGGAAGAGCATGTGTATCCCAAGGTTAAAGAACCATCAAAAGGGGGTATGAGTTTTAATTTCTTTGTTTTATTTTGTCCCCATAATTTATTTGTTTTTAAAATCTATGGACTATCAATTTCATGACCTATCGCAATTCTTGATTTAATCAAATGAACTATGAGATATAAACTTGTTAGGATACTTACCATGCCATGTTTTTTAATTTATTTATCAATAAATTTGAAAGTGAAAAATGGGGGGATAAATTAGTAGAGAAAACTTCTGGATTTTTATCTAATAAATATTAATTTAGAGAGACTAGTTAATCATTGTAAATAATTTTTTTTGAGATTTTAACTATGTTGAATTTATAATATTTGAGTTAATTTATTTTATTATTCATATGAATAACCATAAGTGATTTTCCCAAAAATTAATCTCCTTACTAATAAATTTTTTAAACCAATATTTCCCATTCATTCTATTGTGTATTTTTTAGAAACTCAGGTATGTTCTCTTTTATAACTTTCTTGGTATTTTATCAAATATCATTACTGAAAAGAATCAATTTTAATATAATTGAGGCATATCATTTTATAACCCTTTATCCTTGGACCCACATTACATTAATCCTTTTTAAATCCCATATATTCCATGACAATAATTTTTAGGAAAAGATCCAAATTACAATCCTATTTTATCCCTTCCCACCTTCCCCTAAATATTTTTTATGATTTTAAAAAATAAGTATGGGGAGATAGTGTAATGGTGGAAGGGTTGTGTATTTTTAAATGAACAAGTATGGGGGATATTTATTATGATATTTTTGGAGAGGTGTATGATTATCATACATTATATTTACTTCACACCCTCTTGAAAATAATAATTAAAAAATGGTTTGTGTCTTTGGAGGATAAAAATCACTATTATCATTATGATAATTTTTCGATCGTTTGTGGTTAGGTGGTGGATTTGAAATTTTTACCAAACAAGACTTTTGAAAAATAAAATGAAAATGAAAATAATAATATAATACAATAGTATTTTTTATTAATTACGTGTCATTACCTCATGAGCCTCCTTTGAGTTTTAGGATGGGGTGACATCAATTTTATAGGGGAGATTTCCATTGAGAAATTTTTGACAATTGTTAAATATATCATAGAGATATCCTTATTTTTGAGATTCAATTTTTTTACGTAATATACCTACCGTCCCTATTCCTCGGAGTCATTAAACCTAATGATGAAGACCTAATGATTATTTGTGATTTTTTCTTTACATGGTGGAGATTTTAGATGCCTTGAAATCCTATAGTAAGTGACATTGTTTCCATGATTTACGATACCTATGTGACACTTATGGAGATCAAAATTGAAGAAACTGAATAAAATAGAGGTTTTGGGATGGGAAAAAGGACATTCAATTTATGAATATACTATTCACAATGTGAGAATAGAGAAAATTCATGACTTGAAAAATGGTGTGAAGAAAACTGAATTTAGGGAGTAGCCTGATACTTTCACAGTGTGACACATCACATTGTAATTTTTCTAGAACCTATAATTAAGGGATTTCAATGTGTTTTTCAAAGAAACACCAAACTAATTACCCAAAACAAAACTTATCACTATATTAGACATTATAATCATTTTTTACTACCTTAATGTTAAATTAAATCAAATACATGCACCCTAATCATCTATAAATAGAGGCTTAAGTTGATTCTTCCAAGGATTTATATGGAGACCAAATACTAGGGAGAGTTGTTGTGATGCGGTAGAGTCATCCACTAGTCTTCCTATACATTTTCTTTCATGAATTTTTCTTTAATTTCTCCTTCCCTCTAACTCCCTTGTCACTAGAATGAGGGGTAATTCACACCATGTTCCAGGGTTATATAAACAAAGGGGGAAGCTATGTTGGATTTTATTTCTTTATTTTATTCATGTAATTAGGTTTCCATAATAATTAATGTAATTATAATCTATTTTTTTTATTTTCTCATGAACATTGAGAAAAAATCTAGAAAGAAACCTTTTAAATTGAGCTATTTATTTCCCCAAAATATTTTATGACCATTTAATGGTATGGGGTAATCAGGTTTAAAAATGTTATTGAGATAAACTTAATTCATTAAAACAAAAAATTATTTGAACATAGGAAATATGATTTTTTATTAATAAGGGGATACCATGACCATTGGATCTTCGTAATCTCAACTCTGACACCAAAATCAAACAATCAATTTAATTTCTAAATGTAATTACACATGATCCCTAAATCTAGAAACCTCGACATACCTTCCAACTAATTTTCAAAAACCAAACTTACCTCACTTTCTTCTTTATCATTTTCCAAAACAATTTTCAAAACTCAAATAGTATAATTTAATTTTATACCTTCTTAAAATTAATTAAATAATTCATTTTCCTTTTAAATTTATAAAGCCTAATTTTACTATCTTTTGGGTTTAAACCTCAAACTCGCAACTTATTAAATTTTAATTAATTAGTAGCACTATTCATGTCTTTTTATAAATTTTTAAATTTTTTATCCTCATAGGAGATTAACATTGCCCTGTGGGTGGTCAGATAACATGGGATTACATGTTGTGTAGTCAAATTACATGTTATGTACCTAAGTGCACTACACCTGTCCATGTCGTGAGATACAAAACACACCAAGCAGTAACTACATATGGTGAATTTTTTACACACCATGTGTATATTGGGACAAACTGGCACATGGATTGTTATATTACACAATGTGTAATTGGCGTAAACATCATGCAGTCAACATAGTTTAGTGGAAAAATTCTCACAAACCATGTGGTCAAATAAATTGGTAAATCCCATGTGAGACTGACATCAAGATAATTAATGAAATACACAACATATAGCTAGTGTAAATGGTATGAAGTCCATTAATTACCATGTTTTAAGTACACGTTAAGATATTCGGAAAGTAAAGTAGACACAAGACTAGCAGAATACATGATGTGTAGTTGGAGCACACATCCTGTGGTCCCATGTCCGGAGAACATGTCAAGTCATTCGTTGGGTTGTGAAAACACGTGGTATGCATGATATATGGTGTGTAACTGGACAATACACATTATGTAGCCCAATGGAGTTAAACACCAAATCCCCAAAAATCTAGCCTTCGTACATGGTAATCGAGGTACATGATGTGTAGCTCATAAGTAAATGTCGTGTAGTAACATAATAAAGGGCATGATTAAATTACTAATTGCAGAATTAAACATCATTACATTTATTGGCACTTGATGTGTTTGATAATTTAATAAAGGTTTTATAGAATTAGAAATTCTCTATTAATTTATTGCAATTATTAGTAATTATTAGTAATTATTAGTTATTCAGTTTATTTTACATGAATTAATTTTTTATTTGTATCTCCAAGATAATTTTAATGGTCATTAATATCCAAGTAAATTGACTAATTAATTAATTAATATAATTGTATTCATCTTAATAATAAATAATGAATAGAAATGAATGTTATCCAATTTAGTTTTTCATATTTATTGCTTGTGTATGTCCAATCACGAGCTCGACCAAGACCTTTATATGCATAGTTTTTATTTAATTTAATTTATTGCATTAAATTTCAATTATTAATTATTAAATTAAATATAACGGTATGTGAGTCATTCATCCCACTATTATTACATAGGACCGGTGTGTCCAAGGTTATTTATTTCATTCCCCTTAACTAATACTTCAGCTTCCATCAACTATGTGAGAGTTACAAAGACATGAAATAAATGGAGTATCTTAAGGAACATGGAGGCAGTTCAAGATGCAACCAAGATTATACCAACCCAACTGATACACTTTTGAGGAGGTGGAATACTGTAACTCAGGCTATGATTAGAAAAAATGAGTTTCCCACTAGTTTATAAGTGTATTTATTATTCTCTTCATAAATAAACTGGTATATAAGATAATTATGATGTCATTTATTTATTTATTTTATTCTTTATTATACTTTTTTATATATTCATGACTAGGATCACTTAAATAACGAACCAATATGAAAATATGTAATGTAAATAAATATATTATGCATAAATGTTTTATCAAATCATATATAATCAATTAAGTAAAATCCATTTAATATTACCAAGACATGTAAAGGATAAAATAAGATAAAATTTATGCATAATAAATAAAATCCATCAACTATATATTAATCCAGAATAAGTCTTATATCATCTAAATTAAGATGAACCCATAGTAAAAGTGTCGGTTCATACATTTTTGGGGGAACATTCAATTATCAGAAAATTTTAACTTAGATAGTGTGTTGACTTAACTAAGGTTGTACTGAATTTAATGACCAAATTCTATTCAATACAAATTTGGAGGAAAGTGTTGAGGAAATCCTAGTTAGTGTTTTTTTGGATTGGGGAGTCCACTCAACAGATCAGTGAACTACAAGCCACATTTAAAATGACCATATACCTATTTACCTTTTCAATATTTTATGGACAAATTCTGGATTATAAAGGACTGTACTATGGATACTTTCCACTAGAATGTCATGTGTGATGGTACATTTCGAGTTCAGTGGTGAGGGCTATTGAGACATGGTAAAATAGTGAGAGACTTAATAAAATTAAATTCACTATGTCTACTTAAATCAGATTCATGTAAATTAATAATAATGTCATATTTTATAATTGTATAATAATGGAAATAACTTCATCTACATTGTCCTTATGATCGATATCATAGAATTACCATCTCCTTACTGGAAGTAACTTTCATGAATATTTCAGATGCCTACGGGGTGTGTTGCGTTATGAATGGAAATATTATATTCTATAATCCTCATTACCTAATACACCTTCTAAGGAGTAAAGTGATGAAGTGTTTCATTTATATGATAAACACATGAGTGGCATGGTTAAAGTCGAGTGTCTAATTCATTCATCCATGTCCAGTAAACTCATAAAGTCTAATGAAATCATGGATTCTTATATCATGATCAATAATATCCATAGTTTATGATATGAGAGAGAAATACAAGAAAAGTTTGAGATATTAAAGGTTCTATTTCAGAGTAATCTTTGAGAGGGTACACCAGCTGAACCTCATATAGTTAAAATCATTGGATACATTAAGCTCCTAGTGGTACTAACATTTAAACTTCCTGTTGAACTGCACCCTGATCTCATTCTTGCATCACTTTTTCAATTATTATCATGTTTTTTTTGTTAATTTTAATAATGAAAATAGTTGTGAACTCTCTTCCATATCATATCACATCAGTTCACCATGTTGATAAGTAGATTAAGTGAAAAAAATAATTCTATACTTATAGTGAATAAAAGTAAAGGCCAGGTGAAGAGATCTAAATATAAATCTCATTTAAAAATCCCGTCCAAGAAGAGAAGTATAAAGGGATAGGTCAGGGAATGTGATTATTTTTATTTATCATGTGGCAAGAAGGGTCACTGTATGAATTAATGAACCCATCTAAAGAAACAAGGGGAAGCTTCAGGTGTGTTTGTAATTGAGTGTAATTTATTTATTTCTACAATTAGGGTATTCAATACAAATTTTGATGCTCTCATATGTATTTAAATATAGGGAAAAGGTCATTTAAGAATATTGTCCAAGGGGAGGAAGATCTATGGTTATGAAACAAAGGTAAAATTACTTTTGTGGTTGCCAGGGACTACCACATCATATTTACAACTAGAATGATCTTGGTTTTAAAAGATTTTTATTATGTTCCATCCATTACCAAAAATGTTATTTTTATATCTAGATATGAAATGGATGGATTTATTTTTAAATTATGGAAGAAATTATTATTCTATTATAAAGATAAAATTTTTTATTCCAAGGAAAACTTAAATAATGGCCTTTATATATTGTAATACTTGAACCAAATAATAGAAATCAATAATGAAACTACTTCACATAACTCATTCCACACCCAACTTTGGCATCACAAAATAGGTAATGTAAATTAAAAACATTTTAAAAAATGAACAAAGATATATATTGGGATTATTTTTAACTAAAACCATTTTTTTTATTTCATGCATGTTTACAAGGAAAAATAACAAAATCCCTATATAGAGGAAAAGGTTAAAGGGATAAGGAGCTTCTTGAATTAGTTCATACCAATGTGTGTGGACCATTTAACGTTGAATTAAGTGGTGGGGATAATAATTTATAACTTTTACTAATGCTTTAAGTTGATATAGATATGTATATTTAATAAGGTATATGTTGGATTCCTTTAAAAAAATTATGGAATACAAGAATGAAGTTAAGAACCATCTTGGTAAGAATAATAAGAAATTATTCTTAGACTATGGTGGAAAATATATTAATGAGGACCACATTGATTATTTATAGGTGTTTGTTATTATATATCAACTCACTCATCATTAAACACCTTAATGTAATGGTGTAAGTTAAAGGAGTAACTTCGCCTTTTTAGACATGGTGTGATCAATGATGAGTCACATGATTCTTCCGTTATCCATTTGAGGATACAAGTTACAAACAAAAAAATACATATTAAACCAAGTCCCAAATAAATTATAAAACAATATAACATACCAATTTTTGGAGTGGAAAGGATTTTGTATTGTTATACTTACATGTTTGAGGGAGAGAAGAGTTTTTCAAGGCCTCTTTAGGAAACAAACATTCACCCCAAAGAACCAATTGTATCTTTATATGATATTTCAAGGAAATAATGAGACATTACCTATAAAATTAATCAGATAAAAAGGATGTGGTTAGAAGACATCCCATATTCCATGAAAAGGATCATATCTCTAAAAAAGATAATGGGAGAAAGATATACTTTGATAAAGTCTAGGATCAAGATACAAAAGAGCTGGAACAGGAACAAATTCCCAAAATTCTTATGGAATAATAAGTTACAAAGACACAAGTACTACATAGGAGTACAAGAGAGGTTATAGAAATAGAACCGTATGGGTTTTTAGTCATCTTGAATGATGATTCATTATTATTTGATAATAATGATCTTCTAACCAATATGATAGTAGTAAGTGGAACAGATGTTTCCAAGTGGAAAGAATCATTGAATTTTGAAATTGATTACATGTACTATATCTATGTATGGATTTTATTAGATCTTATAGTAGATGTAGATACCATTAGTAGAAATGGGAATTCATGAAGAAACTGGATTTGGATGTACGATTATGTATTTATAGTGCACGACCGGTTACAAAAGGGTTCAAACAACATCAAGGCATAAAATATAGTGGAAATTTTTCACCAGTTAAATAATAAAATCCATTAGAATTATACTTTCCATTATGGATTATCATCAATATTATATTTGGGAAATGTATGTAAAAAAAATTTCCTTAATGATAACCTTCTAAAAGATGTCTATATAACACAACCTGAAGGGTTTATGACTCTAATGGATTCAAACAAGGTATGAAAGTTTAAAGATCCATTTGTTGATTAAATAAATCATCTAGGTTATGTAAAATTTGATTTGATAAATACATAATATAATTTGGTTTCATAAAAAGGAATATTAGCCTTTTTTCCGTAAACATTTTAGTGGAAGTGAATGTTTTTTCATAATAGAATATATTGATGAAATATTACTTATTGGAGAAAATACCCGTCTTAATGTCTGTTAAAGACTGGTTGAATAAATGGTTCTCTATGAAGGACTTAGGAAAAACATCATAAGTTCTTGTGATCAAGATCCATCATGATAGATAAAAGAGGCTGATAAGTCTAAGTCAAGGTGAATACATTGATAAGATGGTGAAAAGATTTAGTATGGGATAATCCAAGAGGGGATTGTTTCCAATGTCACATGGATTTCATATTTCCAGGGAATTTTTTCACTAGAAATATGTGGAAAGAGAAAGGATGAAAAGGATTCCATACACACCTGTGATTGGGTCTTCCATGTATGATATTCTATTTACTAGGATAGGTGTAACATATTTATTAAGTGTGGTGGGTAGATATCAAGATGACCCAGGTGAAAACCATCAGATGGAAATCAAGACTATTCTTAAGTATCTGAGGCATCTTAAGGACAGTTTCATAGTTTATAGAGTATACGAGGAACTAATCATGAGAAGATATGAAAATAATCATTTCCAAATAGACCAATATGATATAAAATCATAAATGGGATATATATTCAATTTAAATAGAGATTTTGTGAACTGGAAATGCTCCAAGAATGCTATGGTTGTATATTATATAGCAGATTATGAGTATATTGTGACTTCTGAGGTAGGAAAAGAAGCAGGATGGATTCACAACTTCATCTAAGATATTTATGGGGTACCTTATAGTAAATATCATATCACACTCTATTGTGATAATACTATAATGGTGGCCCTTACAAAGTATCCATGGACACATTAGTGGATGAAGGACATACTTAGGAAGTATCATCTCTTAAGGGTTTTTTCCTCAAAGAGGTGAACTCACAGTGAGCATTATTTTCTTGTAATTTAATGTGGTGGACCCCTTGAATAATGCCCAAACATCATAGAAACATGATCATCATGTGAGGTATAGAAGACTGAATGTCAATGAAAGTTGTCTCCATTATAAGTGGGAGTTTTTTAGAGTTTTTGTTCTAGAACAAACTATTTATACTTTAGATTACATGTATATTATAATATTTTAATATTAATAAAAAATCTTATTACATATTTTTCATTGTTCTACATGGAATTAATGTAATAATTTCATAGGGTATATGCCACATTGATATGTTCATAGTAGTTCCCCACTGTGATGAGAATATTGAAATGCCTTAATAATATTCTTAAATATATTTACATGGTTGGATAACATACTATGATGGGAAACATAGAATATGGACTATTATTTGTGAGTAATCATAAGTAGATGAGACTTTTTCTCATGAATTGTACACTTGGTAATATCCAATATGGGAGATTATGAGAAAAGAACTAGTGATAGGAATTTTGCATGTTTTGTGTCATCAAATATTCCTATTTTCTAACATGTGTAATGGTCCTTAGACCCTAATTTTTCTATTAATGAATATTACAACTCAAACTTAGATGTATTTCATAAACTATGATTATAAAATTCATGGTGAAGTTGGATACATTGGGTGCGTTATGAGTGATGTGTTTTTAAAGGATAAGTTGAGGAAGGATTTGTCCCTTCCATAATTATGGAAGTTGATGTATCAAACCTTTTATTGGAATAAAATCATAAAAATAAATTCCATGTCCATGGTGTAACGATGTGTTTATTTCAGATAGTCCAAGAAAGACATATCAAGTATATAGGTTGATGGCACAGATGTGAAAATTGCTTAATGATATATTGCAATAAAAGGATTATGATATATAGTGTGTGTTTATATGTGGTTATCAATGTTGCAAAATTAATTTATTCCTCTTGGGTGAATTAACCTATTTAAAGACAATAATCCTAGACTTTAGGCAATCCTACCTAATGACAGTGAGAAATAATCTTAGATGGTCACACACTAATTTTTTCCATTTATCTTGATTAAATTCAACTTAAATTTAATTATTGGAGAGAATATTATTCTAAAGACTAATGAATAATTTTATTCAGGTTTTATTGATTTAATAAAAAATAAATATTTATTCACCATATTATGAAAAATATTTATTTATTTTTTTAATATTTAGTTAATATTTATTCACTAGTTTGTGGATAATTTATTTTTTATGAATAAAATATTTATTTGGGTATTGAATAAATGTTGAGACAGATGAGAAGAATAATTTTATGTCCTGTGATAAATATTAATTTACAAATAGATAAAATATTATTTATAATTTATATAACACCCCTAGTTCTTATGAAATGTTTTTTTTCAAATAAATTTAATTTTTTTGATAACTTTAATTACATTCCACATAGAGTTTTATGGAAACTATTATATGCTATTAATATTATTATTTAAACATGACCATTATAACCTTTCCATTAATTTTTTTATGAATAATAATAAACACATTTTGAAAAATATGTATAAAGGTTTTAGATATAGAATTTATATTTATATGTAATCACTTAATTTTTAGTATAGTCATTATATTCTTTGGAAAATATATTTTCCTCAAAAAATAATATTTTTACTTTTTGTGAACAAATAAAAAAATTAATTTTTGAATCTTTTAGAATATTTCTTAAAAATAATTTCATTAATTTTTATAATAAACATATAAAAATTAGTTGCAGGTTATGTTTTTATAATTTCCTAAAAAGATAAATTTTTCAGTGATTAGTTAAAAAATAGTTATTTCTATTAAAAACGACCTTTTTGTTAAAAGAATTTACAGAGATCCATAATATTTAAAAATATTTTAAAATTAAAATTATTTTTTATTATTTTATTATTTAACCCATTTATTTAATTTTAATAAAATTCATGTTGACTTTTGATATTAAAACATTCTATACATGTGAAAATTTTCTCTTTGGAAAACCACCCTTTCATTGTGTATACGGGTTTAGTTTTAAATTAAAATTTTCAAATAATTTGAATGTAATTTGAAAAATGGATTCTATATTTTTAATAAGAATAATTATTAGTATATAATAAGATGAAATTAATTTTTGGACAAAATTAATAGTAAAAATAATAAAAATTAATTTCTACGGTTAAGGTTAAAAAATTTTACCAGGGAGTTAAACTAAAATGATAAGTGGTAAAATGAGATAAACACTTGTAGAACACAAATTTTATGGAAATATTTTAACCTTATCTCATATAATAGTTTATAATGATCCATTTTAGATATTTTATGAATGTTTAAAATGTGGTTAAATGATTTTATTTTGACAAAATTCAAGTGTATTCTCTCCCCCACTTGTAAAAGGGAACCCCTATCCTATCCTCTCCACATTCACAAATCCTTTTGTTTCAACCAATAAATTCCAAAATATTATCCTAAATTCTCTCCCAAATTCCTATAGGCTATATGTTTTTTGTTAAAACCTCCTAATAAGGGTTGTGGTGCAAACATAAGGAGGTTGTCAAAATAAGAGATATCATTCTTAACAGGGTGTTTTTGTTTTATTTCTTCTTCCACCTCCTTAAAATATTCTTATAAAACAATGCTGTAATAAAATAAATATATCACATATGCATAGAAATTATTATCTTAATGTGATAACCTATATATATTTCCTCTCCCATTAAATGGGAAAAAAATTTAATCATGTGTACGATGGACTACTGCCTCGTGAACTTATGTAATTCATTTTCCATCATTGTATCTCATGGATGGAGATAATGATGGATCTACCATATTTATATAAAGTTTATGAAATAATTATAGTTTTTTATTATAATATAATATATACATTTTTACCTTCCAATCTGTTATAAAATGATTTCATCACTTGTGTGTACATGTGTACTGTCGCCTCTATGAAGGGATGTTATATATTTTTTATTTTTTATTAAAATGGATAGTAATAAGGATATATTTAATGAATATATATTATATCTATGACATAAAAATAATTCACTAAAGGGTATTATTATTTACCTCTATTTCTTTCTATCAATTGAGAAAATGGAAATTGCATTCACGCGTATGTATGACATACTATCTCCATGAATGGTGTAATTCATTTTCTATATCCAAATTTTATGGATTTCTATAAGTAAATATATAATAAATATATAATACATTAAAATCATGGTTAATGTTTTTTATATTAAGAAACCATGATGAAAGTAAAATTATAGGAAACATTGAACCTAAACATACAAGAAAAATGAAGCAGTTATTACCCAAAATGCGATTTTAACAAGGAATTATTAATAAACAGGTAATAAAAGGTCATAGGTAAATAATATATGGTCAGAAATATATGATTATGGTTATGTAATAGATTAATAATAAATCAATATTTATTATACTATAGGTTCTACTTTTTAAAAGTAAATTATAGACTTATGGTAAGGGATTTTCATCTATCTTTTATTTATACGAGACACATGCCTTATTAAGCACCTATTTATTTTGTGTGGTGTATATATTACCCATGAATGAATTTTATAATTATTATCCATAAATTATGGGACATAAATATCTATATATTTTTCTTATTTTCAGGGGGTATATTATTCCAAAGATACCAAAGTGGTAATGATTATGTTCCAATGATGAAATATTATGATCTATCACTAAAATAAATAATTAATTTTATTATCCTATAGTTATTTATATAAATTATAAATTTAATTTTATTTTACTCTCTTTATGTATTCAAGAGATCAAAATAATGTTTAAAAAAAACTAATTTTATTTCTCTCTTCGGATGAAAATCTATTTTCATCCATGACCATGATTTGAAAAAAAAAATTAAAGATAGTTTTTAATATTATAAAATTATTGTTTAAGTAAATTGTTAATCATTTTTTTAAATTTTTCTTAAAAGGAATATTCTTATCATTTTCCAAACAAGTCCATTTTGGATTTTACTGAAAATGTGAAAGAAATATTCATTTTAACATGTATGACATGACCAGTATTTTTAATGGACATGAATTATAAATGATTTAAAGATTAATTTACATGTTTTCAAGGTTATTTTTATAGAAAAAGTTTTCTTTAATATTTGATATGTTTTTAGATTTTAAGGAAGTGATTTTAAATTTAAAAGGATATTTTCATCAAAAAATGTTCCAAGTGATCTTTCAAAATTATTTTACATCTAAGATGATATCCTTTCATGTTAAATAATATTTAATAGAGATATGATCTAATGATACCATTATTATTCTTTCTCTGGATGGTTTTTATTTTTGAAACTCATTCCTTTTCCATGGATTATGTTATGATGAAATGATGAAATATTTATTAAAAACTTTTCTTTTCCCAATGGTTATACTATAATAAAATGTTTATCAAACCCATTTATTTTCATGAGTTCTAATATTATGAATGTTTTATGATCTTGTGGAACCAAAATTTATGGATTATATGATGTGTGGGACCTATATCTCCCTCCAATTCATTGGGTAAATATGGATAACTAATAAGTTAGTTATGTTATGCGCGAACCATATTTCATGTTCAAAATTTCACGTATGAACATAGTTTTCATGTCCATAAGATTCATGTGTAGACCTGGTTTTCATGTCCATAATATTAAGTATAGACCTAGATTTCATGTCTATAATTTTATTCAAGGTACTTATTTAAGTTTATTAACCTAATGAGTGAACTTGTATCTATTTATACACGTTCAAAATTTTATGATATAATATTTTTTCCACATTCCTCTGTTTACTTTATTCTCATAGGGATTACTTTCATTGATTTCCATTAGAATTCAAGTCTTATGAACTACCATGATTTGTGACAAGACCCATGTTTATGATCTATCTCATGTAGGGTATGGTTTTCAAATTTTATTCTCATATTCTCATAATCTCATACTTATTTTATTTTGATATCTCCCTTGTTTAAACTTACTGATAATCTGAGCACACCCTTTCTAATGTTTCCTTTCCCCAAGTTATGAAGAATGGTTTTTAGTAGGTTATGTCAAAGAATATTAAGATGTTGGAAGATATTTGTGTGAGATGTTAAATATCATTAAATAAATAAAAATATTGTGTGTCTAGTAACAAAATACACTAAAACATTATAGTCCTAAGGTGTGTTTTTGTAAAATGATATGGATATTAACCTATTAAGATGTAATATTTATGTATAAAATGACTGGGTCATTGCAGTTGGTATTATAGGAATGTTTTAGTTATAATTTAGATACCGGGATGAGAAAAATTTATTAATAACTATAGTGATATGTTTAAGGATATATCTAAGGATATTTATATGAATAAGTCTACAGATAGGTACATGTATAGGAAAATGTCATGGAATTTTAGATAAGGATAGCGTGAGTGGTTTAAAAGTAATTAAATCTCTGTATGGATAACAAAAGTGGAGTTTGATCTGGTATAATTATACCAAGGAGTAATAACATTGAAAAGTGCACATTGATCTGGACTCGAACATCACCTGTTTCCTGAAAACACACCTTACTACACACCCAATTCGAAAATCCTAGGGGATATGGTTTGGGATTTCACAAAATCTTTATGAACATTCATGAAGGATTTGAATAATGATAATTAATGGTCTAGGTTTACCCTAAGGTGTCTTAGATTGAAAATATGGTGTCATTATTTATACATCCTATTTAATATTTTTAGGATTAATAACATTAATTAACAATTCTTGATGGCCATGATAACTATATTGGTTTTGGAAAGGAATTGAAGATAGAAAAATGATGTTAGGGTGATGATATAAATTCTAAAATATTAATGTATCTTATTCGATATTATTTATATAAATTCCATTATATCATGAAAAGTAACTAGGAATGTTAATTCCTATTCTCAATGATTAGATGTTGAATTAATATTGAAAAACTCTAATGGAATGATGATTGTATATCAAGTCTATGAATCTTCCCTAGTTAATGTTTTTGGGAATCTGCTTCCTAAAAATATTTCTTTCATCTCTCTGGTAGAATTTGATGTTATCTTAGGTATGGATTGGATTTCTCCATATAAATTCCACATTAATTTCCTGGGAAAGGAATTCATGTTTAATATTATAAACCAAACAATGATCATATATCATTGTGATGATAAATATGAACTTTTAATGTAAATTTAACAAATTTTATAGGTATTGATTCACATTCAAAAGGGGTTTCTATCTCATATGGTTGGGAAAAAACACAACATCAATTATAAGCCTATCATACAGGTATTTTTTAATGTCTTTTCAGAAGAGTTTCTTTTCTTCCACATAACCACAATGTTGAGTTCTCAATAGAACTCATACCTAGTGCTATGAATATTTTAAAGACTCCCTATATAATGTCTTTGATTCAGTTGCAAGAATTCAAGAAACAACTCTAGGGGAATATCAACATGGGGTTTATTTATCTAATTGTGTCACCTTGGTGTGCGCTAGTTATTTTTTTTAAGAAGAAATATGGATCGATGATACTTTGGATTGATTATCAAATATATGGACAAGATCACAATCAATAAAAAGTATCCTTTATCCTGATTTGATGACTTGTTTTATCAACTACAAAGAGCTCAATACTCCAATATTGACCTTTATTCTGGATATCATTAGTTGAGGGTCAAGAAAAGGATATACCCAAGACATCATTTCATAAAAGGTATAGACACTATGAATATATAGTGATTCCATTTGGTATTACTAATGTACCTACTATCTTCATGTATTTAATGAATATCGACTTTTGATATTACTTAGATAAATTTGTGGTAGTCTTTTTAGATGATAATATTATATATTAAAAGATCAAGTAAGAGCATGAGGACCACTTTATAATTGTACATAAGACCCTAAGGAAGGAGAAGATGTATGAAAACATTACTAAGTGTGAATTTTGGATAAAATGGGATTCATTTTTTGGGTCATATATTCTCAAGATAGGGTTTATTGGTAGATCCCTCAAAGAAAACGGCTATTGAACATTTTCCCAGACCAACCTCAATGACCGCGATCCAATGTTTTTTTAGTTTGGCTAGATATTATAGATGGTTTGTGAAAAATTTCTCATGAATATCCAATCCACTCACTCAGTTAACTCAAAAGGGATCTATGTTCCTATATACATATGAATGTGATTTACATTCAAGGAACTAAATAAAAGATTTGTTAACACACCTTTTCTTATATTACCCTGCATTGGAGAAGGGTATGACTCTATAGTGATGTATCAAAGAAGGGAATGTTTTGAATTTTTTTCAGAACAATGTGGTTATATCTTATGCCTCATGACAATTGAAGGTTCATGAGAAAAATTAACCAACTTATTATTTGGAATTATCTCTGGAAATGTTTTCATTAAATATATGGAGAAATTATCTTTACAGTGAAAAATAAGATATATATATATATAATTATCATAAAATTTTAAAGTATATATTCAAATATAAAGAGTTTAACATGCTCTATCGAATATGGATGAAGATAATTAAATACTATGACTTCTCAATACATTACCAACCTCAAAAAGATAACAAGGTGGATGATTCTTTGAGTTTAAAGGATCACAATATCTTATATATGATTAGGATCATGAACAATCCAATATTTATGGATTTTCAAAGGATGGATCTTGAAATATTTAAATAAGGGAAGAAATATTATCTTTCTCAAATGAGTGTTCAACCATCTATCCATGTGAAGATTAAAGAAGCATAAAAGGATGATATAGAGCTACAAAATATGGTTATAAATGTTCCGGAGTTTTACATTTTCTATGATTGAATGATATGGTTTAGAAATCTGGTATGTGTTCCATATATACTAGATTTGAAGAAGGAACTCTTAGAGGAAGTTCATAGTTCTTCATTCCCTATTCATCCTATAGGTAAAAAGATATATAGGGATCTGAAAGAATATTTCTAGTGGGATGGAATGAAGAGAGATATTATAGAGTTTGTATCTTTGTTCTTGTTATGTTAGTAAGTTAAGTCTAAGAGACAAAAGTCTAAGGGTATGTTACAATCATTACCCATGATATAATGGAAGTGGGAATAAATGTTAATGAATTTTTTCATTGGAATCCCCCAAAACTATTAAAAGGAATAATGATATTTGGGTATTAGTTGATCACCATACAATTTCATCACACATCATTTCTATTTAAGACGATTTATCTCAAGATTTTATTTCTAGAATATAAATTAATGAATCTATAAGATTCCATGGAGTTCTAAATTATTTTGTATCATATTGGGATCCATGGTTTTCAGAAATCTCTTGATATGAAATTGAGTTTTATCACTGCATATCATCTTTGGATAGGTTGTCAATATAATAGAATAATAAAAATCATATTGGATACATTGATATCTTGTTCTATGGATTTCAATGGTGGTTGGGATCAATACCTCCCTATAGTTATGTTTTCTTACACCAAAAGATTTCACTCGAGCATTCAAATGGATCTTTATAAAGAACAATTTGGAAAAATATTATATAAATCCAACATGTCAGGATGATGTTGGGGAAAGAAATATATTGGGACTTGAGATAGATGAATAAATGAAAGATAATTTTAGAGGAATTCAATAACACATAAGGGTATCACATAGTTGAAAAGTCCACTCACCTAGTCAATAAGGGTAGCACATAGAGAAAGTTCTATGAAACAAGGCCACTCACCTAGTCAATGTTTTTTTAGTGAAACCACCAATTTGGCAAAGCTATGTAGGAGACTAAGGATATGATGAAGCAAAAGTATCCTCATTTTTTTTGTTTTAGAGTGATGAATTTTGAGGTGGAAATTAATTTTAATGGGGGTACAATGTAACACCCCTATTTTTTATGAATTTTTTATCAAATAAATTTTATTTCTCCAATAAATTGCGTAACACACAATACCATGTATTAAAGAAACCACAATAAACTATTTATATTATTATTTAAACATGACCATTATAACCTAGAAATAAAATTTGGGGGTAAAAATATGAATTTTTGTTTTAAAATTATATATATAGGTTTCAGATAAATAAAATATATGTATAAGTAAGTGCTTAATTTTTAGTAAAGTCTTTGTATGCTTTGAAAAATAATTTTTCTCAAAAAAATAATTTTTTTTTTGTGAAAAAATAATAAAATTAATTTTTGAATCTTTTATTAAATTTATTTTAAAATGTTAAATTCTATTTTGGGGAAAAATGTTCAAAATTAGTTTAGGTTGAACTTTTTTTAATTTTCTAAAAAGATAAATATTTCAATGAATAGTGGAAAGTACCGATTTATATTAAAAACTAACTTTTTTATAGAATTTATTGTGTTACATATTCTTTTTAAAAATAATAGTAAAATTACTTAAATAATGTTTTTATTAAACTAATTTTGGTCATTGGAATTAATTCCATTTTTACTTTTTATATTGAAATATTATATACTTAAGAAAAGTTTCTCTTTGTTAAACAACTTTTTCATCATGTCTGGGTGATTAATTTTAAATTAAAATTTGAAACTTATGTGAATGGAATTTGTTAAAAATGGATTCTAAATTTTTTAATCATAATAATTAATTTTTTTAAATAAATTATAAAAATAGTAAAAATTAATTACCACTTTTTCAGGTTAAAACATGTTTATTGGTGGGTGAAACTAAAAAGATAAGGGGTAAAATAACCTAAAAACTTATGAAACTCCCATTTTATGGATATATTTTTTCCTTATATCATCAAAGGTTCTTAAATGAGCTATTTTGGATCCACTATAATGTTTAAAATGTGCATACATTTTTTCCCTTTTCAAAATATTCAAGTGTGTCCTCTCCCCCACTTATAAAAGGGAACCCCCTCTCATATACTATTCATACTCTAAAAGCCTTTTTAGAAATTAAATACCCAAATATATTCATTAATTTTCTCAAAACTTTCTATATGTATTATTTTGATTATAAAACCCTCTTTTTAGGCTTTTTGTGCAAACCTAAAGTGGTTGTACGAAGAAGTGGTATCGTTCTTAATAGAGCATTTTTATTTTATTTCATCTTCCACCTCCTTCAAATATTTTTCAAATATGATGATATAATAAAATTATTATCTATAATATACTTATATCTTATTATGTAAATGGAATAACCTATATCCAACTCCTCTCCTATTAAATGGGAAGCAAAAATGTCGATCGTGTGTACTAAAGACTACCGCCTCATTAAGCAACATAATTCGTTTTTCATCACCACCTCTCACAGATGAAGATTATTATGGATTTAACATATTTATGTGAAATATATTAAATAATTATAAATTTTCAATTATAATATGACATATATCTTCTTACCTTCCAATTCATTGTAAAATGATAACACACCTCGTGCGTACGTGTGGACTACCGCCTCTACGAAGTGATGTGAATTTTTTTTTCATTTTATTTTGACATAGATAGTAATAAAGATATATTTAATGAATATATATGATATATATTATATATAAAAAAATTTAAAGTGATTATTATTTACCCTCCTTTTATTCCATCCTTCATGAAAATGGAATCAACGTTCATGTGTATGTACGACCTACCATCTCCATGAATAACATGATTCATTTTCTATCTCAAAATTTTATGGATACCCAAAGTACATATATAATGAATATATAGGATATTTAAATCATGTTTAATATTTTATATATTATGTAACCTTGATCAAAGTCAAAGGACCAAAAATACCAATCCAAAACTTACATGAAAAAGGAAGAAGTTATTGCCCAAAATAAGTTTTTAACAAGAAATTTTTAATAAACTGGTAATAAAAGGTAATAATTAAATCATATGTGGTATTATATATATTATTATGGTTTTATAATATATTTATAATAAACCTATATTTATTATATAGTATGTTATAATGTGCATTATGAAATTAGAGACATGAGGTACGATATTTTCATCTCACATTAATTTCCATGGGACACATGCCTTATACACCACTTGTTTCTTTTGTATAGGGAATATACTTCCAAAAAATGTATTATATAATTATTATCATTAAATTATGGTATATTAATATCCATATAAGTTTTTTAATTTTATGTGGATTATGATTCAAAATATATCAATGTGGTAAGGTTATTCTGTTACAACCTCATTGTTTATCAGGTTTGTTTATGATTAAGTTAAAATGATGGAATAATATGATCTATATCTCAATAAACTCATTAATTTTATTATACACAAGTTATTTATTTAAATTATATGTGTTTACTTAATTTTAATCTATGTATGTACTCAATAGATCAATAGAATTTTTTATGGAAAAAAGAATTTATTTCTCTCTTAGGTAAAAAATCCTTTTACATCCCTGTCTATATTTTCTAAAAATGTTTTAAAGAATGTTTTTA
Source organism: Viscum album (assembly GCA_963277665.1). Classification (NCBI taxonomy): domain Eukaryota; kingdom Viridiplantae; phylum Streptophyta; class Magnoliopsida; order Santalales; family Viscaceae; genus Viscum; species Viscum album. The sequence goes on along the minus strand of OY728120.1, from coordinate 283,796,718 downwards.
ATATTCTAAAATGATTTTTTAAAAATATGTAACCCATTTTTTAATTTTTAAAAATGTTATAAATGGAATCTTTTTTTTTGTTTTCCAAACAAGGACCTTTTTGTCTTTTACCAAAAAAATGTGAAAGGAATCCTCATCTTAACATGTAAAACATTAATGGTATTTCCTACCCCATTACCACGCAATGATTTAAAGATTAATTTAACATTTTTAAAGGTTATTTTCAATGAAAATTTATTCTTTTATATTTGGGAGTTTTTTATATTTTAAAGAAAATATTTCAAAGTGAAAAGGATATTTTCCTCAAGAAATGTTCTAAGTGAACTTTCAAAAAAGGTTTCCATATAAGATGAAATACTTTGATGTTATGTAATATTTATCTGGGATATGATACAATTATAACATTCATATTATTTCTCTATATGGTTTATGTTTATGAAACACATTATTTTCTATGGGTTATGTTATCATGAAATGGTGAAATTTTTATTGAACCCATTTCTTTTCCTATATGTTATGCTATGATGAAATGTTTATGAAACCCATTTCTTTTTATATTTTTTGATATGATTAATATTTAATGTTTTTATTACACTAAAATTTATGGATTATGTGATGGGAGTTAATTATGTTATGTTTGAACCTTATTTCGTGTTCAAAATTTCATGAATGGACTTGGTTTTCATGTTCATAAGATTCTTATGTGTACCTACTTTTCATGTCCATAATATTAATCATGGACCTAGTTTTTATGTCCATAAGTTTATACAAGGACATTATTTCACATCCTTAACCTAATGAGTGAACCTATATCTATTTATACATGTTCAAAATATTATGAGATTATGTTATTTTTTGACATTCTTTTGTTTAGGTTATGCTATCGTGGATTATATTCCTTGATTTCCTTTATTATTCGTGTATTATGAACTACTAATATTCATATAATGACTCATGTTTATGATCTATGATATATAGGGTACGGTTTCCAAATGTTATTCTCGCATTCTTATACCCTTATTATTATGTTATGTTGTTATCTCCCTTTTTTAACCTTACTGATATTATGAGCTCACCATTTCTTAGGTTTCCTTTCCTTAGTTTATGAATAAAGCTTTTAAGTAGGTCATGCCAAAGAAGAGTACTATGTGGGAATATCATTATGGGAGATGTTTAATATCTTTCAAGTAATTATAATATTGTGTGCCTAGAATCCAAAGTCACTTTACCTTTATGGTCCTCATGTGTGTTTTTGTAAAATGATATGGATATTCATCTATTAAGATGTAATATTTATGTATGAAAGGCCTAGTTTGTTTCAGTTGTTCTAGATAGCGTATGATATAAAATAATAATAATAATAATAATAATAATAATATATGGAATGAGTTTTGAAAAATATTATTAATTTATTTATGGGATGGTACACAATTTAATAATATTTTAACCTAAACCATAACATTATAAATAGATAGTTATGTTTATTGTGTAGGGGTAATTGGAAAATATAGAATTGAGAATCGTTTCACACAAAAAACATATCCCTTGAAATTTTCCTCCTCTCCTCCTATTAAGAACAAGAATAACTCCCTCAAGCATTATGGATCTTGATCAATCATGATGAACAACACAAGATGATTGATCCACCATTCTATCACTCAGTGTTCCAATCATTGATTATTTAGAGATTAAAGGAACATGTATGGATCACCTCTAGAGTAATTTTTTACTTTGATCCTATAAGCGCAAAAAAGGTAATTGGATAAATGGTTTTAGATTATCAATATCTTCATTGAAAAAAGTTTGTCATATTTGGTTACCTTTCTTTAGATCTAATAAAAACTAGTAATAAATTTAATGTGAAAACTCTTTTCTAGGTTCTAGGTTCTAATATGCTAATATTTAGTAGAATGTTTTTTTGACCATGTCAATTACATCATGCACATTGTAACGATCCAATAAATTGACAAAACCTTTATGGTTATTTATTCCTCCAATGAACTTACACTTTTCCTAGAAACATCATTATGATCATGTGTTAATTATAGTGACCCTAGTTTTCAGAATTTTGGGATAGAGAGTGATCAAGGGTTATAATACATTTATGTTCTACGTGTTTCTATTTATAAGTTTGAGATACTTGAGTTTGGTAGTTCGTTTTGGCATGTTATTTTTCTTGTGGTCTTGAGACATATATGGGGTTGTTATAGGGGAACTATCGCTTAGATGTTTTGGTGTCTAGGATATGTATAGAGATCTGGTGACCCTTAAATGTGATCTAGGTTCTTAGTAAGTTAGCACTTAGAGATCCATGAGAGTGATACACAAGGTAGGTTAATCCATTCTTGTGTATGGTTGGATATATGAATCCTGGACAAAAGAATTGTCCAATGGTATCAGTGTATTAGAGGTACAATAGAGTATCTAGTTTCAGTGCATTATATGCCTTGTGTTTTGGGAAGAAAGTGCTTTTTGTTCTAGCACCCTTATCTTTAATGTCAGTTTTGGAAGGAAGGACCATTTAAAAGCCTAGAAAGTTATTTTCCAGTGGGGTTTTAACGATATGGTTGATGATGGTAAAATATTTTTATGTCTAGAATTATTAAAGCATGGTGAAATTATTTGGGATAGAAATAAAGCATGAGAAGTGCATAAAATCTTGTATTTTAGGAATGGATATTCCTAGAGAATATCCTTTGAAGGGTTTCACAAATATGTTAGGGTTACCTCATCTTTTGGGTTATAGGGAACCTTGAGTGATGGTTCTCATGGATTCTATCATAGATTATGAGGGTGTTATTAGTATGATTCTAAGACCCATGGAATTTCAATTCATTTTGGTATTCATTAAGTGTTTTAGACTCTCTATGCTAAAATTATGCCCAGATGATGTGTGGTCATGAGGTGAGTTATGGATTTGTGAGAGGATTTAACTTACATTTGTGTGGGTATCACATAGTAAAACTCAAGAGACTATGAGTATTAAGTTGTAAATGGTTATCAAGTAAGCGTATTCCCCCTGAGTGGAAGCAAATTTGAGGTAACAAGTTACCATTATTGGGATGTGGTGTCGTTGAGGTGACTGGCCAAATAGATTGGGAGTGAACAAAAGTTGTTTTTATTATGATAAAAGTGGTGTGTGTGAGATATTAATGTGTTATTTTACATTATTATTGGTAAAAAATACTATATATGGATCCATGTTAAATCATTTGGGTCTTGGAGGAGCTCAATATATTTGATGATGGTGTTGTGATGAGAACAGGTTCACAACTACTTAGTAGAGAGTCATAGTATCCTATTAGTTCTACCAAGATGGTTCCTCTTAGAGTGATGTGACAAAGAAGTTGTTGATTCTTTTAGGAAGGGATACCTAGGGTTTTATGTGGGTTTATAGGTCTCTTTCTAGGATTTTGTGACATTGAGATGTGTTGAGGTTCACTAGAACCATTGATTTTAGTTAATCCCAATGGACGTGTCGTGGGAAATGTTGTGGGTGAGAATGGAATGGAGGAACTGACACATTATTTTTTGTGGTTAATACTATTGAGTTTTGTTCTATAGGGTGTATAACTAAATCAATTTTATGGGAAGTTCCCCACATGTTGTTTTGGGGTGTGTTGCTCGTTCTGAATAGGGATTCAATGGTCATCATGGATGATGTACTTGTAAGTCAAAAATAAGATGTGGTTGTTCAATTAGGTCTAGTGCTTGATTTTTAAAAATGAAACCATGTCTAATCATTGTGTTTGGTGATGAACATGACACGGTCCATGGAGGTCTAGAGTTTATTTTATTGATTGGAGGTAAGAACACTCATTTGGTTGGGAGTGTCAAATCGATTGTGGAAGGTTTGAACATCATGTTAATGTATCTTTTTTATGGTGAGACTAGCTATTGGGCTAGTGGATATATCATTTTTTGATCCTAGGTTAATTATAGGAATAAATTTATATGTGGTTTTAGTTGATTTTTGAGAATTTATGTTATCTCAACAAATTATAAAGGTGATCTGAGGGTGAATCTGATTGATGGGTAATTCAGGCTCGTGGTAGATCATGATGATGATATCAGTTGTTTGGTGAAATTACTATGGAGTTTCATTTAACATTAGGATTATACCTTAGTAATAATTTTTTGTGTGGTCATGGAATTCCTATTGAGTATATGTCGTCATGATCGCATGCTTTGGTGATGTGTTGCGGGTATAGCCGAGCATTTAGGATAGTCAGCTAGTAAAGGTACATCTATTGTTTTCCATTATAAATGGAGACATAGAGTTTGAATCTTATTAAGATTCATCACATTTAATATTATGGGAATGGTTGAGTATTTTACTGTGATTCTAAGTAAAAAATGAATGTTTTTTTGAATCTTTCATATGGGGGATGGTAAAACTCATCAGTCTGGGCCAGGATCCAGAATGAGGATTTGTATAAGATTTTTACTAGTAACCTATCTGAGAGTTAGGTTTTGGGTTTTGGAACTAAGTGAATAATTGTATTGATCAGTTATTTAGGGGTGGGATTTCATAGCATTTAAAGTGGTTGTGTGGGACATCAATTTATTAATAGAACATGAATAAAGGTTTGGGTTGATGAATTAATAGTGTAACACAAGAATATATCAACAATGTCAATGTTTGGATGGGGGTTTGAATTATCTACATTTTTTTGGTAGGTCAGAAATAAATATGTCCTATAGTGTAGAGTACTCCATGGGCCAGTCAAATTCATAGTGCATGTTTCATGTAGTTTTATGAAAATGTTGAGAACGAAGTGTTGATGAACCCAATGGGAGAGGGTTTAGTTTTAGGATATAACCTAGGTTCAGGTGTTTGTGGGTTAGATTTTGGTGGAATCAGATGGTTTGAGGTTGGTTAATGGTAGTTTTTAGGCGATGTTAATGTTTTTGGACAAAGAGTAGGTATCAGGTAGAAGACTTGTTGGGTGATCGGTTCAATGAGTCTTATGTGTTCTGAGGTGACATGCTAATGTCAGTGCTGAGGTGAGGCCTCGAGCTATAGAAATTATTAGGTGGGAGACAGCTCCTTTGGATGCTTTTTAGGTGATATTGGTCTAGTATTTACTAGTAAAATCAAACTTCACAATGTGATGTTTGTGAATCTAGAGTTCTAGGATGCTGCTGGTATTGTGGAGACAAGCTTGAGGTGATGCGGTGCACCGGCTTGGGGAACTTGTATAGTGGAACTTGGTTCAGGGTGTTAAACCTGATGAATCATATTTTCCACCAATACCTTGATTACTTTGACTTGGTAGTCATTGAAGAAATTTTTTACTCTTTAACTAAAGAACAAAATAAACATCACTTGAAGATCATTTTAAGAATCTTGAGGGATCACCACCATTATTCTTTGTTATTAAAATTTAATTTCCGGATTAAAGAAGTTATGTTCTTAGGATATGTAGTTTCAGAACATGGAATCTCAATTGATCCTAAGAAGGTGAGAGTTTCCTTGTTATAAGAGGATAAAAGGAATGTATTTTAGAGTCAAATATTTTTGGGTTTGGAAGGATATTATCAATGGTTGGGGAAAGAATTCTTGAATCTTGAATCTCTATTGACTACTCTTACTCGGGAAGGGGAAAAATTGATATAGGATTCTAAATGACTTACTTTGATCAATTGAATTGATTTATGACATTAGAAACTATTTTTATTTTACTAGAAGTTGGAAAGGTCTATCTGATGTTTTGAATTGTATCAGGTGCTTGTTTGGGTTGCGTTCTTATGAAAAATGATAATTTAGGTGTGTATGGATATTATTATCTTCATCCACATGGGAATAATTACCCTACCCATAATTTATAAATTTTGGAAGCTATGAATGATCTTAATAGTTGGTGACATTGACCTCTTTAGGGAAAGTTTCACTGTATATTCTTACCATAATATTATAAGTTACATCTTTTCCCAAAAGGGAACGCACATTAGGCAGATGTGGTGGGTGGAGTATCTAAAATATTTATAATTGAAAATATGTTGTACCCAAGGAAATGGGAACATATCTTCTAATTATCCAAGCAAAAATTTTCCATCTCAAGTAGTGATGCAATCTAAAGATAAAAGGAATTTTGTGGGACTCTTTTCTTAGATACACCAAGATTTAATAAAGATGAAGGTATAGGTATTACTCTAGATAGTGCTCGTTTGACGTCATCTATTCTCAAGTTTATTTTTCAGAAGAAAAAGTGTGATGTGGAGTTCTAGAGTATCATAAACTATTTATATGTCTGGGATACCATTATCGAGTGGGTTTTATGCTTGGAAGTATTTATTCATTTGAAGAATCATTTTTTCATTCCATTGTTTTTTAGGAGGGTTGTGGTGGAAATTTTTCATTTTTCATAGTGGTATGTTCATACTATTAAAATTAACTTATACTATGACATGAAGATTTGGTTTTTATTTCTAGGCTTGAAATGTGACAAAGATTTTTTTATCTCATTGCTACACCTGTCAGTAGATTAAAGCAAAATACCAAAATCCGTCTAGAATTATTCATCCTCTCTCAGTTCCTATATGGAAATGAGAAAATTTATTTATATATTTCATCATTAGGTTACCAAGGACTCTTTAAGGAAAAAATTCCCTATTGGAGGTGATTGATCGACTAACCAATTCATCTCATTTCAATTAAATTCAAGAAATCACCAAAGTTGAAGATTTGGGGAAGCTGTATGTTTAGGAGATCATGAGGCTGTATAGGGTGTCTTATACTATTATTTTTTATAGGTATCCTCAATATACCTATTGGTTATGGACATAACTCTAATAGGTAATGGATTCTTATGTTAAATTTAGTATAACTTACCATCCCTAGACAGACTGTAACACCCCGAGCTTCCACGATACGCCTCTCTTTCAAAAATGCAATAACTTGCATTATACGCAAGTTCGAGTTCTAACACACCACGACTAATCAATGTAGCCGTTATGAATAGTAATAAACACTTTTTTAAAATTATAGAAATTTTATATTTCAAAATGTACTTCATTTTTGTATTCATAATATCGAAATTATCCAAAGTTGAATTTTTTGTAATTTTCTGAGAACTTCCAATTTTTTATGAATAGTGAAAAAAAACATAAAACAACTATTTTAATCAAAATAATTTATAGGGATAAGTTATAGTATTGAGTGGTTTTAAAGTATAATTAGAATATATTTTTACTATTTTATCCAATAGTGGTCATTAGAATTAATTTCACTTTAAAATTGGACATAAACAATTGTCAATCTTTTGATATAAATTGTTTCTTAAAAACACGCTATTTGTTGTGACAGTGGGAATTAATTATAAAATTAATTAATGCAACTTATATGTTTGGAATTTTGTAAAATAGACATCATTTTTGAAATCGGAATATCAAATATAGCTTAGGGTGAATTTTTGGGATTTTTCTGAAAAACTTCAATTTTTGATGAATTGTGAAACCACTAAGTGGTACTTATAAAAACTGATTTTTCGTTTAAATGAAATTTTACCACTTCTATGTTTTGAATTTAAAAAATCCAACATAAATGGTTGTCATTAAGAAGTAAAATGTGGTTCAATGAGATTAAAATATTTTTTGGTGAATAGTAACTTTTAAGTTCTTAATCGCGATTAGAGGTAATTAGTGTAGGTTAAGGTAAAAATAATGTTTTATTAATATGAGATGAGCTTGACACATGTCCTACCATCATTGGATGTGTCATGGCCGACCAAAGAAATCCATGGGTCAACTTGGGGACCCCATGGAGCCACTTTAGTTGGAAAATGACATAAATACCTTTTATTTAATGTTAAAGTAAAAAATGACACAAACATGAAATGTTTTACTAAAACAATTTTTACATGGGGTTATACAAGTCATATTTTTTACTATAAATATTCATTAGAAATAAAAAAAGATTTCCTACATCATGATATTTTTTTTTATCATTTTTAGACATTAAATAAATTAAATTATTTAAGACACCATGATGATGCAGTGATTACCTCAATAATTAACGATTTAAATAAAATGAAAAGATAATGTAAAATCCAAGGCTTAAACTTGTCCAAATCATATTGGATGGGTATATTTAGAACCCTTATCACCTTATCCTCTAATTATATAATTGTGGGACCTTTTTAATCTGAAAAGCATTGTATAATAAAGTAATATTTCATTACTATCCAAGAGTGCCCCTCCTATCCACTTATAAAAGGCCCCCACCACTCCCACCTTATTCACACTTTCAAGCCATTTTGATCGGCCAAACTCTGACCACATACTCTCCCAACTTCCCTACCTTACTCCTAGAATCATCACTTTGGGCATAATTCTTCCCAAGAAAGCCTTTGGCTCAAATCAAAAAGAGTTACCCGATTTTAAGGTAATGTCTTCTCTTGTGTTATTTTATTTTATTTTTCTTCTCCAACCCCCTAAACACTTTTTATTCATTTCTTTTGTAACAAAACAAGTATCCTAAATATACTAGGATGTTTTTATAAGAAGGATTCGAGCTACACTTACACACACCTACATCTAATGGTTAAAGAACATACTGTTTGTGTGGATGGCGAATTTTTGCCTCACGAAACGATGATTGTTCAACACTCATATAACACCTCTAATGGTGGCCATTATGATGAAACTATTTTTATATATGATATATATTATGTTTTTGTTTTCCTTATGATTTTGTATTTTTCATTTATGGCATACCTTTATGGTTTCCATTATGGGTAAACACGATATTTTCATTTTAGGAAGTGCGGACAACCGCCCCCTCAAAGTGATTTGAATCGTTAATACCATATGTGGGATGTATAAAGGATGGAGTAAATAGTATTATACACTATATTATACTGTAATTATATTATACATTTATATCATTATGATTTCATTCCATTAAATATGAAATATAAATGAAAGTAGCGTTCATGCGTACGTACGGCTTACCATCTCCATGAACGGTGCATTTCATTTCTTACCTCTAAATGTTATGTAATATTATAAATGAATGTATATGATGGATATATATGATGTATATGATATATAAATCATGAATATAATTATGGATATAATGGATATATTAACACATGAACAAAGTACAATTATAAGAAGTTTATTTTTGACTCAAGTACCTAAGATCGTCAAAACGACCGTTATTAACATAAATAATTACATAATGTTCATGACATGGTAATAAGTGATATAAAAGGAATAATTAACTTGAAAAAGGTTCTTAAGAATGTATATATTAACTCTAGTTTATTATTCCGGAGATCAAAGAACGGTCCAGTGAATTCGGACACGAGGTAAGGGAACTTCTTAACCCAATTTCTATTCTTTGGGTTAATCTCCTACTTTCAAATTATGTCATTATATTATTATGTCCTATCTTGTATTTGTACTTTATTTATGTGTACTTATAGTGAATACACATGATAGATGTACTTTATTTAAAAAAATGATATTTTTAAGGACTTCGTCTCAATCTCCTTTCATTGAGACATATTTGATTTTATACACAACTTTCTTTTATACGGTGTATAAACCCCTTTGACTTTTACGTTTATTCAAAAGGAATCTTTTTTATACGAAGCGTTTTACTAAACGAAAAAAGGGAATGTTTTTCTTTCCATACTTATGCGGTGACAATTACTTCTCTGCCACCGTGACCATTATTTGAGTTTCGGCTTCCTCTACAAGCCATCACTTTTTTTTAATGAAAAATAAATACAAAGTTTTAACTTTCTTTTATTTTGGTATTGAAAATGGTTTTGAAAGCGTTTTTATTATATCAATGTGTTTTATTGATATCTTGTGATTGAAATGTGGAAATGTTATTTTTCCTTTATGCATGTTTTATGTGATATGATTATGTTATGGTTTATGATATGTTTAAACCTATTCATATGAGGAATGCATTGGACTTAATAAGTGACGGGTGGAGCCCGCTACAGCTCCTCGATGCATTGGTAGGTCTCATGAGACAAACTAGTGTCTTGGCACGAGGCCTTGACAAAATCTTATTTGTGGTCTTGGCACGAGGCTTTGACTACATGGTTATGATAGACTAGAATTATGCATTCTATCATTATAAAAGTGGTTATTGATATTGCATGGGATTATTCGACTAGTAGAATATCCAAGTGAGTAAGTAAATGGCATTATTTAATTTTTTTTGACATATTATGCTGAAGTTCAAGTTTAAAAAGGCTTTTGTTTTAGTTATACATTGCCTTAAATGTTAATGTTTATTTATGAAAGCTTCCACTATATTGTTATCCTTACTGAGCATCTGAGCTCACCCCTTTCAATGTTTTAATTTTTCCAGGTTGTGAAGAAGTATTTTAGGAATGACCTGTAGGGATAGTCTGAAGGGGATATGAGTGTGGAAAATGGACACTATGTTGTTGTAGTTTTTCACATTATGATGTAATGTAACATTTATGAATATATCTAGTGTTTCCAAGGCTACTAAACTAATCGTTCTTTAGAGACTTGATCCATTGTGATCATGCCAATGTTACGAATTAATGCACCGACTCTGGGTAGCTGGGGTCTGGGCGTTATAGTTGGTATCAGAGGCAGTTTAGTACTAACCTTGGAAGATAGATTTTGATAAACTCTGATTAGAGCACATAGCCCGAAGATAGACTTTGACGATTAGTATAGAAGAACTTCTTAGAATTTTGGTATTATAGAGATTTTTTGAGTTTTTCGAGAAATACATCCATGTCTGGATACGAGCAGGTAGAGGCGGCTCTAGCATAGATGTACCTAGGGGTAAAACCCGAAAACACCACTTTGAGCTAGACTCGAATGGTAACTGGTGCACGACAACGGGCCTTGCTGCACTCTTGGTTACGACACTCCCGGGGGATATGCTTAGGATAATTCTCGTTTTCATTACAAACCACTATGAAGGGTTATGAGTACATACTTCCTCAAAGAAAACATTTTTATGATTATGGATTATATCCATAAATAGTTCAATTTATGTTAAGTATTTTACAAGTATGGAATTATGTATTTTGATTCATAAACTAATCTAGTTCATAACATTGTTTAGAAATGGCACCTAGTGGAAGGAATGGAAACCGTATCAATGCACACACTCTGTGTAGGGATTTCCCTCCTGCTCAACATAATTATTATGGATCTGGAGATACAACTGGTGATGATCAACTTATTACCATACTGGGACAGCTCACTCAGGTTATGAATAATAACCTTACTCGTATGGAGCACCCTGATCTGCAACATGGAGGATCAATGTTTGACCGCTTCATGAGGCAACAACCACCAACATTTAATGGGGGTACAAATCCATTAGTAGCTGAGCAATGGATAAACTCCTTAGAGAAAATATTCCATGCCTTGGGGAGTAGCGAAAGGGAGAAGGTTGTCATGGAAGTTTATCGGCTCACTAGAGATGTCGATCAATGGTGGTCGTTGATTCAAAAAACGAAGGAAGATGGAGAAGTATCAAGTATGGAATGGAGGGAGTTTAAGGAAATTTTCTTAGAAAAATACTTTCCTCGTGAACATCGAGTAGATAAGGAAAGACAATTTTTGAGTCTGAGACAAAAGGAGGATGAGAATGTCGCAAAGTATGAGGCCAACTTTACAATGTTAGAAAGACATGTTGCAGATTATATATGTAACCCAAGAAGTAAGATTGATCGTTTCATTGATGGGTTAAAATCGTTTCTCCGTCGAGCTTTAGTATCACAATCTTTCACAATGTACGAAGATATAGTCTCATGTTCTATCAAGATAGAAAAGGAATTCTCTAAGTCTTATGACAACAAAGTAAAGCAAGAGAAGAAGAGAATGGTGGAACAAGATACAGATAAAGGGAAAAATGGAAAGAAGGATTTTCCATTATGTGATAATTGTGGGAAGAATCACCTTGGTACTTGCCTAAAATGAATGGGAGTTTGTTATAAATGTGGAGAAAAAGGTCACCAGGCTCGTGATTGCAAGGGAAAGAAAGAGGATATCAATTATGAATGCTAAAGTTGTAGGGAAATGGAGCATTATGCAAATGAATGTCCAAAGCATTAAGGAAACTTACCTTAGAAAAGGCCAAGGGATCAAGGCCAATCTTATGTTGTTACTATTGTTGAAGTGGAATAATTAATGTACTGGTGCTTTTGGACTCAAGGATTATATTCTGGTTGTAAGAATAATGTGATATATATAATGATTGTACTGCAGTACTTGTTTTTTTCATTAAGGTTTTAATATGATTAAGGTAATCATATTTTAGTATGTGACAATAAGAGGAACTTTACTTTGTTTGGGGAATCTGATGAATTGATTTTGGAATTTAGAGACCTTTTAGAGAAAGTCTGGACAGAGGTATTTTGGATAATTATAAAGGTTGGAATGGAATAAGATGAACTTTGGATAATATTGTTTAAGGTTAAAACATTTCTGAATATTATTTTTTGAATATTATAATACTAAAGTTTTAGGAAAAGGACAACCTGCAGGTTGGGGGATAGCCCGTCGCGTCGGACAAAGCTGTAGGGATCGAACCCACAACCATAGTGTGACAGGCCTTTATTATCTACCACTAGCCTACAGGAAGTCCCTGGTTATTACAAAATAGTTTTACAAATCTAAATGGTATGAGTTAATATTTAGAACCTTATACAATTAGGATAAATAGAATATTTTTGAGTTCTGTTACCATTTGGAGTGAAAGATGGGTTTGTGGTAAAAATTTATTAAGGAACGAAAGTCTACACAACAAGTATGTATATTTCCTTACGTTCTTGGAAAATCTCTTAAATAAATTCATCAACATTATAAAAGGTAACTTAAAACAAAAACATTGTCGGTTAACTTTTCCAACTGGGGAATCAATGATCGTTTAACCAATCACAAGTTTGTGATTTTATTATTGTTAACTTTCTCCTAATCCTGTTTTCTACAACTCTCCATCAGACCTTGATGGTTTGTTTCTCCTCCATACCCATATTTTCATAGAATCCTAGAATGGGCTATCTCGGGTGACCTTTGTACTTATCTTGCTTCCTTTTAATGTTATATTTTTATTAACCTTATTTCTGATGTGGGTTTTCTACAAAGGTATTTTCTATTTTCAACCTTTTATTTTCCAAGAAAAATTTCAAATTGCGCGGATGCAATTTATTGAAGGAGGGGAGAATGCAGCACCCCAAGCTTCCACGATACGCCTCTCTTTCAATAATGCAATAGCTTGCATTGTACGCAAGTTCGAGTTCTAACACACCGCGACTAATCAATGTAGAAATTATGAATAGTAATAACCACTTTTTTAAAATTATAGAAATTTTATATTTCAAAATGTACTTCATTTTTGTATTCGTAATATCGAAATTATCCAAAGTTGAATTTTTTGTAATTTTCTGAGAACTTCCAATTTTTTATGAATAGTGAAAAATACTTAAAACAACTTTTCTAATCAAAATAATTTATAGGGATAAGTTATAGTATTGAGTGGTTTTAAATTATAATTAGAATATATTTTTACTATTTTATCCAATGGTGGTCATTATAATTAATTTCACTTTAAAATTGGACATAAACAATTGTCAATATTTTGATATAAATTGTTTCTTAAAAACACGCTATTTGTTGTGACAGCGAGAATTAATTATAAAATTAATTAATGCAACTTATATGTTTGGAATTTTTTAAAATAGACATCATTTTTGAAATTGGAATATCAAATATAGCTTAGGGTGAATGTTTGGGATTTTTCTAAAAAACTTCAATTTTGATGAATAGTGAAACCACTAAGTGGTACTTATAAAAACTGATTTTTCGTTTAAATGAAATTTTACCACTTCTGTGTTTTGAATTTCAAAAATCCGACATACATGGTTGTCATTAAGAAGTAAAATGTGGTTCAATGAGACTAAAATATTTTTTGGTGAATAGTAACTTTTAAGTTCTTAATCGCGATTAGAGGTAATTAGTGTAGTTTAAGGTAAAAATAATGTTTTAATAATATTTGATGAGTTTGAAACATGTCCTACCCTCATTGGATGTTCCATGTCGGACCAAGACAATCCATGGGTCAACTTGGGGAATCCATGGAGCCACTTTAGTTGGAAAATGACATAAATACCTTTTATTTAATGTTAAAGTAAAAAATGACACAAACATGAAATGTTTTACTAAAATAATTTTTACATGGGGTTATACAAGTCATATTTTTTACTATAAATATTCATTAGAAAAATAAAAAGATTTCCTACATGATGATATTTTTTTTATAATTTTTCGCCATTATATAAATTAAATTATTTATGACACCATGATGATGCAGCGATTACCTCATTAATTATTGATTTAAATAAAATGAAAAGATAATGTAAAATCAAAGGCATACACTTGTCCAAAGCCTATTTTATGGGTATATTTCGAACCATTATCACCTTAGCCTCGAATTATATAAGTTTGGGACCTGTGGAATCCAGAAATCATTGTATAATAAAGTAATATTTCATTACTATCCATGAGTGCCCCTCCTCTCCACTTATAAAAGGCCCCCACCACTCCCACCTTATTCACACTTTCAAGCCATTTGGATCGGCCAAACTCTGCCCAAACACTCTCCCAACTTCCCTCCCTTACTCCTAGAAGCCTCACTTTGGGCATAATTCTTCACAAGGAAGCCTTTGGCTCAAATCAAAAAGAGTTACCCGATTTTAAGGTAATGTCTTCTATTGTGTTCTTTTATTTTATTTTTCTTCTCCAACCCCCTAAACACTTTTTATTCATTTCTTTTGTAACAAAACCAGTATCCTCAATATACTAGGATTTTGTTATAAGAATTATTCGAGCTACACTTACACACACCTACATCTAATGGTTAAATAATATATTGTTTCTGTGGATGGCGAATTTTTGCCTCACGAAACGATGATTGTTCAACACTCATATAACACCTCTAATGGTGGCCATTATGATGACACTATTTTTATATATGATATATATTATGTTTTTGTTTTCCTTATGATTTTTTATTTTTCATTTATGTCATACCATTATGGTTTCCATTATGGGTAAACACGATATTTTCATTTTAGGAAGTGCGGACTACCGCCCCCTCAAAGTGATTTGAATCGTTAATATCATATGTGGGATGTATAAAGGATGGAGTAAATTGTATTATACACTATATTATACTGGAATTATATTATACATTTATATCATTATGATTTCATTCCATTAAATACGAAATAGAAATGAAAGTAGCGGTCATGCGTACGTACGTCTTACCGTCTCCATGAACGGTGCATTTCATTTCTTACCTCTAAATGTTATGTAATATTATAAATGAATGTATATGCTGGATATATATGATGTATATGATATATAAATCATGAATATAATTATGGATATAATGGATATATTAACACATGAAAAAAGTCTAATTATAAGAAGTTTATTTTTGACTCAAGTACCTAAGATCATCAAAACGACCGTTATTAACATAAATAATTACATAATGTTCATGACATGGTAATAAGGGATATAAAAGGAATAATGAACTTGAAAAAGGTTCTTAAGATGGTAGAGATTAACTCTAGTTTATTATTCAGGAGATTAAATAACGGTCGAGTGAATTCGGACACGAGGTAAGGGAACTTCTTAACCTAATTTCAATTCTTTGGGTTAATCTCCTACTTTCAAATTATGTCATGATATTATTATGTCCTATCTTGTATTTGTACTTTATTTATGTGTAATTATAGTGAATACACATGATAGATGTACTTTATTTAAAAAAAGATCTTTTTAAGGACTTCGTCTCAATCTCCTTTCATTGAGGCATATTTGATTTTATACACAACTTTCTTTTATACGGTGTATAAACCCCTTTGAATTTTACATTTATTCAAAAGGAATCTTTTTTATACGAATCGTTTTACTAAACAACAAAAAGGGAATGTTTTTCTTTCCGTACTTATGCGGCGACAATGACTTCTTCGCCACCGTGACCATTATTTGAGTTTCGGCTTCCTCTACAAGCCATCACTTTTTTTAATGAAAAATAAATACAAAGTTTTAACTTTCTGTTATTTTGGTATTGAAAATGGTTTTGAAAGAGTTTTTATTATATCAATGTGTTGTATTGATATCTTGTGATTGAAATGTGGAAATTTTATGTTTCCTTTAGGCATGTTTTATGTGATACGATTATGTTATGGTTTATGATATGTTTAAACCTATTCATATGAGGAATGCATTGGACTTAATAAGTGACGAGTGGAGCCCGCTACAGCTCCTCGATGCATCGGTAGGTCTCATGAGACAAACTAGTGTCTTGGCACGAGGCCTTGACAAAATCTTATTTGTGGTCTTGGCACGAGGCTTTGACTACGTGGTTATGATAGTCTGGCATTATGCATTCCATCATTATGAAAGTGGTTATTGATATTGCATGGGATTATTTGACTAGTAGAATATCCATGTGAGTAAGTAAATGGAATTATTTAATTTTATTTTTTCCATATTATGCTGAATTTCAAGTTTAAAAAGGCTTTTGTTTTAGTTATACATTGCCTTAAATGTTAATGTTTATTTATGAAAGCTTCCGCTATATTGTTATCCTTACTGAGCATCTGAGCTCACCCCTTTCAATGTTTTAATTTTTCTAGGTTGTGAAGAAGTATTTTAGGATGACCTGTAGGGATAGTCTGAAGGGGATATGAGTGTGGAAAATGGAAACTATATTATTGTAGTTTTTCACATTATGATGTAATGTAACATTTATGAATATATCTAGTGTTTCCAATGCTACTAAACTAATCGGTCTTTCGAGACTTGATCCATTGTGATCATGCCAATGTTACGATGTAATGCACCGACTCTGGGTAGCTGGGGTCAGGGCGTTACATAGACAATCGAACGGAGTGATAAATTCATATTTTATAAGATATTCTCCAGGTTTGTGTCATGGATTTGGATAGTCGTGGCATAATTTTTTTGGATTAGTTAAGTTTTATTATAAATATAGTTACCTATTGTCCATTATAATTGATTCCTTTGAGTCTCTGTATGGTCGACTATGTTAATCACCTCTTTGTAGGTCTGAGGTGGGTGAAATTTATATTATTAGACCAATAATTAACTATGAGATGTTAGTGAAAATTATTATTATTAATCAATGAATGATGAAGGATAAAAGTCATCATAAGTCTTATGTAGATCATTGGTGATTTACTCAGGAATTTTCTGTAGTTTTGAATGTTTCACCTCAGTTAGGTCACCATCAGCTCAAGAAGTGAGGGAAAATTATCTGTGAGATACATGGTACATTTAGAGATTATTGAGAAGAATGGAAATTTGTCTTATCAATTACCTTTTACATCTTAGTTTACTTATACCAATTATTTTTTCATGTATATAAACTTAATAAGTATCATATTGATCCCTCTCATGCTATGAATTGGGAAGATATTGTTTTGGAGACATATGTTAGTAATCTAATGATCACTTTAGGTTCTTGATTCTCTCAGAAAATATTATTCCTAGGAAATATATTCTATTGGTATGAGTATTGTGGTGTCATGGAATATATTCTCAAAAAATATGGAAACAATAATAGATGATGAGGGAGTAGTGGCCTTGTATTTTCATTGATCGGTTTTATTTGACATGAGTTTCTAGTGACATAAAGTTATATAGTGGGGAGAATTTTCACATATTGATGGAACTTTATGGTAAATAAGATCATTTATTTAGTCAATATTTAGTTTTGAACTATTATTTGATTATTATGGGTGTTTTTGGGAAATTTTGGAGTTTTTCTGGGCATATGTATGGTTGGTGCATGTTTAGGCCAAACTATACAGTATTTCTAAAATACCATGTTACATATGTTATTTTGGGATACTGGTGTTTCAAAAAGTTGATTAAAAGTTAGTCAAACCATAAAATCAATCCATGTAGCTTCTCTTATAGCATATAAGTAGGCATATGGTTGGAACATGATTTTTCCAAGTTGTGCAGCCAAACCATTAGATGGAAATTAATTAATCTTAAAATTGATTCCTAAAGCTGATATATATCTTATTGACCTCATTCTTTATACTATATCCTAGGATCCTGGCCCTATGGATTCCTCTTATATATTTTGGATATCACTTTAACATCCTCATTTTAAGGTCCTTTATACACTTTTCATTATAATTTATAAGTATTTTCATCTAAAAGGTTTATAATTTTCAATTTAATTTTTACCCCTATGTAAACTTCAGACTCTATGTAAAGATAAATATATTCTACCTTTATGTAATCTAATTTTTGGGTAGTATAAAAATGTAAGTTAAAATTTTTAGGTTCTACATAAAGTTTACTATTAATTATCAGATGTTATATATTGGTAACCCAACCCCAACATAAGGATAAGTCTAAGTTATGTGAGGGTAACTCTTAATTTTCAATGGTCACATAAGGATAACCCAGATTCTAGATAATTTTAAGTATAAATTCATGACCTGTATAAGGGAAAAACACCCTACCTTTATGTGAAAACTATGATCTGTATAAGGGTAAAACCATAAAACCGTTATGTAGTGCCCTTTTTGGAATAATGACATCTTTTTACCTAATTTTTCATTTTTCTCTTCCATATCGAACTTGTAAATTTGTTTCGTGTTTCTAAAAGTCTAAAATCAAGGGGAATCAATCCCTTGACACATTTAAATTTGTAAATTATATTTTAAAATATTTTAAACATTGTACCTTAAATTTCCACTTCAAAGATGAATTAAATGTTGGTTTCAATTTGAGGTTTCAATGCTACAAGCCACAACACCTTGGTTATATTTTTAAAATAACTGAACTACTTATTCCCTTTGATTTTAATATCATTTTAATTACAGGATTCCCAAAATTAATTTATCTAAGATTTTTGATGTCTTCTTTTATTATTCTGAGTTATTAATTTGGTTTCCAGGCATAAAATAACTCTCTATATCCATCCAATAATCTTGGGTGTAACATATTTAATGGGATAAACTCTAGGTAGAAATATATAATTTCATGTACAGTTCATGAAATTAGCATGATTAAGATTTTTGGATAATTTTTTGGATTTAATATTAAAATATAATAACATGGAATTGTCAATGAATGATAAAAATTATCACATGATCATCTCTGGAATATTTTGGAGAGACAATGTATTAGGTCTAGTTGGACTTACAATTTTTATTTAATTATTGGAACATGCTATAGATTAAATCAATATTTTGTAAATTATCTTGGAGAATGAAATTATTAATCATATGAGAATTTTATTACTGAAAATAAAATAATTGGAATAATTTATAGGATTTGTTGGAAAGAGGACTTTATTGGGATATAAAGACCTTGTTCAAATGAATAGAGGTTTAGTGCATTAGAATTTCAAGTCACCAGAATATTTCTCATTGGATGTTTATATTCCAAAAGTTAACTTTAACCTTAAAAATTTAGAAGTAGTAAGAACCTTCAACATATGGGTCTAACCAAAAAAAATTCACAAACATAAAATGGATTTTATTTTAGTTTTTTTAGATAATGGTAAAAAGTGTACCGACAAAGTCAGTTGAGTTAGTGGAAATATCAACTGAATAGATAAGTCAATGGATGGATTTTCTCAAATACCGGTGGTATATGTTACATATTTAACTGAAAATAAATCTCTATAAAAGGAGGTGGTACAAACTACTGGTGCTGTAATAGATGTATGATGTATGGTAATCTCAAGTACAATAATAACTATTTTTATAAAATTTTAATGTTGTATTTTTAAAGTGATGTGCTTGTAATATTTGTACCTTCCAGTAAAATGAAAGTGATATCATTGTTCTCTAATCGATGTTGAATGAAATTATTATCCACCTAAACTTGGTGATACTTTATTTAATTTTCTTTATATGTTTGTTTGTGTGTGATTCATATTTTTTTTGGTGATTTGGGTGTTTCTTGACTTCCTAATTTTGGTTCTCCAAAGATAGTGGTGGAAGATCTAGTATTATGAAATCCTATTGTGTTATATTACTGATGACCTCAAGGTTAAACTTATTATTTTTTCATATCATATTTTTTGTTGGAGACATTAATCTTCACCAATATGTGGTATGAAAGGAATACATGGTTCAACACACTCAAAATTATAGATAAATTTCTTACCTTCCATAGAGACATATTAAATTTTAGTTGATTGTAATATCATCATAATATATGAAAACTGATGAAGGAAAGGTTCTGATGAGTTAGTGTAATATAACATACTTAAATTTCTGGAAGACATTGATATGGAACTATCTAATCTATAAGGATCTTGAACATACATTGGGGAAGAAACCCAAAATTATAGAGAAAGTTGAATGATAAATATAGACAAAAAAGCTTTTAGATCAGTGAGAATGATGTTAGAACAAAATTTTTCCTTCAACACCAGTGACATGAAGACTACAACTATACTAATAGAGGATCTCATAGTGATGTATAAAAAATAAAAATCTTTAACCAAAGTGTTTCTGATGATATGTTTGTTTATATTGAGGTTATATGAAGAGAAATTAGTAAAATATCATATGAAAAAATTCAACACAACCAGATGTCAGTTCCAGTTATAGAATGTTACCATTATAAATGATGTATAGTTTATAATAATACTTTTTTATTTCCTGAAATCTTGTGATTGAATAGTTATTGAGGTAATAAATTCTTGTGGAAGAATTGATCTTCTATTTGTGTCAATCCTGAGTTTGATCTTTAATGAGGAGATTAGGAGAAGAAAGGTTTAAGAACCTTATTGTAGTGTGATTAATACTAACCGAATTGGATGGTCACCTCATTAGAAGAATCATCAAAACTCAGAAGATAATATTAGAGATAAGATTCATGGAAATTTTATTGGTCACGGTATTACCTACAAGAATTGTGGTAAGGTAAGACATTTTTAGAGGAACCATTGAAATTTCATGGGAAATACCAAAGTATCTGCATCAGATGTTCGAAATATGTTAACATGATGAAAGTTAGTGGAGATCTATTACTCACTATTCATAATATGATTAATTCATGGGTGGTCAACTTTGGTGAATCCTACCATTATTTATCTGATAAACGATTCGTGATATGATATATATCTGGAAGCTTTGGGAGAGTTATTTGAGGAGATGAAGAAGCTTTGGAAGTGGTTGTAAAGGGAGATATAAATCCTTAGATGCAGAATGCGAGAATTCATACATTGAAAGGAGTGAGAGACATACCAAGTCTTAGGAGGAATCTCATTTTAGTGGGGTCGTTATATGATTAAGTTTTCAGAACTACGTTCAAAAATGGTGTTTGTAAAGTGACTTGGGATCCATTATTTTGGTGTTAGGAGTAAACGAACAAACCCTGTATCTAAATGAGTGTTTATATAGAGTGTACTGGCTAGATTTTTTTAATTTGAAATTCTAGAAGTCTATATTTGTAGACTGGGACACCTTAATTAGAAAAAAAATTAGTAGGAAATGGAATTTTAAAGCTTATTCATTGATGTGGCCGGAATTTGACATAGTTTTCCACATCTTTTACTATAATATTTAACAATTTAATTAATTATTTTTTCACTTGTTTCTAAATAAATTCACTTTTTTATTTTTATAATTAAATTTATTCATTTATAAATTTTTATAATTAATTATGTAATTTTACTCTTTAAAATAATTAAATTAATCTAAATAATTTTTTAAAATATAATAATTCTATAATTAGTTTAGTAATTTTAATTTTCTTGACTTTTTAATATTTTGATATGTTTATTATTTAACCAATTAATTATGTTGTTTACATTTAATTAACTTATTTTTCAATCCATGTATTTAATTATTTAATTTTAATTAATTTAAAGAAGTTAACTCTCATTTAATACATTAACTCATTAATTTAATTTTAGTTTAATTTAAAATAATTTTATTAAATAACGTGTTTAAAAATAATTTAATTCTGTAATTTGAATGTATTATATCAATTTAAATAATAATTTAGATTCATTTTATATATTTTATTTCATTTAGTTTTAGTTTTACTTTAAGTTTGACTTTTAACTTTGTGTTTTTTAATTGTGTTAAAAAATTAATTATTTTAATTAATATAAGTGTTAATATAGTTTATATTTAATTAGTTAAAGTTTATTTTAATTGTATTTAATTCTAGTTTAAGTGTTCAGTCTCATTTAATTAATTATTTTAAGTGTATTTTGCAAATTTATTTCTGTGTCACCATTGAATTTTTGTTGCACTGTTGGTGCATTTCTACTACCGACACCAATGCATCCATTGGACTCAACAATGTTTTTATTCCCATTGGTATTTCATAGCATACCGACCCTACCTCCTTCCTACTGACGGTGTCTGTTTCACCTCAACAATCTCCTACTAACATCGACACCTCCTTTATTCTCGTTTGTTTCTCATCCACTAACCGTCACACACTACTGCTACTGATACCGGCCACCCACTATCAGTCTCTCATGCACTTAATCTCCTACTAACACCTTGGTTTTTCCCTACCACCATTCACCTGCGCAACACCATTGTTTCTTCTCCTTGCCACTTCGTTGCCCTGTTCCGCTCGACTTGCACCATGAAGCTATTGGATGTGCATCATGAATCACCTGAAGAACCTACACAAACCCACACTCCTTCCCTTTTACCCTTTTTGTGTGCCATCTAAACCATCCCCGAGAGAAGAGTCAGCAGCTGAGCAAAGAGGTTGACAGCCGTGAAGGAGCCAATTTTGCCATCGCCTGCAGTCGTCACCGCCTAAAGACATCGAAGTCGACCACTCATCGCGGCAACCACTAATAAACTAATTAAAATATGTGAAACTAAAATAATATTAATAAGTTTTAAATAAAAATCAAAGTAAATAAATTTTAATAAATTATTTAATTTTAATTTAATATTACAAAATAAATAATTATAATAATATTTTTTGTTAATAAAATAAAATAATTAATCCATATCAATTAATAATAATCTATTTTAAAAACATAATTATGTTTTATTAACTAATTAATAATAAATACTAATTTAATAAAATAATCAAAATAAATAATAACAATAAAAACTTAATAATTTTATATAATTTAAGACATATTAATAAATTAATAACTATAATAATAATATTTAAATAATTAAAAATAATAACTTTTAGTAAGATTTATATAATATTATTAAAATACTATAATAATATTAAGTAGATATGTTTATAATTAATAAAGGTTCTATTAGATAATTTAAAAATAAATAATAATCATCAACTAAGATATTTATTAATTAATAAAAACTAACTTGTTAATAAGTAATATAAATTTAATTTAAAAATAAAAATAATATTTATTTAACTATTTCTTCGTGTTTCTAACTATTTTGTCTTGTTATCTATTGTAAAGATTCATTCAGGATAGAAAACCCCATCCAGGTTCAACTCAACTAACTCATAAGGAGTTAGTTACAAGGGAAAATCTAAAACTACGTGTGTTGCACCAAAAAATACACGCGTGTAAGCGTATAGTGATGAATCAATCTTATGTCGGTGGAAATAGGGGTGACATGCAGCGTATGAAAGCAGTATTAAAACATAGAAACAAATAGAGAGAGATGAAGAAACTCATTCATTGTCTCATGGAGAACCAGATAAGATCCACGTAGAGATCCTGGAGACTTCTTGGAGAATCTCTTGGGGGATCAGAAGAAAGAGTAGTGCAATACCTTGGTTGTTTGTAGGAGAGTTGTATCTCTCCTCCATCCCTTCTCATTTTATTATACTGTAATCAAATTCTTTCATTTTTTGTAATAGAGATGATTTATGGTTAAAAATTTTAATGTGTGAGTTCAAAATTCTGCTGGTTCATCATTTAATAATCTACACTGCTTTTCTATTTACAAAATTAGAATCATTTGGAATGAATGATTATTATCGTTCTCTAATTATTCACAAATCACATTATCAAATTCAAATAAAAATCAAAATCAACCAGTGAGATTGAAATATAACAGATTTATCAAAGGTTTTACCGGCATCAGTAATTGGAATTTTATGGAATGTTTAATTCTAATTATTTCTTTTTCAAATTTCATAGCTGTTCGATTGAATTTTGGAGTGGAGAATTTTCGGATTCAACGTTCTATGCATTGAATCTCTTGTAGAGGAAGATTCAATAACTTTTCCTCTAGGTGTGACTCAATTAAGATTAATGTAGATGTTATCTTTTAAAACTCATAGATTAATAATTCCCAAGTACTATTCCCAAATCATTTATTCCAGTTCGTGCTGCACTGTCTTATCACTATTAAGCTATTTTCGTCATAGTTTAGTAAGATTTATTTCTTTTAGAAAAAAAATATATAAAGAAGTAGAAAAGTTAAAAATATAAAATGAAATATAAATTTCCTCCCACTACTGACAATAGTGGGTTGTTTTGAAAAGATTTATATAAAATAGGTAGTTCCACCTTCCCTATGGGTTCAAGCCTACTATACAATAGGCAATAGTAGAATGAAATCATAAATTTTAAACTTTTTACCCAATTTCAATGACATTTGGGAACCATTTTTTTCTCCATTTCAAGGGAGGGAATGATCCATCACGTTTCTAAAAATCTTAAAAAAAATTCACAGGAAAAAAAATTATACCCAAAAAATTGGAAAAAATTGAAAACTGTAAAAAACATCTCAATTTCATTTACTACTAAATTGCTACTGATTTTTTTACTGTTGAGTTTCTATTTACAATTGTTTTTTCTGAATTTCACATTTGATAAAATATTTTATGAACACTAGGTCTACTACTAATAGATTAGAGCCCCTAAACATGAAATTTGATAAACACCTCACTTCTCTTAAAAAGAAAAATAAATCTAAAATTGAAAAATTAGATAATTGGGTTCCTTCTCCTAATAACTTCCAAAATCATCATGAACTCTTAGAAAATGAAAGGCCTAGGATGAGGGAGTTCCAACTCCCTCAAGATTCAAGAAATCCATCTTCCATTTGGTTATCTCCTAGATCCTGAAATTATGAGCTGAAACAGTCCCACATTTCACTACATCCTAAATTTAATGGGCTATCTAACAAGGAATATTTTTCCTTTACTAGAGACTTATATAATACTATGTAGTAGTTTCCTCTTCTAGGACAGACTGAAAATGAGCTGAGAATGAGAGTATTTCCCTTTTTCCTTAAAGGGAATCCTAGGAACAGATTTTTGAGACTAGATGAGAACATTTTTGAAAACTGGGATCAGGTGTACAACTCATTAATAATGAAATTTTATCCCTAAAGATTAAAAGTATAATTTAGAACAAAGATAACTAGTTTTTATCAATAGGATGGATAATCCTTTCATGAGTCTTGGAATATATTTAGGGACCTTCTTAGGCTGTGTCCCCATCATAAACTCCCATCCCACGTTCTCATGGATACCTTTTTTGAAGGGATGCCCTCCTCTGTTTAGAACATAGTTGATAAAGCTATTGGGGTAACTATAATGATAAATATTATGAATAAATAAGACAAATATTTAATAATCTTTCTTAAAATTCACAACAACAAAATTAAATAAGTAAAAGACTCAATAGAATTGTTAATGTTAACACCAGTTCAATAAATAAAACTCAATCACAACTTGCTAAAATCACTCACCAACTTAAATCTTCAATTAACCAAAATTCAAAAAAAACTATAAATCAATTGGGCTTTCAAAACAATAACCAATCTTTAATGTTATAATGTTCATAGTTTGGAATGTTTGGGCATACTAAAAACTTCAGTCCCAAATTTGACATGCCATCCCAACAAAAAGAAAACTCAAATTTCGTTAATTATGGTCTTAAGTTACCTCCTAAAGAATATCCATTTTCAAAAAATTATAACCCTGTATATAGGAACCTTTCAAATGTTCATAGAAAGAATAATACATGATTAAACAATCCACTTCCCCTAACTATCAAAACCAAAAAATACAAAATTTTCAAAATCAACCAAGAGGTGAGCCTTCAAATACACAAGGTAACAATGATAACCAAATGTATTCTATGTTGGATCTAATTTTGAACAAAATAAGTTCCCAAGAGAAAAGATCCATGACTCAACTAAACAAACATGAATCCAAATACTAGTTAGATAAAATTAAAAATGATGTGATAATGAAAAACATAGAAACAAAACTTGGTCAACTTGCTAGAGATTTTACTTCTAATGAAAAAGGAAGATTACCAAGAATAACTTAACTTAATCCTAGAGAGAAAGAAATGGATTTCGTCACTAGAAGTGGGATTAATACTAAAACTATTTTTAAAAAATACTTTGAAAATTACCAATATGAAAAACGGCTTGAATCTGGAAATAAAAATCTACTTTGTTCACAATCTGGAAATTTCAAAGAAAAGTCTTGAAAATGATCAAAATATGAATTTTTCATCTGAAACTCAAGAGAAAAATTATTCTAAAAATAAAAGGATTAAAAGAAAATATAATTTTGTTGAAGAGGTGTGGGATATGCCTATTGTCCTAAATTTTTTCCCCACCTATCCCATTCCCTAAAAAACATAAACCTCGAAGTAACACCAAGTCTGAACTTCTTCGGTTTCTTGGTCTCTTGTCCAAACTTCCTGTCAACATTCCTTTCATTAAAGCCTTAATTCAAATCCCTTCTTATATTAAATCTCTTAAAAAATGTTTCAAATAAAAAGACTCTTGAATAATTTTCCACCTGCAGCCTCACTATAGAGTGTAGTGTTGCACACCAAAAGAAAATCCCACCCAAAATGAATGACCCATGTAGCTTTTTCATCCCTAATACCTCACAAAATTATGATCAAATCAACTGCCTATGTGAATTAAGGTTCTAGTATTAACTTGATCCCATTCTAAGTGTTTCAACAATTGATATTGGGTGATCTTCAACCCACCGTAATCATACTTCAATTAGCTTACCATTCTTTCACTCATCCTGTGGGGAGGGTAGATGACCTTCTAGTTGGGGTTGGGAAGTATTTTTTGCCTACATACGTTTTAGTCTTAGGTATGTAGTGTGATTAATAGGTTCCCATCATCTTGGGTAAGCCCTTCTTGGGGAAAGGTGGTGATATAATTGAGGTGTCTAATGGTAAACATATCTTTAAAATTAGTGAACAACTAAAATAGCTTAATGTGTTTAAAAATATAAAAGGAATACCTTTTTCTGAAAACTATTCAATGGTAGAGTCTTTGGAAGATTAAAACTCAAATGGAAGCTTATAAGAATTTGAAAATCAATCCTATGTTGAAATAAATTTATTTGGAAGTTTAAAATCCTGATTTTCATGTCTCACAAGTTGAAAATTTTGCTCAAACACTGAATTTGGAAAATTTTCCAGATATAGACAATTGTCTAGTTTCTACCGTATGAGAGTATTCCATTCTTGAAATTACAAACATTTTGACTAAATTTTAGGGTGTTTATATTAACACCAACACTACTGAGAACATTAAATATGTTGAGGGAGAGATGTTGAGACAACTTGATGAATCTTATTTAAAAAATCTATTAAATTCAAATCTGGAAAATATAGACAGTGAGATGTCCACTTTGGACAGAAGCACTTTCAATCCTAAAACTGATCTAGAAATTGAAAAGATTTCATCCTTTCAAATTCCCTACAAGATATAAGTTGAACATATTGGACCTCCTAAACCCAAGAGTCTTCCATAAAGTGAAAAACCACCCATTCTAGAATAGAAACCACTCCCTGGTCATTTGAAATATTCATTCTTGGGTGAAAATTTTACACTTCCTGTTATGATTGCTAACGAGCTTAATGAAAATCAATAAAAGATATTGTTGAATGTTCTTAAAAATAATAAATCTTCCATAGGATGGACCATAGCTTATATAAATGGAGTTAGTCTCTCATTGGGCATGCGTAAAATTCCTATAGAAGTAGACCATATGCCTAGGAAAGAATGTCAAATAAGATTTAATCCCAAAATAAAAGAAGTTGTGAGAGAAAAATTAATTAAACTACTAGATACTGAAATAATTTACCCTATTTCTGATAGCACTTGGGTTAGTCTGGTCCAAGTTGTTCCTAAGAAGGTAAGTTTCACTATTGTTAAAAATGAAAAGAATGAAGAAATTCAAGTTAGGAAATCCACAAAATGGAGAGTCCGTATAGACTTTAGTAATTTGAATGCATCCACTAGGAAAGACCATTTTCCAATGCCCTTCCTTGATTAAATTATCTAGAGACTTGCTGGGAATGAATTTTTCTATTTCCTAGATGGGTATTCTAGTTTCATCTAGATTCATGTAGCTCCAGAGGATCAGGAAAAGGCTACCTTTACATTCCCCTTTGGGAAATTTTCCTACTGATGGATGCCTTTTGGGTTGTGTGGAGTCCCTGTTACCTTTCAAATCTGCATAATGAATTTCTTTTCTAACATTATTGAGTGAATTATTGAGGTGTTCATGGATGATTTCTCCACTGTGTTTAGTACATTTGATTGTTGATTAGGAAATATAGAGTTAGTTTTTGAGATATGTATTGATACCAACCTTATTCTTTATTGGTAAAAATGCCAACTTATGGTCACTGAGGGTATTGTTTTAGGACATAAGGTGTCCGAGAGAGTTTTGGAGGTTGATACTGCTAAAATAGAGGTCATTCAAAAAACGACACCTCATGAAAATGTAAAAGGTGTTAGAAGTTTTTAGGGCATGCCAGTTTCTACTGGAGGTTTATAAAAAAATTTCCAAAATCATTAATCCCTTGTGTTCTTTTCTTTCTAAGGATGATCCATTCCATTTTGATCAAAACTATTTTAAATCATTTAATATGCTTAAAGAAAAACTCACTACATCACCTTTTATCATTGAACCTAATTGGAAACGTACTTTTGAACGTGTGTGTGATACTAGTGATATGGATGTTGGAGATGTCCTAGGAAATAGGAGAGATAAGAAGCTTCATGTGGTATACTATGCTAGTAGACTTCTATATGAGGATCAAAGAAACTATACCACTACAGAAAAGGATTTGTTAGATTTTGTGTTTGCTTTAGAGAAGTTTAGACAATATCTTTTAGGTTTAAAACTCATCATCTTTACTGATAATTCTACCTTTAAGTACTTTATTTCTAAGAAAGAAACCAAACCCAGGATTACTAGATGGATTTTATTGCTACTGGAATTTGATTTAGAGATTAGGGATAAGTAGGGAGTTGAAACTTTTGTTGCTGACCATCTTTCTAGGCTTCCTCACACTCATTCTGAAGATCCAAGTGAGTTTACCTCTTCCTATCTTAATGAAAAACTTCTCACTATATCAATCAAGCATTCTTAATTGTATGCATATTTTTCCAATTTCCTGGAAGTATGAGTTTTCCCAATAATGTTTTCAATAACCAAAGAAAAAAATTCCTCTATAAACTTAAGTATTACCTTTTGGATAACCCCTTGTTGTTTAGGAGGTATGCTAATGGGATTCTCAGGAGGTGTGTGCCTAAGGAATAAATGTTTCCTATTATTGAGAGTTTTAACTCCTCACCTTGGGGAGGTCACCATGGTGGTGAAAGGATATATCTAAAATTTCTTCAATTTGGTTTTTATTGGACCTCCCTTTTCAAGGATTCTAGGATCTATGTGGTTGGATGTGATGGGTTCCAAAGGTTAGGTAATGTTGGTAAGAAGTATGAGTTACCCTAAAAAGGTATTTTAGAAGCATCGATTTTTGATATATGTGGTTTAGACTTCATTATTCCATTTCCATCATCTCATGGGAATGAGTATATTCTAGTTGTTGTGGATTATTTGTCTAAATGGGTTGAGGTAGTGGCACTACCCAACAATCAAGCCATCAATGTCATAAAATTTGTCAAAAAGAATATTTTCTCAAGATTTGGAGTCCCAAAAGCCTTTATCACTAATAATGGAACTCACTTTAAGAACTAAAAGTTTAAGTATTTGATGGAAAAGTATGGTTTTTATCATATGAATGGAACTCCTTATCATCCGCAGTCTAATGGTTAAGTGGAAATTTCTAATAGGGAACTAAAGAAAATTATTGAAAAACATTTATCACATTCTATAAAATAATGGTCTTTCAAACTAGATAAATATTTATGGTCATATAGAACTACTTTTAATACCTCAATAGGTATGTATCTTTATAGGATGTTATTTGGAAAATTCTGTCATTTTCTTGTGGAGTTTCAACACAAGTCATATTGGGCAGTTAAGGCCTTAAATTTTGATTTTAAGAGTGTTGGTGAGAGAAGAGAGATTGACCTGAGTGAAGTAGATCAAATTATGAGAGATTCATATGATAATTCAAGAATATCAAAAGAGGGTACTAAGATATTTCATGATTATATCATACAAACCAAATATTTGAAACCTTTATAGAAGGTCATTCTCTTTATTTCCTGATTAAAATTTTTTCTAGGCAAACTGAAATCTAAGTGGCCTAGACCTTCACTATTGTTAGAGTTCTTAAGAATGGAGCTGTAGAAATTGTAGGTGAAGAGAATAAACTCGTGCTGGTTAATGGAAATATAATCAATTTTTTTTAAATGATAGCCTAAGGGATAGGATCCCTTCACTATGCTTGAAAATTGATTCTTAATAAAGTATGGATGAAGACTTTAAACTTAGTGATGCATGGGAGTGAACCTATGATTCTTATTTTATCCTTTTCTTTATTTCATTTTTAATGATGAATAAGGTGTTACTTTCTTGCTATGTTTTATGTGCTAATTCATCATTGCTTCTTTGTCATTATTCTTCTTGATCCAAGTTTTATGCTTCCATTTTTTTATAAAGGAGTGGAATTCCCATGATGGAGCTATAATGAAAACGTTTAATAGGGAAGTTCTTTAATCTATTCATTTATTTTCTTCTCCTATTTAATTTAAAATTTTCATTGTTAAGTTACAATTTCAATGCTATCAGTGAGTAATTCACTCACCGATACAGCTGCGAAAAAGATACACTACTATCGGTGACTTATTGGTGAAAAATTTGGTTATATATGTGTACTTATGCTAAACAAATTCTACTTTTATCTGTCTCTATGTGAAAAATATGATGCATCTCACCTTACTTAAAAATTTTATGCACATGTCCCTTTACAGGAAATTTTGTTTCTTGTATCCCCTTTGCTTTAAAATTATGTTTCATTGGTTAAATCTCTTCGCTTTTAGGACTTATGTTGGGGGGGGTACATGTAGGCTATCATGTGTGTGTTTTATTGACTTTGTTTAATTTTTTTGTGTGTTTTAGCATGATTTTTTCTACTCTATTACAAATCTGTTTGAATCAATTGTTCAATTTTGCTACACCCAATTTATTGTATATTTAAACAATTCACAAGCCACTATTTGATTTTTTTTTGAAATCTCTGTCACTGAACGAAATGATTAAGCATTTGAAACTATTGTGTTAAAGTAATATTTCTAGAAAACACATTCTGTGAACTTTAATGAGACCCTTAACATGTAATAAATCTACTCAATTGAAAATATTCTTTTAACTTTAAATGTTTAATTATTTTTATCCACATTTGAATTTAACTTTGGAGAAAAAGTTGGTTTTTAAGTGTGGGGGAGGTGGTTAACTCTTGATGAGCTAAACTGGGCTTATTGAAAGCCCTTCAATTCCCACTCATTTCAAACTTTTTGTAAAAAAATGGTCAATTTTTTTCAAAATTCTAACACAATTTCGGGCTTCAATTTGTGTTTCAATTGAGTCCTTCCTAAAGATAATTCTTGAATGGTAGTTAAGATTTACTTTGAATATGAAATTAATATGGGTGAATGATTACTGAGTGAATATACTTAGTAAATTAATGAAAATTTTGGTTTAGGGACTAATTTTGAGAGTGATATGGAGAACATTTTTGTGGAAATGTTATTATAACCTTAGGAACTAGAAATTTGAACTCTTTCCTAAGGGACACTGTTAGGTCCACAAGGCTGAATACCCTGAGAGGGGGGGTGAATCAGGGTATGGCTAATTTAAAATTAACGCCCGTTCTGATCTTGTTTCGCTGTTAAGAAAAACACTCTTCTCTCTCTTTCCTGTTGCACAATGTAAACATAAAGTAAAGCAAGCACAGGACACAACAATTTTACTTGGTTCACCACTAAGGGCTACGTCCAAGGAGCATACGCCGACAAGTTTCTGGTCGTACCAAATTACACTATACTTCACTAGATGTGGATTACAATGTTCGGGTACAGTCACTCTGTCCCAGGCTCACTGCCTTTGCAAGGTTTAGGGTCAGCTCACTGCTTTCCCAAGGGTCACTCCCTATTTCTCTCTCTCTAGCTCACTTCCAGTGGAGAGGATCACCTACTTCCTCTTCCTAAGCTCACTGCTCTATTAAGGGAATCCACTCACAGTTTATAGACCTGTAGGTCTCTTCATTTGCATGAATGCACGCATCCTTAACTGATGATGGATGCTCTATTAATATCTAAATTTCATCCACTGATGAATACCTCTTTGCCTCTGAACACAGTGAAATTCCTTTTAGAAACACCTTCACGAAGCACCCTACTTCACGAAGCTCCCAATTTGGCGAAGCTCAAACAAGCCTTCGTGAAGCTCCTGCCTTTTCGC
This sequence comes from Viscum album, assembly GCA_963277665.1. Taxonomy (NCBI): domain Eukaryota; kingdom Viridiplantae; phylum Streptophyta; class Magnoliopsida; order Santalales; family Viscaceae; genus Viscum; species Viscum album. The sequence continues at coordinate 283,764,060 of OY728120.1, read as the reverse complement.
GAAGCACTTTCGCGAAGCACTTTCACGAAGCACTTTCGCGAATCTCAAGTCGTCGCAAAGAAACGTCCCTCACAAAGCCTACTAAGCCAACGCGGAGCTCGCAGGTTTCACAGAGCTACAATAGCCGCCGCGAATCTCCTCTTTCGTGAAGAACACTGGCTCCGTGAACCACCTTCGCAAATCGAGAGAAAAGGATTTTCTCTAAAAATTCTCTCTTCTTCTCTCGAGGGGGTCGGCCTCTATTTATAGGCGATTCCACCGACCCGCGGACTTTCCGCGCAAAGTCAACGCCACGTCATCTCAAATCGCGAAGCTCCGAAGCTTTCGCCAGAATTCTGTCCAAATCGCGAAGCACCATGGAAATTTTCCATTCGCGGAGCTCGTCGTAATCGCGAAGGATCACCGTCAACATTCCTTCACACCTTCGCCGTGAAGCTCCCTCGCAAAGCCCTTCACCACCTCGATGCGCTTCAACTCTGTCGTTCGCGAAGCTTTGACGTAATCGCGAAGCATCACTGCCTCCATTTTTCTGGCCTTAGCGAAATCCAATCCATACATCCCATATTCGCAAAACTCATGCCTTTTCCATATAAAAAATATGATCTTCATGGATATCCAATTTTCGTGATGCTCACCAAATTCCAAATTTTGGACCCCAAAAATTTGGCAAACACTGGGAAACGGTGCCACCTTGTACTACTCTTTTGTACCGCCTCCAGATCTTCCTTTCCCTTTTCATCATTCTTTGTCAACAAGTATTGTCAATAACTTCTTGGGAACTCGACAAATATCCATAAAAACCTGCTTTGTCAACAAACACAATCAACCCAAAAATATTGCAATGTTACATTCAGGGATTTTTTCCCAACAATCTCCCCCTTTGGGTTTGTTGACAACTCTTCACAACACTGCTCAGAAAGATTTTCTACACTTTGATACCTCACTGAGTCTTCTTCCAGCTACTACCACCATTCACCTATTGCGATTATGATAGCGTTCAAGGAATCAATTAACACGTACTCTAAGCCCACATGAGCAATGCTCGGCGTGAGAAACAAGAGTAGTATGAAAAAGTTCATCAATGAATCACTTCATGTCAAACACCAATTTTTGATTCCAATCTGATACCAATTTTTGAACCACACTGATTCCAACTGGGGATAGCTGGACATCTTTTCACACCATTCCAACATCACTCTTCTGCTTTTATCACGATCCTCAGCTGTCGTGATATCTCTGCTTTGATCGATCACTTCTAGCATCGTCAGATTTGAAAATCTCCCCCTTTCTCATTGCTCCCCCTTTCTGGTTGCTCCACCTATTAGCTTCTCCCCGTATCAATCATGATTTATCAAATTTCCACACTGTCTCCCCCTTGAACAATCACTATTTTCTCCCCCTTTGTCAATGAACCCAAAGGTCACTCCTTTGTAGTCTGTAATAGAGTAGAGCACACATATCAGCACAATAGGGAAAAACACATCATACCTTAGGGAGAGGGGGGGTATGGGCCCACACCATTTCAAGTGCGGGGAGTCGACTGAACTCCCAAATCCAATCGATGTCTCTCAAATGTTGCCTTGGGTATGGCCTTTGTCAGGATGTATGCAACCTGTAGTTCTGTAGGCACATACTCCAACTTCACGATCCCCTACTCAACTTTATCCTTGATAAAACGATACTTTATCTCAATGTGATTTGTTCTATAGTGATAGACGAGATTTTTGCTGAGATTTATAGCACTTGAGTTATCGCACTGGATTCTGATCGGAGACTTCACTTCAACTCCCATATCTTCAAGCTGTTGTTTCATCCATAATAACTGTGTGCATGCATGAGTGGCCGCAATATACTCAGCTTCCGCGGTGCTCAATGAAATGCAATCATGCTTCTTGCTTAGCCAAGAAATACACAATCCACCAAGATAGAATTCTCCACCTGATGTTGATTTTCTATCATCCGTTGAACCGGCCCAGTCTGTATCAGTATATCCCAATAACTCTGTCTGAGATTTATCAGTATATGTCAAGCCGAAATCCACTATGACCTGGATATACCGAAGTATTCTTTTCACTGCAAGCATGTGGATTTCCTTTGGATTACTCTGATATCTCGCTACTTGGAATGTGGAGAAAACAATATCAGGCCTTGTTGCGGTTAAGTACAGCAGACTTCCAATGATTTGCCTGTATTCTGTGATATTAACTGTCTTTCCATCCTCATCTTTTGATAATTTCATCCAGGTAGCAACCGGAGTCTTCATCTCCTTGGAATTTTCCATTCCAAACCTTCTCAGGACCTCCTTGGCATATTTAGATTGAGAAATAAATGTTTCATTCCTTCCTTGTGTCACCTGTAGACCAAGAAAAAACATTAGCTCTCTAATCATTGGCATTTCAAACTCATTTTTCATGAATTTGGAAAACTGTCTGCACTGAGCTTCATCTGATCCGCCAAATATTATTTCATCGACATAAACCAAAACCATCATCCTTTGATTACTGTCATTACTGAAATAGAGATTGTAATCAACTCCTCCACGCTGAAAACCAAGTTTCTTCAAATATTGATCAAGCCTTGAGTACCATGCCCTTGGTGCTTGTTTCAACCTATACAACGCCTTCTTCAGCCTGCAAACTTTGTTCTCATCCTCATGAATGAGAAAAGCATCTGGCTGCTCAATATACACCTCATCTTCCAGAACTCCATTTAAGAATGCAGATTTGACATCCATCTGGAAAACTTTGAACTTTCTTTGCACTGCAATGGCCAAAAATAGTCTGATCGTTTCCAGCCTTGCAACCGGTGAAAATGTCTCATCAACATCTATTCCCTCTATCTAGTAGTATCCCTTGCACACTAGTCGTGCTTTGTTCCGAATCATTGTGCCATCTTCATTCATCTTGTTGCGATAAACCCATTTAGTTCTGATGACATTCTTGTCTGCTGACCTCGAAACAATCTCCCATTTCTAGTTCTTCTCAATATGATCAAGCTCTTCATTCATATCCTGAACCCAGTTTTCATCTTCAGCTGCATCGGAAAAACATTTCGGCTCCACCTGAGATAAAAACGATGTTTGCTGTAAGGACTTCATTCTTCGAGTCTGAACTAGAGCTGTCTGATCACCAATGATGTTCTGCCTATAAATTTCTGCTCGACTCTTTGGCTACTTTGCAGACACAGACTTGACACTTTCTTGTTCATCACCAGTATCTTCTTCTGAGTCAGCTTCTGCCACTTCTGCTCCCCCTGTGTTTCTTACCTCATCATCACTGTCATCCAGGAACTGTTCACTCTGTTGTTGAGTATTCTGTTCATTTTCAATTATGGTGACATCATTGCTCTCAAACAAATTTCCCAGCCTCTTGTTGAAGCATTTATACGCTTTCCTTTTCCCTGAGTAGCCAAGGAATATCCCCTCATCTCCTCGTGCCTCAATCTTCCTATGATTTTCTTTGTTGAGAATGAAAAACTTAATTCCAAATATTTGAAAGTATTTCAACGTTGGCTTCTTTCCGTACCATAGTTCATACGGAGTCCTCCCTTCCTTCAGACACAACAGAGACCTGTTTGAAACATAGACTGATGTCAACACTGCTTCCTTCCAAAATTTCTCTGGTAGGTCTTGGTCAATAAGCATCGTTCTGGTCATATTTTTGATGATCTGATTTCTTCTTTCAACCACACCATTCTGTTGGGGAGTTCTTACTGATGAAACTTGATGCCTTATCCCGTGTTTCTCGAGATACTCTTCCACATGACTGTTTGTGAATTCTGTACCATTATCTGTACGGAACTTCAAAATTTTCTGCCCAAGCATCCTTTCTGATTCCCTCCTGTACTGTTTTATGCAACTAAACACCTCTGTATTATGGGTAATGACAAATACCCAGGCCATTCTACTGTAATCATCAATGAAAAGAGCATAGTACCTTTGCCCATTTATAGCTCGTGGTGAGATAGGTCCACATACATCAGCATGAACCAGTTCGAGCACTCTAGTTGATTTCTGTTCCTTTGTCCTATATGTCTTTCTGATGATCTTCCCTTGTTGGCAAGAATCACACGTATGAGTGTGATCACGTGATAGTTTGGGAAGGCCTCTAGCAGCATCACACTTTATGAGATCCTCCATAGATGGTTGGCATAGATGACCAAGTCGCTTATGCCACAACTGGTTTTCTTCCTCTCTGGATAAAATACATGTATCTTCTTCCCCACCTACAAGGTAGAGATTCCCCTTTGACCTTATTCCCTGCAGAACAGCTGCTCCATCTTTTCCTTTCACAACACACATCTTCTTGGTAAATCGGATAGAGTGCCCAGAGTCAGATAGTTTACTGACACTGAGTAAGTTATGACTGAGACCCTCTACTACCAAGACATCAGCACGTCTCATCTCTTTGCCCCCAAACTTGGCTTTCCCTGAGCCAACAATCTTCAGGCCTTCATCATTTCCAAATTTTACAACTCCTTCTTGTTCATATTTGATGCCTGTAACAAGATCCTTATTACCTGTCATGTGGGATGTGCAACCACTACCAAGGATCCAAACACCAGATCGATCTGATTCTTTAAGGGCAATCTCCACCACCACGACCTTCTCATTTTTCTTCTTTTTGGTCCATACTTTTTCTTTCACACTCGGCATGGATTGAGACTTCTGTTCTTTCTTAGAGTATGATGGACCAACCTCATCTTGCAAAACAGCAAATCTATTCTACGTTTTTAACTCACCTGTCGGTTTATTGACCTGCTGCTTCCGAACGTTTTGATTCTGCTTTGGCACATTTCTCTGAATGGTCGAAGTACAATACCTAGCCATGTGCCCAAATCCTCCGCACCAAAAACAGTGTCCTTCAAAATATGTTCTGGAAAACCATTCTCTATTTGGCCGCCATCTCTGTTCTTGTAGCCTTTTATATCTCTTGGCTATGTAACACACATACTATGAATTTCCCATTTTCCCACATCAATAACACCTGATATAGGATACATTCCTTCGTGATACTTCAGCACTGCGATTTTCCCTTTGGGATTTATGAATATTCTGATTCTGTTTTGTTCCCAAATCAACCTTCAATTTCGGGACGGGTGCTTGCGGTATGACATTAAATGCCATCGATTTTTGTTTCTTATCGAGCCCTGAATCGACCTTAGAATTTGAGCTTTCTTTCTGCTTCACTCCTGCTGAACTACGAGCCTCCTCTTTCATCTTCTCTATCTTCTGAATGGCCTGCTTTTCTGATATCACATTGGGGGTTAAGAGTTTTTCTTGATCCTTCATTTTTCGTCGCATACTAACCACTTCTTCTTCAAGCTATTTGATACGTATGACCTACTCATTTACTTTGTTAGTCAAAAAATAAATTTCCTTCTTTTGTTCCTCATTTTTAAGCTTATGCTCAACAATATTTTTTGAGCTCTCTGGTGTTGAGGATTTTAGTCTTTCAATTTCTTCTAACAGTGCTGACTTTTCTTCATCCTGTTGTTGCATATAGAGTTTTCCATCATGAACCACTTTATTGGATTTCTTCGTTTTGTCTCTACAAACATCTATCTCTTCAAGAGATGCTTCCAATTAGGCTTCCATATCAACTATTCCTTCAACTTCTTCTTCCTCTTCTCCAACGTCAGTTTATTCCTTTTCCTGAGAACTACTGATGACCGCTACCATAGCATTTTGTCTATGATCTTTACAGTTTTCAAACTCCTCAACCTCTTCATCCTCAGACTCATCTGAACTGTCTATTTCTTGTGAAAGAAGATTCTTCCTCTTGAATAAATTTCTCTTGAACTTCTTCTTCCCTTTCACATAGGCTGAAGATTTCTTCTTGAGAATTTCAACTTCATCATCATCATCATCATCATCGGTATCTTGAAATTTCTTGGGGCATCTTGCCGCAAGATGACCAACCATTCCACATTGAAAGCATGCTAGTGGAAGTTTACCTTTAAACTTTCTTATTCCTCTTTGCAGATTTGATGAAAGGAATGACATCACCTCATCTGTCTCTTCTTCTTCATTAGAATCTTCAATGGTGAGTTTCTTCATGGCCTTGAATGTGACCTCTTTGGATTTCCCATTTTCCACAGTCTCGTTATCATCATTTCTCATTTCATATGCAACAAGAGTGATGTACAAGTTATCCAATGTCAGTTCTTTTGGGTCTTTATCTTCCAAAACAGAATCTTTCCATTGAACCGAGGTGGAAGTTTTCTCAATATGCGCTTCACAATTTTTGTATCTTCGATAATTTCTCCAAGACCCTGCATGTCTTCTACCACAACATTTACCCTGTCAAAGAATTCATCAACAGACTCATTCGGGTTCATTCTCCGATCTTCATACTTCTTCCACAACACTTGCACCTTTGCCTCTCTGACTTTTATAACCCCTTCATAAATATTCAAAAGCTTTTCCCACATGGAATGTGACGTTTTCCATGACATCACCTTTGTATATATGGGATTGGAAAGGTATCCCCATAAGGCATTGATTGCTTTGGAATCAGCATCCAACTCTTTATGCTCTACTTCTGATAATGCACCACTAGTAATATCAGCTATGATACCATGCATAGCTACTGAAAACGCATCCATTCCCAAAGAACGGAAATAGTGTTTCATTCGATTCTTCCATATCTGAAAATTACATCCGTCGAAGATCAGAATCCCTCTATGATTAGTGACCTCCATTTGAGAGAAGAACAACTGTAAACCTTCCCTATGATACCAATTGTTAGGTCCACAAGGCTGAATACCCTGAGAGGGGGGGTGAATCAGGGTATGGCTAATTTAAAATTAACGCCCGTTCTAATCTTGTTTCGCTGTTAAGAAAAACACTCTTCTCTCTCTTTCCTATTTCACAATGTAAACATAAAGTAATGCAAGAACAGGACACAACAATTTTACTTGGTTCACCGCTAAGGGATACGTCTAAGGAGCATACGCCGACAAGTTTCCGATCGTACCAAATTCCATTATACTTCACTAGTTGTGGATTATAATGTTCGGGTACAGTCACTTTGTCCCAAGCTCACTACCTTTGCAAGGTTTAGGGTCAGCTCACTGCTTTCCCAAGGGTCACTCCCTGTTTCTCTCTCTCTCTGGCTCACTGCTGGTGGAGAGGATCACCTACTTCCTCTTCCTAAGCTCACTGCTCTGTGAAGGGAATCCACTCACGGTTTATAGACCTGTAGGTCTCTTCATTTTCATGAATGCGCACATCCTTAACTGATGATGGATGCTCTGTTAATGTCCAAATTTCATCCACTGATGAATACCTCTTTGCCTCTGAACACTGGGAAATTCCTTTTGGAAACACCTTCGTGAAGCACCCTACTTCGCGAAGCTCCCAATTTCGCGAAGCTCAAACAATCCTTCGTGAAGCTCCTGCCTTTTCGCGAAGCACTTTCGTGAAGCACTTTCGCGAAGATCAAGCCATCGCAAAGCAATGTCCCTCGCAAAGCTTACTAAGCCAACGCGGTGCTCGCAGGTTTCGCAGAGCTACAATAGCCGCCACAAAGCTCCTCTTTCGCGAAGCACACTGGCTCCACGAACCACCTTCGCAAATCGAGAGCAAAGTATTTTCTCTGAAAATTATCTCTTCTTCTCTTGAGGGGGTCGGCCTCTATTTATAGGCGATTCCACCGACCCTCGGACTTTCCGCGCGAAGTCAACGCCACGTCATCTCAAATCGTGAAGCTCCGAAGTTTCTGCCAGAATTCTGTCCAAATCGCGAACCACCATGGAAATTTTCTGTTCGAGGAGCTCGTCATAATCACGAAGGATCACCATCAACATTCCTTCGTGCCTTCTCCATGAAGCTCCCTCACAAATCCCTTCACCGTCTCGATGCGCTTTAGCTCTGCCGTTCGCAAAGCTTTGACGTAATCGTGAAGCATCACCGCCTCCATTTTTCTGGCCTTCGCAAAATCCAATCCATACATCCTATCTTCGCGAAACTCATGCCTTTTCCATATAAAAAATATGATCTTCATGGAAATCCACTTTTTACGATGCTCACCAAATTCCAAATTTTGGACCCCAAAAAATTGGCAAACACTGGGAAACGGCGCCACCTTGTACTGCTCTTTTATACCGCCTCCAGACCGTCCTTTCCTTTATCATTGTTCTTTGTCAACAAGTATTGTCAACAAATTCTTGGGAACTCGATAAATATCCATGGAAACCTTCTTTGTCAACAAACACAATCAACCCAAAAATACTGCAATGTTACCTTGAGGGATTTTTTTTCCAACAAACACACCTTTCTTTTAATTACTAAGAAGTAATCACCTTAGTGAACCAAGATAAATGGTTTTTATATAAATCTTTTTAAGCTGAAGTAATCTTGAAATTAGGGATCCCAGGGTGAATCTCTGAGACCCTAGATGCTAGGTGCATTTCTGTTTACTATGATCACAATGTTCACTTTGAAAAAGTACATTGCACAATGCTTAGCACATGTTACATGGATTGGGAAAAATATAATTGATAGGACCTATAGGGGCCTATATACCCTGAGAGGAGGGGTGAATCAAGGTATGGAGATTCTTTTCCAAAATTCTTTCTGCCCCACTGGATCTTGACCTCTTTGTTACAAGGGTCACATTGTTTTCACTTGTGTGTTTATTTTGTTCACTAATTTTCTCATTTATCTGATGATGATGCTTTGAATGCAATAAACAGAAGCAACCTGGCAGAAACAGAGATTTTTACTTGGTTCACCCTCACTGGGCTACGTCCAAGGAGCATACAACGGCGATGTACCGTTGTACCAAATATACTAAGGCTCACTGCCAATAATGTTCAGGCTAGATCACTTCTATGTCCAGGCTCACTGCCTTTACAATGTTTAGGGTCTGCTCACTGCTTTCCCAAGGGTCACTCCTTGTTTCTCTCTCTCTGGCTCACTGCCGGTGGAGAGGATCACCTACTTCGTCTTCCTTTTCTCACTGCTCTGGAAGGGATCCACTCACAGTTTATAGACCTGTAGGTCTCTTCACTTGCATGAAAGAATGCATCCTCAACTGTTGATAGATACTCTGTTGAAGTCCAACTTTCATCCACATATGAATACCACTTTTCCTCTGAACACTAGGCAACTACCTTTGGAAACACCTTCGCAAAGCACCCAACTTCGCGAGGCTCCCTATTTCACGAAGCTCAAACAAGCCTTCACGAAATTCCTGCCTTTTCGCGAAGAACTCTCGCGAAGCTCAAACCATCACAGAGCGACTTCCCTCGCGAAGCTCACTGAGCCAACGTGGAGCACGCAACTTTCACGGAGCTATAATAGCCGCTGCGAAGCTCCTCTTTCGTGAAGTACACTGGCTACACGAACCACCTTTGCGAAACGAGAGCAAAGGATTTTCTTTGAAATCTCTCTCTTCTTCTCTTGAGGGGGTCGACCTCTATTTATAGGCAATTCCACTAACCCTCGACCCTTCCGCGTGAAGTTAGCGCCATGTCATCGCCAATCGCGAAGCTCCGAAGTTTCTGCCGGAATTCTGTCAAAATCGTGAAGCACCTTGGCAATTTTCAGATCACGGAGCTCGTCGTAGTCGCGAAGCGTTCCGTCATTTCCTTTGCACCTTCTCCGTGAAGCTCCCTCGCAAAGCCTATCACCTCTGTGATGCAATTCAACCTCTACTGTTTGCGAAGCTTTGACGTAATCGCGAAGATTCACTGTCATCATTCTTCTGGTCTTCGCGAAATACAAACCTTGAAGCCTCTCTTCGCGAAATTCATGTCATTGCCATATTTAACAAGTTCTATGGAACTCGACAAATCTCCATGGGAACCTACTTTGTCAACAAACACAATCAACCAAAAAATGCTGCAATGTTACCTTGAGGGATTTTCTCACAATAATAATTAAGTGTCAAGGGTCAAAATGAGTTCATTAAGGTGAGGTGAATGATGAATGGCAGATAAAGAAGGGTATAATTGGATTATATGAGAATCAATTAGGTTTTATTGATAAGGTGATTCACAGAAAAATATTTATTTTTGGAACCTGGGTGATGAGTCAAAGTACAATGTTCCTCTGGTTAAGTTTTTAATTCTATATATTTTTAATATTTTGTCACTATTGGACTTAGAACGTAATCTTGGATTGAAATGAGCCATTAGTCGCATTCATATACGAGGCATGACCTCTCCATAATTGGATTATTCATCAGTTTTTTGATTACCTTTGAGTATTTGATTTAAGGTAAGACCTTATTTGATGATGTCATTTGAAAAACCTAATTTCAATTTTTGACATGTTAGATTTTGAGGTGAGTAATATAAACACACTTCTATTTCTCAATGATATTAAAACATGAGATTGTTTGAGTTTAAACAATATTTAAATGTGGGGTAATTTGATGTGGCCTTAATTTGACACAATTTTTTAGATATTTTACTATAATATTTAACAATTTAATTAATTAATTTTTCACTTTTTACAAAATAATTTCACTTTTTTATTTTATAATTAAATTTATTAACTAATCTATTTTTTTATAATTAATTACGTAATTTTAGTCTTTAAAATAATTAAATTAATCTAACTATATTTTCTAATATAACAATTCATTAATTAGTTTAGTAATATTAATTTTCTGAACTTTTTAACAATTTTACATGATTATTATTTTACCAATTAATTATGATGTTTACATTTAATTAACTTAGTTTCCAACCCACATGTTTAACTGTTTAATTTTAATTCTTTAAAATATGTTAACTCTCAATTAATAAATTAACTCATCATTTTCTTTTTAGATTAATATAAATAAATTTTATTAAATAATATTATTTATAACGATTTAATTTTTTAATTTGAATGTATTATCTCAATTTAAATATTAATTCAAATTCATTTTATCTATTTGATTTCATTTAGTTTAAGTTTTATTTTTAACTTTGTGTTTTTAATTTAGTTAAAAAATTATTTTTTTTAATTACTATAAGTGTTAAGCTAGTTTATATTTAATTAGTTAAACTTTATTTTAATTTTATTTAATTTTAGTTTAAGTTTTCATTTTTATTTAAATAATTATTTTATGTTTATCTTGCAGATTTATTTATGTGTCACCATGGATTTTTTGTTTCACTATCGGTAGCATACAGCTACCGACACCGATGCATCCGGACACCAATGCCTTAGCCCTGTCGGTCTCATCGACATTCCTATTCCAGTCGGTCTCTCATCACATACCAATGCTACCTCCATCCTACTGAAGGTGTCAGTTTCACCTCAACAATCTCTTATCGACACCGACGCCTCCTCGGGTTTCTCATCTACTCACCCCCACACGGAATTTTTTTTAAATACGTTTTTCTATAAAAAATGTCTGAAAAAATGCCTAGGTCTGCTTTTTTTTAAAAATATGCTACAAAGGCGGCATCAGAGATGTCGCCATTGTTTTAGCACACAAAGGCGGCATCTACGATGCCGCCTTTGCTCCCCCGCACCGCCTTTGGCCCGGATCGATGACATGGCAAAGGCGGCCGGGGGGAGGCCGCCTTTCGCCTCAGGGTAAGGCGAAAGGCGGCTTCCGCGATGCTGCCTTTGGCCATACGCAGAGGCGAAAGGCAGCTTCCGCGATGCCGCCTTCGTCTGAACTCCCTATAAAAGGGCAGCCACCCCCCTCCCCTCTCCTCACTTGCTCATTGCCTTCCTCTCTCCCTCCTCACTTCATCTCTCCGAATTTCTCTCTCTCTCTAAAAAATTCCTTTGTTGTGCGAGTTTTTACGAAGCTTCAATTAGATGTATGTTTCTTTATTTAATTTAATGTTTTTATTTAATTAATTTAATTTTTTTTAGTTTTAAATATTTCATTTGTTAAGTAGTTTAGGTAGTTCTTAATATTTGGTTATTTAGTTTTTATAATTAGTTATATATAGTTTTAAATTATTACTGTTAGGTAGTATAGATTAAGTATAGATTAACTTAAGATTAAGTATTTAGAAATTTTGGTAGCTTAAAGATTATGTGGTTATCTACGCAATTAAATTCCTGTCTGGATACAAACAAGTGGATGTCGCTCTGGCACAGATGTACATAGGGGTAAAACCCAAAAACACCGCTTCGAGCTAGACTCGAATGGGAACTGGTGCACGATAACGGGCCTTGCTGCATCCTGGTTTGACACTCCCGGGGAATATTCTTAAGATGATTCATATTTTCTTTATAGACTACTAAAATTTATAAGAGAAGAAAAAGCAAATCAGTATATTTATCAATGATAAATGATAAATATAATGTTATAGAATCAAATAAGGACATAAGAATTAAAAAATTAAGGTTATTATTAGTTAATTATAAAATAATAGAATAATTAACGATTAGTTATTATTAGTTAATTTTAGAATAATTAATAAATAAAATAGGATTAAAACATGGATTCATATAATGATTAGTTAATGATACTAATGATCAGTATATTTATCAATGATAAATGATAAATATAATGTTATAGAATCAAATACGGACATAATAATTAATGAATTAAAGTTATTATTAGTTAATTATAGAATAATAGAATAATTAACGATTAGTTATTATTAGTTAATTTTAGAATAATTAATAAATAACATAGTATTAAAACATGAATACATATAATGATTAGCTAACGATACTAATGAACATATAAAGTGAATTGAAGAAGAACAAATAAACTAAATAAAAAGGCGCTCAAAAATTACATTCTAGTAAATATCATATGGTCAAATATCAGTAGCTTAGTTTATGGTATTGAAAGGCACACTAAAATTACATTATAATAAACATCATACCGTCAAACATAATTGTTAATATTTTGTTACACTATCATAATTTTTATGAAAGAAACATTTTTGACGTAGAGAGCCATGTTTGCCTGTGTGTACTATTATGGGGAGATTATTCAAACTGAGCAAGGAGCTTCTTACAGTACACAACCAATTACGGTGGTTAGTACAGTTGATTGTGTTACCATAAGTGACCTTCAAGAGAGAATTTGTGTTTCCTTAAATCTGGGACCCGATCAAGAGATCATGTCTATGAGCTATAGACATTTGCAATTTCCAACAAAACTGTGGCATATAGCTTGTCCATTGGTTGCTGATGCACAGTGGGTCTAAGAAATTAATTTATTTTCTCAACAGTTAGATGGTAACATGATGGATTTATATGTTGTTGTTGCTACTGTACAACAACAACTTCCACTTGTACAAAGACGTAGAAATACAAGAGTGGTTGAAGATAGTCTACCCCATGACATTGAGCCTATTCCAAATGATGCAGCAGAAGAGGACAACCTAGATGATCTCCCAGATATACATGTCAATCCGACTTCTGATGAGGAGTTTCGTAATGATGGATTAGATGGAGACAACAGTGATGATGAGGAGGGACCAACAGAAGATAGAGAGGAGGTTTTGAGAAATGCAATTGATGTACATCAACCTCGGTCAATAAATCATCCACCACTATTTTCATCTTTGTCAGAAGCAATGACACGCGTGCCTGAATTCGATAATACTGTTCTCACACTGAGAACTGAGTTCCCTGGAGTTGTACCAGATAGGTTTAGTGAGGTGGAAAAAACCTTATATATTGGAAGGAATTTTCCCAGTAAAGATACCTTAAAAAGCACGTTAAAGAGATTTCATATTGAGAGAAACTTCAACTATGTAGTTTATGAATCATGCCGTAGTAAATATGTTATACGGTGTGTGAAGTATGGGGATTATTGTAGATTTTTCTTAAGGTATATTCCAGACATTACATTTGGAGGATGGAGAATCTCAACGATTGAGGCGGCTCATACTTGCGTTCAGCCAAGTCTCACACAAGATCATACTTCATTGGATGCAGAATTTGTGTCATCTATTATTGTTGAGATGATTAGGACATGTCAAGATGTTCCAATATCCCTTGTGCAAGAGAGGATTCTACAGACATTCGGTTATAAAATTTCCTATAATAAGGCATGGATGGAAAAACAAAAGGCAATTGTGAAGGTATATGGTGATTGGGATGACTCATATCGAGTATTGCCGCAATTGCTAGCCATACTGAGGAATCATAACCAAGTTGCCTTCCATATGGATAAAAACGAACATGTGTCTCCTAATAATCGACTTGATCCATCTCGTGTTCAATTTCATCGGTTGTTCTGGGCATTCCTTCCTTGTATCTCCGCATTTCGTTTTTGCAAACAATTTATTCAGATTGATGGAACATTTCTATATGGAAAATAAAAGGGCGTATTATTGATTGCGGCAACCCAAGATGGAAACCATTCACCTCTTCCGCTTGCCATTTCCATTGTAGAGAAAGAAAACTATGAATCATGGAGTTGGTTTCTGGCATGTATCAGCAACCATTTCACCAACATTCAGGGAGTTTGTTTGATATCTGATCGCCATCGGGCAATTAATGAGGCAATCAATGCAGATCCTGATACATGGAGATACCCAAATGCACATCATCGGTTCTGCATTAGACACATTGCTAGCAATGTGCATAAAAAATTCCACAACGAACCGATGAAGAAGGCAATCACGAGGCTTGGTACGTATTTTATTCGTTCTGTTTTACTGTTTCAATATAAATATAAAATCAATTTATGTGAAATATCATCTTCGGTTTGTAGCATATGAGTCGGACCAATGACGATTTGAAGAACGTTTTGAACAAATTCATGAGGCTAATCAAGAAGTTTATGATTATATGATGCGGATTCCAAAAGAGAAATGGACATTGGCATACGACGGAGGAAAGAGGTACGGACACATGACAACAAACATTGTGGAGTGCATCAATGGTATCTTCAAAGGACTTCGCAAGCTACCTATAACCGCCTTAGTTCAGGAGACATTATATCGATGCGTGAAGTACTTTATGGATAGACAAAAACTAGCATCAGACGGAATACATCAAGGGATAAGATATGGAAGACACTTTCAACGAGAGATTGAAAAAAAAATATTGAAGAAGCTTCTGGTTATCATGTCTATCTCTTTCGAAGAGAAGACTCTCGATTTGAAGTTCAAGAGCGTTCATACCCCATCACAAATCGCGTCGGTGAAAAAATTGTGGTATTACTGGAAACAAGGCAATGCCAATGTGGAAAATTTCAGGCCTTATGGTTTCCATGTACACACGCCATCGCAGCATGTGACTCTGTGAACATCTCATGGGAAGCATATGTTGATCCAGTGTACCGGATGGATATCATTTCCAACTGTTATGTTGCACCATGGAAACCTATTGGGGAGTATCATTATTTCCCAATGCCTGAAGGCCAGCCGATAGTGATACCTGACATGAATCGGTTACGTCCTCGTGGGAGACCAAAGGGGAGTAGGATGCGTAATGAGATGGACTAGCCTCAAGAACAAGGATAGAGTTTGCGATGCACAATATGTCATAAAGAAGGTCATAACCGGAAGTGATGCCCTAACGTTGTTGGGTCGACTTCACAGTCTCATTCATGCTGATGCATTGTCTTCATTGTGAAATTCCCATATTGTAAACTAAATGTTGTTATCTCTTCTTTATTCCTCGGTTTTCTAAATCCCAAACATCTGAGATAAGTTTTCATATTAATATTCATGCTTTCAAGAAATAACTATAAATATGAGATAATAGAATTTATTTCAAAACTCCGAAAGCGGAACACTTAACCCATATTGAAAAGTGTATGTCAGTTAACCCATTAACATGTTTTCTGGATATTAATATTAAAAATTTTAACCCTAAACCCTCCAACCTAAACCCCAATCTAAACATGTAGGATATTTTAGAAAACTGTTCTATAACAAATTTATAATATCATAATAATTAGCATAAGATATTGAATACATACAATTAGATAAATTCTAAAAACATCATTACTAATTGACATGGTTTATCATAATCCAATCCATAAGTAGTTAATCATAACGCTCCCCCAAAATATGTGTAACCAAATTCAAGACTCAATATTTTAGATAATATAACTTATTTCATATTAATATTCATGCTTTCAAGAAATAACTTTAAATATGAGATAATAGAATTTATTTCAAAACTCCGAAAGCAGAACACATAACCCATATTGAAAAGTAAATGTCAGTTAACCCGTTAACATATTTCCTGGACGTTAATATTAAAAATTTTAACCCTAAACCCTCCAACCTAAACCCCAATCTAAACATGCAGGATATTTTAGCAAACTGTTCTATAACAAATTTATAGTATCATAATAATTAGCATAAGATATTGAATACATACAATTAGATAAATTCTAAAAACATCATTACTAATTGACATGGTTTATCTTAATCCAATCCATAAGTAGTTAATCATAAAGCTCCCCCAAAATATGTGTAACCAAATTCAAGACTCAATATTTTAGATAATATAAATTATTTCATATTAATATTCATGCTTTTAATAAATAACTTTAAATATGATATAATAGAAGTTATTTCAAAACTCCGAAAGCGGAACACTTAACCCATATTGAAAAGTAAATGTCAGTTAACCCATTAACATGTTTCCTGGACATTAATATTAAAAAATTTAACCCTAAACCCTCCAACCTAAACCCCAATCTAAACATGCAGGATATTTTAGCAAACTGTTTTATAACAAATTTATTGTATCATAATAATTAGAATAAGATATTGAATACATACAATTAGATAAATTCTAAAAACATCATTACTAATTGACATGGTTTATCTTAATCCAATCCATAAGTAGTTAATCATAAAGATCCCCCAAAATATGTGTAACCAAATTCAAGACTCAATATTTTAGATAATATAACTTATTTCATATTAATATTCATGCTTTTAAGAAATAACTTTAAATATGAGATAATAGAATTTATTTCAAAACTCTGAAAGCGGAACACTTAACCCATATTGAAAAGTAAATGTCAGTTAACCCATAAACATGTTTCCTGGAAATTAATATTAAAAAATTTAACCCTAAACCCTCCAACCTAAACCCCAATGCAAACATGCAGGATATTTTAGCAAACTGTTCTATAAAAAATTTATAGTATCATAATAATTAGCATAAGATATTGAATACATACAATTAGTTAAATTCTAGAAACATCATAATGTTATATTTACATTTTACACTTACGAATCATTTTCTTTGTTTATATGCAGATGGATGATACCATACTACTCACTCAGCAGCCTACCCATATTTCACAGGCCGTGTTAGAGGGTCATACAGATCGATTTGTGAAGGTGTGTCGAGTGCACCATTTTCATCACATGAAGCCTCCACATGCCATTAGACCTTACTTGCGCCGTGCTGGCTTCTATGGCCTTGCCATATCAGATTTCACATTTTTAGATCATTACCTACTTTCTGCCATCGTTGAGAGATGGAGACCAAAGACACACACATTCCACTTGCCTGAGGGAGAGATGACCATCACCCTCGAGGATGTCGCAGTGCTTCTTGGTCTGCCTATCTAGGGGAGACCCGTTATTGGACCCACTCGTGCAGCTTGGCCAGACCTTGCTCAACGCTTGTTAGGCGTTGATATATTGTCCGACCGTAGGGATACAGATGGATCGTCCATATCTATGCGTTGGTTGGAGTCGCAGATTACACATTTATAGGATGATGATGATGAGCAGACCGTCATGCATTACGCCCGTGCATATATCTTACGACTCATTGGTGGGACCATGTGTACTGATCACTCGGGGATGCACGTGCATATGATGTATCTACCCCTACTAGAGGACTTTGATCGGGCTGGGACGTACAGTTGGGGATCAGCCTGCTTGGCATACACGTACAGATCATTATGCAGACTATCCCATAGGGACCGTACAGGTCTTGGAGGATGCGTCATCCTTATTCAGATGTGGGCATGGGAGTGCATCCTAGCTTTCCGCCCTGGCCTTGCTGGTCCATCGGTCGAGATGGAGGTGCTGCATGACGCTCCGCGTGGACGCTAGTATGATAAGTCATTTCTATTGCTTTTTTATTCTACTATGTGTTATTGACTATAATTTCTCATTATTTGTCATTATCGTTGTATTTTATAGGTGGTGTCAGGGACACAATTTTGACGTGGTTCCGAGACAGCATTTGGGCGTACATCGGCTATAGTTGGACTGTCTCTTACCTGATCAGGTATGTATATACAATCTATCACTGTCTAACATTTTTAATAACAACATCAATTTTGATTTTTATTTGGGTGTTTTTTTGACAAAATCACTTGTCATTTCAGATTTCATGGCTTCCATACTAGAGTATTATGGACCAGTTTCCAGCATACTGCACTGTTGGGCTTGAGGATGCTATGGCTGTAGTGCCCCTCATTCACTTTCATATTATTGAGTGGCAGCAGCCTGACAGGGTCATGCGCCAATTTTTTCGTACTCAGTCGATTCCATTACCATCTAGACAGACAGACAAGCTTCATGGGATGAAGCTGATAGGGAGGCAGGATGATGACTGGTCCCAAGTACATGCGAGTTTTATCGACTGCTGGCACAGACGTGCAGAGTTACGTATTCAGGGTGTTCCTACAAATCGATTCTCTCTTTCAGAGAAGGTTGACTATGCGCCATGGTATAGACTGAAGTCTATACTGTATCTTACCCAAGTTGGCATAGAGATATAGAGAATGGTAAGTTAATAAATTCCTATTAGTTTGTTTGTTGAATTATATTCTAATTCCATTTGAATCTACTTACAGGGAAGTCACATAGAGCAGCTTGTTCGCATGAGTGATGAAGAGGAGGAGGGGTCTTTAGCCGGGCAGCCGTCCATGCTACAACGCTGGAGGCGAGGGCATCTTTTCATGCGCTTTTCGGGAGCATCTTCACGCGTTTGGCTCGGAGACAGGAGGTTCCTTCCCCAGAGGAACATCCTGCAGCTGCTGCTGGTGCTGAGGAGACACGACCACGACGACGTAGATAGCATCATGCTACACGTGAGGCCTGTCCTGTTCCACAGGCAGAGGTCGGGCCTCTAGTAGTCGAGGATCAGCCTATTCAGGATGTGCCTCAGGTGGCATGGGATCCGTCTTTCCCAACAGGATATCCGCAGTTCTCTCCATCTTGGGTTCCAGATCCTTCACAACTTTGGATTCTAGAGCCTTCGTCGCCTTGGGGTATAGCTCCATCACAGGCTTCGTTCCCCTCTACGATGGAGGCAGGTCCTTCTACCACCCTAGTGGGAGAAGGATCCGAATGGAAGTACGAGATGCAGTTGACATCTCCTCCCACTAACACACAGATGGAGGATGCGACAGTCGACGTTTCAGTGCCCAAGGATCAGCCTTCTCCAGGTCATCAGACTCCACTGCGCACTCGACGCAGACGTCCTATTTGCAGACCACCATGTGGGACGGAATCTCCTCGCCACAGACATATGCTTTGATTGTACATTATTGTTTACATGTTTTATGTGTACTGAAATTAAAATACAATTTTTACTTGTTTGTCAGAGTGGAATCTCAAGAGGGGGTAAATTAGGTTTTATTTATATATATTTATATAACCATACGAACATAATAATAAAATATTAATAATTACTAATTAATGAATTAAAAATTATATAATTAATAATTCTATTACTAATTAACTATTTAATTAGTATATAATTAATATTTATATTACGAAATAACTAATTAATTAGTATATAATTTGTAATTTGGTAATTATTGTTTATTAATCATTAATTATATAATAACTAATTAGTTAATTAGTAATAAAATTATCAGTTATATAATACTTAATTATTACATATATAATAAATATTTAGTTAATTAGAAATATAATTAATAATTATAACTAATTAATTAGTAATTGGTAATTATTAATTAGTTAATCAGTAATATAAATATTTATTATAATTATTCATTATAATTAGTAATTAGTAATTAATAATTATTAATAAGTAATTATTAATTATTAATTTGTTAATTAGTAATATAAATATTAATTATAACTATTCATTAAATTATTAATTTTTAATTATTACTCATTAATTATTACTTATATAATAATTAATAAGTAAATTATTAATCTCACTATTAATTATATAATAATTAATCAGTTAATTAGTAATAATTTTATAATCTTTCAAAGTCATGTACTTGAAACATTTTTATGTTTCAAGTAGGAGGTTTTGAAAGCTTTTAAATTATTTTTCATGAACATTTTTTACGAAATTATAATTATTTTCGACTATTTTTTTATATTTAATCTGTGTTTTATGTTTCATTTATATCGGTCTTATAGTTTATATTTTATAGGCTTTCAAAGTCACATGCTTGAAACATTTTTAAGTTTCATGTTGGTCGTTTTGAAATCTTATAAATTATATTTCATCAATATTTTTTACGAAATTATTTTTATTTTCAAATATTTGTTTTATGTTTAATCCATGTTTTAAGTTTCATTTATATTGGCATTATAGTTTATATTTTATAGTCTTTCAAAGTCACGTACTTGAAACATTTTTATGTTTCAAGTAGGCGGTTTTGAGAGGTTATAGATTATTTTTCATCAAAATCTTTGAGGAAATTCTTTTTGTTTTCAACTATTTCTTTTATGTTTAATCCTTGTTTTAAGTTTCATTTATATTGGTCTTATAGTTTATATTTTATAGTCTTTCAAAGTCACGTACTTGAAACAGAATCCCGCATCAAAAATGCAGAATGTTCTGTGCAGGAAATAAAGAACCAGAATCTCACATCAGAAACGCATAATGATTTCCCAGGGTAAGCTTTCTTATAAAAGGGCGGTATGGGTGAGAGCTTCTGTCAGAATCCAGATTGCTGTAATGGTTGTACCGCTGGATCTTTAATAGCAAAGATTCTGCTGAATTTTTTTTTGTTTATATATATATGTATATGTATATATGTATATATATATATAAACAAAACAAAAAATAAAAATAAAAATAAAAATTTTCAAAAAAATTTTTTTTGGAGAAAGGCGGCATCCGCGATGCTGCTTTGCCCCCGAAATGAAAAGTTGGCATCCCGGATGCCGCATTTGAGGCATATTTTTAAAAATATTTCTATCCTAAGCGTTTTCTAGAAAATATTTTTTTTTGAAAAACGTAAAAAAAAAATCCCCCCCACACACTACTGCTACTGATACCAACCACTCCCCTATCGGTCCCTCATGAACTTAATCTCCTACTCACACCTTGCTTCTTCCATACCACCATTCAAC
Source organism: Viscum album (assembly GCA_963277665.1). Classification (NCBI taxonomy): domain Eukaryota; kingdom Viridiplantae; phylum Streptophyta; class Magnoliopsida; order Santalales; family Viscaceae; genus Viscum; species Viscum album. Next base: position 283,742,853 of record OY728120.1, on the reverse strand, counting down.
ATCGCAACACCACTATTTCTGCTCCTTACCACTACCTCACCCTACTCCGCTCGAACTGCACAGTGAAGTCATTGCCTGTGCGTCGCGAATCACATGAAGAACCTGGAAGAACCCACATCCCTTCCCTTTTACCCCCTTCTGTGCGCCATATGGACCAGCCCTAGTAGAGGAGTTCTCCAATGAGCAAAGAGGGTGGCCGCCATGGAGGAGACGATTTCACCATCGCCTGCAATATTCATCGCCTGAAGACATCGAAGCTGACCACTCATTATCGTTGTATTTTATAGGTGGTGTCAGCGACACAATTTTGATGTGGTTCCGAGATAGCATTTGGGCGTATATCAGCTACAGTTGGACTGTCTCTTACCTGATCAGGTATGTATATACAATCTATCACTGTCTAACATTTTTAATAACAACATCAATTTTGGTTTTTAGTTGGGTGTTTTTTTGACAAAATCACTTGTCATTTCAGATTTCATGGCTTCCATACTGGAGTATTATGGACCAGTTGCCAGCATAATGCACTGTTGGGCTTGAGGATGCTATGGCTGTAGTGCCCCTCATTCACTTTCATATTATTGAGTGGCAGCAGCCTGACAGGGTCATGTGCCATGTTTTTCGTACTCAGCCGATTCCATTACCATCTAGACAAACAGACAAGCTTCATGGGATGAAACTGACAGGGAGGCAGGATGATGACTGGTCCCAAGTACATGCGAGTTTTATCGACTGCTGGCACAGTCGTGCAGAGTTACGTATTCAGGGTGTTCCTACAAATCGATTCTCTCTTTCAGAGCAGGTTGACTATGCGCCATGGTATAGACTGAAGTCTATACTGTATCTTACCCAAGCTGGCATAGAGATGTAGAGGATGGTAAGTTAATAAATTCCTATTAGTTTGTTTATTGAATTATTTTCTAATTCCATTTGAATCTACTTACAGGGAAGTCACACAGAGCATCTTTTTCGCATGAGTGATGAAGAGGAGGAGGGGTCTTTAGCCGGGCAGCCGTCCATGCTACAGCGCTGGAGGCGAGGGCATCATTTCATGCGCTTTTCGGGAGCATCTTCACGCGTTTGGCTCGGAGACAGGAGGTTCTTGCCCCAGAAGAACATCCTGCAGCTGCTTCTAGTGCTGAGGATCCACGACCACGGTGATGTAGACAGCATCGTGCTGCACGTGAGGCCTCGCCTATTCCACATGCAGAGGTCGGGCCTCTAGTAGTCCAGGATCAGCCTATTCAGGATGTGCCTCAGGTGGCATGGGATCCGTCTTACCTAACAGGATATCCGCAGTTCTCTCTATCTTGGTTTCCAGATCCTTCACAACCTTGGATTTTAGAGCCTTCGTCATCTTGGGGTATAGCTCCATCACAGGCTTCGTTCCCCTCTGCGATGGAGGTAGGTCCTTCTACCACCCTAGTGGGAGAAGGATCCGAATGGAAGTACAAGATGCAGTTGACATCTCCTCCCACTGACACAGAGATGGAGGATGTGACAGTCGATGTTTCAATTCCTGAGGATCAGCCTTCTCCAGGTCATCAGACTCCACTGCGCACTCGACGCGGACGTCCTATTTGCAGACCACCATGTGGGACGGAATCTTCTCGCCACAGACATATGCATTGATTGTACATTATTGTTTACATGTTTTATGTGTACTGAAATTAAAATACTATTTTTACTTGTTGGTCAGAGTGGAATCTCAGGAGGGGGTAAATTAGGTTTTATTTATATATATTTATATAACCATACGAACATAATAATAAAATATTAATAATTACTAATTACCTAATTACAAATTATATAATTAATAATTCTATTACTAATTAACTATTTAATTAATATATAATTAATATTTATATTACGAAATAACTAATTAATTAGTATATAATTTGTAATTTGGTAATTAGTGTTTATTAATCATTAATTATATAATAACTAATTAGTTAATTAGTAATAAAATTATCAGTTATATAATACTTAATTATTACATATATAATAAATATTTAGTTAATTAGAAATATAATTAATAATTATAACTAATTAATTAGTAATTGGTAATTATTAATTAGTTAATCAGTAATATAAATATTTATTATAATTATTCATTATAATTAGTAATTAGTAATTAATAATTATAAATAAATAATTATTAATTATTAATTTGTTAATTAGTAATATAAATATTAATTATAACTATTCATTAAATTATTAATTATTAATTATTACTCATTAATTATTACTTATATAATAATTAATTAGTAAATTATTAATCTAACTATTAATTATATAATAATTAATCAGTTAATTAGTAATAATTTTATAATCTTTCAAAGTCACGTACTTGAAACATTTTTAATTTTCAAGTAGGTGGTTTTGAAAGCTTATAAATTATTTTTCATGAACATTTTTTACGAAATTATATTTATTTTCGACTATTTGTTATATGTTTAATCTATGTTTTATGTTTCATTTATATCGGTCTTATAGTTTATATTTTATAGGCTTTCAAAGTCACGTGCTTGAAACATTTTTAAGTTTCACGTTGGTCGTTTTGAAAGCTTATCAATTATATTTCATCAATATTTTTTACGAAATTCTTTTTATTTTCAAATATTTGTTTTATGTTTAATCCATGTTTTATGTTTCCTTTATATTGGCATTATAGTTTATATTTTATAGTCTTTTAAAATCACGTACTTGAAACATTTTTAAGTTTCAAGTAGGCGGTTTTGAGAGGTTATAGATTATTTTTCATCAACATCCTTGAGGAAATTATTTTTGTTTTAAACTATTTCTTTTATGTTTAATCCATGTTTTAAGTGTCATTTATATTGGTCTTATAGTTTATATTTTATAGTCTTTCAAAGTCACGTACTTGAAACAGAATCCCACATAAAAAATGCAGAATGTTCTGTGTAGGAAATGAAGAACCAGAATCCCGCATCAGAAATGCAGAATGATTTCCCAGGGTAAGCTTTCTTATAAAAGGGAGGTATGGGTGGGAGCTTCTGTAAGAATGCAGATTGCTGTAATGGTTGTACCGCTGGATCTTTAATAGCAAAGATTCTGCTGAAATTTTTTGTTTTGTTTATATATATATGTATATGTATATATGTATATATATATATATAAACAAAACAAAACAAAAAATAAAAATAAAAATTTTCAAAAAAAAATTTATGAGAAAGGCGGCATCCGCGATACCGGCTTGCCCCCGAAATGAAAAGGCGGCATCCCGGATGCCACATTTGAGGCATATTTTTAAAAATATTGCTATTTTAAGCGTTTTGTGGAAAATATTTTTTTTTTTTGAAAAACGTAAAAAAAAATCACCCCCACACACTATGGCTACCGATACCAACAACTCCCCTATCGGTCCCTCATTCACTTAATCTCCTACTCACACCTTGCTTCTTCTATACCACCCTTGAACAACACAACACCACTATTTCTGCTCCTTACCACTACCTCACCCTACTCCGCTCGAACTGCATAGCGAAGTCATTGCCTGTGCGTCGCGAATCACATGAAGAACCTGGAAGAACCCACATCCCTTCCCTTTTACCCCCTTCTGTGCGCCATATGGACCAGCCCTAGTAGAGGAGTTCTCCAATGAGCAAAGAGGGCGGCCGCCATGGAGGAGACGATTTCACCGTCGCCTGCAATATTCATCGCCTGAAAACATCGAAGCTGACCACTCAATGATCTGTTGCGGTGTGAGGTAGAAACCATTGTGGTTTAGTGAAGGACCCATTTTCCCACGTCTCCGTGCAGTATCCAGGATGATCCGAAGGCGTTCCACTGATCCGATGAAGAGCTGGAGTGCACTGTTGCTGCAACCTTTGATGAGGCGCACTACCGGATTGAAGACACGCTGCTGCTTGTTGCCACACCCAGTCGGAGAGGAATGTCGTTTTCCATGCACCGCGGATGTTTCCAGAAGGAAACCATACAGAGTTCACCCCCTCCCTGTCATGCACAACAGGAAATGGGGTGGGTGGGTGGGGGGGTGAAAATAATTAAAAATAAGAATAAAACATAAAATATAAAATAAAAAGAAATAATAATATGAATAAAATTAATAATTAATTATAATATCAAATAAAGAAATAAATTATATTAATTAAATAAAATATAAAATTAATAAACTAAATAAAATATATTAAACTAAAATAATACTAATAACTTATAAATAAAAATTAAAGTAAAATTTTTTTAATAAATTCTTTAATTATAATTTAATAATACAAATTAAATAATTATAATAATATTGTTTATTAATAAAATAAATAAATAAATCCATATTAATTAATAATAATATAATTTAAAAATATAATTAAGTTTTATTAACTAATTACTAATAAAAACTAATTTAATAAAATAATTCAAATAAATAATGACCTTAAAAACATTATAATTTTATATAATGAAAGACATATTGATAAATTGATAACTATAATAATAATAATTAACTAAGTAAAAATAATCAATTTTAGTAATATTAATATAATATTATTAAAACAATACTTTAATAATATTAAGTAGATATGTTTATAATGAATTAAAGTTCAGTTAAATGATTTGAAAATAATAATAATCATCAACTATGATGTTTATTAATTAATAACAATTAACTTTTTAATAATAATATAACTTGAATTTAATAATAATAATAATATTTATTTAACTATTTCTTCATGTTTCTAATTGTTTGGTCTTGTTTTCTGTTGTTCAGAATCACTCAGGAGACAGAACCCCATCCTGCTTCCAATCAACTAACTTGCAGGGGATTATTTACAAGGGAAAAGCTAAAACTACGTGTGTTGCACCAAAAAATACATGTGTGCGGGTGAACAATGATGAATCGATCTTATGTCAGTGGAAAACAAGGATGGCATGCAGCTCATGATGGAGATATTAAAATAGGTAACCAAAGATGGAGAGATGACAAAACTCATTCATTGACTCGCAAAGAACTCGAGCAGATCCACATAGAAAATCTTTGAGGCTTCTGGAGAATCTCTTGGTGGAGTAGAAGTAAGTGCAGTGAAATACCTTTGTTGTTCATATGAGAGTTCTCTATCTTCTACGTTCCTTCTCAATTTCATTCACTGTAATTGAATGATTTAAATTTATGTAATAGAGATGATTGAAGGTTAAAAATTTCCACTCAAGAGTTCTAAATTATACTGGTTAATCATTTAATGATCTGCACTAATTTTCTCTTTACAAAATTAGAATCATTTGGAGAGACTGATTCTAATTATTCTCTAATTGGTCCGACCTCAAATTTTCAAATTCAAAAAAAATTCAAAATCATTCGGTGATATTGAAATTGAATACATTTATCGAAGCTTTTACCGGCATCAGCAATTGAAATTTTATGGAAAGTTTAATTCCAATTATTTTATTTTCAAATTTATCAGCAGTTCAATGGAATTCTGGAGTGGCAAACTTTAGGATTCAATGTTTTGTGTGTTGAATCACTTGGAAAGGGAGATTCAAAATCTTTTCCTAACGGTGTGACTCAATTAAGAGTAGTGTATATGTTATCTTTTAAAACCAATAGATTAAGAATTCTTGAGTGTTTTTCCTGAATCATTTATTCCATTTTTTTCTTCACTATCTTAGCACTACTAAGTTGTTTTCATCATTGTTTAGCAAGACTAAGTTCTTTTAGAAGAAAAAAATATAAAAAATATAAAAAATTACAAAATATAAAATGAATTATAAAGTTTCCCCCACAACTGACAAATGTGGGGTGTTTTGAAAAGATTTATCAAAAATAGGTAGTTCCACCTTCCTTGTGGGTTCGACCCTACTTGCCACTAGATAGTAGTAGTAGGAAATCGTAAATTTTAAACTTTAACCCAATTTCAACGATATTTGGTCACCAATCGTACCACTATTAGAAGTTATGACAGCTATGTGATTTAAAAAAAGAGGGTCTCATTAAATCTAAATGTATAAAAGTCAAGTTCTATAAATGGGAGATCATTCAAATGTATGTATGAAAACCTTTTTTAGTTCAATCTCATGGAGGATCAATTCACTTTTTCACTTTCATTTAGTATTCCACAAGGAATACATGGGTTAATTTTATTAAAAATAAATTTGATCCATTTGATGTATTATTATTGTGGAAATACCTAGTGGAATTGGAATGTGTTTGAAAATTGAAGCGATTAAGATCAGATAATAATGGTGAATACATCAGTAGTAACTTCAACAACATATATCAAAATAAAGGGGTAATTCTGGATTAAACATTACCAAAAACTCCATTATAGAATGTATTGGAAGATAGGATGAATTAGACTTTGAAAGAAAATTCCAGATTTATGCACATGCACTCTGGTATGCCCAGGGCCATCTGGGACGAAGCAATTAACATGATATTATACTTAGCCAACAAAATTCTAACCTCTGTAGTAGGAAACTTTTTACCAAAATAACTGTGATTTGATAAGCTTCAAAAATATTCACACTTCATGGTATTTGGTTGTCTTGTTTATACATTGTTTTACACAAAGGAAAATTATAGGTTGGATGTAAAGTCTAAAGAAAGTTTCCTCATAAGTTATGAAAATAAATAATTCGTATACCGAATATGGAGTGGTGATCAATGAAATGTCATCAAAATTTGTTATTTAATATTTAATGAGTCGATCCTATGAAATTATTAAAATTTGGCTGAATCAAAATTTTAGGAGAAGAATTCAACTACAGAAACACAAGTTGGGTTGGATAAAAACATAGAAAATTTAAAAATAATGGTGATACCAAACATAAAATAAAATGAATTAGAAGTTTGAGTAGTGGTTGATATTATTTAATGATCAAGAACTACATAAGATTGAGGAAAATATCTGGTAGTAGAAAAATCAACAGAAGGAGCACCATAAGTTCAATCAATAGGTATTAAAGTTTCAATGAATGTTGATACTTATTTAAGAAGATCATTTAGAGTCATATGAATAATCCAATGGTATGGGTTTGACAAGAACTTATTTCTTCTAATGGATTCTATGGAACCTGAATTCCCATAAGGGGAAACTACACTAAGTGAATCAAAGCAGTGGAAACCATCGATAGAGTAAGGGATGAAAATTTTAAAGTTCAATAGAATATAAGAGTTTACTGAATTCCCAAAACGGAACTTTGAATTGGATAATAGATGGTTTTACAATATTGATGAAGAATCTAATAGATTTAGAAGATATAATTCATGCTTGGTGGTGAAATTATTTCAATATAAAAATGAAATATATTTCTCATAAATCTTTTCATTGGTAGTAAAGAATTATATAATTTGAAAAGTGTTGAGTGTTCTAGCATCTGATGGGTTACACTTGGAGATAATGGATGTGAATACTACCTTTCACCATAGTTATTTAGAGAAGGAGATCTACCTAAAGTATCCCAAGGGTCATGAATACCATCTAAATGAGGGAATTATTTGAGTATTCATTAAAATTCTATATGGATTGAAATAGAGACCTTGATATTCAAATTACAGGTTTGATGATTTAATGAATGAGGAAGGTTTCAAATGGAGTGATTCTTATCAATGTTTCTATTGTAAGTTATGAAATGATAGAACTTAAATCATTAAACTTTATGTAGATGACATGTTTATGGTAGGACTATAAAATTCATTGGATTTAAGATCTAAAAAGGAAGTTTTCTATAAAATTTTAAATGAAAAATCTTTGTGAATCCAACAAAATATTTGCGGTGGGGATTGAAAGGGATAAAAAATATAGAACTCTAGTGTTATCCTAGAAATAATACATCTAGAAAATCATTGAATGGTTTAAAATTATTAGATCTAAATCCATTGGAACTCCCCTCACTAGACATTATCCAAGTCACAAGAACCTTTAATAAAATATGAGGTCCAGTTCATGGTGAAAGTAATATATACTTTAGCTATATGAAGCTTCATGTATTATATGTTTTATAAATGGAAATAAGTTTTATTTTCAGTGGGAGTGGAATGTAATTTAATTTATAATCCTTGGAAGGAGAACTGAGAAGTTGTGAACTGGATCATCTAATACCTAAAAGAATCATGAGATACAACATTGTGCATTAGGCATGATGACCTTTAAAGGTATTTGTTGATGTATATTTTTCTGGTGATTATGAAATATGAAAAAGAAAACTAGGTTTTGTGTTTACCTTTGTGGGAATGACGGTCAGCTAGATGTTAGAGTTACAACCAGTGGAGACTATTTCCTCAACTAAATAAGAGTATGTTACAGCTATAATAGATGGGAATGATTTGATATGGTCAATTAAATTGTTGAAAGAACATGAAAAAACATCAGAAGAAGGATTGTTATTCTGTAACAGTTAGAGTTCTATCCATCTTGCCAAAAATCTGCTATTTCATTCAACAATGAATCACATTAACATTAAATTCCATTTCACTAGGAATCTTCTCTAGGAAAAAGTGTTTGAGCTTTGAAAGATCCCAGGGAAGAAAACTCCAGCTGGAAAGTTCACAAAAGTGTTAGTCCAAGAAAGGCTAAATAAAAACTGTACCATAGTGGGACTTAATAGAATGCGAGGAAGTTATAAAACACTATAAAAATAAAAAAAGGAGAAGATAGTTTCCCTAATGTGTTGTAGGATTCTAAAGAGGTTTCCTTGAATAAGTTTTCAAGTAGGAGATTTTTGGTATGTGAATCCCTTTATTAAATCATCAGAAGCTTAGAGCATCTAATGTTCAATTCACAAAAAGTTCACTCATCTTAAGTTTATATTTTAGAATTTAACTTCATCATTGACAGTTCAACAGTATCAAGAACATTCAATATATGGGTATGACCACTAGAAGTTCATAGAAATATGATAGATGTTGTGATGTTTAGTCTTTGGTGATGGTAAATAGTGTATCATCTGAGCCAATTGAGTTGGTGGAAATCTCAAATAAACAAAATAATTCAACAGATAGTTGACCAAAAAAGATGGAAGTTGATGTTACCTATTTAACTATCAATTCACATCTATAAAAGGAGCTGGGACTAGCTACTGATGATATAATGGATGAATGATGTACATTAATCTAAAGCGAAATAATAACTATTTTTATTCAAAGTGTAATGATGTATTTATAAGATATTGTATTTTTAGAATTTGTACCTTATGGTAATAGGAAAGATATATATGTTTTATTCAATAGATGTAGGATGAAAGGTTGAACCACATAAAATTGGAGTACATTTATTTTATTTTCTTTTTATGATTGTGTGAGTGTGCTTTATCTTATGAGAAGTGATTAGGGAGTTTCATGACTTCCTAAATGTTGTTCTCCAAAGTCATAGGTGTAGGATCTGGTAGCAAAAAATTCAATTTTTTTATACTACCAATTGATATGAATTTTTGATGAACTCAGGTTAAACTCTATAATTTTTCATATCAACTTTTTTAGGTGGAGGCATTCATCTTCTCCAACAGATTTAAGAAATTAATACATATACATGATTAAGGCGATGATTCCATGGAAATCCTTGGATTTGATGTTAGTGATCTTGAGTTAGGAAGATCCTTATGAAATAGAGTTGTTGTATATGATTGATACCATAATATAATGGTGTATTATTGTGTTCTTAAGATCCATGTTTGATTTTGATCACATGTACGTGTGTCAATGGCTTATGAAACCCATGTTTTATGTTAATCACACACACACACACACACATATATATATATCTGTGTGTGTGTGTGTGTACTAATCATGATTATTATGCTTGTTGTGTATGTATAGTGTATTCCTGTTGTGTGGATGTATAACTATTGAAGGTTTTTCTTCTGATAGTGAATGATATGCAGATCTTCATGGATTTTTTGGCCCTTAGAGTGGGAGTGTGTGTGACAAGTAACAATGAAAATGATAGATCAAGACACAAATAGGGGTATGAAATCATTGAAAGTTTTCCTAAGGTGGTTTTGTGATATGAAGTCCATGTGGCTCGATCCAAGGTCGAAACAAGGTATGGTGATCTTGAAGTATGGCCAGTGATATTTATGGGGCTCGACAAACTTGTGTCTCGAACCGGGAATCATTAGCCTTGGGGTTAGTGAGAGTCTTTATCCTTGTGGCTACTATAACAAACACGTGGTGACCATGTGGTTGACACTAGTCCTTGACTTATATTATGAATATCCTTTTATCATAGATTTTAAGTAGATATGACCAATGTTCATAAAGTATTGGTTAAAGAATGACTGGTCAATACATGATTGATTATTGTTTTTCCACATTTTTCTAGTATCATAGAATACACAATTATGCATGTTCACCTATGTCAGGGATGTATTGGTTTTATCCTACCAGTTGTTTACTCAAACCCTACATGGGAATGTTGGGGCATGTGTAATCTTCATGATTAGGGATCTAGGAAAGGTCATGGGAATTATGTTTAGTTGCTGAGGAGATTAGAGTTGGGAGAGGGATTCTTTACCAGGATGGAATCTGTATGGATATCTCAACACTTTTATTAATTTATTCTAGATGTACTTATTAACCTGCCGCAATCGGTGTCTATTTTCCTATACTATAGTGACTTAACATGACATCTGTTATAGAACTTATTTGTATTATCTTATATAGTGTTATTTATTTGGATTATATTTATATTTTGTTACCATGTGATAGTTTTGATTACCGATGGTATAGGCTCCCCATGTTACTTTAGATCCTATTTAATAGTTGGAAGACTCTTGTGTATGGGGGGGAAGGGATGAGGTTATGTGACTCTCCGGCCAAAATCGGGTGATTCAGGTTGGGGCATAAAAAAGTAGTATGAGAGGCATAATTTTTCCTTTATATTCTTGTAGGGTTATAGTAGTAATGATATAGTCTATGTGGAACCCAGGTAGGGGAGTTTCCATGTACCTAGCTATCTCAAGTGTAAGAGACCCCCGAGTAACCATTGATGGGATTGTTGTTAAAATTTTATGGGATTTGGGTGTGTTATTGCATCATTATTAGCCATGTATGATCACATGTTATATATATACACCTGTTGAGTGATACATATAGTTATTTAAATTAAAATCAATGATTTTTTATAACATTCGAGTGATGTATTTGTATTCTCTACAACTGTGATATATCTATCTGGAATTAGTTAATGGAACTTGAGCATGCTGTTATGTTATATATGTGATTATGAAAAAAAACAAGTACATTGGACTAGGATTGATCCTTAGGTAGAACTTGGAGGGTTATAACCTGTGTTTGGGTATCTTAAAGGATAGATCCTTCCATATTAATACCTTAAATGTTCCTTATAACTACTTAAATTGTTCTCATAAGAAAGTTGTTATAAGTGCTGTAATCATTCATTTTGAATTTCAAAAATATTCCACCTTAGAGATGAAATACTACTCCTACTCAAGATGATACCCTTTTTCCACCATAGACTATAATGGAGGATTTACATAAGCATGCTCCTAAAATTCCTTTAAAGGTTCAGGTGGGGAACCCATCCCAACAAATAGTTTTATAGATTATTCTTGCTCAGGGTGGAGGGTCACAGAGGATGAAAATCAACTATTATTGATATTGGCAAATCCAACATCTTTTAGTATTTGGGGGCACTAGTGGCCCTCAAGATGTTGAGGATTGGATTGATATCACCGATGGAATCATTAACTTGGTGGAGACTCTCGAGAATTGAAAGGTGAATCTTGTAGCATTTATGCTTCAGAGACCCTCCATGGAGTGGTGGGGTATCATTAGATAGATAGGGAGATGTGAAGGTGTTACTTAGATGACCATCGAGGGCCATTTATTCAAGAATTTCATATAATTACACTAAATATGGACCATTATATATAGTTCATAGATCATTAGTAGTGATTGATGTCAATTCATGTTTACTGAGAACATTTCATAGAGTTACTTCACTTTTCTCTTCTCTTGTCTGGGAATAAGGCATAAAATACTAAGAAGTTTGAGGTTAGATACTATATATAATTGAGATTTCATGTAAGAAACTTTTTCCCAATGACATATATTGATGTTCATAACAAGGAATTAATGATTTAGATGGTTCTAGAGTTATATAAGGCTACAAGTCTCATTTTATCCTTTAGTAGACATCCCAATGATAGTTTCAGTAGTAGGAAGAGGAAGGTAGAGAAATCATGCTAGAGTAGCAGTAGACATCTAGAGAAGTATAGGGGTTATTCATCACCTTTTATGGAATAAGTGGGTCCTCAGTGTTTCCACGATGGATAGAGTTTACATTATTACAAATTTTTACTAATTCTTTATATAGATTGTCTTTAGTGTGGAATGATGGGACATTTCAATAGTTATATATGAGGGACTTATGGAAATATTCGCATTGGGGGGAGAGGAAGGCATGAGTTGTAAACCAGGCCCCTTTCTAGGGTCCTCAGTAGTAAAGTATGACCCCATAAACGTTTTTGACTCCATTGAGTCATACATCACATATGAAAGGTCATACATATTAGGAAGGTAGGCTATACACAATGGATGAAGGTACATCTTCTAGTGGAGAGTGAAATTATATAGTTAGAGGTATGGTATTGAATACCTATAATCTAAATATTTCATTGTTTGATATATAATCTTCCTAATATTTCATATTCTTTCAAGTTGTTTCCAGATCATATTTACTTATTAGGTTTTCTTGTTGGTTTTTATTGAAATAAATTTGGGAATAAAAGTATATTTTATCTTGTGATGTCCTGAGTGTATAAAGTTTTTTTAGCTAAAAAAATCATTGGGGAATCATTATCTTAGAGATGAGTATTTTTTATGTGATATTCAGAATGGAATGGTTGACCAGTTATCGAGCTCATATCGATTGCTACTAGAGACATGCGTCTTTCACCACCCCTAGATGGGAGAGGTTCATGCTGACCAGAAATGGGATATCATAGTAGATATAATGGGATTGTACTGGATCCGATTTGGATATATCATAGAATAATTAGTAGGATTGACTCTTATAGTGGAATCAGTAGTATATTCCATTATCTTTCCTATAGTGATGGATCATTATGAGGATGCTTTTCTAGATGACTTCTTAGGACTTCCTCTAAAGAGAGGAATTGAGTTTTAGATTGAGATCTTTCCTAGGGCATATCTAGTACCATCTCCTACATTTAATATGGAACTAAATGAATTAAAATATTTGAAGGTGTATTTAGAGGATTTAGAGGTAAATTAATTTTTCAAACATGGTATGTCACCTTAGGGTGCTCCATTATTATTTTCTAAGAAGGTATATGATTGTTTATGGATCTATATATACTAAAATAATTCGAATTGGGTAATAGTGAATAATATGTACCCTTTAACTAAAATTTATGATATATTTGGTCAGTTATGGGGAGCCTTTTGGTTCTATAAGATTGATCTTCATTCAGGCTACCATTAGTTCTGGTCCAGAGAGGAGGATATTCCCAAGAAAAAAATTTAGAAGCAAATATGGACTGTATGAGTATCTTATCATGACTATTGAGTAAAAAAATCACCATAGTTGTTCATGGATATCATGAATATAATTTTCCATCCATATCTTGAATATTTCATCATTATATTTATATAATATATCCTTATATATTCCAAGACAACATATATTCATGCTACGCACATAGAGATTATTTTAGTACACTTTAATCATATCAAATTTATACCAAGTTATTGAAGTGTCACATATGGATTCTTGAGGTGTGATTCCTTAGGAATTTCATTTTTTAGTTAAGTAATTAATTAGTCCCAGATAAGGTAATGGATGTTATGTATTAGGCATGTCCTAGGAGTTTGTTTCAGAAGAGGAGCTTCCTTGGGCCGACGGGGTACTATCAACATTTCATACAAGACTTATCTTGTTTTATAGTGTTGATGAAGGAGTTTACCAAAAAGGGGAATAAGTTTTAATGAATTGATAATAGTGAAAACTCCTTCCTATTGTTGATGAGAAGATTGATGATGACCCATGTTTTAACCCTTATAGAGCCTAACATTGTATACAAAGTTTTCTATGATTCCTCAGATGATGGATTTGGAGATTTGTTAAAGTAGAGATATCATGTATTTACCTATGGGTCACATAATCTTCAATCCAGAAATTCTACCTACCAAACACATGACTTTTATTTGTTATCCATGGTCGAAATCTTGATGTTTTGGCAGAACAATCTCTTTGGTGAGAGGTTTTTCATCTACATGAACCACATGATCTTATAATATATATTCTCTCAACAAGACCTTAATATGAGGAATATACATTGGTAGGAGTATCTATAGACATTAAACATCAATATGGCCTATTCTATAAGTAAAGGTAATGTCATTACAAATTATCTTAGCAGGAGGGCGGAAAAGATAGAAAAGTTGGGAGATAAGCCTTTATATTAGGAATGTCATCTCATTAGTTTGATGGATGAGTGGATTATGGATGAGTTATAGTACCATGCATTTATGAATTGTGCACCATTAGTTATCATATATTCATTAGTGTATCAATAAAATTCAATTTAGGAGTTGGATACTGGGTGTGTAGTGACATGGGAGAACTTGGCAGGGGATGATTCAATTCTAGGGTGGACCCTAGATGATGATGATTTGATATACATTCATGGGAGGTTATCCATTATAGATTAATTGAGATTGGATTTTTTAAGTGAATATTGTTCTTAAAAGTGGGTTGTAAACCCAGGGTCAATGAAGATATACCATAGTATCTGACATCAGTTTTGGTGGCGAGTATAAAAAGAGATGTCGCCAGTTTTTTCTTCGTGACCCCTTACCTACCAGAGGGTACAGGGTGAGCATCTGTATCTTGGTGTTTTGCTTCAAAAAAAATCCTGTGACCCTATGCAAGTGTTATGGAATGAGGATGGACTTCTTTTTGGGGTTACCTAGGACCCTGAGGATACATGATGTTGTCTGGGTAATAGTCAATTAGTTGATAAAAGTTGCTCATTTCTAACAGATTTGGGAGGAAATTTTAGTAGATGAGTTGGGAAAGTTGTATGTTTGTGTGATTTTACATCTACATGGATCCCCTTTTAGAATCATATCATATATATATGTACATTTCACATATTAGTTCTGGATGGGATTATATAAGGGTTTGTGTACCCTGCTGAAACTGAGTACAGTGTTCCACCGGAAGACTAATGGACAATCAAATAGAGCGATGCATATTTTAGAGGATATACTATAGGAATTTGTTTTTTAATTCAGTAGAGCTTGGGATTATCACTTAATCATGGTTGATTTTGTGTACAATAATATATTCTGGGAATTAAATTAGATGGAACCTGTTGTAGTTTATTAGGTTTGTTCATAAATATGACCTCTATATTGTCATAAGGTGGGTGAGGTAGCCATTGTGGGTCCATGTTTGGAACTAGAGACCTCTAATAGAGTGAATTTGATCCTAAAGTATTTAGTCATCACTAAGATAAAAAAATTATTATATGATGATAAAATGAGGCGACCCTTGGAGTTTACTATGGCTAGACAACATTCATTGTGGGTGACTCCTTAATTAGGGACTTGATGGTAGTGGAAGAAAGGGAAGTTAGTGATAATTTTTTTAGACTGTTCAATATTACCAAGGGTTTAGGGGTACTGAGATACTTCTTGAATTTTCCTCCATGGTAACATGTTATGCACAATTTATTTCACATCTCTCAACTTTAATGGTACATGATCAATCCTACGCATGTGATTGACTATGAGGAAATTTAGTAGGAGCATGACATAGTTTTTGTGGTTTTCCTGGTAAGGATCATAGAACAGAGTGAGAATGTATTTTGGGGAAATACAATGCTACTAATTGGAGTCCTTCTATAGCATGAATGTATTGAAAAAGAGACTTGAGAGAAGTAATTTTATTTTCTGGCTTGATGGACCAAGCTATACAAGTTGGAAATCTAGAGACACTTTTTAGGGATGTGAAGTACTTAGAGGGGGAGAATTGTTACACCATTATTTTTAAGGTTCTTTAGACCATTTAGGATATAATTTATAAGTATTGTCATGTGAAAATTTAATAAATTTAAATTTAGTTTTTACCCTTATGCAGTCCCTATTATATACATAAAGGGAAATACATTCTACCATTATATAGGCTAGTTTTTGGGTTTTATGAAAATTTATGTTGAATTTTTCAGGTGCTATATATAGGTGACTCTTAATTCTCAATGGTAACATTAGGGTAAACCAACCCCTACATAAGGGTAATTCAGAGTTTTATAATGGTAAAGCTTTATTTTCAAAGGTTATGCAAGGGAAACCTAGCCTCTAGATAAATGTATGTATAAATTCATGACCTTTATAAGGGTAAAACAACTTACCTTCTTTCCAAAACTATGATCTATGTAAAGGTAAAACCATGTTACCCACACAAAAAACCCTTTTTAATATAAAGGTAGTTTTTAACCCAATTTTTCATTTTTATCTTCAGTCTCAAACATGTAAGAATATTTCAATATTTTAAAAGTTTAAAATCATAGGGAATCAATACCTTGACTCATTTAAATTTGTAACTCATAATTTGGAAGGTTTTAAATACTCCACATTCAAGATTCACTTTAAATATGAATTAAATGGCGATTTTTTTTATGTTTCAACGTTTCTTAGTAGAAATCCTTGGTTCTATTTTTAAAATACACAAACCTCATCCATCCATTCAATTTTGATATCCTATTGAGTATATTCATCCAAAAACTCATTTTCAATGATTTTCAATGTTTTCTTAAATCATCCTATGTTCTTCTTCTGGTTTCTAGGTATGGTATAACTCTATTTCTCTCTCCCCCTTTTATATACTATTGGGTACAGTGTATTTAAAATGATAAACTCTAGGTATGAATTTATAACTTATCTTCTTTGTATTTAATGTTTTTTTTGAAATTAGCATGACCATATTTTTTGATATGTTTTTGGATTTAAATTTAAAATATAATAACCTAGAATTATTGAAGAATGATAAAGAATTTACATATGTTTATCTTGGGATCATTATAGAGAGATAAAATATCATCACATTTTGGATTTACAACTACTCTATAGTTATTGGAACATTCAATGGATTAAATTTATGATTTGAAAATTATACATGAGAGAGAAATTACAAATCACATGAGGAGATTTATTATGTCAAAATAAAATAATCGGAATCAATTCTAGGAATCATTGGAGAGAATATTTAACCAACTAATACAAAAACATGATTTGGGTGATGATTCCTTGGAAAAACATGGTTTTTTTCATCATCAAACATAAGGTAAGATGTTATTTACCATACAGATCCCTAATATATGATTTTTGGAATAATATGATAGTGTGTGCTTGTATGCTTGAGACCCATGTTTGAGTTTGATCACATGTTTATTCATGTGCAACCCATGAGACCCATGTTTTATATTGATCTCATGTGTGTGTGTGTGTGGATAATGATACTCATTCTTATTATACATCTTCTACTGAAATATGTTATAACTATTGGGCGTGATGTATGATCATTTGAGGTTTCCCTACTGGTAGTGAATGATAGTTGGAAAACTGTATCATAGTTATCCCTTTGAGGGGGAGAATGCATGACATGTGATGATAATGATGACGAATCAAGACATGGATAGGGGTATGAAGACCTTGGGGCCTGAACTATGGTAGTGTTGGGATACGATGTCCATGTGGCCTAACTCAAGGTTGAAATGGTGTATGGTGATCATGTAGTTTGACCTGTGATAGTGAGGGGGCTTGACAGCCTTGTACCTTTACCCGAGACTCATTAGCCTTGTATCTACTGGGATTTATTTTCCATATGGTTGATTTAAGAGACAAATAATGACCTTATGGTTTAATATAACTCAAGACTTCTATTATGAATGACCTTAAGGAATAGAGTTGGAGTAGGTAAAACTAGGGTTCATGGGGGATTGGTTAGTGTTCGACCACCCAACACATTATTTATTGATATTTTTTTGTGAATTTATCTATTATCAGGGAATAAAATATTATGCATGTGCATAAATGTTAAGTACATATTAGTGGTGGCCTACTGGGTTTATACTCAAACCATACGAGGGAATCTTGGTACCCATGTAGAAATCGTGATCAAGGATCCGAAAAAGTGAAAGGGCCCTACAATAGGTTACTAAGGAGCATGGAGATGGGAGATATATGTGGAATGGGGATAGACCACATATGGATATCATAACAATTTTATTAATTTATTTATTTCTTATCATTGTATTGTTTGATCTACCACATTGGGAATTCTTTTCATATACTATAGTGACTTTTCAGGATATCTGTTATAATACTTATTTGTATTATCTCCTACTATGTTGTTTATTTGGATTATATTTATATTGTATTACCCTATAATAGATATTATTACCTTGGGCACAGTCTCCCCACCTTACTTTAGACCATCTCTTGTAGTCGTTATCTTCTTTCATACGAGGAGGCATGCATGAGTTTATGCGACTCTCCCGCAAGAACCAGGTGATTTGGGTTAGGGAGTTACAATCCCAAACCTTATAAAGAGATATTTCTTTGTATCTTCAGGTTTTAGATATATGAAACTCATGGTAAGATCTATTTCTTCATTAGTCTTCATTTTTTTATAGATTTTCACTATTTATCTTAAAAGGAACCATAGATCAGAGATGTTATGACCTGATCTATGGGTTGTGTCATAGTCTAATGGGTTTTCTTATAAATATATTGTGAGATAGTAAGGTAAATATCAGATCTATATATATCATTAAGAATTTATTTAAGAATTATAAGGTCAAGTGGTTTCTCCTCAATTTATTGATCTTGGTATTATTGAATCTAGGTTTCTTAATGTGGGTTTCATGGTTTAGGGTATTCTATTACTATGTAATAGGCTTCTTTGTCTTTGGATTGTGGATCCCATTGTATTATTATAAATTCCAAGTATTTTAGGTTGGTGGTTTCATGAAAATATATTGTTTTATAAATAATTTATTTTCCCATTTTAAATTGTTTTTCTAAATTTTTTAATTGTATGATTTACAAATCTTGAAATGTGAAATTTTGGGGTTATTTTGTAAAATGGATTTCACCTTTGGCATTGTTGATGAAAATGGATTTCAAATAATGTTATGATGTGTTATAAAGATCACTTTATGATTTATTTATAAAAGACCATTTTTATAATTTAATCTATGAAAATGAAATCCACCAAGTGTGGGTAGTTTATAAAGTTGAAAGCCTATAAGTGTGGGTAGTTTTTTAAATTGAAAGCCTTTAAGTGTGTGCTATTTTTGAACTTGAAAGAATCTAAGTATTTTATATGGAACATGGTAACCTATGGAACATATAAGGATGATATAATTTGGGAAATCATGCCAGTATGGTTTGAAACTACATAACATGGACTTATATTGCAACTCTAACTAAACGATGTTATGATAAGGGGTTCACTTATCCAGGTTTTCACTCATCCATGGGGCTATTTTCTAGGTATTTTTTTACACTAATTCATTTTATCATAGATGTGTGAGGATCCTAGATAAACTATACATACCTTACCCTAGTACTAGTTTCCATGATGCTCCTTCTATATTGGATTTATAAATTCATTGAAAAATGTTTTATTTGTAAATTTTTTGATGCTGATTATTTAATTCATGTTTTATAAAATATTATAAAAATGGTGGATTATTATTATTTTTTGAAAACTATATAATGTTATTTTTCATTATTTTATTTTATTTTAATGAGTATAGTTTGTTTATTCATTAAATAATTCTTATGAAACACTGGGTGGTATCTTACTAGGCTTGTTTTTATCACACCCTTACATTCTTTTGGGTGTGTGTAGATCTTGTTTAATCTAATGCAGTTAAAGTAAATGTGCCTTTTAGAGTAATTGGATATATGTTCTAGTGGGGTGTGGGAGTTTGGTGGTGACATGGTGGTATTTTTGACTTCATATGACATAGATTTGGGTCATTATTAGTCTTAGTGAATTTGGTTTATCTTCATGGTTTTTATCACTTGTATTTAACTTGTACCCTTTAACTTACACTTGATGATTTTGTATTGGAATTTTTTATTTATTTTATATATTCCAACTATTATCTATTTGGTTTATTGTGGAAAAATAATTCCCAAATATAGTTTTTGATTCCCTAGTTCCTTTTTCTTGACTGTTGGGATCAAGAACACCCTCAAATCCTTTCCATAGGTAATATCAGGTGTTTGGTTTAGGGATGAACTGGGTAGACCTATGACATTTTTGATCTTATCCTATACCAATATTATTATTTTATATCATGTTAATAAACATAATATTTTTATATTTTTCCTTTCTTTTACAAAATCATCCCAATAATCATTCAAACTTTCAATCTTCTTCTTGATATTTCTATCATCCTTTTCAACAAAATCAAAGTCTTTGCATGCATTTTTATGTTTTGGAAGTATTATTATTTATTTTTTCATTATCTTGGATGAGAAAATTATTTTCCTCATCAAGATTATTATTATTTCACATGATACCCTTCTATATATCAAATATTCTATTGATATATCTTCATAGTTTTCAATCTTTTACATTAGTTTTGTAGTACTTGGATTTTCAAAATTAGAATCATCACTATAATCATAATAAAAATAAAATATAGATTCATCACTAATATTTTTTAATGCATGCATAAATCATATATTTTTTGAATCCTTTTATGTACTAGAGTCTTTACTTGAATATGAGTCCTCATTACAACTCTATCTAGCTGCTAAATCCATTTTCTCCATTTTCGTATATGTTTTATCTTTTCTTACATTCTTAAATATTGGATATTTAGGCTTCATATATCCATTATTTATACATTCATATAAATTTATTTTTGAAGAATTATTAGAAGTATAACTACATTTTCATTTATATCTAGAATAATCATTTATAAACTTTATTAAGAGGCCTTTCTTTCTTATATAGTCCTTGTAGACTCCTTTCAATAATTGTGCATTTTCATCTTTCTCTATTCCCTGGTTTTTAGAATCATTAGAGTATATAGTAACAATTTTATTTGATTTAAAATATAAACCTTACTTACTTTTAGTATCCTAATTAGTAATGTTCCTGAGTTCTAGCTCATATTACATTAATGAACCAATGAGTACATTAAGAATGTATTCATTGATTTTTTTTCATTTATCAATGGAAATTTTCATCACATGTCATTTCTTGGGTAAGGATCTAAAAACTCTTTCAAAACGAACTATATTGTCCAAGGATTCACTGTGAACACTCATTACATTTATAATAGTCATGGACATATATAACAATTGGCATTCAAATTATTCATCTCCCATAATGAAGTCTTAAAATTTAGCTCCGAACATGCCATGTTTGGTTATAATTTTATTATTTATTCCATAATGTGTAACTTCCAAAATTATTAAGATATTTGGAGAAATATTACATATAAATACATGAATAAAAATATTTCTACTCATAACACAATATAAAATATTCACAACCTTGTCATTTAACACATAATTTACTGGATTATTACCAATTAAGTAATTTTAGTTAGAATTAGGTAATTTTTATGGTTTTACCATGAACTTATAGTGTTCTATACTCATGTTTTTAAGGTAGGATTCAAATCAGGCTTTCCAATATCCGTATTCATTTCTAATGATGTAGGGTGGTATCTGAAGAATCCAACCATCATTATAATTTTAACCTACCATCTCAAAAAATTTACCTTGATTGATTATGTCTAGGATATAGTTAGTAATAAATATATATCTATTATGTCCATTATATTGACACAACTTGTTTTTATAGGTTGGGATATCCAATAATTTTAATAGCAGTGGAATTGTCTTGTTTAAAATTTAAAAGAATATAAAATAGTAATGTAAAAAATGAAAATAATGACATAAGGAATTTTTATTATAGTTTAGATAAAAAAGGACCATATATCTACTTTTAAATTCCTTCTACTCTGTGAGAGAAATGGAATGCAATGACTTTTGTATGAGTGTCAAATCTCATTACAACCTTCCTTTTCTAGTGGAAGCAGAACCACACAATAGTTTTAAATTTTAACTGGGAGTCACAACCTAGTATAACATGTGACTTTTACAGTGTTGGAATAATAAACACACTCATTCCTTTTAATGGAGGAATAATTGATAAAGTTACTACTTTGAATGAAAATGCATAAAGAAACACACACACAATGGAAAAGAAAAACACTTACCACAACACAAAACCAAATATTAAATTGTCAATGTTCATATCAACATGGAATATTTCGATCTCTTTTGGTAGTAAAGATAGTCATGATGAAGTTTATCCAATAAGTCATAGAAGTATGATCATAGTATATATCCAAGTATATATGGTACCATATCATTACTTCTTAATGTTCATTATTTTCATTAGTTTTATCACTAAATTATTTGTAGATATTTCTCCATATTCATCACTTTAAAACCCTCCATTTTCATTGAATCTTTTATACCTAAAATATCAGTAAAAATATTCTCCATGATATGATAAGAAACTATTTCAGAGTTGATCAATCAATATTTAATATCATTTGAGTTATTTAATAACTTCTCAATAATATCTATAATAAACAGTTGTTAATATTATTGAAATATTATAAAAAATGAATCCCAGGAAATCTAAAATAACATAATTTTCAATATAATTTCCAAATTATCAGTCTTATCTTTAGATTGATAAATTTATATCATTTATTAAATAAATATTCAACTCTCAGAAAAACTTTAGTTAAGTAAAAAATGTAAATTTCAATATATTCCAACCATAAAATTCATTCGTTAAATTATAAGATTCATAGAAGAAAATTGAATGATTTATTTAACACATAGAATTTTTTTGAGTAAAAAAATTTCATAAGAGTTAAAAAGTTTAAGAGTAAAAATATCATAGGAGTAAAAAAATTTAAGAGTAAATATCTCATAAGAGTAAAATTTTCATAAGTGGAAAAAAATCATAAGAGTAAAAATATCATAATATAAATATCATATAACAGTAAAAATATCATAAAAGTAAAAAACATAGGGAAATATTAAAAATGTAGAAAATATAAGGTTCATTGAAAATTTATAAGGGTCATTTATGATACTCTCTAAAAGAATAAAGGTAGTTCCCTTTACTAAAATTTAATAGACTTGATTTCTTAAGGGTGATCTTACATAGAATAAGATTCATTTACTTTATGAAATATTAAATCTATAAAACATAAGAGTTAATTCCATATTTTTTAAAAAACATAAGATCCAAACGAGTTTTCCCTAAAATCATGATATGTAATATAAATAGATAGAAGAAAAAAAATATGTAATATTTTATATTTAATATGAAATAAAATAGTTCATATGTAATATATTAGACATAAGAAAAATTTAAAACACAAAATATGAACAAAATTATAAACTCATACATATGATATATAAAATTCCTCCTTGAGATTCATATGATATTACACTTATAAAAATTATTAATCTGCAACATACAGAAGATATTAAATCTAGTATGTAAAAAATTAAACATCATATATAATATATTCAGAACATTAAAAAGTTATATAATATTATATAAATAGAGAAATCCTTTAACATGAAAAAATTACGAAATAATAGAATAAAAATATCTCATCAAAGTCGACATCCTTCTAAAAGAAGAATAGTTGAAAAAGTATCAATAAAAAAATATAGTTTTATAATTATCAAAAATAAAAAATTAATTGGGTTAGGATCCACTCCAATATAACTTTTTGAAGATGGTGATATAATGAAATAAGAAACAAAATAACAGCACAGGAATTAACGTTGTTTGGATAAGAATCTACTATTTGGATAGAATATTTAAAACTCTTTTTAAGGAATGAAATATGATTACAATAAAATAGTCAATCACAAGTCACATTAAAAATAATCCCAACCTATGAGTTTATAGTGGGGCCAAATAGGTGAAACTGGATCCACCCCCTTCTAGAAGTTGTTGATGATGATCCAATAGGGCTTAAACATCGATTGAGTTCCTCAACCTTAAGTGAATAATCTGTTAAATAATATACACTTCCAAAACTCTAAGAATTTAACCTTACATAAAATTCTGAAGAAACCTTACATTACCCTTATGAATAATGAAGAAAAACATATATATATTCACAATTGACTCTTTTGTAAGTAATTTGCATCTTCACACTTCTTTCTTCAAGGATTATCATTTAACTGATGATTATTAAAATTCATGTCACACTACTCAAAATCTTACTACATATAGACTTTTATAGTTTATTATTTTTTCTCATATATCAATATTTAGTTTCTAAAATTAGTCTCCTAGAGTAAATCCTTCTAAAACTTCCAACATATAGATTAAAATTTTTTTTCACACAACTAGACATAACAACCTCCTACTAGAGAATCATTTTCATGCTTCAACACTATTTAATCTATAATTATCTATAAAACCCATACATTATTAATCTTCTATTACTATTTCATGTCTCCCCCACCATGCTGCAAGTTATCCAAAACCAACTGAGGCACAACACCACCCCAAAGATCCCGGACTACAACCTAGGTTAGAATATATATTATATTTTGAACTCAATCCACCTTCAATACATCCATTACCTTTTCATCAAATAACTTTTGAATGAATTGATTCATTAGGTGATTATGATTTTTTCTTGAGGGAAGGATTAGAAGGTTTCCTATGTAGATCACACATTTTAAATAAAAAATTAGTTTCCTGAACATATTCCTTATTTTGAGATCCTCCAACACCCCCCGTATCTAAATAAAACCCTTCCAATGTTATATTAATTAAATAAACTATTCCTTAATTTTTGAATTTAAAACTACTATATGATGCTTTTACGTACAACTCATAGATATGCCTTCATAATTAAACATATATCCAGTGGTGCTCCTTTGTGTATCCCATCTCCCCAGAAGTTAGATTTTGAAAACCCATATAGTGGATTATTTAATCTAAAAAAGGTACATAATTTAAAAACCTTTTAGATACTAGAAAAGCCACATAACATTCATATTTAGTCAAAATGAGTTAGGAAAAAATTTCTGGACTTTATATCTGTTACCATCTACAATTTTAATTTTTTTCTAAATTGGGATCCTTCTTCTTGAAACTTATAGAAAATTAAGTTTTCAAATCATATATCATAACCTTTACCATTACATTAATAATAATTTCATCTAATTAGAGAAGAAATATTATGAAACTCCCATCATTATAAAATATTTGATAATAAAAATGACATGAAATTATCTGGATAATCATATGTTTTTTTATAAAGGCATTGAGCTACTAGTTCCAATGAGTTGGTTCCTTCCTCAAACCATAAATCATAAACCTAAATATACACACCTATATTTTGACTACTTACCCACAAAACCTTCAAAATAATCCATATAAATATCCTCATCTAGGACTCCATGAATAAATTCATTTTTGGAATCAAACCTCTCTAGATGTAACCCTTCTATGAAAACCATTTTGATTACCTTCTAAATAGTCATGTGTTTAACAAACAGATAAGAGATTCTAGAAAAATATATATCATCCATTTTTTGAAATCACTTTATGAAAATCATCACTTTGTACCATCTCCCACCATATTTTTCCTCCTTCAATAAAAAAATACATTTATTCTATATTACTCTCCTTCTAGAAGGTCATTCTGTTAGCACCCATGCCATAGAAAATTTTGAGGAACAAATTCTATCCCTCATGGATAACTCTCACTAACTCGAGTGACCTATATTTATAACCTTATTAAGGAATTGAAGTTCTATAATGTTTATGATAATTAAATTAAGGATGTTACTTCTATATCTCTAAAATTGTCATCGAATCCTTGTAGACATCAATAACTGACCCTACAGCTCTAATCCTTTCATAGATACTACATAAAAAACACAACCTTTTGGTGAATTTCTTTGAGATTTCTCATTCCTTGAGAAATTTTTTAATTATAGATTTGTTAAAAAAACAAAAATAAACTATTATTTTGAACTCCATTTGAATATTGTTTTATTGTTAAAACTGACATACTCCCTGAATCTTCTAGAACATTCAAAACATCTAGAATTATATTTAGTCAAACCATATCTTGTGGTGATTATTCGATATTATATACAACTTTAACTTGTTTCCTGTATTTCCACAAGATCTATTAAATTAATATAACATTCCCTATTCTTAAAACCTTCCAAAATTTGTTATATTAGAGTCAAAATCCAAATTCATTATTGAGAAACACTACCAAGAAACATGCTTAAGGATTATCCTCTAGATTATACCTTTAAATGGCATCAATATGGCATTATGTGAATGAACCAAATTCATTTTTATGAGAAATTTATATCCTTCTTCCAGAATAATAGTCTTCTAGATGTTCCTACCCCAACAGATATGATAAATATTTATTTACCATGGAGGAAGCACAATACCTATCATCTTCCTATTTTTTTTAAAAAACCTATATGTATCCTCATGCCCCATGTATTCTAAAAAAAGTATTATTCATCCTATCCATGAAAATATTTATTTTCTAGTACCTGGAATGGTCCTCAAAAACTGTACACCTTTCCATAAACATAACCTTCAGAACAATCGAATTCTATATTCCCTACTGTTGTTAGACCTTAAACATTTTAGTTTTCTTCTTGTGTCCCTTTCTACCATGGGTATCATTTAAGTAAGGTTCTGAAAACATTATAATTGTTCTTGAGAAATAAACTCTACACCTTTTTTTTCACATCATTGATTAAGGCAACATAGCACATCGAACCTCTTTGAAAATGAACTGGAGCCATCCCTCATACATCCTTATATAGAAGCTCTAACTTCTGATCCTTGGTCATATCACCATCTATTTAGTGTGAAACCTTAGACTATTTCCTATGTATGAAACCATTTCATATTCCTTACTAAATTCTTATAATAATTAACTTTCCTATAACACCTAGGAATTACATCCCTTTCCCTCTTAAGAGGCCTAGATATTACTACAAAAACTTTTCATAATTAATTTTCCCAACATGAATTTCACATTTGAAACTCCCATTATGTACAATGTTTTATATCTCACTCATATGACTACCACCATGGAGCCACATGTAATTTTCCATGCTCCACCAGAAATGGTATTATAAGAACCACATCATCCATTTATCCAAATGAAATCAAAATTTCACTTAAACTATGTATGTATCACAATCCTTTAAATAACATTATGATTTATTTATTTATCTATATTGATACATTACCCTTTCCAATAATCATTAGAGTTTCTTCATCTGTAATATGTACCATGTGATATATTCTAGAAGTATAATTTATTATACCCTATATCTCATATGTAGGATGAAATAAATCCCAAGAGTATATAATACAACTATCAACGAGGTTGGAAACACTAAAAAGTAGACCACTTATATCTCTCAAAAAAGGATTTGTGGATGAACTTCAAGAAGAATATATTTAAAAATTGACTCTTCACTCACTGAATACATTCATAGTATTTCATTTCCTCTCACAATTTGAATATATGGGACAAACTTCAATTGAAAAAATCACACTTTAACTTTATCTTCCTTTTCATTTACTCTGAGCCATCTATAAAAAATAAAACCATCTATTGTATGCACAATATGAATTTCTAGAGAATTATTGGATCACCTTATGATGAATATTCTAATTCAAAATACGGATCTTAATATAAAAAAACACCAATTCAAACTTACTGCATAAATAACACACTGTGGAAATAATTATATTCCATCATTCCAAAATTTATTAGAGAAACAGAAGAACCCAATTTGGATCTACAAACTTAACCTTCACCAATACCAATTGTCTTTAAATCATGTTTAAGTTTTTTTATGTGATTAGCTTCTAGATTACCTACTAAAATTTTCAAGTTGAATAACCTCTGTAATAG
Organism: Viscum album; assembly: GCA_963277665.1. NCBI lineage: Eukaryota > Viridiplantae > Streptophyta > Magnoliopsida > Santalales > Viscaceae > Viscum > Viscum album. Next base: position 283,714,833 of record OY728120.1, on the reverse strand, counting down.
AAAAAAATTTCATTATGGAGGGATCCTCATACATATTAATGAGGGTATTCATAAATTTTTATCCACATTCACCTCATGAATGCTATATGACAAATTATAGTCTAGTGAATCCAAGTCAACTGTAGTTTTTTCTATCCAGCATTTTCTATTCTTGATTCTCCATCACTATTTGTTTGGTACCGGTGAAAAAATATAAAGATACTTCTACAATAGAAAAGACCATATTTTCATTATATAAAATCTTAAATTCTTCCCACTAAACTTCTCTAACCTAACATTACCAACATCCTATTCCATTAATTATGAAATCAATGAATTCCCAATGAATTAGAAACATGTAAGATGGATCAGGAAATTCTTACCAAAATTATTCTACAAGGTTAAGGGTAAATTTTTATAAAAACATAGGTACTGATATAATAAAATTGTTTTTATATTTATTATTATTCTTGAATTACATAGTTATATTCATTATAAATATTTTAAGTAATTGTTAAAATCCAAAAATAAATAGTTTTACTAAACTCATTTCTTATAAAGTTATTTTTAAATGATTAATTTTCAAATTATATAATTTTAATCTGAAAAATTGAATTTTATTTTCGAGATCATATTTTCAAAATAATCTTGAAATTATTTTTTAGAATTCTTTAAAAGTATTATTTTTTCAAGGAATAGTGAAAAATACTGTTTTTTATTGAAGATTGTATTTTATTTTAAAGTATTTGCAAGGTCAAATTATGATTTATATTAGTTTTATAATTTAATTATTTAAATTTTATTTAAAATAATCTAATTAAAATTTTTGAAATGGATTTTATAATTTAACTTAGTGTAAAAAAATATTATATTTTAAAATTGTTTTTTTTTCAGAAAAACTGTTTTTCGTAGCATTTTGCGGGTTTGAATTTAAATTAAATTATGATTTTTTTTGTTTTGGATTTTCAAAATGGATTCCATGTTTGGAATCAATGGGTCCAAATTTATTATATTTTTAAAATTTATTTTTTCTAATATGAATATCAACCTTGGTAATTTTTATTACCACGGTAATGGGTAAATCAGGCAATTAAGGGTTAAAATAATATGATAAAGATTATAAAAGGACCCCTAAACATTCCCCAATTTTATTTTATAAGTAATTTTCATAAATAATCATTAATGGTTTTAATATATGGACTTTTCACCATTTTTATGGGATTATGAGGTTTATAATATTTTATTTAAGGAAAAGTCAAAGACATCACACTCATATTTTTAATAACTATAACATTTTTAATATGGGAATATCCAGAAGATATGTTAGAACATAAATATTATTTAGAAATATAATAGATTTATATTCATTATTTAAATTTATTTTTAATTATTAGTAAATAAATAATTACTTAATTTCTTTCAAAACATTGATGCATGAATTATTTAATCAATGGGAAAATAAAATACATGATACAAAAAATATTAAAATAAATATTATTTGAGATAATTAATGTGAAAAAATAATTTTATAGATTTCATGGAAATGTAAGGGATATAATAAATTTTGTTTGCCTAATTATAAGTTTTATCTTGATATTATTAAAGTCAAAGTAATGACTTGTTCTTAAAATCAACATTATTAATATTTTATAGTAAATAATATTTTACTAAATTATATAAAATTTATTAAAGTATTAAATTCAACCAAATAATTAGGATAATGTTGAAAATGTAATTCATGATCTATTTATGGGTCATTCCACAATTAATAGTAACTATATTAACCCTGAAATATAAAAAATCCATGTTGTCATGGTAAGAGTTAAAGGGGTTATATATTGGTTAAAAACAAAATATAACGGTATAAATTTAGTCAAAACATATCTATTTTTTAATTTATTAAGTAATTTCTAGAAATAATAATACCATATTATAAATAACTCACTTTGGGGCCATTTATAATGGAAAATTTTAATTATCTTAATTTAATATTTTGAGAAATGCCAAGAGTGCCCCTCCCCTCTCTAATAAAAGGGATTATCTTCTTCTCATTCCTTCACAATTAAAATCCCATTTTGTTATGGCAATACCAATAGAAATAATTTCCATGAATCCATCCCCATATTATATTGGTATTTTTTAGGCATAATATAATCCTCGGTGGTCTTAAGGTTTTAAGGAAAGGATGTTTTGTAAAGAATAGGTATAGTTTTTATCTAAATGTCTTAGTTTTGTTTCTACATCCACATCAATAAAACCCAATTAAACCATGATAAAATAATAAATCTAGTATTATACATTTAATTATATGTTATTATAATAATTTAATCACCTAAATCCTTCTCCAGTTTCATGAAATGGGAAAGAAATCATCATTTGTGTGTATAGATGACTACCGCCTCGCTAACCAATGTCATTAATTTTCCTTTATTGCCTCTCATGGATTGATATAATGATGGGTTTAATATATATATATATATATATATATATTATTTTTTGTAAAATATTTATACTTATTTAGTTATTATATCACATATACCTTCTTACTTTCCATTCTATGGGGTATATGATAACATCTCTTTTGTGTACGATGGACTACTGCCTCACTAAGAAATGTGATTCATTTTTCATTAACTATTTACATGGAAGGTAATAAGGATAATTTTTATGTATATATGTGATATAAATAAAATTTATATGATATTAATGAAATATTTATCATAATTAAAATAAAATAAATCATTTTCTTTCTTACCTTTCCACTCACTGAAAAATGATAACATCATTTGTGCATATGTGTGGACTATCGCCTTAATGAAGCGATGTGATTCTTTTTACATAAACACCGCAGATGGATGATATATATAAGTATATTTAATATAATAATATTATATAAATTTAAATAATATTATTATTTAGATGATGTAATTGTGACCTTTTTGACCATAGTCAAATTACCAAATTCATTTTGGACTTATGAACCGAATATCATCAAAACATATGATGTGAACATAAATAATTAAGTAATTATTCTAACATGGTGATAAGTGATATAAAAATAATTATAAACTTGAAATTATATATTAATAAAATAAATAATAAACCAAATTTTATTATTCTTGAAGATAAATAATGTATTTGATGATTTGAATTTAAGGTAAAGGAATTATGAACTCAAATTCCTTTCTTTGGGTTAAACATATACTTCATCGATTATATAATTATAATATAATTTGTGAAATGATTTTTTATTATATAATGTCATATTTCCACTTGTTTTATGTAGATTTATAGCTGATACACATAATCTATTCATTTTATTAATGCTCACTTCTATGATATGCTATTTTTAAGGGACTCTATTCTAAAAATCTTTTTATAAAGTTTCTCTTTCAACACTTTTTAAAATGTCAAAATGATTTCTTTTAACTTATATAGAATGAGTGAATTTTCCATCATTTATGAAGATTTAATTATCTAATGCTTCCTTTATATGTTTTCATTTTTATTTTTAGTGAAAATTCTTTCATTCTTATGTGCGTAGTTTTTAGATTTTAAAACACATTTTTACAATAAAATGTTATTTTGATTTCTGAAAGAATTTTACACATGAATTTAAATGAATTTTCAAGGGTATTATTCATGATATGTTCCTCAATAATTTTTTTTATGGCTGCACCCAGATAGCACTGGATGAGTCCGTTATAGCTTTTATGATGGTTACGCCTAGATATCACTCCAATACTTTGGATAATATTTTATTCTATGGAGATTTATATTAGATGTTGGTAATATGGTTATTATAATTTGTAAGGCTTATTGAAGGGGTTATATAATGTTTTTATGATTATAATGAACTAAGGAACCTACATTAATTTTCTATGATTTCTAATGAGTTTTCATGGAAATAATTTGATCAAAAAAGGAAAGGTAATGATTATTTTTAAGGAAAAATGGTTCTCTTTTCTAAAGAAAATGTATGTATTTAAGAAAATATTTTAATGGTTTTTAATGTTTTTCACTAGACTAATGGATTTATTCTTTTATGTACCTTATTGATATTTATACGATCATCCCATGTTTAAATTTGGTTTAATAGGGTTAAAGGAAGAACATGGATAGAAACAAGGTAAAGATGAAAATTGTGAATAATTACAATGAAATGAATCCATGTTTTATTTAAAAAAAATTGTTGGAAAAAATGGATACTGATTATGAGTGTCAACTTGTAATGTATGGGTTTATTATGTAAAAGTTTTTCTAAATTATCTAAAATACTAAATTGAAAGGATCCTTAGGAAAGTAAAAAAATGTGAATTCTAGTCTAAAGTCACTATATTATGTAATGATTAATGTTATGTCCAAATAGTTGGTATACGTGGATGGTTTAGATATCTTTAGGGGTTTTGGTAATGATAATTGAATACCCTTAAAATATTTTAACTAATGATTAAGTAAAAATGATATATAATTTGATGATTACCTTGTTTCATTGACTAGACTATGTTTGTTCAAAATGGTTTTCCCTAGAATAAACATGGAAGTTATAGTAGGAAGGAATCAATAGGATGAAATCATTCAAAATTAGAAACTCAGAATGGTTAGTATTGGAACAGAATAGTTTTTTATGGTGATGGATCAATTTATGCAAGCTATAAATAGTAGAAGAATCCATGCTAGAGAGATTATAGATCTAACATAAAGGAATATGTTGATAGTATAACATTTTTTGAGACAACACCCTCTGTCATTTAGTGGATCATCTGACCTAGTGATATATAAACTATGGATTAATTCCCTGGAGAATTTATTTGAAGTCATGGGGTGTTTGGAATGTCAAGAGGTAACCATATGTATTTATAATTTTGAAGGTGAACTTGATCAATGGTGGTACATGGTTATGAATACCATACATAAATATGATCTTGATTCCATGGAATGGGAAAATTTTAATTATATTTTAATAAAAAAATATTTCCCTAAAGTTTTTCAGCTCCAGATAGAAAAACATTTCCAAGAATTAAGGAAAAGGGGTGAAGATTCAATAGTTGTGTATTAATACAATTTTAAAATAATATCTAGTTTTATACCATATTATATTCAAGACATTTATAGTGAAATTAATAGATAAAAATTAGGGTTGAAACCAAGTCTACGTAGAGTTTTTCCTAAATGATAATTTAAAAGCTATGATAAAGTTGTTCGTTATGAAGAAAAATTAGGATGAATTTTTATAAAAATATTGTGCCTCATAATGATGAAAGTAAGAAGCAGCCAAGATACAAAGTGATGGGTAAAAAAATTAAATAAATCTGGAGGCAGGAAAATAAAGTTACCATTTTGGACTAATTGTGGTAAAAAGCATTTTGGATAATGTCTTATGAAGTTAGAAAAGTGTTACTCGTGTGGTTAGCTTGGCCATAGGGCTCGTGACTATATGGAAATGAATCCTGAACAACCTAAGGTTGAGTTAAGTGATATCCATCCAACGGTGACATGTTTTAGTTTCAATGAGTTGGATGAATATATTAACATGTTTCCGAGGTTAGTTTTACAGGATGAAAATCATTGTGATCCGAAACAAAAAACCGTATCAAAGTCAATTTCTACAACTACAATAGATATGAGGTTGTCAAATGAATTGTTTATATGTTTGTTACTTTTGAATTAAAATTATTCCAATACCCTATTTGATTATGGATATTCACATTCTTTCATATTTGAGAAATTTTCAAGAATATTGGGAATATCACTTCATGAAAGTATGATAGAACTTTTGGTGAAAACTGACTGGGAATATTAAATAAACAAAGATATATATGAATCTTCTTAATATTATTGGTGAAATAGTATTTCTTGAGAATCTTTTTGAACTACCCTTCATATATTTTGACATTATTTTAGGTATGTATTAGCTTTCTATTTATCATAGTAAAATAAAATTTAATGGAAAGAAAGTTTTGTTCAATGATTTCATACCTATAATAATCTACCATGAAATAGTGAAATTGATTAGAAGTGGTAGTGAATGTTACTTAGTTGATATCCTTGAAAATAATGAAACTGTTTATTTTGGTTATGTGTTAGTAGTTAATGAATATATGAATTTTTTCTTAATGAATTTATTAGTGTTATTCCTAATTAGGAGGTTGAGTTTATAGTTGACTTAGTCCCTCATGCTAGAACTATTTCAAAACCCCCTTATCTAATGGATCAAGTATAAATTTTGGAATAGAAAAAAAAATTGCAAAAGTTTCTATATAAATGCTTCATTCATCCGAGTACTTCAACTCAGGGTGCTCTTGTTTTGTTTGTTAAAAAGAAATATTGTTCTATGAGGATTTTAATTGACTATAGAGCATTGAAAAACATCACTATTACGAGAAAGTATTCTTTTACTCATATCTAGGATTTGTTTGATATGCTTTAGGGAGTACAATAATTTTTAATGATTGATCTCATATTGTGGTTCCATTAGTTGAAAGTGAAGAAGGAAAATATTCCAAATATTTCATTGAAGACTAGATATGGGTATTATGAGTTTTTAGTTATTCCATATGGGTTGAAAAAATCTCCCATTATATTTATGTATCTTATTAATATAGGCTTTAATGAATATTTGGATAAGTTCAAGGTTTTTTTTATTGATCATATTTGGGTTTATAGAAATACTTATGAGGATCATGAAAAATAAGTAATGGTTTTTTATAAACTCATAAAGAAAAGAAGTTATATGGAAAATTTAGCCAATGTGTTTTTTGGTTAAAATAGATTTCTTTACTTGGTCACAAGTAAAGAATAAATTAAAGTTAATCCTATAAAAAAGTGATTGATGAATGGCCAAGACCCACAAATTTAATGGAGATTCAATGTTTTCATGAATTAATCTGCTATTATCGGTAGTTTTTGAAAAAAAATTCGTGGTTATCTAGAACAAAAACAAGTTAACAGGAAAATAAGTTAAATTTATCTATACAATATAATTTAATGATTATTTTCAATAACTGAAAATAAGACTGGTAAATGCACTAGTTTTATCCCCACCCTATAGAAATTGGGTTTTTTCACCTATAATGATGTTTCATTGGAGTTTATTGGTAGATTTATGATGAAAAATGACCACGTAATTACTTATGCTTCACTAAAATTGAAACATCATGAGTTAAATTATCATACACATGATTTTAATTAGATGATGTGTTTTTTCATTAAATTTTTTGGCATCTTTTAAATAGAGAACTGTGTGAAATATATACAGATTATAAAAATTTGAAGAATATATTCAAATAGAAGGAATTTATCATGATATATGGAATATGGATAGAACTGATTCAAGATTCATTATAATCAGAGAAAATCAAATAAATTGGCTGATGATTTTTGTTAGGAAAATAATTATACATTAACCACGTTACATTTGGTACATAAACCTTTGGTTAATGATTTGATAAATTTTTGCATAAAAGTTGTGGGTGTAGGGAATTTCTCTATTAATTTTTAAGAGTCAGTGCAATTGTCTTTATCATATAGAATTAAGAATTCTCAAAAGGAAGTCTATGAGTGGTAGAGAAAGGTAGAATTGGTTAAAAATGATTAGTTACTTGAACTTAATGTTGATAAATACTATGTTTTTAGATTTCTAAAAATATTACATGTGCCATGTGATTTCTGTTGAATAGGGTGTTGTTTAATGAATATCATAGTTCTCCATTTTTCATTCACCCTGGTAGCACTAAGATGTATATATACCTTTAGGAGTATCACTGGAGGTATGGAATGAAAATAAATATTGCTGACTTTACCATGTGATGTTTGCATTGTAAATGGGCTAAATCAGAATAGAAATTACTAATGGGGATACTTTATCCTTTTCCAATACTATAATTGAAATTGGAAAATATATCCATGGATTTTGTGGTGTGACAACCAAATACTTCTCAAGGTAATAATGTAATTTGGGTTATTATCGATTAACTAACTAAATTTGTACATTTCCTATCCATTCGAGATACTGTATATTTAGATAAAATTTGTATACGGTATCTTAGGGATAGAGTTAGGTTATATGTATTTACTCTCCCCATTGTATCAGAATGTGATGCCAGGTTCACTTAATTTTTTAGAAAGGCCTTAATATGTCTTTGGCTATTGAATTAAATTTTAGCATAGATATTCATACATAGTTTGATTGAAAGTTGTAATGAATAATTCAGACCATAGAAGACATGATTCGCACTTGTTCAATGGATTAATAGGGAATTTTGGATCAATATCTTTCTTTAGTTAAGTTTTCTTATAGTAACGGTTTTCAGTCCACTATACAGATGGCACATTTTGTGGAATTATATGGAAAGTGGGGTCGAACTCTATCATTTTGGGATGAAGTAACTGAAAAGAAACTTATGGGACCATAATTAGTATAGGAAGTGTCTGATAAGGTGAAAATGATTTAGTAGCATATGAGGACAACTTAGAGTAAGAAGAAAATTTATGAAAATAACAGGATGAAATACCTTTCATTCAAGGTTGGTGATCTTGATTTTATTAAATTATATTCATAGGAATGTTTAATTCATTTTTATAAAAAGTGAAAATTATGTCCCTAGTTTATTGGACCATATAAAATCCTAGATAAATTCGGATCAGTTTACTATTGAGTAGATTTTCCTCTGACTTTATCTAAGGTAAGTAATGTTTTCATGTTTTGATGTCAAGAAAATTTGTGCCAGATTCCTCTCTTGTTTTGAGCCCTTAGGTTTTTTAGTTGGAAGATAATATTTCTTATGATGGAAAGACTATTAATATTCTTGAACATAGAGAGAAATTATATTGAAACAAGATAATTCACAAGGTTAATATTTTGTGCAGAAACCAAATGGTTGAATAAGAAATATGAGAATCTGAAAATGTTATGTAGGAAAGGTATCCCAACTTGTTTAATAACTAAATAAAATTGCATGGATAAAATTTGAAAAAGATGGATAATGTAACAACCTAGAAACTGATAAAATAAATTCTTTGTAATATTTATTATTATTTATGAATTAAATATTTATATTCATCATAAATATGATAATAAATTCTTAAAACCCATATAGAAGTAGTTTTATTAAACTCATTTATTATAATTTTATATTTAAATGATTAATTTTAAAATTATATTACTTTAATCTAAAAAATGAATTTTATTTTTGATATCAAATTTTCAAAATAATCTTAGAATGAATTGTTTATAATTTTCAAAAATATTTTTTTTAAAGAACAATTAAAAATATTGATTTTTATCGAAAAATGTATTTTATTTTAAATTATTTATAAGGTAAAATTATGTTTTGAGTTAGTTTTAAATTTTATTTAGTTCAATTTAATTTTAAGTAATCTAATTATGGGTTTTAAATAGATTTTATACCTGAATGTAGTCTAAAAACATTTTATATTTTAAAATGTAATTTTTATAAAAAAACTACTTTTTAGTACATTGTATTGGTTTAAATTTAAATTAAATTATAAAAATTTTGTGTATTAAATTTTAAAAACTGGATTTCATATTTTTAATTAGTGGGTCTAAAATTAGAAAATAGGTCCCTTTTATTTTTTACAATATGAATAGTAACTTTGATAATTTTTGTTATCATAATAAAGGGTAAATAAGTAGTTAAGGGTAAAAATAATATCATAAGGATTGTAAAATGACCCTTAAAATTTACCCAATTTTCTTGTATAAGTAATTTTCAACCATAATAATTCTTTTTTTTAATATATGGAATTTTCACCATTTGTATGTGATTATGAAATTTATAATATTTTATTTAAAGAAATGTCAATAATGTCACACTCATATTTTTAATTACTATAAAATTATAAATATTGAGATATTTATAGGTTATGTTTGAATATAAATAGTATTTTAAAATATAATATATTTTTATTCATCATGGTAATTTATTATTAATTTTTAGTAAAGAGATAATTACCTTAAAATCTTGCACAATATTGATGCAGTAATTATTTAGTTAATGGAAATTTCAAATAAATGACATTAGTAATATTAAAATAAATATAATTTGAGATAATTAAAGTGATAAATGAATTTTTTAGATGAACTATACATGTTAGGGATGTAATAAAATAGTTTTATGAAATTATGTTCGTTATCTTGATATTATTAAATTCTAAGTAATGAATAGTTCTTACAATTGACATTATGGACATTTTATAGTAAATATTATTTTATTAAATTATATAAAATTCATAAAAATATAAAATTCATCCAAATAATTTTTATAAGGTTTAAAATTTCATCCATGGTCTATTTTTGGTCTCCTTTCATTTTATAGTAAATAAATTAACTGTCAAAGAGTAAAAAACTATATTGTCCCGATAAGAGTTGAAGGGGTTAAATAAGTGTTAAAACGAAACTATAAGGGTAGAAATTTAGTCAAAACTCATCTAATTTTTATTTTATAAATATATTTTTACTGATAATCATATTATTTTATAAATAAATAACTTTTTACTCATTTATAATTTAAATTTAAATTATATTAATTTAATATTTTGGGAAATTCCAGGAGTGCCCCTTCCGTCTCTTATAAAAGGGGACATTTTATTATCATTACATAACACATCAAAAAAAATTTGTTTCATCTAATACCTGAAAGAATACTTTCCTGGACTCCCTCTTCACTTTTATTAGGCATAATACCAACCTTAGTGGTCTTAAGGTGTTAAGGAATGGAGGTTTTCTAAAGAAGATGTCTAATTTTTATCTGCATGTCTTAGTTTTGTTTCTTCTTCCACATCACTAAAAAAATATTCAAACATGATAAAATAATAAATACAGTATCCTAAATATATTTAGATGTTATTATGTTAAGTTAATATCCAAAATCCATCTTCTCTTCCATCAAATGGGGTACAAAATCATCATTCGTGTGTACGACAGACTACCACCTCACGAACCGATGTCATTCGTTTTCTATTATCACCTCTCATGGATTTATATAATGATTGATTTAAAAGAATATATATTATATTTTTATCATATTTATACTTATTTACTTATAATATCATATATAACCTTTTAATTTCAATTTCGTGGTGGATACGATAATGTTGCTCGTGTGTATGGCAGACTACCGCCTTGCGAAGTGATGTGATGTGTTTTTCATTAATGATTTAAATGAAAGGTAATATGGATATTTTTTTTAATATATGTGATATAAATAATTTTTTTATCATATTCATGACATATTTATCATTCTAAAAATAAAATATATCATTTTGATAACATCATTCGTGCGTACATGTGGATCACCGCCTCCACGAAGCGATGTGATTATTTTTTCATCACCAAAATTCATAGATGATATATATAAGTGTATTTAATAAAATAATATGATATATATTCCATGATTATTATTTTTTAGATTATGCAATTATGACTATTTTTATCACAGTCAAATTACCATAGTCATTTTGCACTTATGAACTGAATATCGTCAAAACATCTAACATGAAGTTAAATAATTATGAAATTACTATAACATGGTGAAAAGTGATATAACAGGAATGATAAAATTTAAAAAGATTCTTAAGAAAGTGAATAATTAATATATGTTTATTATTTAAGAATATAAATAACTTACATGCTGATTTGGACTTAAGGTAAGGAAATTCTTAAATTAAATTCCAATTTTTGAGTCAAACTTCTACTTCATCAATTATGTCATTCTAAGATTTTGTGTGAAATGAATTTTGATTATATTATATTGTATTTAATCTTGTTTTATGTATAATTATTACTAAAACAGATAATTTATTCATTTTATGAACACTCACTTATATGATATGATATTTGTAAGGGGATTTTTTTTTAAAACATTCTTTTTAAGTTCATATTTCAGTTATTTTTAAAAATTTCTAAAGGAATGTTTTTTTTAAATTATAAGGAATGATTATATTTTACTTCCTTCATTATTATTTAATAATTTAATGTTTCCTTTATATGTTTTCATAGTTCTTTTCAAAGAAAATGGTTTCATTATTATGTGAGTAGTTTTTTGATTCTAAAATTTATTTTTTCAAGAAAAGGGTATTTGATATGAGAAAGTGTTTTAAACAATGGTTTAAAATATTTTCCAGGATTTTATTCTTGATATGGTCCGTGGATATGATTTTCTATGGGTGCACCCAGATAGCACTAGGTGAGCCCATTATAGCTTATATGATGGGTGCACCCAAATAGTGCTCTAACAAATTAGGTAGTGATTTTTTTATCTAGTGAATTATATTAGAAGATGGTCATATGGTAATAGAAATTTGGAGGGATTATTTTGAGGGTTATATAAGGGTTTTAATATGATGATGTCCCAAGGAACCTACATGTATTTTTTAAGTTTGATAATGAGTTTTAATGGAAATTATTTTATCACCAAAGGAAATATAATGATTATTTTTAAGGAAACAATCATTCTATTTTAAGAAGAAAAGGGTTGTATTAAAGAGAAGGTTTTTAAAGGGGTTTCAAGTTTTTTTTTCACTAGATTAATAAATTTATTATTTTATCCCCCTTAATGTGATTTATTTTACTCATCCTATTTCTTAAAATGTTTTTCACAAGGTTTAAGGAAGAATAGGGATAATGATGAGGCCAAGATGAAAATTATGAAGGATTATCATGAAAATAAACAATGTTTTATTTTAAAAAGATGTTTAGCGGGAAAAAATGCATAATGAGTATAAGTTTCCACTCATAATGTATGGTTTTACTATGTAATAGTTTTTCTTAATTATCCAAAACTCTAAACTAAAATATCCTCAGGATTGTAAAAATGTGAATTCTAGTCTAAAGTCCCTAGATTTTTTAATGATTAAGGATGGGTAATTAAAATTATAATTCTAAATTAATCTTTGAAACATGTTGGTTTGGGAATGGATGTAACAGAACTATAAAACTGAGCAATGATACCACTTTTTTGTGTCTTTTGATCCTCTAATCATCATATTTTAAACCTGTAAAACTTTTATACAGTGAGAATAATGTAAAAAACCTAGGTTATGAAAAAGATCATGTGTATATGATGTCTCTAAAGTTGAGTATAATAGAACCCAATCCATTAACCATAATTCACAAATAAAACCTATAAAAGAACATATATAAGAAAATTATTGAAAGAATCAAATGGAAAACAAACAACATAATTATTAATGTGGATTAGAATAAATACAACTCCAAAAGGGGTAATTCAATAAAATACTTTATTAGGGAAAGTATGATGATTATAATCAAATTATAAATCATGATTCACATAGGTAATTATCCCATTATACCATTTTATAGTAGGACTCAGAAGTTAAAAATTGTTTCATTTCCTTTCTTAAGTTGTGTGAAATAATCCACCAAGTCTTAACCATTGGATGAGCTCCACCACATCCACTTTCTCATCTGGTGAAAAATATGTACTAATAGAAACTACACAAGTTTAACATTATATAACAATATGAAGAAACCTTATATAACCCTTTTTAAAACATAGGAAAACCCAAATATCATTAAAATTGACACTTATGAAAATACTTCTCATTTAATCATTTCACCCTACACAAATCATCATATAACGTTCAATTGTTCTACTTTCAGTCAGAATACATCTTATATTCCTTGTGATGCCTCATACCCGCACTCCCAGTTCTAGTTCTATAAACACATTCTTTACATACTAGTTTCAATACCAACTATAGATTCTCAATCATAACTATCCCATAATTACATGACTTAAAAAAAATATTTCCTTACATTCATTCCCAATACCTTTTAGGATTATAATTTTAGAGAATTATGAAACAAAATTAACTAAAAAACCCATGCTTTTAGTATCAATTGTATTTTTATGATTGTATAGGAAAATAATTAATCTATAGTGGTTATTCAATATCTTCCACAAATTCTCTATGTAATGACCCAAGATTTTAAAATATGGTTTCTCAATAATTAATTAAAACAAGTTCGATTGATTTCCCTAAACAAAACTACAAACTAAAATAACATCGTTATATGTTTAGACAATTAATGAATTAGCCATTGAATTCATAGGAATGAACAAGATAAAATTAATTGAAAAATATATTAATTTTAATATTTATATATATTAAGGTTATTTTTAAAAACATTTACTTAATTTTTATTTTGTTTGAGATTATATCTTTTATGTGAATTATTATTTTTTAAAATAAAACTTAGTATACTATTGTTAAATGATTATCTTAATAAAATAAAATATTGATTTATTATTTCCAACCTTATTGGTGTTTTATGGAAATTCAGACTATATAAATTCTAAATTTTAATTCCTTGGTGGATATGATAACATCACTCGTGTGTATGGAGGACTACCACCTTGCAAAGCGATGTGATTTTTTTTCATTAACACTTTGTATGAAAGTTAATAAATTTATTTTAATATATGTGATATAAATGAAAATTTTATCATATTAATGACATATTTATCATCCTAGAAATAAAATAATTTATTTTTTTAATATCATTCATGCGAACATGTGGACCACCACCTCTACAAAGTGATGTGATTATATTTCCATCCCCAAAATACATGGGTGATATATATAAGTGTATTTAATAAAATAATATGATATGTATTTCATGATTACTATTGTTTATATTATGTAATTATGACCTTTTTTTCATAGTCAAACTACCGAAGTTATTTTGGACTAATGAAACGAATATCGTCAAAACATCTAACATGAAATTAAATAATTATGTAATTATTATAACTTGGTGTAAAGTGATATAAAAGAATGATAAAATTTTAAAATATTATTAAGAAATTAAATAATTAATCTATGTTTATTATTTAGGGACATAAATAACAGATGTGTTGATTTGGACTTATATTAAGTAAATTCCTAACTTAAATTCAATTTTTTGAGTCAAACTTCTACTTCATCGATTATGTCCTTATATGATTTTATGTGAATGGAATTTTGATTACATTATGTTGTGTTTAAACTTGTTTTATGTATACTTATGTTTGAATTAAATAATTGATTCATTTTATTAACACTCACTTCTATGAAATGATATTTGTAAGAGACTTTCTTTAAAAATATTTTTTGAACTTCCTATTTCAGTTCTCTATAAAAATGTATAAACGAATGTTTTTTTAAATTATAAGGAATGATTATATTTTACTACCTTCATGATGCTTTAATGATTAAATGTTTCATTTATACATTTTCATATTTATTTTCAATGAAAATGGTTTCATCATTATGTGAGTAGTTTTTTGGATTTTAAAAGTGATATTTTAAATAAATGGGTATTTGATAGGAGAAAGTGTTTTAAACATTGGTTTAAAATATTTTTCAAAGGTTTTACTCATTATATGCTCATTAGATATTATTTTCTGTGGGTGTGCCCAGATAGCATCAGGTGAGCCCGTTATAGCGTATATGATGGGTGCGCCCAAATAGTGCTCTAATGAATTGGGTAGGGATTTTTTTATAGATAGAATTATATTGGAAAATGGACATATGTTAATAAATATTTGTAGGGGTTATTGTGAGGGTTATGTAAAAGTTTTAATATAATGTTGTCTTAAGGCATCGACATTGATTTGTTATGCTTGATAATGAGTTTTTAGAGAAATATTTTTATCACAAAAGGCAATATAATGATTATTTTTATGGAAAAAATTATTCTCTTCTTAGAAGAAAACAGATGTCTTTAAGAGAAGGTTTTTAATGGGTTTTCAGGTTTTTCACTCTAATAATAGATTTATTATTTTATGCTTCTTAATGTGATTTATTATTCTCTTCCTAAATTTTATAATGTTTTTCACAAGGTTTAAGGAAGAATAGGGATAGTGATGATGCCAGGATGAAAATTATGAAGGATTATCATGAAAAGAAACCAGGTTTTATTTTTAAAAAGATGTTTAGTGGGAAAAAATGGATACTGAGTATAAGTTTCCACTTGTAATGTATGGGTTTACTATGTAATAGTTTTTCATTATTCTCTAAAACTCTAAACTAAAAATATCCTCAGGATTGTAAGAATGTGAATTCTAGTCTAAAGTCACTAGATTATGTATTTATTAGAGATGGGTCATTATAATGATAATACTAAATCAAGACTTGAAACACGTTTTCTTGGGCATGGAAGTACCAAAACTCTATAAATAAGTTATGATACCACTTTTTTGGGTCTTCTGAACCTCTAATCACCATATTCTAAACCACTAAAAATTTTATACATTGAGAATAAAGTACAAAATGTAGGTTATGGAAATGATCATGTGTATATGATGTCTCTAAAATTGAGAATACTAGAACCCAATCCATTAACCATAATTCACACATAAAACTTATAAAAGAAAATATATAAGAAAATTATTGAAAGAAAGAAATAGAAAAGGAACAACATAATTATTAATGTGGTTAAAATAAATCCTACTTAAAATGGGTAATTCTATAAAATAATTTATTATGGAAAGGAATAGGATTATCCTAAAATTATAAATCATAACTCACATTGGAAATGATCCCATTATAATATTTTATAGTAGGACTCAGAAGGTAAAAATGGTTTCACTACCTTCCATAAGTTACGGGAAATAATCCACCAAGGATTGACCATTGGCTGAGCTCCAGCACATCAACTTTCTCATCTGGTTAACAATGTGTACTAATAGAAACTACATTAGTTTACCATTGTGTAACAATATAAAGAAACCTTATATAACCCTTTTGAAAACTTGGGAAACCACACGTATCTTTAAAATTTACCCTTATTAAAATCATTTTAATTTCTTTATTTTATCCTACAAGACTCATCATATAACATCCAATTGTTCTAATTTCACTCATAATAACTCTTATATTCCTTGTGATGGCTTAGACCTACACTCCCAGTTCCAGTTATATAAACACATAATTTAAATACTAGTTTCAATACCAACTGTAGATTCTCAAATATAACTATCCCATAATTACGTGACTTAAAAAATATTTCCTTACATACATTCTCAAGACCTTTTAGGATTACAATTTTAGGGAATTATGAAAAAAAATTAACTAAAAACCCCATGTTTTTTGTATCAATTGGAATTTTTTTCCGATTATATATAAAAACAATTAATCTATAGTTGGTGTTGAACATCTCACACAAATTCTCCATGTAACGACCTAAGATTTTAAAATATTTTTTGCTTATAATTAAGTAAAGCAAGTTTAATATCTTTCCCTAAATGCATCGATAAACTAAAATGAAATCGTGATATATTTAGACCATTAATGAACTATAAATTTAATTTGTAGGCATGAACATGATTAAAAGAATTGAAAAATATATTAATATATATATTTATATATATGAAGGTTATTTTTTAAAAATTGACTTATTTCATTATTATTTTTAAGATTCTTTCTTTTTATGTGAATTAATATTTTTTTAAATAAAACTTAGTATATTATTGTTAAATTATTATCTTAATAAAATAAAATATTGATTTATTATTTACAACCTTATTGGTGTTTTATGGAAATTAAAAATATAAATAACTAGTATTTTAAAAGGATATTTTCTTATAAATACAATTTCTCATTGTATTTTTTATTTTTATTTAAATTTTAAGATTAAAAATTATAGAAATTGAATTTTAAAAAATAAAATTCTTTTTTGATTTAGAATATAATAATTTTCTTAGTATAAAATTTGGGGTTTTTCCTAAAATAAATTATTTTTAGGTAAGTAGTGAAATATACTTATTTTTTCTAATACCATAAATATTTTAAAATTATGAGGTTTTTAAAACCTTTTTATTATAACAAAATATATATTTTTAATTCAAATAAATCATTTCAAAATACTATTTTATATTTATATAATCAATATATAACATTTTTAAAAATTTAATAATTTATGAAAACTATTTTTGGTATGTTTAATTAATTAAGTTTGAACATGGGAAAAATTAGGTTATGGATTTATTTTAATATAATAAAACTATTAATTGATCTATAATAACCTTTCTAATATTAATATAATCAATTTCATAGATAATATTTTCCTATGCATATACAATATACTTAAAAATGCATTTGTATTAAAAATGAGTTTTTACGTGTTACATGGAATAATGTTACGATTAATTTACCTATAAAAAGAAATTTAATTTGATAAAATTATTCTTATATTTGAGATAATAATTTTAATATTATTACATTTTACAATTTCATTCTTTGGTATAAAATTTGGATTATTAGGTTTATTGTTAATTACCACGATGATAAAGAAATAATTATTTAAATATAATTGTTTTATTAATATCAAGAAATTTCTATCAAATAAATTAAAATAAAATACTTTAAAACATTAATCAAAATTTTTTTATAAATAAATAAATATATATATATATACAATAATTTAATTTCTAATAAATAATAAATAATATTAATAATATATAATGGTATGATTTTCATTTTTCTACTAAAATAGTTTTCTACACTTTAACTGTTTTAATTTAAAAGTTAATTTTGTAATATTTAGAAATTAAACTAGATTAAATATAGGATAAATTTTCTTTTATGAAACATCTATATTTGGTAATATGGTATATGTAATATTTTTAATAAAACCTAAAATCACTTAGTTAAAAACTAGTTACCTAGGTTAAAAGTAAAAGAGTACAATGTAAAAACATAATCATAAAAACTCCATATCGTGTTTAAAATATGTGTGTAAATCCTTGTTTTAGTACTAATATAATCAAATACACAAAAAATATATTATTTATAAACTTTGGATCTATTAACCAATGAATATTTTAATGTTATCATGGAAATATAAAAGGTATTCCCAAAAGTTCCATTTTCTTCTCATATAAAAGGGGATCACATAAACCCCTCCATGGTTACACTTCCCATAAAGGTTTTACTTAAACCTTAGAAAAAATTGTTGTCCTAGAATTAATTTTATAATCCTTAATCCCATGGTCTATATAATTTAACTTAATGCCTTCACTTCTAAGGAAATATCTAAGAGAAGATTAAGTCTCCAACGTACTACCTTCTTCATAACATTCTGTCCTTAATCATTATCTTATAAATATATTATATAAATATAAATATAAATAAATTTGTATCAATATTATACTTAAAATTTTATTATATTAAAGTAATAACCTAGATTTATTCTTCTATATATTCTATGAAAAACAAAATCATAGTTAGTACATTGCGTGGACTAGCGCCACTACAAAGCGACGTATTCCACTTTTCATCATCACCATTCACAGCTAATAAAAATGATTAAAAAGATTAATTATTATGATATCTATAATATAAATATGATTCCGAAACATAAAATTGACACTCACCTTATTTCCGACACTTTCGTTGAGAAATGGAAATATTAATCATGCATTCATGCGAACTATCGCCTCCAAGAGAAATAAGTTTAATTTGTCATTACCACCCATCATAGTTAGACATAAAAAAATATTTAATATATAATATTATTCCTATAACAATATTATTTTTTTGGATATTATAAAAATATTTCACAATTCATTCTACCATGGTCAACATACATAAGGAGTTACAGAGAAATTGACTGAACAACTTCAAGTAACTGAACTAAGAAAGACCAATTTATTATAAATAAATAACACATGATACAAAAAGGAAACTAGAATCTAAAATATAGATGAATAGGGTTCTTGGGTTTATATCCAATAAACTTAATTTAATTATTTATTCATTTAAGAGCAGGGGCCGAACTATTTCAGACAAGTGGTAAGGGTTTCGTCTTAATTACTCTTCATTGAGAAATGTTTTAATATTATGCCCCAATTTATTGTTTTTATCATGTATATACTACATAAGAATTTATTTAGGAATAATACATGATTTAATTAAAGGGATTTATATATATATTTTATTTTCAAGATTACAATTACTTTTGATTCAAAAATTGTTATAGTTATAAGGGTTTCATCTCAAAATTTCCATCTTTGAGACACATTATTTTGCACTTAATTTATTTTAATTGGTTTTTATACTACCAATTAGATGTTTAATGTAAAATCCCACACCTCCTAATTGTCTTCATAAGTGACGAGTGTGTTACTTGGCCTTTGGTTTCATCCCCAAGACACCAAATCCTAGAAATAAATGCCAAGGTATTCATAAATAATTGGGGGATGATTTACCCTTATAAAGTAAAAAACCCAATAAAGATAACCAAACAACCAAACCAATATATGATTCACGATTTTACTAACATAAAACTCAATAAAACCAAACCAAACCAAACTATATCAGAGTAAAATGCATAAACCAAGGAAAAAACTAAAAGATAAAGAAGGCAACAACTTTGTTACTCCCCCACCTACTCCAAGATCTAACAAAATACCCATAACAAGGTATCAAGATGCATCACTAAAGAATAGGGATACCTTTCCATTATTTGTGTCTTGATATATCACATCTGTAAATGTACCAATGTACCCAATCATGGGGTGATTAAAAACATATTAGGAATTACCCAAGGCCTTCCCAATTCATGCCACTATGATAAAAATTGTTATCACAATTATATAAAACAGTTTAAAACATTTTAAAATAGTTTATATAAAATCTAATTTTTTAATAAAAATAGTTTTCCCTAGAAACCAGTTAAACAATTCTTTAAAACCATCTCTCAAACTCTATTTTGGATTACCCATTATATTTCCAAAAATTTAACAAAACCATAACTAAAGTGGTTTCCATTAAATCACACATCAATTAAATAAATTCAATCAATTTGAAATCAATCCTTCAAGTAATACACATGAGGAGTCTAGAGTGAAACCACCTACCTCCAAAAATTTGGAGAAAATGAATAATGAAACAAAAAATTTAAAAAAGTAGGATTAGATATTCTAGATCTAATCACAAACTATGATCTATCCATTTATCCAGTAAGAAAAATTCACAATTCCCATAATGGAACAAGGATTTATCCTTAGAAGATTGGATCTATGGTTTCATGAAAGAGAAAAAGGAAGAATTGAAGAAGAATAAGCACTTACCATTGAATCTATATATCCAACAAACGTTAAAATGCTTACAGATCTCTGTTGGACTCAAATGAATTGTATCTCATAGCTTGGTATATAAATTATTTTTGTTTTTAGATAATTAGGGGAAAATATGGGTTTAATTAATCAAAATGTGTTAGATCAAATTTTTTTTGAAGGGTTAACTATCGATCGCATGGTTACGTCACACATTTTGGTAAACTATGTGCCAATCGTGTAGTTGATACTATCTCATGCCAACACCCCCTCACAGTTGGCTCATATGGTTAAAAAACAAGCACTAAATATGTGTTATCCACTATTCCAAATGAAAATGGGCTTTCATGGTTTCTCCTAGGCACCCGCATATTTTTAAAATAATATGCGCTAATCATGCACCTTCTCAGTGACCCCTATTATCAATTACAAATTTTTTTGGAGGTGTTTCATAGTTTCTACAAATTGTTCCCAAATCATGAACCTCCATAAAATCCTCCAACTTATGTTAAAACCCCTCAAAATCTCCCTAAAATTAACTCAATCATTATATATAGTTAAAATAAATAAATAAATGGCCAATTATCTAAAACTAGGGGTACTACACTCTACCCACCATTTGTGTTACCATCCCCAGAATGTTGAAACCCAGTGTTATCTTGGAAGGGTTATGGACACTACTTCAACATTGCCTTTTCAATCTCCCAAGCTTCTCCCTAATTATAACAATGTTTCCATAAGACCTGCATTAGACCGATACTTTTTCCACACAAGAATTTCTCTTTTCTATTCACAATCTTAACTAGCACGTGAACTGAGGTAGAATTAATCTCTATGTAAACATGATCCCATCAAATTACATAGTTATGATTAGGTTGATACTTTTCCAATTGAGATACATGGAACAAATTATTTATTGAAATAAACCTTGGTGGTAGAGACAACTGATATGCCACCTCAACAACCTATTAAAGTATCTAAAAAGGGCCTATATATCAAGGAGTTAACTATCCATTATTATCAAAATTATGATTCCCATGTATTGTGGAGATTATTGAGAACACATTATCACTCACCTAAAATGAAAATGGTCATCGAAGATGGCCTGCACATGATCTATTATGAATCTAAGTTGTCTATATCCTCGTTCTAATCAACTGAATCATCCCCATTATCTTTTGCACAAGGCTTGTTCCAACAAGTGAATTATCACCAGTTTCCACTCAAAAAAGTGGAAAATGACAAGGATACCCAATAAATTCTTCCAAATGAGCCATATATATCGAGGAATAATAAATTTTTTTATATGAGAACTCCACTAATGTTATGTACTCCTCCCATGATCCACTAAAATCCATTACAAAATCCCGGGAAATTTATTTTAATATTTGTATCATCCTATTAGATTTTACATACATTTAAGAATGGAAAGGCATACTCATTATAAATTGTAATCGAAGGTATTGCGGCAAGGATTTTCAGAAATGATACCTATACCTCGTATCTCAGTCTGATACTATTGAAACTAGTACACCATGTATTTTTACGACTTATAAGATATAAAATTTTGAAGTCCCCCAAAATATGAGATTCATGAATAGGGATGAAATGGGTTGAATTTGTGAGCCGATACACTATCACCCATACGGAATCATGGTTCTGAACTGTCATTGGTAGACCTATTATAAAATCCATAGCCATCTGATCCCATTTCTGTATAAGAATCAGTAAAGACTACAACATATGCACTAGTTATTGGTGATCTTCTTTAACCTACTGATAGGTGAGGCATCTCATTAAAAACTTTACCACTCTTCTTTTCATGAAAACCCACCAAAATTTTACTTCTAGTGTCTTATAAATATTTCATATTATAGGATTAAGAACCCGTCTCAAATGGTGGTATGCATGAAAGAGTTGTTCCTAATAAGGCATCAATATGGACATTTAATCTCAAAACCAAAAAATTGATCTCCCATCCAGCTTCCATCCCTTAATGGTCTCCCAACAATTTTGTTTTAACCTCCTATCCACATATTCTGAATCAAATTTATATTCCTATCTAGCCTTATCAACCAATTTAAGAATAAAATAAACTAGAAATAAAACCACAATCATCACAATCCAAGTACATGATGACTATCGCCAACATCAACTACCATTGATCTAAATCCTATTTCACCAACTGACTATATGAATTTATGTTTAATGCATCCACCACAGAGTTCACTTTACCCATTATAAACATTATTTCAAAGTTAAACATTTGAAGATAATCCATCCATCTTCATTGTCTCTGATTCAAATCTCTTTGTGAGAAAATGTGTTTCAAATGCTTATGATTTATAAACACCATGAAATTATCACTAAAAATATAACGATGCCAAGTCTCCAAGTCATAGACTATAGTAGAAAATTCAAAATCATGTGTTGGGTAATTCTTATCACGAAACCTTAACTTCCTTGAGTGATAAGAAACCACATGATGTTTATGTATGAGAACACAACCCTACCCAGATCCTAAAGCATCATAATACATCACATATACTTGTCATAATTTTGACAATATCAAGATTAGTGCTGATGTAATATTAACTTTATGTTTTTAAAAAGACTGGTGAAATTGAATCTTCAATTGAAATGAAACATTTTTTAATTATCAAAGATGTAATTTGGGAATCTAGTTATGAAAAGTCATGAAACAAATGACGATAATAACTATACAAGAAAAGGAAACACTATATGTTAGACATTCTTTTCATGCTTCCAAGATATTACAACCTCTATCACTTATGGATCCACAAAAAACATTTTTATTGAAAAATGTCCATGGAAATTTACCTATTGTATCTAAATGTGACACTTTAAAATTATGAAATATAGAATATGATCTCACAAGATACCCAACATTATCACCAAGTACTTCCCATGATCAACCTTTTTCCTAGAATACACTAATATGTCATCCACAAACCCCACAAAAAAAGAATCCAAATAAATTTGAAATATCCAATTCATCAATTCCATAAAGATAGCTGGTGAATTTTATAACCTAAATTCATAACAATGAACTCATAATTCCCATATCTTATTTTGAAATCTTTATTAAAAATATCCTTTTTTGAATCTATATTTGTTGATATCCTCAACTCAATTAAATTTTAAAGAACCACTAGGATCCCTACAATTGATCAAATATTTCATCAATTCATGGAAGAGGATACTGATTCTTTGTCCTAACAAGATTATTCTTACAATAATCTAAATAAAGTTGAAGAGTTTTATCCACCATTTTCACAAACAAAAGAAATGTTATCCATAGAGTCGTACTAGTCTGAATGAACACTTTACATTCCAAATCTTCAGACTAGACTTTAAATTAACAAAATTTTATTGGTTCCATTCTATAATATGAAAGTGAGATAGGACTGGTCCCTGGTAAAAGGTCAATCGTAAACTACACTTCTCATATGAGTGGTAACCCTGAGAAATTATCAGGAAAAGCATTAGGAAATTGATAAAAAAATTTGGAAAATTGTTTTTCTCAATATCATATACAGATTCCAAGTTCATGGATGCCAACTAATACGAGATAGTTCCAACAACTGGTGCCAAAAATCATACTCCACTTTCCTTCACATTTCAATCTCCTCTAAAGTGATTCTTGATGACATAATCAATTGTACAACTAAACCTTCGGGTTTAACATTTAGTGAGGGATTTGAACACAATCATGTAATCCATATATATGATTATTTCATATAAATCCATCTTAGTCATAGAGAAATCCCAAATCAATTCAGCCCCATAAATACTTATAGAACATGCTTTTCCCATAAATTCTCAAGATTATTTTTGCCCAAGAGGTTTTTGATTTTCCAAAACATAAGGCATAACCTCAATATAAAAACCCATATGATCAATAACATGGGAATAAATAAATTAATGGGAAGCCCCCATATCAATTTTTTTTCATTAGTTCAGAATTCAAAAGAATCATACTTCTGATCGTCGAAGGTCCATATTGATCATCCATGATCATTTTCTATTTTATATATAATTGATTACTCACTCAACTTTTCTCTTGATTACCCTATTGAGATTTCACTAATTGAGGATTCATTGTATTCCTAGATTCACTGTGGTTTCCTCAGTTTTTTCAATGAAAGATATTATACTATCCTCATCTCATCGATTCATACAATTTTGAAAAAACACGAGATGTGTCTCTAGAACTTGACATCATCGCCCTACAACAATAAAGCTAAGGATGTATATTTTGATTGAAATTGTGACATGATATATGTGGAATAGTAAAATATCATTTCATATGCTCAAAAGAACACACTAAAACATCTAATATTACTCTTCAGTTTTGGAGAAATATTCACTAATCTTTTCATCTAATTTTGATTCAGACAACCACCAAAACAATTGATGACCCTCTTCCACTTATTCTCAGCATTAGTGTTACCACCAATCCCCATAGGTATCGATATACTTCCTCCAATCATTTTAACTGATATGTATCTTTCTATTACCATCTCTCTATTAAATATCTCTTTATAATATGATATACATGAATTATTTTTTGGTTAATATTTAACCTCATTCCCGATTTAAAAACACGTTCTTTCAAGGAATCACTTCAAGAAACTTATGGTGAAAGGATGACTAAATTGAAGAATTTAACCACATACTATATCATTGTGATGTTATATTTCTTAAAAATGAATAAGTTCATTGTTCTTTAAATTCATAAAGTATGAGGATATATATTTTTTTGAAAAATTATTGAAAATAATCCCATGTCATGCCTTGGTCTGATTTATTCTAAACTGCTAAGTCCCACCATTGGAAAACAAGATCTTCTAGCATGTATGTTTCCAAATTCACCTTCAGATCAGCTGGTTTTCTAAGGAAATTGAAGATTTGATTCATCCTATTCATCCACACTTATGCTTTTTCGGTTCTGAATCAACTTGAAATATGGGTGGATTCTACTTCTGGAATTAAACATAATGATCCACTTTCCTGGGTTCATACCTTTTGTTACCTATATCCACATCCTGAAAATCCTAAACAATACACTAAACCAACTATTTTTTCACCCATGGATCTAGTGCAACCACATTCTAAACTTCCTTTTCCAGTTGTTTTCTATGATTCCTACTAGTTTCCATTTTTTATAACCAAAAGAAAACTCAATATAATCCCCCTCAATATCAATTGAAGGCTTCACAATTTAAAATTTACCACGTCAGGGATATCATAAAAAGGATTTCCAAAATTCATCATTTTCCTCTATCAAACAATTTTTTAAAATTCCACTATGCCTTTTGAAAATCAAACCATTTTAACCTATTTCCAAAAATCAACACATTTTCACCAAATCATAAAGCATTACTCAAAATGAATTTTACACACCTAGTAGAATGTAATTACTATAAATGCATGTCATTATCTTCTCATCGACTAAAACCATGATGATGAGGTTGTAACTCCTAGAAGTTTCTCAAAACACTTATGTACCCAAACACTACGGTAACTTGAGGTTCAACATAAATAGGTTAGTTACTCCTATTTATGTAATAAATTTCATGTTTCGATGGTCCAACTCCTTATTATCCTCCCAATAGATAGTCTGATAGTACTACCATATCAAGGAGTAAACAAGCTGATACTATTTTTCCCAAAATGAATGATAGAATGACCAATACTGATACCATTAATTACATCCTAACCCTATTCATTGGATTGATAAGTGACAGGTGTGTTAATACAATTTAGGTGACATACCCAAGACACCAAAGGCTAGAAATAAATGAAAAGGGCTTTAAAAGCAATTTGGTAATGACTTTCCCATTGAAAATAAAATAATAAAATATGATAAAAAACAAGAAAACACTATTTGATACAGGAGTATACCAAAATAAAACTCAAGAAAACCAAAATAAACCAAACTATATCAGAGTATAATATGGAAACCAAGATAAATGAAGACAAATACAGGGAATAAAAAAACTCAAAAACTTCCCACTTTGTCCAAGATCCAACCAAATTCCCAACCCAAGGTATCAAGATGCATCACTAAATAACAAGGATACCTTTCTTATACCTGTATCTCGATATATCACATATAAAAATGAACCAATGTTCCCAAAAATGGGTTGGGTATAAAATTCATTGTGATTTTTCCAATGACTTCCCCACTCATTCCACTAGAATATAACATGTTATCATATTTCTATCAAATATTTTAAACCAATTTAAAATGGATTACTTCAAAGCGAAAACCATTTCCAATAAAAAATGTTTTCCAGGGAAATAAATCAAAAAATTCTTTAAATCCATTTATCAAAAATCATTTTGGATTACCCATTACATTTCCACACATCCCAACAACCACACATTTATGAAAACCATGGACCTCCATGTACTCATAAGTGGTGAGTCACCCTTTCACTAAGCCATCACTTGGAGAAACATTTTTATTGGGGAAACTTCACTCCCTTATCCATCCAAAATCCACATAAAAATACAAAAAACATATATTATAAAACCCATATCAAGAAATTTTAATTTAAAATTTATTTTATTGAGAACATTTTTACACAAAAATTTCCATGAATAAAAAAAACCATATTTTAAAATAAATATTTTTAAATCATGAAACAAATAACTTTCTATAAAACCAACCAATTTCCACAATTTCAAAAAACTAACACTAAAGATTTTTCCATTAAATCACTCATCAATTTAAGAAACTCAATAAATTTAAAATAAACCCTTAAAGTACCAAGAAAGAGGAGTTGAGAGTGAATCCACCTACCTCTAAAGCTTTGGTGAAAGAGAATAACAGAACAACAACTTCAAAAAAACCGAATTTGGTTTTTCTAGATTCAATCACTAACTTTGTTCCCTTACATAGATACAATAATAAAACATCATAATTACCATCATGGAAGAAGGATCTATCCCCAGTGGATTAGATCTAATGTTTTTAGGGATAGAATAAAGAATAATATGAGAAGTTTGACCAAGAGAAAGTAATTACTTGTGAATCTAGATCTCCAACATCCTTTAAAGAACTTATGAATCACTCCTAGAACAGAATTAATTGTCTCTCACACCTTGGGAGAAAAATTAATTTCTGTTATGGGAGGATTAAGGAAAAACCATTCCTTAAATGAATCAAAATGAATTAGATCCACAATTTTAATAGGTCCAACTTTACACCACCTGGTTAGGAAACATAGTTTGGAAAACCATGCACCAACCATGTGGTTGATAATGTCTCATTCCAACACAATATATGGTTAGATCTCATAGTCATACAAACTATTTTCTAACCGTATGTTATCCACTATCCCAAAATACTATTGGCTCAGGCAATTTCTCCAAGGAATCCTCACTGTTTGGCCAATCCAAGCACAAATTGTGTGCAAACGCAGTGACCTTTGTTCTTATTTACATGGTTTCTTGTAGGTGTTTCACAATTTCAACTAACTATGATGATGTTATACACCTCCATTAATGCCTCCATAAAGTTTCAAAACCCTCAGAACATTCTGAAACTTAACCCAGTCACTATACATACTTAAAATAAATAAATAAAGGTCCAAGTACTTGAATTCAGGTGTTATAAATTTAATATCATTGATTATATTTATTCATTGTATTTTAACTTCATAATCAAATTTAATGACCCAACTGTTATAAATGAAAATTCCCTTTTGATTTAATTAAATGTCTTATTTTGTAAAATTGATATAGAAAAAACATGGAATTCATTTGTTTTATAATATCTAATTGGATTTAAATGACCTTTAAGTATCATTACCATAGATAATATAGTCGTTGAACAACGATCACATGACTACTATTAACATAGGGTTTTAACAAATCCTTTTGACAAAGAAAAAGTAGATGATGGCCTCAACCAGTAGGATCTTTCCTTATGAATCACTTTAATGAAAGCTTCTAAGAGAGATAACATTTCTACGATTTTTCCTAGATCAATCCCAAGATGAGATCCAACAACCTAAGCATGAGGGAAACCATTTACAGGAGAAGTTAAAGCTCATTGAGATCACAACCCAAACCATGTCCATTGAATGACCCCATGAAATCCTCACCATCAAACACCTTACTCTTAGGGTGTATGTCGGTGTAATAAAGTGATATGTATCAAGAACCTAACATTATGATTGTGCATATTATTTTTTTATATAATAATGAATATACTTTTAGTTTATTACTATTTTCAATGCACAAATAGTATTTTTGGTTAACAATCAAATTGAATTAAGAAATATATTTTGATGAATTAAAATATAATATTTTAATAAAATATTATTATTAAATTACTTTTATTAAATATAAATGTTCATATAATTTTTATGAGGCAAAATGTAATTTTTATTTAGGTTTAAAAACTATAATTGTCAAAACCCATCAAATTTCAATAAATATTGGTTTTTATTTTAAAAGTGAAAATTGAAATACTTAGAAAACTATTTTAATAAAATTAATATTATTTGAAGAGTCAGAACATCGAAATTATCAAATGGTGATTTTTTCTTAATTTTCCGAGAGAATCGAATTTTTGTTTAAAAACTAAATACCATATAAATACATAGAATGTTTTATGACATCATAATGGACCAATAGTAAATTAATAAACCCTATCAAAGGTATATTCAGCCAAAAATAAGTTTTAATTTAAAATAATGCGATTTTATATTTTTGTGACTTATTTAATAAATCCTTAGTGAATTCCCTAAAATGTATAATATATTTTATGATTTTAAGGTCATTTCATTAAAAATGTGACTCAACTCCACACAATCAAGGATAATATTTTAATATCCTCATCCCATGGAATTATAAAATAAATTTTTACACTCTTATTTGGCCAAAAAAACATGGGGAAAACCATGTGAAGTTTTTTGGTTTTGAATATTTAATTATATAAATTCCAAAACCTATGTTTGTGAAATATTAATGAATCCCCCTTTCATTTCTTATATAAACCCACCCAATATCCCACTTCTATTCATTAAAAATACTTGGATCACGTCCTTAATCTGTCCTCCCCACTCCATAATCCTCCCAAGTTACCCTAATTTCTCAATAGTCCACTGTTCAAGCTTTTGATATCACACACTCAAGTAAGGGCTCCTTCTATTATCATTTTTATCCAAGTTTCCATATATTTTTACACCCTTTTATTTTTATTTAAAAATTATGGGGAATATTTTATCACCTCCCCCATACTTTCCTTATTACTTTTAAATGATTATATACCCCCTATCTCTCATTAATCCCTCCCATGTACACCTGTTACCATGCTGAAATTTCGTAAAAGTTATTCGATTTCTCCTCTTTCTTCAAGTTTATTTATTATGTTACACCTTATATTTCCAAATTATTTACTTTGGTAAATGTATTTATATGATCCTATTACTTTCCTTTTCATTTATAAATTATGACAGACCCGTTTCTTTCTCATCAACCCTTTTTATGACTTTTTATGCCATGTCGTTATGCTATCGAAATTGTACCACAAATTTCCTTTCCAAAACAATCGTGTAGTGAATACTATACCCATTACTCTATCAAGGGTGTTAAATTTTATACACATATACCTTTTTATTGAGTAATTATATGTATTTATTGAAAACCCATTTATTTTGGAATAAATTATGACTTTGAATGAATTCATACTTTATGATATATGTGGCACACTTAAGAACGAGAATGAAATGAAAGTGACGGGTACGCCTAGAATTATATACCACTCCAATGCATTGGTTAATGTTTAGTATCATGATATTTATATTTGGGGTAGGGTTTTTCCTGATTTATTTATGTGACTTTTTACACTATGACGTCTTGGTAGTTTATCCTTGACCTACGATGCAATGTTTTAAGTTGTTGCCACATTTCCATGTTATGATTATCATTCTATATCATGACTTTATGTTCATGTTTTTTTATACTCCATTGATATTAATATTTTCTAACATGTGTTGTCTTCCTCATTTTATTCCATGTTTATTCCCTTACTGGGCTTTATAGCTCAACCCTTTCTTAGGTACATCCTCAGGTTATCCCATGCAATGTTAAGTACGAAGGAATGTTGTGGTCATGTAAAAGAAGTTTAAAAATAAAAATGTTGTATTTAATGTTACAAGTTTAGATGTATTTTACCTAATTCAAAAATACACCAGGATTACCAATATTTTGGGTTGTATTAAGGGTAATTTTATGTAATTAAATCATGAATGAATGTAATTAAAAGAATAGTCTTATTATAGTTGGTATGAGAGGAAGGTTTAGTGATTTTTGGGTTTAGGATTATAAAACTCTAGTGAATTCCTTAGGGATAAGACTAATTATAATAAAAACATCCCTAAATCTTGGTGATTATATAGTAATTGGTTTATCAAGAAAATACATCCCTTTTTAGATATGAAAAAGTGGATGTAGCTCTATCACAGATGTATCTAGGGGTAAAAAAATACCACTTTGAGCTAGAATTAAATAAGGACTGGAGAACGTCAATTGTCCTTGAATAACTCCTTGTTTGAAACTCCTCAGGGATATACTTTGATAAATTCATTATATTACTATTAAACATTATTAATTGAACAAAAAAATGCCACAAGATTATACATTAGGAAATAAATCATGGTAAACTTAGATTGAAAACTTGAAATTCATTAGTTAAGAAAATAAATGTAATTTATAATTTATCCCTTTAATTTTATTGGATTCCCCTTTATGTGTTTAATAGTTAAAAATAATTACCCTAATTCTCCTTTTATTCTATCCAAATTCCATTAATAGGAGGAATCAGGCTAACAACTAATGTGAAGATCAATTTAATGAATTCCCGAATGAGATGCCCAGTCCTATGGGAGAGGGAATCACAAACTTTGTCATAAAAATCTCTTAGTTAACTAAAGTTTTCAATAGAAACCTAGATCAAAAGGAACTTCCAACACCCCCCTAAGAAATAAAAATCCAAAATTAGAAGCTTCATGAGAAAAAATGCATTCTACTTTCAATGGATCATGTGATCCCTCAATAACCGAACAATGGATCAAATCCATTGAGAAGATCCTATCCATAATTCAATGATCCAAACAAGACAAGGTTCTTTTGGCTGCTTATCATATGGAGAGTGAAGCTGATCAATGGTGGACATTGATAAAAAATACAAATCATGAGGAAGAGATCAAGGTGATGGGATGGAATGATTTCTAAAAAATGATTTTTGATAAATATTTTCCTCATACCTGATAACAAAATATGGAAAGGGATTTTCTTTCCCTTAAGAAAAAAGTTGATTAGTCCATTTGATCATATGAGGAAAACTTCACATGTCTTGCACAATATGCCTTTAGATTTGTCGTTACCCCAAATTGAAGGTTGATTGCTTCTTTGGTGGGCTAAAAACTATCCTATGGAAGGCCCTGGTGATCCGTGACTTTGATAGATATAATAAAATTCTCCAATGTGCCCTCTAAGTAGAAATGGAGATTAGTGAATATCTGGGGTATCATGAGGATAATAAGTGGAAGGTGGAGTCAAATTCTGTTGGTTTGATGGAGAGATCTAATAGTGCCAAGAAATTTCAACACCCCACTTTCTAAAGGTACAGAAAGAAGAACCCTGGAAATTGCCTGAAGGGGATGAGGAAATACCTTTGGTGTAGGAAGGAAGGGAACATAGCTAGTGAATATTGACTAGAAAAATAATCTACTATGATGGAGGAAAGGAATGCACTAGTACACCCTTAGTGCATTGTTCATTTCTACAATTGTAAGGAACCATGCCTTTTCTCAAACCAATGCACTAAGCCAAGGGTTTTCGGAGGAAATAAAAAACCCCCAAGCTAGTAAGGGATAGCTTTTTTCCATCAGTACCACTGAAGTGAATCCCAAAAATGAAGTGGTGATAAGTACTCTTTTTATTAATACAAATATAGAGAATGTACTTTTTTATTATAGTTATATTCATTCTTTTATATCTTGAATGTTCAATAGAATAATCTAAACACCACCACAAAGCATGGAAGTAGAGAAGTCGATGAAAAAAACAAATGGGGAAATTATATAATCCCATGTATATAACTCCTCCCATATCACAATTTTTGGATTGAACTTCTCAGAGAACCTTTTCAAACTTCACTTTATGTAATTTGAGGAAATTATTGGCATGTATTGCCTTTCCCTATATAAAGCCAACATAAATTTTTTTGAGAGGGAAATCACTCTCCATATGGAAAATCAACCCATGATTCTATACAAGTGAAATGAGTAGGAGGAATATTATTTATCACCATCATCCCAAGCATGGATATTACTACAATATGATCTTGCATATCTTCCTCAAATGATCAAGTATAAGCAAGGAACCATCCTTGAAAACATGCCTATTGTCATAGAATTCATTTATGTGTTTCATGAGGAATTTCCTAGTCTTCCTTCTAGAAGAGATGTTGAATTCTAAATTGATCTTATACCTGAGGTGTTTTCAATATCCAAGAATCCATATAGAATGGTTGTTATGGAAATTGAGTAGATAAAGAAACAACTATAAGAGAATCCTAATAAAGGGTTTATACGCCCAAGTCCTTCACCATGGGGTGAACTAGTCCTCTTTGTCAAGAAGAACGATGGGTCAATGAACCTTTGTATTGATTATCACGAGCTCAAAAAAATCACAATAATGAACAAGTATCTTTTTCCATGAAATGATGGATTGTTCTATTGGATACAAGGAGAATAATACTTCTCAAAGTTTGATATTTAGTCGGGATATTACCATGTAAGGGTGACGAAGGAGGATATTCTGAAGAATATTTTTTGTACAAGGTACGGGCATTATGAGTTCATAGTAATGTCATTCAGACTCACTAATTCACCAACAATCTTCACATAATTGATGAATAAAGTATTTAGATATTACCTCAAAAAAATTTGGTAGTCATTATTGATGATATTAAAATATACACTAAAAGTATGAAGGATCACGAGGAGTATTTAATTACTATTCTAAAGACCTTGCGAAAGGAAAATATTTATTCCAAGTATAGAAAATGTGAGTTATGGTTGAAGGAATTGTCTTTCTTGGGGAATATCATCACAAGAAATGGTATATCTATAGACCCTTCAAATATTGAGGCAATTAAAGGATGGATGAGGCCAAAATATATTATAGATATCTGTAGTTTCCTTGGATTAGCTAGGTATTATCATCTATTTGTGAGAAATTTCTCACGATTATCAAACCCTCTAACCAAGATAACTCAGAATTGAGTCAAGTTTTCATGGAATGATGAATGCGAAGAGAGATTTAAGGAGTTTAAAAGGAGTATTATCACTATAATAGTTCTCACACTACTTAAAGTGGATAGATTTTTATGGTATTTAGTGGTTCTTTGAAGAAGGGCCTAAGATGGGTGTTGATACAAAATGATAAAGTCATTGTCTATGCTTCAAGGAAGTAAAAAGTTCATGAGAAGAACTTGGAGTTGGGTTTAGTGATCTTCACTTTGAAAATTTGGTGACATTACCTCATTTTGGTGAAGTGTGAAATACATATGGACCAAAAAATCCTCATGTATATATTCACACAAAAAGAGTTGAATATGCACCAATAAAGATAGTTAGAGTTAAGAAAAGACTATGGATGCTAAATTAACAACCATCTAGGGAAAATGAATAATGTGGAAGATTTTCTAAGTAGAAAGGATCCAAAAAATCTTTCATTGATTATAATTGAGAGGGATACAATATTTTTAGACATGAAGAGGATGTACAAGGGAATAAAAAAAAGGAAGGAACATGATCAATCCTTTCACAAATGATTGCTCAACTATATCTTATAGAGAGGTTAAAAAATTATCAAAGATATGATGTGATAATTCAAAAGAAATTGAAAACTATTAGAAAAGGGAAACCCTCAGTGTTCAATATTAATAAAGAAGGTGTTGAAAGATTTGGGTCAAGACTATGTGTACCATCAAATCACAAGTTACAGAAGGAGATATTGGATGATTCACATAACTCAACCTTCTCTACCCACCCTGGAAATAAAATGATGTATTGGGATCTTTAAGAATACTATTTTTGGAACAATATAAAGGAGTAGATTATAGAATATACATCAATATCTCTCATATGTGATCAAGTGAAGGAGGAAATGAAAAAATTCAAGGGGATAATGTAGCCAATACCCATACTTAAAATGTAAATGGGAAAAAATTTCCATGGACTTTGTCACCAGGATTAAAAATAAATATAGAGGAAACAATACTATCTAGGTTGTAGTTTATTGTCTTACAAATACTACACACTTCATTGAGATTTGATAGGATTTCTCATTGGATCAACTTTCACAAATATACATTAGAGAAGTGGTGAGGCTACATGGTGTACCACTATCGATTGTATCCGATCGAGATCTAAGATTCACCTCTATGTTATGTAAGAATCTATAACATGCTCTGAACACTATGTTAAACTTACAAACAGCCTATCACCCTCAAACTGATGGCTAATCTGAGCAGACTATCTAGACACTTGAGGACATGTTGAGAGTATGCTCAATGGACTTCAAAAGAGGATGGTATCAACATATTCTTCTTGTTTATTTATTTTACAACAATAGTTTCCACTCAAGAATCAACACGTCTCCCTATGAATCCATTTATGGGAAGAGGTGAAGAACACTTGCTTGCTGGGATAAAGTTAGGGAATGAAAACTGCAATGTCCTGAAATGGTAGAGGAAATACCAGAGAAGGTGAAGACCATTCTACAACACATCAAGGCTGCTCAGAACCAATAGAAATGTTATTCTGACAATCTTCAATAAAACCTAGAGTTTGATTTTAGAGACATGTTTTTCATCCAAATATCTCAATGGAATAGATAAATGATATTTGGGAAGA
This sequence comes from Viscum album, assembly GCA_963277665.1. Taxonomy (NCBI): domain Eukaryota; kingdom Viridiplantae; phylum Streptophyta; class Magnoliopsida; order Santalales; family Viscaceae; genus Viscum; species Viscum album. Next base: position 283,678,805 of record OY728120.1, on the reverse strand, counting down.
ATGTAAGACTTAGTCTGAGGTACATTGACCCTTTTGATATCCTTGATCGCATTAGATCAGTGGCCTACCGACTAGACCTCCAACCTAACATATACCAATTAAATGATGTATTACATGTATCCCTATTGATAAATTACATAACACAACCTCTCATGTACTCAATCTAGAGGTGGTACCATTGGAGAATGACCCCTCTTATGAGGATAAGCCAGTGAGGATCTTAGAACAAAAAGACAAAGATTTATAGAATAAGACAATGAACATGGTCAAAGTGTTGTAGGGAAACCAAAAGTTTGAAGAAGAAATATGGGAACTAGAGGAGTTTGTGAAATAGAGTTACCCTCATCTCTTTTAATGTTGGAAAAGAAAAAATTTTGGGCAAAATTTCTTACAAGGGAATATTGTAAAGACCCAAATAGTTATAAATGAATTTTACTTCTTGATTTAAATAAATTTCTTGTTTTTGTAAAATGGATATAGAAAACACATGCACTAAATTGATTTTTTATATCCAATTGGATTTAAATGAATTTTAATTTTCATTACCATTGATAGTATAACCATTAAATATTGATCACATGACTAGTATAAATATAAGGTTTTAACAAATCTTTTTGACACTGACAAAGGAGGTGATGGCCTCAACTAGTAGGATTGTTCCCTATGAAGCACATTTATTGGAGCATCTGAGGGAGATATAATTTATAACCTTTTACATAGACCAATCCCAAGATGAGATTCAATAATTTAAGCATGATAAAAACCATTTATGGGAGAATTTCAATCTCATCGAGATCACGACGCAAACCATGTTCACCGAACGACCCCATGAAAGCCCCAACATCGCACAACTTACTATTAGGGTGTATACTAATGTAATAAAGGTATATGTATTAATACCCTATAATTTATTATGCACCTTATTTTTTTTATAGAACAATGAATATGCTTCTATTTTATTATTATCTTTAAAGAACAAATAATATTTTTGTTTAAAATTAACATTTAATTAAGAAAACTATTTTGATGAATTAATAAAAAATATTTTAGTAAAATATTAATATTAAATTTATTTTATTAAATATGAATTATAATATAATTTTTATGAGGCCAAATATAATTTTTATTAAGTTTTAAAAATTATTTTTGTCAAAACCTTTCAATTTTCAATAAATATTAGTTTTTATTTTAACAGTGATAATGGAAATATTTAGAAAATTATTTGGATAAAATTAATATTATTTTTGGAATTAGGATGTTGAAATTATCCAATGGTTAGTTTTTCATAATTTTCTAAGATAGTCGATTTTTTGTGTAAAAATTAATTACTATATTAATATATAGCGTGTTTTATGAAATCATAATGGCCCAATAGTGATGTAATAAACACTGTAAATGGGATATTCGGCCAAAAATAAATTTTACCTTTAAAATAATGTGATTTTAGATTTCCTTCTCTTATTTTATAAAGCCTTCATGAATCCTCTAAAATGTAAAATATATTTTATGATTTTAAGTTCATTTATTTAATAATGTGACTCACCTCAACATTAGAAAGACTAATATTTTCATCTCTTAGGCTGATGGAATTTTAAAATATTTCTTTCCAATTCTATTTGAAAAAAACATGGCCAAAAACCATGGTATGGTTTGTGGTTTTGAATATTTATATATATAGATTTCAAAACCTATGTTTGTGAAATATTAAAGAATTCCCCTCTTATCTCCTATATAAACCCACCCAAGCTCCCACATATCTTTAATAAAAAACCTTGGAGCACGTCCGTACTCTATTCTCCCCTCTATATAATCCTCCCATGACACCCTATTCTCTAAAAAATCCCCTTTTCATGATTTTGAAGTCACACACTCAAGTAAGGGTTCCTTCTATTCTCATTTTTATCCAAGTTTCCTTATTTTTTAACAACCTTTTATTTTTACTTAAAAATGATTGGGTACATTTTAACACCTCCCCCATACCACCCTTATTATTTTTTTAATGATGATACACCCCTTATATCTAATTAATCGATCCCATGTACACCTATTACTATGAAGAAATTCCATAAGAGTTATTCCGTTTCTCCTCTTTCTTCAAGTTTTATTATTATTATATTATGACTTCTATTTCAAAATTAATTATGTTGGGACATGTATTTATATGACCATATTACTTTAATTTTCATGTATATATGAATAGATACTTCTTTCTCTCTCATAAAACCGTTTTATAAATTTTTATTCCACCCCATTATGCTGTTGAAATTGCACCAGGAATTTACTTTCCAAAACAATCATGTAGTAAATACCATACCCATTCCTCATTCAAGAGTGTTCACTTTTATACACATATAAATTTTAATTGAGGAATTAAATGTATTTATTCCAAACCACTTGACCGTGGAATAGATTATGATGATAAATGAATATGTGCTTTATGGATCTATGTGGAACACTTAATAATGAGAATGAAATGAAAATAATGGGGGACGTCCAAAATTATATAGCACTCCAATTCATTCGGTAATGTTTAGTATCATGATATTTATTGTTTGAATAGGGGTTTACCAGATTCTTTTATGATAATTTTTCCACTATTTTGTGTTGGAAGGTTAGGCTTTACCTATGATGCAATGTTTTGAGTTGTTGCCACATTTCCATGTTATGATTATAATTCTATATCATGCCTTTATGTTCATGTTTCTTTTATTCTCCATTGATATGACTATTTTCTAGTATGTGTTGTCTTAATCATGTTATTCCATGTTTATTCAATTTCTGGTATTTATCGCTCACCCCTTTCTTATGTACATCCTCAGGTTATCCCATGAAATGTTAAGTACAAAGGAATATTGTGGTCATGTAAAAGAATTTTTCAATAAAGATATTGTATTTCATGATTCATGTTGATATGTAATGTACCTAATTCCAAAAGACGCTAGACTTAACAATATTTATGGTTTTATTAAGTTTACTTATTTGTAATTAAACCATGTATGAATGTAATAAATATAACAACGTTTTTATATCAAGCTCTATCTATCCCTCTCTTTCAATTGTTTTTATTAGAATATTTCTTAGGATTTAGAGGTATATTGTCTCAATTTTAAACCACTAAAACTTATTTCTTATTATACACAATGATTTTTTATAATGCTGTCTCTACTTCCACTTAATATTTTTTAAATCATGATTCAATTATATTTTATGATATTAAACATTCTATTGAAAGTTATTTCTCTCCGGGGGTATTAAATCAAAAATTTCAAATAGTGTAAGGGTTTTCATCTTGAATTCCTCTCTTTGTGACATGTCTCATTTTATGCACCATGATTCCTTTGGTATTGTTTAAATTTTATTTATCATACCATGAATGGTTATAATTTATTAATTTGTAATTAAAGGGATACACTAAGCCAATTAATGTTCTTTTCTTTAAATGGGATTTGAATAAAGTGTTATCTCAATTGTAAGGGATATTTTGAACCTCCTTTGTGTCTTTTCAGTTACAAAATATATTCCCTTTTCTCTATTTTATTTAATATTATTATCAAGTAATTATTCTGTTTTTTTAAAGATATTTCCCTTAAAAATATAATTAATTAAATATCTCTTTCATTAGTGGGACTATACATATTTTTAGATCCTTTTAAAGTTCCCACTTTTATATAAACCTAGTTTAAGGTAACTTTACTATTAATTGTCTCATGTAAGGAATCACTCCCATAAAGTATTTTTAAATCATGAATCGATTCATAAAACCCTCATTATTTAATTTAGAACCCTATGGGTTAAATTTTAGTTTTATAAAAAATAAAAAGGTGTTTTCTTCTTTAAAATGATCATTTAATTATTTCATAAAGCACCACACAATTGGTTAATTTTTTTTCTTTATTCTCCAAAACCTTTCTCATAAATTTAATAAAAAAATAACTAACATGGTTAAACCTAACCCATCACTCAAGTCGACAAGCCATATGGACGGAAGCATGTTCTTGATCACCATGGGATGGCGGAAAATAATGAGCATAGCCAACTATAGCTTGGGAGCAATTTCTCCATTAGTAAAACAAAATGACCTTTACATGAAATGGGATGGACACATGAATACAATTAGATTAAATAGTATAAAATGGAACATCGAAAGTATATAAGAAATACTATAAAGATACCATAAATAATAATGGCCTTCATAGGAAAAACATTCCATAAAGGACATGTACATGGTATCTCAAATCAAAAATACAAAAATTAAAAGAGAAAGGGGGAAAATATTAGAAAAGTACTATACATACATCCCAAAAGATTCAAAATTGAAAAAATGACTCTACATGAGCAAAACCTTGTGAGACTATATCTCCTCCATAAAACACTAGACATCAGTAATCAAGAAGCTCCACCCTAGTACATGGTGCCCTCTCCATTACCTATGTGCTGAAAAAAATCGACATATTCCCCATGGAATATATAGGAAATGAGGGGAAAATCCTTGTAGGGTACCCCAATGAATCTATTTATGTATTTAAAACATTAAAACCAATATACTAGTTTGAGAATTTTTTAAAAACAACCCATTTGAAAACATACAATATTCAATCAGACTTTAAAATCCCATTGGCATTTCATTTCAAATAATTTTTTTTACAAATCATTTATCAGCATGGATCAAACAAATAAACAAGTCCACAATACATCACATGATAAAAATACCCAACATTTAAGGGAAAACATAACATCTTCATCAAATAACCATATAAATGGAAATATGAACCATATATCTCATCACATCAAAATGTAATTAATGAATTGAATAAAATATATAAACCAACCTAACATGATTAATTTAAACCTAGGCATCTAACCATTAGAACTATCACGAGTGAGTATAAACAAGCTTGATATCTATTTAAGAAATAATGGAAGCACTCACTGTATTCCCTAGGCCCAACTACAAGATCTCACATGGTCTCTCAACAAAAAATCATGGAATCTACCATAGTTTTCATAACAAAAGGATCCCATTATCCCTTATAAACCAAAATGGAAGCTCTAATGGTCTTCCCTCCGAAGGACCACATGGTCCCTCAAACAACCCCCTCACTCACACCTCAGTTAACCAATGTGCTTCACTATGTCACATAATCAAAAAACATGTGATACATAAATCATGTCCACATCATATTCCATTTTCATAAAAAATCATTTCCATTTTATCAAAACAAATTCTACAAGGTGAAACCATTTCTAAAAAAATTTATAAATCCATTTAAATCCATAAAATTCATTTGATACATTTATTCAAACACATGAGGTGTGGACATGACACCCCCATTTGGAAAACCCTTTTTAGACCATCAAATTACCAAACCAATCCATAAATCACACTAAATATGGAGTAAGGAGCAATAATAAATCATATAAATGGTAATTTAAACAACCCAAATGAAATTTTATTACAAATTTAAAGGAAATATGTGGAATCATCCCTTAAATAGATACACCTATCATGGATATGGTACCAACCTTGTCGCATTTGATGATAACCACCAAAAATATGAATATAAAGTCCTCACACACATAATAAACAATAAATAAAACCAAAATCCCCATCAAACTCACTATATTCAGATAAGATCACCCCGAGGGTTCCACACATCCACATAAATGGATGAACGTGCATGAAGAAGGAGGATGAAGAAGAAACCAAGAAGAACAAGGATTACCTCAAACCAAAACAACATAATTCTAAGGATAATACACCAAAATAGAATATAGTAATCTCCCATGCTAATATAAAAGGATTAAAATTAATGGAGGAGAAAAATGGGGAAAAGGGTGTATAAATTCATCAAGGGAAATGTTAAAACTATACTTTTTAACCAATTTTAAAATTCCATATTGTTTTCCCACATGGTTAATCCAAACATGCACCGACCATGTGGGGATAATAACTCCCCAAATCTAATACACTGGGTTACCCATTGGTATTATAGAATTTTAAAAACCAATCTCAAAATGTATAAAACCCTATTGTGACCCTCAGAATCCCCCCGCATGGTTATCTTCACAATTAGAAAAATCATGCCCAAATTCTGGTCCTTGTTCTTTTTTCTAAAAAATTCACATTTCTGGCCCTGAACACCTTGGAACTCTAAGAAAAAACAAAAATGAAAATAAAACTCATAATTAGAAATATCATTTAACTAGAGAGTGTCACAAAATCTACACCATTCCACTTTCTACCCCCTAAAATTCCTTAAGAATTTGAAGAAGAAAACATGTGAGACCACTGCCTCCTCAATAAATATTCACAGTCCAATTTATCATGGGAATATATAACATTCTTTAAGAGCAAAAAGATCAAATAGATTTATGTACAATAGTTAACCCTTCTTTGATGACCCATCATATTATTAGGATTCTCAACAACGGTGGCATCAATATTAATCTCTATGTCCTCTCACTCCAAAACATGAGATGTGTCCATATAATATTTCTTTAATTGGGAATCTTGGAAGTCATCATGGATCGAAGTTAGTAGTGATTTAAACTAAAATTTATAAGATACCTTTCCCAAATGCTCCATAACATATAACGAACCGGCGTAATGTGGCTCCAGCTTCCACTACTTACCCAAACAATAGTGAACTAGTTGAATTGATACATAGAGAAACAAATGATCACCAACATGAAAATCCAATGGGCAATGATGAAAACTAGAATATGGTGTATGGAAACTCTGAGATATCACAATCTATTTATGAATCACCCATACTATCTTGGTTTTCTTTTGGATGAGAGTCGATCAAACCAAGGAATGCTCACCCAACTCATCCCAGCACAACATGGATTAGAACTACCATACATACAACACCTCAAACATGGCCATCATTGTCCATGCATGATAACTATTATTAAAAGAAAACTCATTCAATTATAGGTTTCTTTACTAATAAACACTGAAAGTAATAAAATATACTAGCAACATATCCTTGAGAATATGGATGGTCTTCTCGGACTGACCATCCATCTATGGGTAATATGTGGTTCCCATATTCAACTTGGTTCCCAATGATTATTGGTGTCCCCTACAAAATTGGCCAGTAAAATAATAATTCTAGTATAATAATATCACTAAGGGAACTCTATGAAGTTGAAAAACCACTTGAATATTTAGGTGTCTGAGGTCCTATACCATTTTTGAATTCCTGATGGGATGAAAATGGGTTAATTTAATTAAAAAATAAATATTCACTCATATTAAATCTTTCATACTCAAATTAAAATGTAGAACAGTCAAAAAATATATAGAGACCTCATCCCACTTCCACATCGAAAAGGGAAGTGTCTAAAATTCCCTGACTATTCTCTAATGCTCATCTTTGATCCTCAGTTATTTCAAGAATCTAGAGAAAAAATATACCACTACACATGTCATCCTAGGCCACTAATACTGACCTATCAATGTATAGAGCATCTTGGATTCCCCAGTGTGAATGAACCATGTATAAATAATTTCCTCATGAAAAAAATCCAAACTCAAGAACAAAGGAATAAATAGACACCTATACAAAAGGATATAACCATCAAGAGACTAAGACCAATCACCTAATGTCTCCCTACAATTTAAAGAACTACTAATATGTTGGAACTTATGGTTAGATACCTACTCACTCCTAACCTAATCAAGAGATAGGGTGTGACCTTCTCACCAACTAAGAACACCTGATCTCCATCCTCCTACACTTCCAAACTCATATAGACAAAAAAATTATTAGACACCACTCATCCAATTACTCTTGAACAAAAAGAATCAGAATATTCTTAATCAATGCAGTGATGACCACATTCCATTTTCCGAGTGTATAAGAAATCTCAAAATCAAAATTGTGGATATACTCCACCTAGTGTCTCTATATTATGTTTAGGTCCATCTAAATGAAAATATACATCAAGATATTATGATCTGAATATGATGTAAAATTCTACTTGAAGAGGTAATGTTTACATATCCACAATGCATGCATTAAATCATCTAATTCTAGGTCATTGGATGGATAATTCCACTCATGTGGGTGTAGATACTACAATCCATATTCCACCACATGGTCATCCTACATCAACACAAATTTATACCGCACAAAAAAATCATCACAATACATAGTATAATATTTTTCTTGGATTAGGAGGAATCAAAACTAGTGCAGATGTCAAATGGGTTTTTATCTATTCAAAATCACTCTTTCACTTCATATCACACTAAAACCTCACCACATTCTGTTCAAATCCATCAAGGGAGAAGCTATCCTAGAGGAGTCCCAAAATATATATATATATATGATACCCAACCAATACAAGAAAACTACAGATCTTAAAAACATTTTTGGTATTCTCCCAATACATTACTACTTGAACATTCTCTTGGTCCCCTAAAATTCCTTCATCATAAATCATGTAGCACAAAAAATTGAAATATTGAATCAAAAACTAGAAATTATACAACTTTTATTAAGTATATTTCTCCCATAAAACACCCAAACAAACTTCTAGATAGTCAGCACGATCCCCCTTTTTCATGGGATTCACTGAGATGTTATCAACAAACATGACCATGAAGGAGTCTAAAAAGTGATGGAAGATCCATCTCATTAATGCCACAAATACCCCTAGAGCATTAATAAGCCCAAATTTCATAACAAGTATTCAAAATTTATACACCAGATTTGACAGGAAGTCCTTGGAACATCCTCCACCTAGACCCTTAACTGGTGGTACCTAGATCTCAAGTAAATCTTAGAAAACCAATGGTATCTCTTGACCCGATTAAAGAGACCATCGATTCTAGTCAATGAGTATTTATTATTAATTGTCACCTAGTTAAGCTTATGGTGGTATATGAAAATTTTGAGAGTTACATCCCCCTATTTGAAAATAGAACTAGTGAAGACCATAGTGAAATGTCGGGATGGATAAATCCATTACCCTTAATATCCTCTAACCAAACCTTCAACTCTTTCAACTTTGGAAAATTCATCTGATAAGATTGAAAATAGATCAGTCTCATCATGGGGAGTAGATAAAAAGTGATCTTGACCTCTCGCTAGGGTTTAAATACCATATATCATATGGAAACAAGTTTGGGTGCTTTTACATAACCATTGGAATCTTAATTACCACACACCACTCATTAGAATAAAAGAATAAACTGAGAAACTAGCATGAGATCATCCCCAAATTTGAAGAAACTAGTCTCACCCACTCTAACAGTGAGTCCCACTCACCCTGAAATATGTGAGTTATACAATCATAAGTAAAGGACTAGAACCTATGATTATGGAAATCATTCAATTCCTTGAAGCTAATCAAACAATCCATGTTGATGAAAAGGTCCAAAATGTACAGGTCCAAAACAATAAAGTCCCAGATGAATTACACATCATCTACCAAAATGAGGCACTAAGGGAACTTAAAAAAATTTCTCTTTCTTATTACCCTATGGGGTTAGAAAATCAAAAACATATAACATCAACTAATCTCACATACCCAAATCTGCAATAATATTATGTGAAATTAAGGAATGGGTTGTGCTAGTGTCAAATTATATTGATTCTATTAAATATTCAATAAACACCATAACTCTTATGATAACTGGCCCAGAATCTAGGTCCTTTGGTATAAACTTCACTATATAGAGATTCTCTACCTTATGCCTACCCTATATATTCTTCCCATGGTGAGAACCCCCCTTACCATGAGGATGAGATCGTACACCCTTGGAAGCCTCTGACTAGACCTAAGATCCCTTCTAAAAAGTGGGTCCCACGATGTTCCCTCACAAATCCTACTCATAAAATCACTTGAGATATCTCGACTTCCCACAATGGTGGAACATCCTCATAGTCTCTAATAAATTAAGCTTTGTGTTTCCTTTTTTCTCATGATAATAAAAACAATGGTCTTACACCCTGAAGAAGTGATAGGAGTTTAACTAGATGATAATTGGACACTATTTCCACTACCCTATTAAGACTTATCCTACTTCCACTTCTTCCTACTATAAGATCACCATTGAGACCTATCTTACTAGTTAGATCAACATCTTGTATAGCCTCCTTATCAACCACATTTGAATAAGTTGGTACATAGAGAAGGATAAACAAAGATACAATCTTTTTACTCAAACCCATCTCAAAATACTGATCCTTGAGGTAATTGTCCATGAGGAGATCTTGAGAGACATGGATCATCATGGTAAAAATATAAGAATAATCTATCACAAAATGAAACCCCTGCTCCAACTTCATGAACTTGTGGGCCTTCTCTACTCTTAAGGTCTCCAGGTAGAACAAATAGTTGAAATCCACCATGAAAGTGGTCCATGTGAGATACTCTTGCCTCCTCGAGTGCACAATCGATTATCAACACATAATACGTGATCCTTCCAACACTTACATGGAAAATACCTCTTTAGAGATCTTAGGGGTCATCATTAACTTGAAGATATTATTGATTTTATCCAACCACTCCACGAGCTCATTGGGTCTCTTATTTCCACATATCACTGGTGTATTTGTCTCATAAACTTAATATCATGGTCCATAGTATATCGATACTCTTGAAACCCCCCTTGACCAAAGTATTGGATCATAATAATTACTAAATCCATCAAATCTAGATCAATAAGGGATTCTCCATCCAAGTATTCTCTAATGAACCCTCTTTATTCCTGGATGAGGTTCTTTTTGGAGGAATTTTCTACAAGATACAAGAACACAAGATTCTTCAAAAATATTTCAATATCAAACCACATCATAAGAGAAAATAAAAATCCTCACCATGGGTAACAACAAGAAATAACACACCACAAGTGACACCAAACAAAAAAGGATAGAAAACAACAAAATATCTCAAGAATTTCCCACTGTGGATTATTTGGACACACGGTTAAGAAAACCATGTGTTAACCAAGTAGAATTCACTAGAGGGTGATAGACAAGGTTACACTGGCTATGTTTCATTACATCTAACCATGCACACTAACCATGATCCTCCTCCAGACCTTCCTCTTTCACCCCCAAAACTCAAAACAACCCTTGAGAACACCATGGGTCTCAACACTGATTGAGAATTTATTCAAAATCATTTCAAAAAAACCCGTAACCAAGATCAAAACATGACAACAATCTCAGAAAATCCTTGGGAACATGAGTTTCTATATGAAGAAGAGATTGCTTGAAACACCCTCATTCCAACCTCTCGGGTCTCAATGGTCCCAAATATTATCTATAGATAAATCCCAAATAACAACCTCCTCTAATACTATTTTTCAATGAAATAAACCTATTCAACCCAATATGTCCCACTACATGACCCAAAGTGAGATACCAATCTCCACAGGATAATTATAAGCACCGAGCATAATAAACTATCCCATGGGAATAGTTTCACCACTGGTAAACTAGCATTACCCATCCATGAAACAGGATGGCCAAAACAATATCATAAGAGTCAACAACATAAAATGGAACATCTAGAGTATTCATGAAATACTAGGAAAATAATATAAATAAAAATTCATATCATATAAAAAACATTCCATAACAGGAAATATACATTTCATATCAATTCAAAAGCCAAAACTTCACAGAGAAAGGGAAAAAAGTAAAAACAAGGCCTATATATAAATCCCAATGGACCACAAATTCCTTAAAAAATCCACCTTTTCTAAAACCTGGAAAACCACACTGCCTCTATAAGACATTGGACATCAGTAATCAAGAAGATCCACCTTGTTACAAAGTGTCCTTTACAGAAATTGTGTCCAACAAAAAATAAACATATTCCCCAAATAATATATATGGTGTGAAGAAAAATGCCCAGTAACATAACCACATGAATTTATTTAATTATTTTACACATTAAAACCAATAAACTAGTTTGAAAACACTTTTAAAAACTAACCCACTTTTAAAACATACCATTTTAAAATAAAACTTTGAAATCCCTTTGGTGTTCTATTTCTAATAAAACAAGTTTTCTAAATCATATTTCAATATGTATCAATTAAATAAAAAATTTAACAAGGCATCCCATGATCAAAATAGGAAACAATAAAGGGAAAGCATAACATTATCATCAAATAACCATATAAATGGAAATTGGCATCATATATCTCATCACATGAAAATGGACCTAATCAAATGCATAAAGCTTATAAACCAACCAAGAATGAGTAATTTTCACCTATATATATAACCGTTGGGACTATTTTGACTGAGTCTGAACAATTCTACTAGCCAGATGAAAAAATGGAAGCTCTCACAATCTTCCCCAGGACAAAATCAAAGAGCTCACATAGTCCCTCAACAACCAATCATGGAATCTATCACTATCCTCCTTCTAAAATGATATCATGGTCCCATGGAAATGAAAATGGTAGCTAAGATAGTCTTCCATTTGATGTCTCACATGGTTGCTCGAATAATCCCCTAACTCACACCCCGATTAACCCGCATATTACTCCACGCCACACAATCACATTACACGTTACACATAAATCAAAGCCACATCACAAGTCATTTTAATAAACAAACATTCCCATTTTATCAAAACACCTTCTAATAGGTAAAAAAATTTCTACTTTTTTTATAAATCCATTTAAAGCTATAAAATTCCTTTGAGTCATTTTATGAAGCATATGGGATGCACACAAGCCACCCCCATTGGGAAAAACCTTATTAAACCATTAAACTTACAAACCAATCCATGAACCACACAAAAAATGTAGTTCATAATAATAATAAATCATATAAATGGATATTTTAAAAAATAAAAACCTAAATATAATAGAGATTTAAAGGGAATACATGGAAACATCCTAAAATAGAGACACCTACATCAAATATTTTTTCAACCATGTAGAATTTGGTGATAACCACATGAAATAGGAAGATAAAGACCTCACACACACAATACACAATAAATAAAACCAAAACCCCATAGTACACACTAGATTCAACCAACATCACCCATAGAGTTCCACAATTCCACAAAAGTTGAAGAAAATGTATGAATAATGGGGAAGGAAGAGAAAACCAAGAAGAACATGGCTTACGTCAAACCAAAAGTCCATTATTACAAGGAGAAACTAGAAAAATGTAATCGAGGAAGCCCCCATGCCACGAGAGGAGGGTTGTGCCCAATGATAAGAGAAAAATGTGGCCAAAGGGGTATAAATGCATCAATGAAAAATATTGAAACACCAATTTTTAAATGACCTAGGGAGGTAGCATAGTTTGGTCACACGATTAAATAAAATGTTCACCCACCATGTGAGGATACTATCTCCCCTTATCTAGGATGAACAATATTCTATGTGTATTATTAGTACGAAAAACCATGCCCAAAATATGAAGAACCCCACTCTCATTCTTTTCCATCCCATCACACAGTTAGATGCACAACTAGACAAATTAGTTGTTTACCATTAGCCTTGTTCCATCTTTCCAAAAATTCCCATTTCCAACCCCTGGCACCAAGTAACTACAAGAACTAACCAAAAGATAAATAAAACTAAAAAGTAGACATTCTAGTGAGATAAAGAGTATCATATGTACATTAGTTATTCATATTCAAGGCATGTTTCCTTTTTCAATTATGAATGCTCAAATGTTTTAATCCATCCTTCTCTTATGAATCCTTATGATTTAGCCTTCAGTTATTCCATGAATAAATTTATGAATCCCACATCCTTCTCATGGTTTCGACCATTCTTATGATTTATGCATGGTTTAGTTTCCTCATGTGACATGCATATATATGATTTTAATTTTGTGATGAGTGGGCCCGAAATTATATATCCCTATAATTCATTTGGTAGAGCTTTATATCTAATCATATGTTATGTAATGGATTACGGATGAAACTAATCCACCATGGGAATTTGTCAAATTTGTGATGTAGGTCTTGGGAGTGACCCTCAAATTATGTTTATGATATCATTTTTTTATTTTCACATGTTTATTATTCCATGATCTTATGATATTATTTACTTATACCTTGTTTATAGGATTATGATCATCCTCTTTATGATACCATGTTATGCCTTTTGGTCTAAATGTTATGATTTATTTCCATATTCACTCCCTTAATAAGCTTTCTATATCACCCATTTCCTGATGTATTTTCCCCATGATATCCTATGTAGTTTTAGAAGATCATTGGGGTCCTGAATAACCATATAGGGTTTTAAAAAAGATGTTGTTTTTATGTTTAGGATTATTTATGTTTATGTCTAATATATCAAAGACAATAGACCTCTAGGTCCTTGGAATTTATTTTGGATAAAGTATGCTATAAATCATGAAATAAAGTATGTTTAAGGCTCGGGTCAATATATTTGGTATCAAAGAAAGGTATATTTACTTTTTGATATTAGTATTACAGGACCTTAATGAAAAACCAAGGGAGAAGTTTAATGTATAATTATAATCATAGAATAACATCCTAATATTTTGGTAAAGTAGATATTATGTGATTTTATAAGAAATTCATCCCTCTATGGATACTTGTAAGAGGATGAAGCTGTGTCACATATGCACATAGGGGTAATCACCCTGAAAAGGGTAGTTTTAGCATTGAATCAACCATCACTATAATGCTTGATGAGTGGACCTAAGACTACACACCTAGATATACACTCCATGGGGATATTAATTGGTTAACTATATTCTCATTACAACCCAATATGAAGTATTGATTTTATAGTAACTTATAAGACTAGTTTGGGAAGTATAAGATAACCAAGCTTAATGTAACCTAGGTTGAACAAAGATATTTGTAGGATGATCCAAGTATGAAATTGTTGAAATAATACCATCATAGAATAAAATGAAGTTATTATTGGAGAATACATATTAGGATTAAGATATAATATTCATAAGATCATTCACTATGATATATTGAAAACCATTTGGGATTTTATTATTTTGATGAAACATGGTCATGGAGATGAAGTTGAGAAAGGTATGTATCTAGAAAACACTATGTCTTATAACCATATAGGGGATAATAATTAAATGGTTGAGAATATTTTTATATTCCTATTATAATAGAAAAGGATAGTTTCTTATTCATACCTAAGGTACTAAGGTTAATTTCTTAATTGAAATTAAATCTTAATACCCACAAATATTTTTATTAGCAAGTGATATTTATCAATGATATTTAGGTATATTCTAAAAGTTATGAGGGTTATGTTAAACATATAAGGATTTTATTTTTTAGTGTTAATTTAAAGATATTAAATAATATATTAAATGGTTTCAATAACCTTGAAAATTATTTTATGATGAGGTTTTATTTTTGGCAATAACAATAAAAGAATACAAGATTAAGGTATGTATAACTCTTAGGATTAACATATGATTCATGTTGAGGAAATAAAGGGTAGATTGATTTTGAAAAATTAAGTTAGCTTGTATTTGTAACCTTGGTATTGATAATTAGTTCATGATATTTTTGGTTATTGTTATCTCATTTTTGGGATTAATTTATATATATATATATATACTATTGTGTAAATTTATGAACTAGGGGATGAAAATAAGAGTTAATTTATATTAAAGTAATACATGATTTCATTATGGTTTAATATCTTGGAGAATCAAATGGTTTTTGGAAAGGTATGTTATGGTGAATATATGATTAGCCCATATACATACTTGGTTATATGATTGTATGAATGATTAAAGTTTTTTAAGGAAAGATAAGTAACTTAATATAGCCCTAAGATAGTATAGTTGATGTCATATTAAAAGGTTATATCCCAAATTATGAATATATTAATAATACCATCAATTATATTCATCAGTTCAGGTGAATTAAAATTTTTAGGTCACAATTTATTTAGGGTGATGCAATGACTCAATATTTCAATAAATGTCTTTCTATTATTATAGTCAAATATGTTCAATAGATTTCCCCATATACAACAATAAACAAAAACAAAACTATGATATATTTAGACCGTTAAAAACCAATTTATTTAATTATTAGGTATGAATAGGAGTAACTAAATTTAGAAATATATTAATATTTATATAGGGTATTTTATAAAATTTACTTAATTCATTATTTTTTAAGAGTCTATATTTTTATATATTATTATTTTTATTACATAAAACTAAAATATTAATTTTAAATAATTATTTTAATAAAATATAATATGCATTGATTATTTCTATATTTATTACTTTTTAAAGGATATTAAGAATAAGAACAATTGGAATTTTAAAAGTTATATTCCTATAAAGACAGTTTCTCGTTGTATTATATGATTTTATTTAAATATTTAAATAAAAAAATTTAGAAATTGAGTTTGTAAAAATAAAAATATTTCATGAATTTATATAATCAAAATTAGTTTAGTATATTTTTTTTCAAAATTAAATAAATTTTAGGAAAATAGTGAAACATACACATTTTTTCTAATATAATCAATTTTATGACATTATTACTTGAAGGATTCTGAACCTTTTTAATATAAAAAATATATTTTATAAAGAAATTAATAATTTTAAAACACTATATTTGATTCATAATATTATTTTATAAAATTTTTGAAAATTTAATATTTTATGAAAACTATTTTTCATATTATTCTTTAATTAAGTTTCCAAATAGTGAAAAATAGGTTATATATTAATTTATGTAACTTGCCATGATAAGAAAATCTATCATGTGGCCATAAAATGTTAGTTACATGGCCTCAAGTGTGCCTCCCCATACACCAAAGGCTGTCGACTAACAATGGGGGTGTGATCAGTATAGTGGGGAGACTATACACCTTGGTATAGAGCTACATAACATAGAAAATAAACAATATAAATGAAATAACTAGAGTAATAGAAAAATGAAAACAATATGATATAACTAGTAAATAAAGGGGAAACTAATAAAATAATAGTAATGATCCATGTAATGATAAGCTGAGATGTATTTAAATTTCAAACTAGAAACAATACAATAAAATAATTCAGTAGACCCAAAGTAAACCCAGAAGACTCTGATCCTAAACTCCATGTTAGTCCCATCATAAAAAAATAGCCCATAAAACAAGAAATAAATCGACAACAGAGTCTATTTCCCTTATCCAATCCTACATCTATGTAATCTTCTTGGGTACCAAACTAAGGCTTGAACATGGTGTGAGTATAACTCAGTATATCGACACCATCGTGTCTAAATATAACATGTCTGATAATAAGTGTATTCAATGAAGTAATAAACAAGGGTATTCATTAATGAATTAATATAATATATAAAACAAAATTCTTCAGCACCCTGTTGGAATATCTCTGAGCATATTAGAACAATCATTCCAAGCAAAAACTATATAACCATGGTAAAACATAACTTGCTTCAGTTCCATGACGGAATGTCTCTAAGCATGTCTTAAAACCATGCCATCCAATAAACATATAACCATGGTAAAACATATCCAACTTTAGAACCATGCTAGAATGTCTCTAAGAATGTCTCAAAACTATTCCAACCAATAACCATATATCCATGGTATAAATCCACAAATCTAGGTCAAACCTATAATATAATAAATTTAGCGTAGGACTGGGCACAACCTACTCAATATAATTATTACAGCATGGGATTGGGTCTAACCCACTCAATATAAGTATTACAACATGGGAATGGGATTATCCTGCTCAATATCAGTATTACAACATGGGACTGGGCCTTGCCCCCTCTCTCCAATGGCCCAATGGCCTTTATTTTTTATTGATTTTTGATAATCCACATTTAAGGGGTGAGGTGGAACCCTTACAAGGCCCGTAAGCATAAGTATTACATGGCCCATAGGACTTAGAGGAATTAAATGCCCGTAGTCTTCAAACATTACATACACCCCATACTAACTACTTGGAACTACTCATCCACAACATCTTCATCATGAAATCATCTCTCTACTTTTGCATGACTGTTCGGCTAGGCTTTCCCATGTATGCACAGGATTGTCCTGATGGAAGGTTCCATACCCTCTCATTCTTTCAACCCGTTTAGCTTCTACTATGGTGAAAGCTCCTTTCTCAACCTCCTTCTGAAGCTTGTTACTTGTAGGGTGTATAGTTTTCATCAGCACTAAAGGTGGCTGGAAGGCCTTACAGACCCGAAGGCTTGGGTGGCCTAAAGGCCTTAAAGGGATTGGGGACCAAATCGGTGGCCCGAAGGCCCAAACGGGGGAATATTTTCGGCCAGTACAGTACCTACTACAGTAGCAAATAGTTCCTGATACAGTAACTACTACAGTTCCTGCTGCAACACCTACTATAGTTCCTCAAAAATTATCCTCTGCCTAGATGTGATCCCAGGTCTCCTAGATACACTTAAAGAGTCCTCACCAACTGAGATGTGGCCCATGTGCAGGGGCCTAACCCCCTCAATATTAGCATTACAACATGGTACTAGGCCTTGGTCACTCAATATAATCATTTCAATATGTGAATTAGCCTATCCCACTCTATATAATAATTATATAATGATAACATAATAGGTCATAAAATCATGGATATCACAATATCTCAACCTACATCACAACGGATAATTAGGAAAATTACCATTTATCTTTCAATTTAACATCATTCTACACAAACGATCAACAATAATTTTAAAATTACTAATACATCACCTAGGTATTATATATAAAGAAATCACCTAATGTCTCATTTCATGCTAAAGACACTCTTAGCCAATATAAAATCACATTAATCCAAGGTTTTCTCAACCAATGTGTAGAAAAATCTATGCCACAACAATTGGATCCAAAGGGATTCCAAGGAATAATATAATTCATTATTTAATACATTTTAGAATAAATCATGCTGTTGAAATTATAATATTATACATACTTTGAAATTAAAAATACTATAGGGTTAAGATTTAGAACCCCCACCTTTAACTGACGATCAACCATTGCTTCACTCCAGATTCACTAATAAGAAAGAAGGTTTAGATGAATGGATGAATGATCCTAGATCATAACTGATCAAGATTAAAACCAACACTGACCAAGGTCAAGATATTATACTTCAACACCTAGATAACAAAGGGAGAGAAGGTAAAACCAAATAAAAACCACTCACAAGGTATTAGATTCATGATTGGGACATCTGAAATTAAGGGAGGCACTCGGAAATCACATAGAAACCACTCTCGGGTTGAGATTGGAAAGAAGAACGTGAGATGAAAGAGTAAAACATCCACATTGAACCCTTAAAACTAATAGGTTCATGAATTAAATAGTGCGTACGAATATTTCATGGCGTTTAATCCTTACTTATGAGATATAATAAAATTTGAATAGCCTATGGTGATTTTTAACACTACCTAAACATTTCACAATATGTAATGTCTTAATGGTGTGTATCATTTTCATGTCATGAACTAGGATCAAAACATGTGCCTAGAAGTAGTTAAATGGTGTGTAAGTATATTACAAAGAGTTTAATTGCTCTATAGATAGTCGTCATCCTTCTTCCCTCGAAAAGAACCTGAACCACCTCTAAATCCCTCCAAATAATGGGAAACCCTCGTAAACCCATTTAAAAAATTATATCCAAAATTTAATAATTCAAAGAAATGTATATTCTTGAACATTAGTTCACATTACCTAACAGATAGTCTCTATCTCCAAACAAGTCTCAACCGCCAAGGCTTAATGAAAAATTCAAATGGGGATGTACCTAGAAAAAGACTGGATCTTACAACCTCTCCACCATATAATAGCTCATCCCAAAGCTAATACAAGAATCATTGTGGGGTATCAGTGAATAGGTTTTTCCATTGTGCTCACATATCAAAATCCCTCCCCCAGGTCTCCTCCTAAAAATTCCAGTGATACCATTGCCCTCAAACCAGAGATATTATCCTACCCTTGAAATACTTATTCTCTAAGGTCTAAAATCCATATCAAATGATCCTCAAATGATGCATCAACAATAAGATTGATGTCCACCATAGGAGAAGGATTAGGATAATATATCTGAAGGTAAGACATGTGAAACACATCGTGCATATCACTATAGTGAAGTGGAAGGGATAATCGATATGCCACTGGACCAACCATATCCACTATCACAAACGAACAAACAAACCTGTGTGCTAAATTTCCATATCTCCAGATATGGTATTTACCCAACCTAGGAAACACCCAATGAAAAACACAATGACCAACCACAAACACCAGAGTTAATCTATGATGGTTAGTTTAAGATTTATTCCTACTCTACGTGGTCACTAACCCTTACCAGATCAATTGAATACACTAAAACAACTCTTTCAGAAGACTAGGCTCAATAAATACAAACTAACCTACTTATAACCAACAAAGAGGAAAATGACACAGTCTACCATACAAATCCACAAAAGGTGAAGTATTTATTAATTCATAGAAGGTATTATTATATAAAAAATCTATGAGTTCTATATTTTACTCCCTTGAACCACTAAAATCCAAAACAAGGGCCTGTGATATATTCTACAAAACATGAATAGTCTTCTTAGATTGACCATCATTCTGGGGATGGTTGGTTATTCTCAAAAAAACATATGATCCCAAATCCTTATAATGACCTTTCCAGAATCATGATGTAGAATTAGGATCTTTGTCTCAAACGATACTCCTTAGAAAACCATGCATCAAAAATACCTCATGCATGAAAAGGATACCCAAATCATCAAATGTGAATGTCTCCCTGATAGGAAAGATGTGGGATAACTTCTTTAGTCGATCCATAGTTACCCATAAAAAATCATTATTATAGGTCTTCATGGTTAATACTGTCAATAAATCCATATTTATGTCATCCCATTCCCATTCAATAATGGGAAAAGGTTAAAAAATCCCTACTAGCCTTAGATGCTCAACTTTCACCTACTGAAAATTGAAATATCTAGCCACAAAGCTCACTACCTCCTTCATCATTCCTAACCACCAATACTATCTATAGAGATTAAAATACATCTTTTTCAAACAAATATGTACCTATCATCTAGAAGTATGAAACCCTCTCATCATCTTTTCACACAAGCCCATAAGAAACCATAATTGGTCATAAAAAAGAATATAATTGTCCCTATTAAGTGACTATCCTGATTGTGTGTCCTCACCAAATAAGATGTCTCTCAAAACTAATCCCTATGGATTAGATAACCAATCTATGTTAATCCATTCCAAAATCATGGGTATAATAGTTTTTGAAGTTAGATCTACTTGTCTCTACGACTCTTGAACTTCTAGATGCATGTATTCAAAGAGTACCATCATCTTTCACTCATCACAAACTCTCACACTTCTTATGTCTATGTTTTCTAGCTCAAATCATCCACAACAATGCTAACATTTCTCGGCATATAATCCAACTCAAAGTTGAATTACTAATGATAATAAAACCACCTCCCCTATCTAAGGTTCAAGTCTCATAGGGAAAAGATGCACCTTAGGCTCTTAGGGTCTGTGTGTACCAAAAACCTCTCACCCATGAGATAATTCCTCTAGCATCTTAGGGTATGGTCCATTACTTCAAAATCCAAATCATGAGTTGGGAAATTCATCTCATGTGGTATTAGCTTTCTAGAGTAGTAAGAAACCACTCGATCCTTCTATATTAGAAATTCTCCAAGTAAAAAACCCAAATGCTTCATAGTACATGGTATATGATTTACCTAGCACGGGTAAAGTGAGGACAAGTGTTGAGGTCATCTTGTCTTTAAGATCTTGAAAATAACCCTCACAAGAATCCAACCAAACAAACTTATACCCTTTCCTGGTCAGCCCTGACATCGGTGCTACCAAATGGGATAAATCCTAGATAAATAATTAATAATAACCTTCTAAACCTAAAAATCTCTGAATCTATAATACATTCTTGGGTTGCTCCCAAGATATCATGGTTGGAATTTTCTCTAGGTCTACTGAAACTCCTTCCCCTGATATGACATGACACAATAAGTGAACTTTATCAATACAAAAACTAAATTTGGATAGTTCAACATAAATTTAATGATATCTCAATATACTATGGTTGATTTCAAGATGTTGGGACAAATCGTCTATGGTTTGGGATTACAAAAAGATTTCATCAACAAAAAGCACCAAAAAATATCCCAGAAAAGGTTGAAGGATCTAATTCAACAATGCCATGAATACCATCGGGGAATTAGTCAACCAAAAATACATCACTATGAATTTATATAAACTAGACCTAATACTAATAGAAGTATTAGGTATGTCTATTGGTTTCAACCACAAATATTGGTATCCTGATCTCAAATAAATCTAGGAGAAGACCTTATCACCACTCAGATAATTAAAGAGATATTCAATGTGTGAAAGAGAATATTGATTCTTGATCGTCATCTGATTCAACCTCTAATAATGCACACATAAGCTCAAAGCCATCAGCCTTCTTGAAAAAAAAACTGCAGAACCCTGAGGAGACATACTAGACTGTATGAAACCTTTATTTTCCAGATCTTCCGACTGAACTTTCAACTCTTGAAGCTATGTTGGTGTCATCCTGTATAGTGGAAAAGAATCTAGCTCTTCTCCTTGCACTAACTCGATCACTAATTCGATCCCTCTATTGGGATGTAATACATAGCACTCATTAGGAAATATATCTTGAAAATTTTCTTCCATTGGAGGAAAATATTCTTGAAGTATTCCACCATTAATTAGAGAAAGGTTGAATATCGAAGTCATGAGACAATCTAATATTCACTGAACTGGTCATGTATGACTAGCCAAAAGATCCTACTCACCCAGGTGAGGATAGATGCCTCCTTCTAAATATAGAAATGAAATTATCCTTAAGTAATAGTTGATATGATCCTGGTATATTACTAGCCAGTCCATACCAATAATCCAGTCAAAGATTTTCATTCCCATCACTAATGGTTCCCAAAAGAAATGGTAACCTACAATCTCTATAGAAATTTCCTTGCAATGTTTAATATTCTCTTAATACTCTCTAAATAGTGTGTCAATAGTCAAAGCACCATTCATGATTTACACATCCAAGAAAAAACCATTTACAAAAGGGAAGATAAATAGAAATGTGATGACCCTATATCAAACAAAACACAAGAAAGGGTATATTATATAAGGATCGTACATTTGACACTAAATGATCCAACATCTACACTAGCTAGAGTAGTTTTCATAACATGCAGTTGACTAGACCATATTCCTTGGGATCCAGTATAACTCCCTTGAGATATTCCCTCTTCCTGGTAATACCCCTCATATAATAGGGTATCATGTCCCCTACCTTGAACAAAATGTCTTGTGGAAATATAGCTACCTACCTGCTAAGGAGTAGCTATGTCCTTCCTTGACTCTAGTAGCTTTCCTGATCTCATACCACTAATATACTACTTTAGGCCCCTAAAAAAACTCTACAGGTGTCCCATCCTATGGTAAGCTCAAAACTCCAAAGAGGGGTACATACACTGAGACCATTTGTGGCCCAAAATTTCACACTAGAAACATTGTAATAGAACATGATCCCGAGATGACTTCCCACTACCTAGACTGCCATGACTACTGCTGCATTAGAAAAAAATTCCATAGAGGTTATTCTTTACACTAGAAGAAGAGGTCCCTATTTTCCCTATTGAAACCTCCTATCCCCTACTCGGGGCCTCTCTTAGATTCACTTCCATGATGAGTGGTTGATTTATCTCATACTAAAAACTACTTAGATAGAAAACGTTCACCTATGAATTGATCTCATAGAAAAGACCATCCTAAAAATGTATTACCTTGTAGATCTAATTAGGTTCCAAAAATGTGGCAAATCTCTCCAAGTCAGTGAATTGTTCAACATAGTCCAACACTGGAATACCCTCATATGTGAGAAGAATGAACTCATGATCCATCTAATCCCTCAATGTATAGGGATATAAATGGATCAATAAATTCATCTCAAATTCCTTCCAAGATAACGCTTCTTGCTTACCTACTTACTCTAGAATGTCCCACCAATTCTTGGCAGGACAACGAAGCATATTTGCAGAAAGCATTACCCTTCTATCTATGGGTGTCTCCAAATTCCTAAATATAGGTTATAATAACTCAATATAGTACTCATATTCTTGTGGGACTTCCTCCTCAGTGAACGTACGTGGATGATGTAGTTGGAACTCTCTCATCATCTCAGACATCGAAGGCATGGTACAAACAGCCTCCCTTTCCATGGATCGCATGACCCCCAGGAAGCTGTCGCAAAGACTAATATCCATTTGATCATTAGGATACACATGAAGCTTTGGTTCAGTTGCCTTAGGAGTGTGCTTCTTGTCACTCTCCCGATGCTCAACTCGAATGTGAATAGGATTCATTTTACCTATGAGAAAAAACCCCCCTAGAACATTGGCTATAACAACATGGTGAAACTCAACTGGTGACAATAATAGAGAACTAATACTCTGGGTCTCTCCAAACATGGATGAAAAGTTCTTTATCATGACATATCAGTTCATTTATTTCATTTATCATATATAATAGGTATCTTATATCATATTTTAGCAAAGAATGTACATATCACATGTACATTATATGTCCCTATCATGAAAAATTCATGTTAATATATATCCCTATATACTTATCATGATGAATGAATACTCATCTTCTACCACACCGATCCATGTGTATAAATCCTGAAAAACAATAACATCATGAAATAATAACCTCAAACAACATATGAATCACCCTGGGTGAAATTACATCAACTACAACAAGAAAACATCATAAAAAGTAATCCTATCCCCAAACACTTGGATTTTCCCCATACATGTGTTAGTTATTCCCAAGGAACATCTCATTACCAAGTATCAACAAATATTATAATCCTTTCTACCTTTACCAAAGAGTAATGAAATATAAAATAAAAACCTTCTCCTATGATACCAATTTCAATGTCCCCTGATCTGTCACTCTCACACATTTCTATAAAGGGTTGGTCACATGACCTCAAGAGCACCTCCCCATATTCCAGAGGCTGTCGACTAACAATGAGGGTGTGATAAGTATAGTGGGGAGACTATAACCCCTAGTATGGAGTTACATAACTACAAAAATAAACAATATAAATGAAATAATCAGAGTAATTGGAAAACATAAACCTTATGATACAACTAGTTAAATAAAGGAAAACCCAATAAACTAATAGTAATGAGTCATGTAGTGATAAGATGACATGTATCTAAATGTTAAACTAAAAATAATAAATAAAAGAATTAAGAAGACACAAAATAAACAAAAAAGACTATGGCCGTAAACCCTTTCAATTATAATATAAAAACTTCGGTCTATCAAACAAGCAATAAATCAATAGCAAGCTCCCTCAACCTTGTACAATATCAAATCCATGTAATCTGATCGTGTAACTAATGGAGGCCCGAATAGGGTGCGAGTGTAACTCAGTATCTTGAAACCACTGTGTCTAAATATAACCAGTTTGATAATATTTTTATTCAATATTGTGATAAATAGTTTTATTAATTAATCAATTAAAATAGTATATAAAACATCCTACATTAGAACCTTTTCAGAATATATCTGTGTATATAGCACAATCATGCCAACCGAAAACCATATAACCATGGTGAAACATAACCTTATTTAGTGCCATGGTGGAATGCCTCTAATCATGTATCACAACCATTCCAAACAATAACCATATAAACATAGTAAAACATAACATGCTTCAGTGCCATGCCATAATGCCTTTAATCCTGTCTCATAACCACGCTAACCAACTACCACATGTCCATGGTATAAGTCCACAAATCAAGGTCAAATATGATATATAATCATTTAATCATAGGACTAGGTAGATCCCACTCAATATAAGCATTACAACAAGGGATTGGTCCTAGATTGCTCAATATCGACATTACAGCTTGGGATTGGGCCTAATCTTCTCAATGTTATCAGTATAGAATGGGACTGGGCCTAACCTTATGAATATCAACATTGCAACACAGGACCAGGCCTTTCCTGCTCAATATCATCATTTCAACATGGGGATAGTCCTAGACCACTAAATATAATCATTACAATATGATAATAGAATAGGTCAAAATAGTTCAGATATCATAATATCACATCATACATCTCAATGGTTAATTTTGAAAATTTCCATTTATAATTTAATTTAACATCATCTTACCTAAATGTTCAATAATCATATAAAAATCAATAATCCAACACTTAGGGATTCTATATCAAGAAATAACCTAAGGTATTATTGTTAGGAAGATATGAAGTATTATATTATACTCTAATCAAATATAAGGATCACAATAGAACTGAATATGCACAATATACAAGAGGGGGGGGTGAGTTGTATGATTTAAAAATTTCTTAAGGAAATTTTTGTATAAACAAAATTCAAAAAACCTCTAGTAAGAAATTACCTTATTAGAGAAATATAATTTTATTAAGTCTAAAGATTAAGAAAATTTTCTTACAAATAAATTCTACCACAAGGCATAAGAATTTCTTAAAACCAAGGATACAAGCTAGAATGTTTATAAAAAAAAGAAAACTTCCTAAATCTTACAAAGCAGTGGAAATTTACATTCTTCTTTTAACCCAATGAGGAGGGTATCCAAAACCTTGGACAAAGGTACCTTGTTTTATACTTACATGAAATTCTGTCTTACCCAAAACCCTGGTAAGCCCTCAATCCTAAGATCAGTTTTTGTCTTAATATCCCTGAAAGCCCTCGATTTGTAAGGAAATCAGAACCTTTGACTTCACAACCCAAAGTCTCCGATTTTATGGAAATCACACCTTTACACGGACCAATTCTACACGAAAAAAAGCTTGAACAAACTGTTCAAACTTTCTGCACGAAGCTTGAGAGTTTATAAGAGTCTCTCACTCTAGATAAATTCACTTTTAGAGAGATGAACTCTAAAATTCAAGAATGTGAACTTGTTGTGTGTTCTTGTATATTGATCTCATCATCTAAGGTCCTATTTATAGCTTTCAAAAATCTACTGGCCGGTTCCACTCCAACTGTTATATTTCCTTAAATCATGGAGGGACCTGGACATGTGGAAAACATACAATGGTTAGTTTATAATAGAAATGATGACATCATTTTATATAACTAACCATGAATATTAAGATCTTACACCTTGAGTGTAAGGAATTTGGAATCTAAAAAAATTGAAATGATATGAGCAAAAGAATGTTCAGAATCAGAATCCTAAGGAGTTAATGCTTTGAATAATAAATTCAAGAATAATAAATTTCAGAATGGATTTTCATAAAATCGGTACGAGTAAAGTGTAAATAAATATTTTATGAAAAATTGTTTTTACAAATTCTGGTACTTGTATCATGATTTATGACATGAAAAAAATCAGTATCGGATTATAGAAGACAATACGTAAATAAATTCTCAGTACCAGTTTGTTATTCTCTGGTATCGGTATCACACAAAACAATATCACTGTCTCTAAAAAAACAGTGTTAGGAAAATATTCTTTAGAAATGCATAATGGAAAATTTCCGGTATAGAAATATCAGTATAAGAAATTCGGAATTGAAAAAACGGTATGATATTTTCTGTATGATAAAATATGTAAGGAAAATTTAGTTAGAAAAAATATGAATACTATATTTTTGGTATGATACAAAAATAGTATAAGGATTTTGGTATTGGGATTTCCGGTATTGGTATAAAAAATCTATCTTTATGAATTTCAGTATCGATAACCAGGAAGTCAATGTTTAAGAACTCTAGAACACCGAAACACTAGAAATCTAATTATAAGGAAAATATGATACTAGATTTCATTCTAGAGGAAAATAGGTATTGAACAAATAATGGAAAATGTTGTCTTAAGAATTTCGGTATGGTATAACCTTGAACCAAAATTCATAACATTAATAACTTTTCCAATATGACATAATAGATTTCTAAAAACATTAATAAAAATATGATTAACTCAAAATTCTATGGAAATTTTGATAATAATGAAATTTATTTCAATATAATGAAATACATGTAGGAGTTAGGAAAAAATATTTATGAAGAAGGTGTTTGTGATTTTCAAAATAAAATCTTAAGTAATGGAGAAGTCTTATAGACCTAACAATCTCCCCCTTTCTGGAAAGCATAAAACATTTCGAAAAATTTGGAAAAGGAAAGAAATAGATGCTCAGAGTTAGAAATACTTTTCTCTCTTTAATTGTATGACTTTGTGTAAATTATTCTTCCCTTATATAGAAGATCATAGAGTACGAAAATCTCCCCCTTAGATATATATACTTTTATTTATAGAGACTCCCCCTTAGATGTATAATTCTTCCTTATAGATGAATGTTAGGAAATTTATTTTTCCTTAGATTTTAACTTAAGGAATTTCCTTTATAAATTTTTCTTCCTTTAACTTCTCCCATTGATAGAATTCCCCCCCCCCCCCCGTTGTGATTTTAAAAAATGAATGGAGAGGGAACTTTAAGTTTAGAAAGAAATATATACGAGACAAAATATATAAAAAATTGCAAGGAATTTTCCATTAAGTTCCTCATGAAAGAAAATACAATCAAAAATTCGGCATGAAAAATGTATCAACCCTCCTTCTTCTTCTCTGAAAGAAGATTTTTCACTGTGGACATAATATTTTTCACCTCCTTGTGATATTCTTGAAGCTTCTTTATCAAGGAATCTTGCTCAGCCACCTTCTTTTCCAGTGCCTGGATCCAGAATTCTTGATACCGATTCTTATCTTCAAGAACTTTGATCACTTATTCTTGTGAATCCAATTTCTTCTCAAGACCAGTAGATATCCCTTTCTAAAAATTGAAAACATCAGCTATGGTATTCATTTGATCTAGATGATTTTTGCCTTCATTTTTCTTCACAGCTAACTCACTTGAGAATTTCTCTAAGAGAGAAGTCCGGACTTTGGAAAACTCATTTTATATATCATTGAATTCTCCCTTTTTTGATTCAATTAAGTCCAAGAATTGTAGAGCTTTATCTGATAAGGTTCGGGTCAGGCTCATCACTTTCTGACATGAAAATTTTTGAGCTTTTTAATTAATGAGAAGATTATTATGATCGACTTCACCTTTCACAACAATGTCCATCAGCATAGATGTTGAATCTGTCTTTTGATTTAAGTTTTCCTATATCATTTGGCTCCAGGAATCTATGTTAGAAAGTACCGAAATGGTAGTTACTAATTTCCTTAATGAAATTTTTACAAAGTAATCACCCATAGATGATGAGGACTCAGAGTCAAATTCTTCTTTATTGACCCTCGGAGCAGAGGTTTCCAGATTCTCAAGGTTTTGAGGAGAGTTGACATTAGAAGGGGAAACCATAACAGCTGTACCTTTATCAATTTTCAGCATCACAGAGGGTTTGGATACCTGAGGGAATTTTTCATTTTCTACAGTCTTATCATCTCCAGATTCTTCTTTAACTTATTATTCTTATTTCTATTCTTCACTTCCGGTATCAGTATTTTCAGATTCATAAATTTCATCTTCATTTCTAGTTACATCAACCTCTTCTTCTACTTCTTATACTTCTTTGACTTCGATATCAGCGTCTTCTTATTCTTATTTTTTCTCGGTAGAAACTCATGGTGTTGAAACATACTCATAAACTTGTCTAAAAACATAATTTTCTTCTTCTTGAATAATCTCATCCTCTTCCTATTTTTATTCTTGCAGTTTCGAAACAGGTTTCGGTATTACTACAGATTTCTTCACCTTCTTAGGTTCTAGAGTGACATTTGGTACTGGTAGATTTTCATAGGATTTTTCTACTCCCTTTAGCAAGGATTTGATAATCTCTGTCTCAGTTCTCTTTCTTTTCTGCTTCTTCTCCTTAAGTTGTTTCTCTTATACATCCGTAGTTTGAATCCTTAAAGCCTTTGCCTCTTCCAGATTTAACCCAAAGATTGGATCCCCTTTCTTCCTGGATTCAACTAATTTCCTCCAGCCAGCAACAATATCCTCAGAGTAAGCCTTTTGTTTCCTTATGAATAGTGGTGTTAAAACCGAAACTACTTAGGTAGGATCGACCTGAGAGGCCTCATCCGAATTTTTATTCTTCTGAACAATTTTTTAAGATTCCAGTACTGACTTTTTCTGTGCTGCTTTGGATGATTCCAGAATGGCTTCTTTAAATATCGGCTTCTGAACTTCCGGTGTTACAACTTCTTAAATCTTCTTAGAGTCTGTATTGTAAGAAAGTTTCATTCTCTTCAGCATATATTCACTTAGAAACATAACATTACAGGATTTCAAAGCATACATGCATGAAATTTTCATTTTAGCTAAAACCATAAAAACTATCCTTGAGATAGTGGCTGGGTACTTGAGAGTTTTAGATTTGATGGTACCGGCTTTCACAGCATTAATCCCAAGGAAAATATAATTTACAAAATTAACCTTCCTGAGGTTGATGAGAAAGTATATAAAAAGAATTTCACACATATTTAAGGAATATTTATCCTCTTTTCTTGTGATAAAGACCCTCTACATCCATAATGCTACCAATCTATGGTCTACTGATAAATGTGCAAGCTTGAGAGTCTTAACTCCCTTGATGCCGAGACTTTCAAAAGCATGGTTCTTCTCGAAAGAACCTTCCTTATATGGAATTTTTTAGGAACCTATGATGGATTCTCCTTCATAGGGAATCTTCAGTAAGTGGGCTTCTTTTTGGCATGAAACTGTGTAAGGCTTTTCATAAGCCTTAAATCTGAAATATTCCTTATCGTCCTTTTCAAAGAAATTTATAGAGTCACAAAACTGTATGACTGGTTCCAGATATATAGGATCCTGAACCTTGTCCTTTGATATACAAATACTCTCCCAATTATTAAATTTAATAATACTTGAGATGAGGGAGTCATACCGATTAAAAAAGTCTGAACATACAAGTCTCACATGAAATATCATCTTGTCTTTATTCTCCTTGACTAGCATCTGGTCGAAACTGCCTGACATTCGAATCTGTAAGAAAACTCTGAAAAAATCCTGAATGAAAAACTCTGAAGTATCTGCACTCTGTCTTAAAGGCTTAAAGAACCGGTGGGGTACTTATGAAGTTGGGTAGACCTTATATAGTCAAACTACAACCTTTCAGCTTCCATAAGGAAATCAAATAGCTGTGATTTTCCCAAAAAGATCTAACAGTTGAGGATAGTTCAAAAATATATATCTATACCAAAATTTGAGGTTTTAGAATACCGAAAGTTGGATTCTAAGGAAATATGAATCCAGATAAAAATATCCTAAAAGAAGGAAATACCAAAAAATAGGACTGTAAGAAAAAAATAACTAGGGGTAAGAAAATGTACCTTTAAGGAATCTCTGAAGAAATTGTCGGTATCGAAGAAAAATTTCTTGGGGTTAAAAACTAGACTCAGGAAATTTGACTCTAAGAATTTCCATTCCGAAAATACGGATTCTAAGAATTTTTATTCTAGGATTTTTTTAATTTTTTTAATAACAGACACCATGGGAAATGTTTTTAAAGAAAACAAATTTTTTTTTAAAAAAATTCAAACATATATACTCCCCCTAAATTTAGGAGTAATTTAATATTAGGATATGGATAAACAAGAAGTAGATATGAATGATTATCTTACATATATCATTCCTAGATTCTGTTTAATATATTCAAATCTATCGGATAGTAATGGTTTGGTAAAAATATCAGCAAGTTGTTATTGCGTTCCGATGAATTGAAGAATTATATCTCCTTTGAGTGTGTGATACCTAAGAAAGGGATGCCTAATATATATGTGCTTATCATGGGAGTGATGTGATGGGTTTTTACTTAGGGCTATGCCACTAGTGTTATCACACAAGATTTGAGTTTTTAAAAAACTCATGCCATAATCTGTGAGTGTATGTTGCATCCAAAACACTTGAACACAACAATTTCCAGCTGCAACATATTCTGCTTCAGTAGTGGAAAGTTATAAAGAATGTTGTTTATTGCAAGGTCAGGAAACTAAGGAATCTTATAGGAAATGACAAGTTCCATATGTACTCTTTTTATCCATTTTAAAACCAGCAAAATCAGCATCTGAAAAACTTTTTAGTTCAAAAACATTTATGATCAAGATTATGTTTTAATGAATGTGTTTTTATTTATTACCATGCCTTACTATTTATGTTTATCTATGAAATCTTCCACCATATTTATTACCCTTACTGGGAATCTGATCTAACCATTTTATTATGTTTTATTTTTCCCCTGGATAAAAATATAAATATTAGAAATGAATTTTAGTTTCTATGTTGTATTTCATTTCAAGTTCAGATGTAACATTCATGTATGTAATCTAGATTTGAAAAATACTAAATTAATAAATACTTTGGTATTTGGGTCTTATATCTATGCAAATGTATCTATATAAAGCACCAACTCTGGGATACTGGGGTCGGGGTCTTTACATGGTGTTTATGTAGTAAAAAATTAAACTGTGAGAGTGTAGTATATAATAAAATAAAAGGGCATAATGTTCCTAAATTATATCAATTATGTTCAATATAATGATCATAACTCAATGAATTAAAATTGAGTTACTGAATAATCTTATGACTGGGGTAACACTTGAGTCAAAAGATATTAGAGGAAAATAATATGATTTGACTTAGTATATATTAAAAATTTCAAGTAAATAAAGAATAGAAAATTCATGGGATAGTAAATCAATATAACACAATACAAATGAATCTTGTGTATAACAAGTAACATGTATTAAAGAATCATAATTGAGAGAAAGAAAATCCTTACCTTATTTACTATATTAGTGGAAATCACTCAACACTCATGTATAAAAAATAGAAATATCATAATCACCTATTTAATAACTTTATACATATACAAAACTTATTATAAACTTAATTTATTATTATTATCTACATGTATATTAGTTAGTTCTTATAAATTTTCAATATCGGGTGTGAGTAATCATGATTGTTTTGAGCTAGTTTCATATTAGCAGTGTTGTTCTTAAATATAATCGCAAGTCTAGTCATTCCTAGATGATAAAATTTACTATAATTTATGTATTATAGTTATTTATAATGTTATAATTTTTTTCTATTGGGGTTTTTGTTGTGATACTTAAATATGAATTTTGCAATGAGTGTATTTTGATGATTTTTAGCGAACAAAGGGTATTTTCCAAAATAATGAGTTAAAATTTAAAATTTAAATTAATGTTATAAAAATAACAATTTAATTATTTATTTCATATATTACTAGAAATTAAATTCTTATTTTCATACTTTATATAAATTTATTTTTGTGTTCAAGCGGGTGGTTAAACCAACCAAAACAAAATCATACCTTAATTAATGGATGATTATGAAGTGATTTAGTTGAAATTTCATCAAGATAGAAGAATAATGATATTATTTAGTGTTTATTTGTGTGTTATTTCAGAATTATAAATAATTATAATATTAATATAACCTATAAAAAGTGATTTTATATATAAAGAAATACTTTTTTTATTTCAAATTTCTCTTTTGGACAGTTGAATTTACCACAGTTGTTTATTTGTCATATTTTTAATAGGTTATCCAATTTATCTTCAAAGAATATAAATAATTTTAAAAACATATTTTATATCTATTAAAACCATTATCATGAATTAAAATTTATTTCAGTTATGAAAATAAAAACTGAAATCGATCTTTCCATGGAGACTGTAGTTAACATGTATACATGAACGATGATTTCATTTTCCATAGAATGTGGGAGATGAGTGATATGGTTTATCATTTTAGAATCTAAAATTTGTAATAAATATCATAATTATTTATAAAATTACAAATTAGGACCATAATTCTGTGGAGGTGAAGGAAAACTAAGCACAATGTGTTGCGGAGGTGGTAGTTTACACAACACATGAATGTTAGTTTTGTTTTAATTAATAGAAAAGGGAAAGGTGGTTAATGAGTATACTATAATTATAATAAAATAATAGAATAATTGTAACACCCCGATATTTTATGGAAAATATTATTTTAATTTCATTGATGTCTTGTGTTTTAAGCTACAACAAGATTGACTTGCATTATACGCAACACCGTATGAGCTTGTAGTATACACAACACTATTCTTGGATCATGTTACACACAATTTTGATAGTAGTCATTCTAAAAAACATTGAGTGTATATATATATATATATTCAATGTATAAATTAAATATGGTTGGATTCTGTTATACGAAACAATGGAGGAGTCTTGCACAACACGCAACCCTGACTTGGCTTCCATTACATGCAATCACGACCTTCCTCGATAGCGTGTGTTGTACGCAATACCAGGTTTC
Source organism: Viscum album (assembly GCA_963277665.1). Classification (NCBI taxonomy): domain Eukaryota; kingdom Viridiplantae; phylum Streptophyta; class Magnoliopsida; order Santalales; family Viscaceae; genus Viscum; species Viscum album. Next base: position 283,644,391 of record OY728120.1, on the reverse strand, counting down.
ACTAAACAATGATATATTGTTATAATATTATTATGTACTAGATTTTATGAATAGTATTAACTAAATTTTCAATTTTATGACATTATTATTCATCTTACACATTTTCTAGAATATGGTATGAGAACAAAATAAATTTTTCGTGTAAAATATGTATTTTTCAAAAATTGTAGTTTTCCCACCTTTTGATTACGCACCCACCTTAAATCTTGTTTTTGACATGTATATAAGTTAAATTTTAAAAAATAAAATTCTTCTTTGGAATTAGGATATAAAAATTTACTTTGGATAAATTTTTCATATTATTCTGATAACTTTCATATTTAAATGAATAGTGAAAACACGCTATATTTTAATTAAAAAAAACTTTTTTTCATCGCAATAATTTATATGGTTAGATTATATTTTTAAATGGTTTTAAAGTTTAATTAGAATATATTTTTACCATTTAATCCAATTTTGTTCATTGGAAATAATTTCACTTTGAAATTGGATATAAACATGTATCAATCTTTTGATTGTTTTTGTTTCTTAAAAACACACTATTTGTTTTGATAACGGGAATTAAATTTAAAATTAATTAATTCCACTTATATGTTATGAATTTGGAAAAATATACATCAATTTTGAATTTGGAATATAAAATAATGCTTAGGCTGAATTTTTGGTATTTTCCTGAAAAACTTCAATTTTCAATGAATAGTGAAACCACTTAGTGGTAGTTAAAAAACTGACTTTTTTTTAATTTAAATTAAATTTTACCACTTCATTTAATTGAATTTAAAAAAAACCTAGAGACACGGTTAATATCAAGGACTAAAATGTGGTTCAATGAGCTGAAAATAATTTTTGGTGAATAATAACTTTTTACTTTTATTTACCTTGGTTAAAAGTAAATAGGATAATTAAGGGTAAAAATGATATTATTATTACCCTAACACATGTACTAATTCTATTTTATAAGTTTAATTAGACCAAAAACAACCTTATGAATAAAATATGACAATTTAGGCCCACTTGGATTAGATTAGAACATTTAATATTAATTTATTTAAAGAAGGGTTAAAATAGTTAAAATCAACGTTTATTAAGTAAATCATTTTCAATATCGGGTTATAGATAAGATAAATTCAACTATAAATATTAATTAGAAAGCTAAAAATATTTATTACATAATGGTATTTTATTTATAAATTTTAAACATTAAATAATTTAATTTATTTATGACACAATGATGATGCAGTAAGTATCTTATTAATGAAATATTGACCTAATTAATGTTATAAATACCCAAATAAATGTAATTTGAGACTTTTTACGAATTAAATTAATTTTATAGGTTAATATGACATATTATTAATTTAATTAACTTTTGTCGAACTAATAATTCTGTTATGATTTTCACAAAAATCAATTACCAAATACTGTCAAAATTGATATAAAATAGTTTTTAAAACAAATATTATATTATTAATTGTTATTTTATTCCTAAAAATGTAATTTTCAGCCAAATGACTTATATAAGGTTATATATATTAATAATAAACAACTTGGTGTTATTTTGGATTGTCATAGTATGTTTATTAACCTTATAGTGTAAGAAAACAAGAAGACACGGTAAAAGTAAAATTATTTAACTTAAGGTTAAATCTAAATGATAAGGTTAAAATAGAAACCTAAAATTTTATAAATTATATTGGATGAGAGGATCTCTACCCATAACCACATTATCTTCTAAATAAATCAATTTGGAGTTATAAAAATCTGAATATGACTTTATAATAAAATAATATTTTTAGTTTTTCCAAAGGTTCCCCTCTCCTCCCTTATAAAAGGGCACCTCCCCCCTCTCTTCCTCACACCACTTAGAGCCTTCAATCTCGGCCAAACCCTGAAAAATTCTCTTCTCCACTCCCATAGAAACATCCTAGAGGTTCTGTTATTCTTTGAAGACCAATTTTAGTGCCCTAAGAGGAGGTCTCAAAGAGGCTCTTCAAAGAAGAGGTAATGTCCATTACCGATTATTTCAACTTTATTTCTTCTTCCACTTCTTCTTATTTAGTTGTTTCGTTATGAAGTTATAACATCAGTATAAATAATATACTTATATGTTATTATAATTATGAAACAACCCTATTTCTCCATCTATTCATCCTACGGAAAACGAAATCACCAAGCGTGCGTACGTACGGAATACCGTCTCGAGGCCGTGGTGAAATCTGTTTTTCCACCAAAACCTTACATGGATGGGTATAATGGTGTAAAGAATAACTATATATGGTTATTATAACATCATAATGATTCTGATATATTATACCATCCACTACAATTCTATTCAATAATTATGGGAACGATATCATCGCTCGTGCGTACGTACGGACTGCCATCTCCACGACGCGATGAGATTCATTCTCCATGTTAACCATACATGAATGATCATAAAGTTTATTTAATGAAAAATAATGAAATATATGAAATAATAATTCTACTTTATTTATGTATATATATATGTATGTCATCTATTTAGTTTCATTCAATTCAATAAGGAAACGAAAACAGCGTTCATGCGTACGTACGACCTACCGTCTCCATGAACGATGTATTTCATTTCTTTTATCGATATATAATATATATATGTATATTATCAATATATATTATATATAAATCTTGTTTTACAATCTGTAATCATTTAAATCAGTATATAAGTAATAATATCAAGAACGACAAGTCGAAACACATATGATAAATGAAATGATTTTACCCAAAACGCTGCTTTAACATGGAATTTACAAAAGAACGGGTAATATAAAGTCATAAGTGAAACATATATGATATCATAACAATTAATATGATTCTGTAATAAGTCAATGACAATATTTAAATCATTATACAAGAGGTTCGGATATGTAAGAAGCATATCAGACCTAACGTAAGGGATAATTTTTCAAATCTCATTTTTATCAGAGATTGCTTATTCGTAAGTATTTACTGGGGTTATTGCTATCATCCATTTCCATGTTTTATAAAAGTTTGTTAATGTATTTTTAAAGTCCTTTTTACCCATTTTGTCTTTTACCCCATGGTATGGAAGGAATTTTTCTTTTATTTACCCTAGAAGGTACTTTTTGAATTTTCTGAAAAAAGTATGAGAAGAATGTTTTTTAACCTATACGACATGAAAGTATTTTTACGGTTTTATAAAGCCTTATTTTCATGAAGATTCCTCCAAAATATTTCATAAATATTTTCAACAAAATACTTTTCTTTTAAAATTTCATGACATTTTGTGAAAAGAAAATGATTTTGAAGAAAATATGATATTTCCCTCAAAAATTCATTTCAAGTGTTTTCTCAAAACCATTTTCATCTAAGATGACATTATTTCACAGGTTTATGTTTCAAGTATCATGTCTCTATGATTTACATGGTTTCAATTTTCAAATGATGAAATGATATCCAATTTTTTTGTATGGACTATGTTATGAAGGAATGATGTTTATGAAGCCCATTTTATTCTTGGGTTATGATGAATGATTTCTGTTTATATTGTGGCACACGAAAGAATGATTTAAATATGAGATGGGTGGGACCTTTATATCCCTCCAATGAATTGTGTAAAGATTTATATCTCATGATATAGACATGGCTGTAATGGAAAGTTAAACCGGTTCAGTAATACAGGACTGAAACGAGGAGTGAACTCGATTCAGAAAGGGACTTTGTCCACTAAGATGGTCATGGAAGCAATGCCTTGGATACTATGGAAATTATATCATGTTCTTAATGGTTGGCACAATTACATGTTTTATTCCCATTCTAATTTATCATGATTAATGTTTCTTCATGATCTATTCCTTATGTTCTGCCATGTTTTATGTCATTGCTCAAGATTTTGATGTTTAGATTTTATGCTCATGTTTTTTTACATTCAAATGTCTAAGGATTGTTTTTTGTTCTCTATGCTTACACTTACTGAGCATTTGAGATCACCCCTTTTATGTTTTCTTTTCCCCAGGATATAAAGAATGGTTTTAGGTAAGAAAAAACGCAGAAGATCTTTATGAGAGATGTTGAAGATATTTCACCATAATTAGAAGATTATATTCCGAGTTTCCAAAGACACTAAACTATTACGGTCCTTGTGTGACTGTTTTAGTTATATATTAATTATTCCGAAAAAGTAATGTAATTTCCATGTACATCAAGCTTTGGGTCTCTACAGTTGATATCAGAGGAAAGGTTTAGTCAACCTTTGGAAACTAGGATGTGAAAACGTTAGTGAGATCCCGAGAGATATTTCTAAGGTATGTCTAGGGATGTCCCTAAGGATAAGTATACGTATAGGATATAGTCCTAGAACTACGGTAATGATCTTATAATTTAACCTAAGATGTTAGATATTGTGGGTATTCTCTCTTTACTATGTTGTTTTCCCTAGCATGATTTCTGCATCTCACACTATTCTTTTTGGGTTTAAAAAATGGCTGGAAACAGGAAGATTCACGATAATGGAGGATATGACAGACAATGGAATGATATTCTTCATGAGAACCAATTGAAACAGGATTTGGAAGTACAAACATCGTTATTATGCCTAATCAGCAATCTCATAATATGATCAATAATCTCAACTTTGGTAAGTTTCCCGAATCAAATAATAAGAGAAAGATGGAGTTTCATGATGACCATAGAGGAAAGAAAGTTCAATTTCCCTCATGTAAATCATGTGGGAAGAGGCATCGGGGAGATTGTTTCAAAGGAACTGGAAGATGCTTTGGGTGTGGAAAAGAAGGACACAAAGCTAGTAAGTGCAAAGGAAAAGGTTTAGTCAACACCATGGACAAGTATAATGGTATTGCTACGACATCAACAATGATTAGATGTTTTAAATATGGAATGTATGGGCATTATGCAAACCAATTCCCTAAGGGAAAATCCCATGAAGAGAATCAGCATGGTCATATGAGTAGTATTTATGTGGATGATGATGAAGAGACTACAAATGAAATATGAGATGAAAGAAATGATGAAGCTCAGTCAGTGGTTTAAGAAGTTAGTGGAATGATTGTATGATTATAAGGAATAATGTATGGTACTATGGAATAAATAATCATCTAAGGATTTTTGCACTATTCTTTTTCCTAAAGTATTTGGAAGTATATGTTGAATGGTACCGATAACCACGGAAGATTATTCATATATTTTTGGAAACTAGATGATATGCGCATAATGAAGGGATAAGAAGATAATGAGATGTTTGATTGTATTCATGAGCTCATGAATGATATAAGGAAATAGTTTTATCATGGTTTGAGTATATTGAATTTTGGGGTTTTGGTATTTGGAAAGAGTTAACTTTTGACAGCACTCATGTTTTCACTAAGATTCAATGGGTATTTATTTTTCAAAAGAATACATGATTAAGGCCTTTGAATGTTTGGAATGTGACCAAAAGGACATATCTTATGATATATGGGGATCAACGATGGTATTAACATGCTTGTTATATGAAATCTATGGTAATCGTTTTCACTATAATATGAGAGTGGACTGCAGTATTATCGATAATCCTAAAGATTTGAATGGATTATGTTGGACATAAGTTAGTATTGTTTAATGATAGATTTTTTTTTGATATTATTGATGGGATATTATAGTAATGTAGTTTTAGAAAAAGGACAACCTGCAGGATGGGCGACAACCCATCGCATCGGACAAGGCTGTGAGAATCGAACCCACAACCGAAGTGCGACTGACCTTTATCGCCTACCACTGGCCTACAGGAAGTCCCTGTTTAGTAGAAACTAGTTTTGTTATATTAAGCAGTATGATATATGAAGTATAAGTCCATTTTAGGAACTATATATGATTAATCTCACTATAGATGGACATATGTATTTTTGATAATTTTTATAACCTTTTGTTTGAGACAGATGGAATGACCCATCATTCTATCACATGATCTTCTAACACTTCACGAATGAAAAATTCAACTTCATTTCATTAAGAGATGAAGTGGAAATTGTCCAAAGAACGAGCAACAGTGAGACTATACCAAAATCACGAAAGTATTTCTTCTAATTCCAATTTCATCAACTTTAGGGAAATGATCTTGAAAACCAAAAATGTTGTCCTCGTGCCCTTATATCCGATGAATCATATGGTACCTTAGATCATCACAAATCTATGGCTTTGTGATTGATGGATTTTTCATAGCTATGTTCTCTACCACTCGCCATCAGAACTTAATGGTTATATTTTTCTTCCATATCCATATTTTCACCTATGTTCTCCTATGTGGAAACCCAGTGATGAGTTTATTTGGGTAATCGTAACATTTCATACTTTATTTTTTAAAATTAAGTTTTAGTATTCCTTTTTACGATATGGATTTCTATAAATAGTAAACGATTTATAACCCTGAAGAATTTCGCGGGCGAAATTAATTTTAAGGGGGGTAGAATGTAACACCCCGAGATTTTATGAAAAATATTATTTTAATTTCATTGATGTCTTGTGTGGTAAGCTACAACAAGATTGCCTTGCTCTATATGCAACATCGTATGAGCTTACAGTATACACAACACTATTCTTGGATCATGTTACACACAATTTTGATAGTAGTTATTCTACGAAACATTGAGTGTATATATATATATATATATTCAATGTATAAATGAAATATGGTTGGATTCTGTTATACAAAACAACAGAGGAGTCTTTCACAACACACAACCCTGACTTGGCTTGCATTACACACAATCGCGACCTTACTCGATAGCATGTGTTGTGCGCAATACCAGGTTTTACTAAACAATGATATATTGTTATAATATTATTATGTACTAGCCATTATAAATATTATTATCTACATTTTTAATTTTATAACATTATTATTCATCTTACACATTTTCTAGAATATGGTATGAGAACAAAATAATTTTTTCGTGTAAAATATGTATTTTTAAAAAATTGCAGTTTTCCCACCTTTTGATGACGCACCCACCTTAAATATTGTTTTTGACATGTCTATAAGTTCAATTTGACAAAATAAAATTCTTCTTTGGAATCAGGATATAAAAATTTACTTTGGATAAATTTTTCATATTATTCTGTTAACTTTCATATTTTAATGAATAGTAAAAACACGCTATATTTTAATTAAAAACAACTTTTTTTCATCGCAATAATTTATATGGTAAGATTATATTTTTAATTGGTTTTAAAGTGTAATTAGAATATATATTTACCATTTAATCCAATGTTGTTCATTGGAATTAATTTCACTTTGAAATTGGATATAAACAAGTATCAATCTTTTGATTGTTTTTGTTTCTTAAAAACATGCTATTTGTTTTGATAACGGGAATTAAATTTAAAATTAATTAATGCCACTTATATGTTATGAATTTGTAAAAATAGACATCAATTTTGAATTTGTAATATCAAATAATTCTTAGGCTGAATGTTTGGTATTTTTCGGAAAAACGTCAATTTTTTATGAATAGTGAAACCACTTAGTGGTAGTTAAAAAACTGACTTCTTTTAATTTAAATTAAATTTTACCACTTCTGTGAATTTAATTTCAAAAATAAAAGAGACATGCTTAATATCAAAGACTAAAATGTGGTTCAATGAGATGAAAATAATTTTTGGTGAATAGTAACATTTTACTTTTATTTACCACGGTTAAAAGTAAATAGGATAATTAAGGGTGAAAATGATATTATTATTACCCTAACACATGTCCTTATTCTATTGGATAAGTTTAATTCGACCAAAAACAACCTTAGGAATAAAATATTACCATTTAGTCCCACTTGGATTGGATTAGGACATTTAATATTAATTTATTTAAAGAAGGGTTAAAATAGTTAAAATCAATGTTTAATAAGTAAATAATTTTTAATATAGGGTTATAAATAATATAAATTCGACTATAAATATTCATTAGAAATATAACAAGATTTCCTAAATAATGGTATTTTATTTATAATTTTTAGACATTAAATAATGTAATTTATTTATGACACAAAGATGATGTAGTAATTATCTTATTAATGAAATATTGACATAATTGATGTTATAAATACCCAAATAAATGTAATTTGAGACATTTTATGAATTACACTGATTTTATAGGTTAATATGACATGTTAGTATTGATTTCATTAACTTATTATGAACTAATCATTCTGTTATGATTTTCACAAAAATCAATTACCAAATAGTGTCAAAATTGTCATAAAATAGTTTGTAAAACAAATATTATATTATTAATTGTTATTTTATTCCTAAAAATATAAGGTTCGGCCAAATAACTTATATAAAGTTATATATATTAATAATAAACAACTTGGGGTTCTTTTGTCTTGTTATAGTAAGTTTATTAACCTTATAGTGTAAGAAAACAAGAAGACACGGTGAAAGTAAAATTATTTAACTTAAGGTTAAATCTAATTGATAAGGTTAAAATAGAAACCTAAACTTTTATAAATTATATTGGATGAGAGGATTTCGACCCATCCCCACATTAGATTCTAAATAAATCAATTTAGAGCTATTAAAAACCGAATATGACTTTATAATAAAATAATATTTTTAGTTTTTCCAAAGGTGCCCCTCTCCTCCCTTATAAAAGGGCACCTCCTCCCTCTCTTCCTCACACCACTTTGAGCCTTCAAGCTCGGCCAAAGCCTGAAAAATTCTCTTCTCCACTTCCATAGAAGCATACTAGAGGTTCTGGTCTTCTTCAAAGACCAATTTTAGTGCCCTAAGAGGAGGTCTCAAAGAGGCTCTTCAAAGAAGAGGTAATGTCCATTACCAATTCTTTCAACTTTATTTCTTCTTCCACTTATTCTTCTTTAGTTGTTTAATTTTGAAGTAAAAACATCAGTATAAATCATATAATGATATGTTATTATAATTATTAAACAACCCTATTTCACCATCTATCCATCCTACGGAAAATGAAATCACCACGCGTGCGTACGTACAGAATACCGTCACCACGCCGTGGTGAAATCTGTTTTTTCACCAACACCTTAAATGGATGGGTATAATGGTGTAAAGAATAACTATATATGGTTATTATAAGATCATAATGATTCTGATATATTATACCATCCACTCCAATTCTATTCAATAATTATGGGAACGATATCATCGCTCGTGCGTACGTACGGACTACCGTCTCCACGACGCGATGAGATTCATTCTCCATGTTAACCATAAATAAATGATCATAAAGTTTATATAATGAATAATAATGAAATATATGAAATAATAATGCTACTAGATTTATGTATATATATTTGTACGTCATCTATATAGTTTCATTCAATTCAATAAGGAAACGAAAACAACGTTCATGCGTACATATGGCCTACCGTCTCCATGAACGATATATTTCATTACTTTTATCGATCTATAATATATATATGTATTTGATAAATATATATTATATATAAATCATGTTTTACATTCTGGAATTATGTAAATCAGGATATAAGTAATAATATCAAGGACGACAAGTCGAAACACATACGATAAATGAAATGATTTTACCCAAAACACTACTTTAACATAGAATTTACAAAAGAACAGGTAATATAAAGTCATAAGTGAAACATATATGATATCATAATAATTAATATGATTCTATAATAAGTCAAGGACATTATTTAAATCATTATACAGGAGGTTCGGATACGTACGTAGCATATCGGACCAAAGGTAAGGGATAATTTTTCAAATCTAATTTTTATCCGAGATTGGTTATTCGAAAGTATTTACTGGGGTTATTTCTATCATCCATGTCCATGTTTTATAAAAGTTTATTCATGTATTTTTAAAGTCCTTTTTACCCATTTTGACTTTTACCCCATGGTATGGAAGGAATTTTTCTTTTATTTACCCTACAAGGCACTTTTTGACTTTTCCGACAAAAGTACGAGAAGATTGTTTTTTTAACATATACAGCATGAAAGGATTTATACAGTTTTATAAAGCCTTATTTTCATAAATATTACTCCAAAATATTTCATAAATATTTTCACCAAAATCCTTTTCTTTTAAAATTTCATGACATTTTGTGAAAAGAAAATGATTTTGAAGAAAAAAGGATATTTTCCTCAAGAATTCATTTCAAGTGTTTTATCAAAACCATTTTCATCTAAGATGACATTATTTCACATGTGTATGTTTCAAGTATCATGTCTCTATGATTTACATGGTTTTACTTTTCTAATGATGAAATGATATCCAATTTTTTTGTATGGATTACATTATGATGGAATGATGTTTATGAAGCCCATTTTATTCTTGGGTTATGATGAATGATTTATGTTTATATTGTAGAACACGAAAGAATGATTTCAATATGAGATGGGTGGGACCTATATCTACCTCCAATGCATTGGGTAAAGATTTATATCTCATGAGATAGACATAGCTGGAACGGAAAGTTAAACTGGTTCAGTAATACAGAACTGGAACGAGGAGTGAACTCGATTCAGAAAGGGACTTTGTCCACTAAGATGGTCTTGGCAGCAATGCCTTGGATACTATGGAAATCATATCACATGCTTAATGGTTTCCATAATTACATGTTTTATTCCCATGCTAATTTATCATGATTAATGTTTCTTCAGGATCTATGCCTTACATACTGCCATGTTTTATGTCATTGCTCAAGATTTTGATGTTTAGATTTAATGCTCATGTTTTTTTACATTAAAATGTCTAAGGATTGTTTTGTGTTCTCTATGCTTACCCTTACTGAGCATTTGAGATCACCCCTTTTATGTTTTCTTTTCCCCAGGATATAAAGAATGGTTTTTGGTAAGAAAAAAAGGGGACGATCTTTATGGGAGATGATGAAGATCTTTCACCACGATTAGAAGATTATATTCCGAGTTTCCAAAGACACTAAACTATTACGGTCCTTGTGTGTCTGTTTTTGTTATATATTAATTAATTCTCAAAAGTAATGTAATTTCCATGTACATCAAGCTTTGGGTCTCTACAATAATCATAAAAATTATTTTATAATTTCAATATGGTGTGGTATATTTTCATAAATAAAAAGTTCATACAAAGAAATAGAAAAGAGAAAGGAGCAGTTAGAAATTTATACCTAACTACTTGGATTATCACCTTTAAGAAGGGGGTTATGCCTTTGAGGGATGGTATTTTGAGAAAAACATAAACTATTAAATGTTAATATTAATTTTTAGGAGTGTTTTGTGTAGATTTGGTTCTTAAATAAGTGGTTCTTGGTGTAGGGGTAAGTGAGGACGAGAGTGTCCCATTTATAAGTGAAAAGTGATGGAATTTTTGTTAATACCCAAAACTTTTCAATAATTGGTAGTCACTCTAATTAAAGGTGAATCAAAAAATGATAAATAACAAATATTAGAAGTGATAAGGGTGTTAAATATTTAAAATAAACATTCCCTCACATTTTTAAACATCTTTGAGGTAATTTTAGACAGAATGGACCGAAGGACTTATTTTATTTTATTTTATTATGGATAATCCCCCTTTTAAGGGTTGAAGGGGAACCCGTGCATGACCCTTAGGCCCAAGGTACAAGGCCCGACTGACTCACAATAAATAACCCAAAGGCCGAGAGGTATACCATGCCCAATACACGACCCGTAGGACCAACCCACTTGAACTGCCCTTCCCCAGTTTCTGTGTCATTGATCCCCTAGCTCCCCACCTTGCATTGATGATCAGCTAGTATTGCCCCATAAAAAGCTGCATAGTGCTTGGTCCCGATGGTGGCTACCATACCCTCTCATTCTTCCAATTTGATTAGCTATGCATCTGGTGGCTGCTACTCTTGTTGCCCTGATCCTCTTCTGGGGCCTGTTCTTTGGGAACTGGGCTACTCCATGGTCTTTGTGGCTCGAAGGCCCTATGTCCCGAAGAACTTTGATGACCCGAAGGCCCTTGAGACCCGTAGGACCAAACCAGTGGCCTGAAATCCCAAATCGTATGAATACTTCCAGCTGTTATAGTACCGAACAGTAACTGTTATAGTACTGCTACAGTCCTGCTACAGTACCCCAGAAATTCGCCTCCACCCGGTTTTGAACCTGGGTCTCTTGGATGCCAAGAAGGAGCCCTTACCACTTGGGTATGAGCTCGTTGGCTAATTCACTCTTAAATTTTTTCAACTTACCAATTTTTCTTTTATCATGGTAACTAGTTTTAATTTAAATAATTAATCATGTATGAATTAAAATAAAATGGTGTATTTTATATAATTTAAATATAATTATTACCAATATTAAATCTAATTTATTTTGTTCAATTTATAAAAGTGGTAAAAATAAAATTTTAATATACTAATTGTATAACGTGTTAAATCATTTTTAGATAAAAATCTAGTTTGAGTTCTAAAATATCAAATATATGTTTGTAAATTAAAATTAAAATTTTAACATACGTAATTTTACTTATAAATAAAATATTTTTTCATGAATTTTTAGATATATTTATACGTAGAAATAATTTCATAAAATCATGGTATTTTTAAAAATGAAATATTTCATTATTGACTTTAAAATAAATATTTTTTTGTAAAAATTCCTAAAATTAATATAAATCTAATATTAACATGATTATCCCACAAAATAATTTAATTTTATAAAATTAAATTTCTAAAAATTTGGAATTTAACTATTAAATAAAAATATGTGATATAATGAGAAATTTTCTTTGTAGAAAAATTTCTTTTTTTAGAATATTAACCATTATCAGTCATATATCCTATCAATTAATAATTAAATTATAATTACCCAATTATTAATATAAAATATATTTTTATCACCCTTAATCACAAAATTATTTAAATATAAATATGTATTTCATAGAAATAAAATATTTATAAAAGTATATTTATAAGAATAAAATGGTTGTATTATTTGTTTTAACAAAACCAATTAAATTTAATAGGTACTAAAAATCAATTATATTACTTATATAAATAATTTATAAATAGTATACTTCTATTAATTACCTCTAATTTAAGGGCTATATTTTAACGGTCATATTTAATACGTTTATTTTATTCTAATTATATCGTTGTTTTCAGTAAATTTTAGCATTTCTTATAGATAAATCTGTCAAACTTATTATTTCTTTAATAAACAAATATAGTGAAATATAATTTCATTAAACTCTTCCCCTTAAAAAATTACATCCAATAAATTTTAATTATTACCCATTAATGAATGTAAAAGAGTGTATTCTTAACATATTTATTATTCAGGGTGTAATGTCTAATATGGAATCTACCTTAAATTCTTAGTTTATATCAAGTTATGTATATTTACTCAAACAACATTAATAATTAATATAATCATACACCCATGTATGCATACACCCTAATCATATATTCTATACAACATACCTTTCCGAAAACAATTTGAATCCACAAGGCATTACACAACATTGAAATCTATATTCCATCATAAATTGACTACATATTTAACCCTTATATAAATTAATCACTAGTTTGTAAAGTCAAAAATTAGTAAATATATATCATAATCCAAAAAATTAGATAAACTTTAAAAAAACTATAATGGATCAATTATCAATCCCAAGGTTACCTATATTATCTTACTTGATTTTTCAAAACTGATCAACCCTTTATTACATCAATATCAAGAATATAATAAAACCAAGAGTTATCCATACCTCAATATGTGTTCTTAAATATTTATTCCAAAAAAATATAGCCTTTTTATAAAATCACTTTTCAAGGATGTTGTTACCATTTAATATATGTCTCTATATATAAAACCCCAAGATTTCTTGAGTTATTTTTTATGAATTAATTAATTCTTTTTGATATTTCATGAAACAATGAAGATATTTTGTATTAGAGAACTATGTTAGGCTTTTGTTTTATGCAAAAAAAGTTAATCATGCAATAAACACAACATAAACATCAGATTTCTCTGCATGGAACATTGAGGTTAGAATGCGTTATATGCAACAATGACTTTCCTCGATGACTTGCGTAACACGCATGAATGAGGTTTACCAACAATAATATATTTTAAAATATGATTATTTAATATAATAAGATAAAAAATTGGTGTTAAATTAGATTTTATGAATATTATTAACTAATTTAGGAAAATATATGATTTTCAAAATATAATATGAATTTATAGGTTAGCAATTAATCATAAATGAATATGAAAAATGATTGAATATAAAAGGTAATATTATTATATCCAAAAAGATATTTTACCCTAATAAATTAAATTTTCATTTATGTCTTGAAATGAACTAATTAAAACATTCCATTAACATGGAATAATTTTATCATATGTTATAAACCACAAACATTCTGTACGATGCACATAACATTGAGATTCTATGAAACATATTTTTTTATATAATTATTTAAATGAGATAATTATAACCTAGATGCAAAACTTAGTTATAGGAATATTAATAAATAATTTTAAAATATTATATTTAATTGTTTTATATAAATAAAGAATATTTATAATGAAATATATGATTTTTCGTAAAGTCCTTTTATGTTTAAAAATACCATTTTCTCGAATGAACTACTTTTAATATCCTTCTATGAAAAATAATAAAATCAACTTTAGACACATTCGGAATTTTAATTTGATAAAATAAACTTCATTTTTGAATTTAGAACATCCAAATTATCCTAGGGTTAATTTTTTGTAATTTTTCTGAGAAAATTCATATATCGATGAATATTGAAAAATAGTGCTTTTTAGATAAAAACTACCTTTTCGTTTAATTAATTATCAGAGTTAAATGATATTATAATATTTTTACAAGTTCAAATTAGATAAATATTACATCTATTATTATAATTTAATTCATTAGAATAAATTTCACTTTGAATTTTAATATAAAATATTAACAATCTTTTGAACATCTTTCTACATTAAAAACCTTTCTATATCATCCCTTCTATTGGATTAGAATTAATATTAATTTTTACTCTTTTGTTAATTTAATTTATAAAATAATAAATAACCAATTATAATCAGTATAATATTTAGATTCTAATTAGTCCAACTTAATTTTTGACCTAAATAATTAGTAAAAGTGATTAAAATTTATCACAGTGATTAAGGCCAAATTAAGCTTAATTAGGGAATAAACCTTTGAATTAAAGGCCCAAATGACCTATCCACTTATCCAACACCCATTTTCTGTCCATATATCATCCATAAACCTTCCAGTATTTATTTTTTCTTGTTTTTATGACTTTTTTTAGGTAGGAAAATGTGTACACCTAACTTGTTTCTAAAAATTCCAAGTGAGCTTTTTCCCTACTTATAAAAGGCCACCGCATATCCATATTCCTCACACCTCCCAAACATATTTGGTGTATCCAAGACCTTCCATATACACATTAAAATGTCAATATATTCCTCTATTTTCACTTCCAAGAGTTATATGTTTTTAAACCCGCTTCTTTTCAGGGGTTATGCTTTCATGATGTGATTATGAAACCTATATCTTTGCATAGGTTATGATGTGATAAATCATTAATGATACCCATTACATTGATTGGGATATGATTTTATGTTTATAAAACAGACATCTTTTTATGGGTCATGATATGTTGAACGTTTTAATTATCTTGTAGCACATGAATGAAGTATTTTATTATGAGATGGGTGGGGCCTATATCTCCATCCAATGCATTGGGTAATGATAAGTTATATATGAGCTAAAAGGGTACATGGGTTATATACCAAGCCTGAAAACATTAAGGTACATGGGTTGTCGCCAAGGAATAAAAAAAATATGGTCCATAGGTTGTATCCCAAGACCAAAAATAAGAAGGTACATGGGTTGTATCCCAAACCTAAAATAAAGAGGGTACACAGGTTGTATCCCAAGCCCAAAAACATGAAGGTACATGGGTTGTTGCCCAATACTAATAGAAATAGGGTACATATGTTATATCCCAAGCCCAGAAACAAGATTTTACATGGGTTGTAGCCAAATCCTAAAAGAAATAGGGTACACGGATTGTAGCCCAAGCCAAAAAACAAGAAGGTACATGGGTTGTATCTGAAGCCTTAAAGTAAGAGGGAGAATGGGTTGTTATCCTAAGATCATATTAGGTAAATCTGTCTTAGACCAAGCCTAACATGTAATAAAGGTCTTGGTAGGTGTCCTTGACATAAAATTTTCTATTCTTATATGTATACCATGAATCCAATATCTTGATCCATCATTATGATTTCAAGGCTCATGATGTTTATTTATTTATGATTCACACCTTATGAATATAAAATATTAATGCCATGATTCATGTATATGATCTTTAATATGTAGAGTATGATATTATATTTTCATGATCATGTTCTCATACCCTTATGTTCATGATTATTCTTATATATCTCCCTTGACCTTAATAAGCATTTGAGCTCACCCCTTTCTTATGTTTCCTTTCCCTGGGTTATGAAGACATGTTTTAGGTAGAAGTACTAAAGGTGTATATATCTATGGAAAATGTTGAAGATGTTTAACCAGCATAAAATTAGGTTTTCCATGTTTCCAAAGGCACTAAAATGTTATGGTCCTCTATCATGTATTTTTTTAATGTACTGAATATTCATCTAAAATGATGTAATATCCAGGTATATTATGCCTAGGTCGCTATAGTTGGTATAAAAGGAAATGTTTTTTAAACATTTGGAAACTAGGATTATAAAACATTAGTGACATTCCTAGGTATATTTCTATGGATATTTCTAGGAATGTATCTATGGATAAGTATAAGGATGTTTCAATGCTTAGGAAAATGTATTTGGATTTTGGTAAATGATGGAGTGAGTGCTTTCCTAGAAATAAATCCATTTCTAGATACTACAAGTGGATGTGGATTTGGAATAGATGTACCTAGGAGAAACAAGTAATACATGATGTTATGATCCTGAATTGGGGTAATCTAGTACACGATAACATGCCTTGTTGCATACTTGGTTTGACCCTCCAGGGGGATATTCTTTTGGAATTCACAAACTCTTTACAAAAAATCACGAAGGATTTAAATATAGTATTAATATGAATAACACGAGATAAACCTATGGTTTCATATATTAATGAAGTAAGAGCCATAATCCAGGCATCTATAAGTACTTTTTCTTGATTTTATGGTATTATATTATGAAAAATGTTTCTCACACTATTCTTTATTATTTTATTCAATGGTAATAATTAGAAATAACATGGTTAATAATGAAAATTTCAGATGTGGGAAGTATGTGAATTATGAGAATTCATTTTAAAAGTGGAAATATGATAAAGAGAATCAATAAGTGGGTATGAGTAATTATTGTCTCTCTTAAGAAAAATAGACTACAAACAACATGTGGAAGGGATGTGATGTTATTCCAGTATTGTTTAAATTAATCAAAAGAAGCATGACTAGATTGAGGTTAAAGAAACCTAAAACATGATTCATAATTCATATTCCTGGAATGAGGTATTAAGTAATAAGATAATGAATATTAAGTAATGGTTTAAGAATAATGTTTTTGGAATAAAGTATTTATGTTTTGGAATTCAAATATTTTGTTATATAAATCACGAATTATATGAGTATTTTTAGTATACATTTCAATTAAGTATTGACAAGGACATGTTTAATGTTGATTAATACATGGAAAAATGATTACATAAAATGGTGATATTTTGATTATGGGAAGGTAACCCTTAATTAATACCTGACGTCAAGATAATTATATTTGGCTAAAGATATTGTGGATATTAATAAGTAAATTGGATGGTATAGATTAACCTAGAACTGATTATTGAAAATGTCTTCTATGTCATCAATGATGAAGTTTACAATTTCTTTGATTTAAAGAATACATCTAGTAATCATGGGAATAAGAAAGTATGCATGTTTTTTAAAAGTATTTATGGTAATTATGTTTATTACCACGTTTCAAGAGAAAATATTATAAGGGTATTCACATGTTTCGGATGTGTTAACCAAGAGATAATTTGTGATATATGGGAGATCAATGTTAAGTTAGTTTCATGAATTTGTTTCTAAATCATTGAATTTTCATCTTTCTGAAGGGTTATAAGGTTATCCATTTATGGAAAGTTTAATTCAATATTTAACTAATGTTTTTTGAGAACAATGTATTATCTCACCACCTGATCACTTATGTATATTGGAAAAAAAAATTATGGTAATTAAAGATATATTGGTTGACTTATCATGTATATCATGATTTTTTAGTACATCAATAAAAAATATCATCAATTTATTAGGGTTAGAGATGAATTGGAAATCAATCACGACATAACCAAATATTGGTATTGTTCATAAGAAATTTAATAACATCAAGTAAGTATACTTTCATTTATTCTTGTTTAATAAGAAGAATTAATCAATGATAGAATAATGATAAAAAATGTGTTGTTCGAATACCTTAATATTCATTGATTTGATGGCCTTTTATATAATCCCAGATCTATGACTCTGAGGCCCTCAACTTTTTATATATCATTAACTTGTTTGTGATTGATGACCTAAATAAATCCCTATAAATATTTATGTTTTTCCATCATGTTCAGTATTCGCTCCCAACCTATGTTCTACTATGAGGAAACCTAGCTATACATTACTTTGGGTAACTTTTATGGTTCTATATTTCCCTTTTAAATCAAAGTTTCAATATTAATTTTTACGATCTGGGTTTCTATTAATGAAAATTTCAATTATTAATACTTTAATAACCATGATGAATTTTGAGGGTGAAATTAAATATAAAGCGGCTATAATGTAACATATTGATATTTTATGAGTTATTTTTTAAAAATTAATTTATCATTTTTGATATTTCATAAGGAATTGAAGATACTTTATATTAAATAACTATATTTGGATTTCATTATAAGAAACATAAAGTTAATCGTGTTCTACATGTAATATAACCATTTTCTTGCTCTATATAGAACACTGAGGTTGGTATGTGTTATAAGAAAAAATGACTTTCCTCGATGACTTGTGTAACATGTAAGATCGAGGTTTACCGAACAATAATATATTATTAAAATATGATTATTTAATATAATAAGATAAAACCATGATGTTAAATTATAGCCTATGAATATTATTAACAAATTTATGAAAATATATTGTTTACATAATATAATATGAATCCATAGGTTACCAATTAATTATAAATTAATATGAAAATCGATTGAATTTAAAAGGAAATATTATTATGGTCACAATGCTTTTTTACCCTAAAAATTAAATTTTCATTTATATCTTGAAATTAACTAAGTAAAAAATTCCTTTTACATAGAACCAACTTGGAGTACGTTACACCACACTAAATTTGCATACGATGCACACAACACTGAGTTTCCACGAAACAACTTTTTATATATAATTATTTAAATGAGATAATTATAACCTAGATTTTAAACTTATTTATAGGAATAGTAATAAATATTTTTTATAATTTTTTTATATAAATAAATCATATTTAAAATGAAAGATATGACTTTTCATAAAGTCCTTTTATGTTTAGAAGTACAGTTTTCTCAAATGAACTACTTTTAATGTCCTTCTATGAAAAATAATAAAATTGATTTTATACACATTTAGATATTTAATTTTATGAATTAAACTTCATTTTTAGATTTTGAACATCCAAATTATCCCAGGGTGATTTTTTCAGATTTTTCTGAGAAACTTCATTTTTTTGAATAGTGAAAAATACTGCTTTTTAGATAAAAACTACCTTTTCATTTAATAAAATATTAATATTAAATGATATTATAATTTTTTTATAAGGTCACATTAGATTAATATTAAATATATTAATATAATTTACTTCATTATAATCAATTTCACTTTGAAGTTGAATATAAAATCTGAACAAACTTTTGAACATCATTCTACAGTAAAAACCAGTTTTTTCGTCTAGTCTATGGGATTAACATTAATATTATTTTTTTAACTTATGGGAATTTAATTTAGAAGATAAATAATATACCATTTTAATTATTATAATATTTATAATCGAATAAGTCCAACTTAAAGTGTTTTAAAAATATTTAGTAAAAGTGACTAAAATTAATCACAGCGATTGAGGCCAAATTAAGCTTAATTTGGGACTAAACCATAGAATTAAGAGTAAAAATGACCTATCCGCTTGTAAAACACCAATTTTATGTACATATTTTGTCCATAAACATTCAATTATTGACTTTACTTGGTTTGTTATGAATTTATTTAGGTAGGAACGTGTGTACACATAACTTGTTTCTAAAAATTCCAAGTGAGTCATTTTCCATCCCTATAAAAGGCCACCAACTCTACCTCTTCCTCACACCTCTTAAACCTATTAGTTTTTGAAAATAAATACCCAATATACTTAAAAAAATTAAATTTCTTTATCTTTTACAACTCCATTTTTTCAGAAGGCAATGTAATGTATCCTTTTGGCTCAAACCAAAAAGAGTTACCCAATTAAGAGGTAACACCTTCTCTAAAGAATCTTTGTTTTATGTTCTTTATACAACCCCAAAAATGTATTCTTTCCATTATTATATTAAATAAAACATATCATAATTATACTAGTATTATGTTATTATAATTTTTTGAATTAATCTTTCACACACCTCCATCTAATGGGTAACAAACATATTGTTTCTGTGTACGGCGAACTACTGCCTCACGGAATAATGATTGTTCATTTTTCATTTACCACCTATAATTGTGTAAATAATTATGGAAACTCAATTTATATAATTTATATATAATATTTTTTATTTCATTAATCATCTTTATTCATTTTTACAGCACATACCTTTTTTACATTCCATTTGGTCTTAATAAGATAATATTGTTTGAAGAAGTTTGGACTACCGCCCCTCAAAGTGATGTGATTCGTTCACATAATACATAGAATGTATTATGGATGGTTTTAGTGAAATAATATGATATATATGATATAATGATTTTAATTTAATAATTATATCTATATATACTTATTTTATATACTTTCTTTCAATACAATAATGTAAAAGGAAACAACATTTATATGTACGTACGACTTACCATCTCCATGAACGGTGTATTCCATTTCATACTAATATATGATATAGATTCTTATAATACAGATATAATGACTATTAATGATATTTATATCATGTTATAAATTTTGGAAATCATGATATTAGTATAAGGACAAAATATATAAAAAATTAATACAAGAATGAAAAACAAAGAAAATATTACCCGAAGCGTAACCTTATCATGAAATTGATAATAAGAATGTAAAATAAAGTCATAATAAATAAATATATTGTATTAGATATAATAATATGGTTCTGAAAAATATTTATAATAAATTTTAATTTATTATATAGGTGGTTTGAATGAGTATGACTAGAGTCGAGACACAAGGTACGAGGATTTCATCTCAATTTTTATTCCCATGAGATACATGCTTTATCCACCACCCATTTCTTTTTATGTGGTGTTTATACTACCCATGGATGTAATATGTTATTATTATATTTAAAGTTATGGATATTTACATATCCATTATATAAACTTTATTTCATCAGTTTTAAGTTTCAAAAGTTACAAAATCGGTAAAATAGTTTTGTCTCAATTTGACTTTATTGAGGCTAATGTGTTGTTATGCACCTAAACTCATATTGAGGTGTGTATAATTCCATTTTAAATGATATATAATGAATCTAAATATTTTCATGATATTATAAGCTTCATTTAAATTCCTTTTCCTACATTTAGAGCATGATCCCAAGTTACCAACTAATAAGATTTTATTGAAATAATCTTATAACTTTTCAAGTCTCTTTATCTTTATTCTTATTTTGATGAAATATTACAACCCATATCTCAAGAAACTCGTGAATTTTCATCCCCTATGTTAATTAATTATATATTAATGTATTGGTACCATATTTTCACTCTTTGGTACATAAGATAGTTAAAAAATAGTTTTTATGAAAGCACGACTTTACCCTCTCTTCGGTCAGAAATCATTTTTTTTTCTAAAAAAGGGGTTCCAAAAATATTGTAATATTATCCTAAAATCATTAAAATAAATTTTTACCATTTTTTTATTTTACCAATCTCTTAAAATTAATATTATCGTCTCTCTCTCAACAACTCATTTTTCTATCCTTTCTACCATGCAAAAGTAATGTTCTTTTACCTCGTACGAAATGTACCGATTTACCCTCCATCATTTCTTCAAAGTTTCCATTGTATTTTTTTAAAAGGATAATTTTTTAAGATATTTTTTTAAAATTTATTTTCAGGGATATGGTTTTCAAAAAAAAATCAAGCTTCATTTATATTTTTTTTTAGAAAATTGTTTTTCAAATATTTTATGTTTCAAAAATCCTTTTTTAAGGAAGAAAAGATATTTACCTTAAGAAATGTTTTCAAAATATCCTTCCAATTTATTTTCCAACTATGATAAAATCCATTTATGTTTCTCATTATCTTCTATGAAATTATCAAAAAGTTCTATTCATAATTATTTCTTGAGTGGTTTATATTTTTATGGAATGATGCTTAAGACACTTGTTTCACTTCCCTCAGTTCTATGATTTTGAAACCTACTTATTTTCATGGGAAATGAATTCATGAAGTGATTATGAAACCTATATATTTTCATATTTTATTATTTTATGAAATTTTAATGATACCCATTACATTTCATGGGTTATGAATTGATATTTATAAAACCTATATCTTTTATCGGTTATGATATGTTGAAAGTTTTAATTATATAGTAGCACATGTATGAAGTATTTAATTATGAGATAGGCATGACCTATATCTCCCTCCAATTCATTGGGTAATGATAAGTTTTATATGATATCTAAGGCTACATGAGTTTTCTCCCAATCCCAAAAATAATATGGTACATGGGTTGTATCCCAAACCTAAAAGAAAGAGGGAACACAGGTTGTAGCTTAAGGCCAAAAAAATAAGGTACATGGGTTGTAGCCCAAGCCTAAAATAAAGAGGGTACAGAGGTTGTATCCTAAGTCCAAAAACAATAAGGTACATGGGTTCTATACCAATCCTAAAATAAATAGGGTACACAAGTTATATCTCAATCCCAAAAACAAGAAGGTACATGGGTTGTAGCCCAAGCCTTAGAGAAAGAGGGTACATAGGTTGTAGCCCAAGCCTAAAAAGAATAAGGTACATGTTTTTTATCCCAATCCTTATAGCAATAGAGAAATGGGTTGTTATACCAACCCAATAGAAATTATATGGGTCGTATCCCAAGCGTAACATGTTATAAAGTTCCCAGTAGGTATCCTTGACATAAAAGTTTCTTTTCTTATAGGTATGCCACAAATCACATGTCTTATTCCTTCATTAAGATTTCATGGACCATGATGTTTATTTATTTATGATTAATTTATTATAAAATGAAATTATTTATTCCATGATTCATGTATATGATCTTTGATATGCAGGGTATGATCTTATTTTTTTTAGAATCACATTCTCATAGCCTTATGCACACAATTATGCTTACATATCTCCCCTGTTTACCCTTACTGAGTATTTGAGCTCACCACATTCTTATGTTTCCTTCCCCTAGGTTATGAAGAACGATTTATGGTAGATTTACTAAAGGTGGATAAATTTATGGTAAGATATTTCACCATGATAGAATATTTTGTTTCCATGTTTCCAAAGACACTAAACTATTACGATCCTCGGGAGTTTATTTTTGTAATGTTATAAATATTCATCTAAAATGATGTAATATCCATTTATGATAATCCCTAATCAGTTTAAAATACCTATAATCAAAAACTAAAAAAGAAAAATCCCTCTATTTTTCACATAATCCCTATATTTTTTTCAATATTCCAAAATTTCATTAGTAAACATCAATCACTATGAAAATATCTATGAATGTAATGAATTATTTCTATTATGATATCATCTCCATTAAATTAGGTAAAAATATTACACTAAACATTTCTATCATAATAGTAATATACTATGATTATCAATAATTTTAATTTTATAACTTATTTGGTTAAAAGACAAAGTGGTTTCTCGGTGCATACCATTCAAAAAATCATTTTTGATCCTGTTTTAACAAAATTCTAAACCAAAATGAGTATGATTATAACCAACCAAATCAGAGTAAATGAGCATATGAATATGAAATCTCAATCGAAATATTTCTTCTCTAATTACATGTTTATTTCAACCTATGATACATTTATTTGAACTATGTCACACTTGGATTATCCAATAACTCTCTTGGTTATACCTAAGTTACTTTTAGTTTTGTTCTCCCATTATTATATAACCAAGTACCTTAAAATAATTTTTAAATACATCCTTCATTATGGTTCATAAATAGAATTTTATTCACCAAAGTATATCCCCTAGGGATTTTTGAACTAAGGGTGTAGATAGGTCTCTTTATCATGCACCAGGTAATGATCAAGTTAACACACAATATTCCTTTTGGGGGATATTATCCCTAGGTATATTTATGGAATAGATTGAATCCACTTGTAGTTTCCATACAGGGTTGTTATTTTTAGAAAATATTAAAATCTCTAATTTATCAATATTTAAAAGGTGTTATCCAATACATAGACTTTTCCTGTAAACATATCCCTTTGGCTTTCTTTGATGTTATCTTACCCAAATTCTCAAAACTCAACCGACCTAAAGAGTTATCTATAATTTTTTAAATTATAATCAAGATTAAAATATCAACCTTTTATGACATTTATAACTCTCAATTTATCATTAACCAATGTCATCCTAATCTCCAAAGTTATCTAAATTCTACTCTGATACTGTCTATAACACCCTAGAGCCACACTCCCAAATCTAAAACCTTAAACACATACATTAAATATTGGTTTCGATACTAAATATATATTTTCAAACATAACTATCCCATAATTACATAACATGAAGAAAATATTTCATTACATTTATTCCCAAAAAAATTTAAGTTTAGAGTTATAAATAATTTGGAAAAAACATTAACTAAAAAACCTATGTTTTTTGTATTAATTAGACTTTTTTCCATTAAATATGAAACTTATTTATCCATAGTGAGTCTAAAAAATATCCCAAAAATTATCTATAAATGAAACATTTTTATACATTTCATACTTTTACTATCTTCATAACCTATGTTAATGGAAATATAATAAAGGGATGAGATCATATTCTTAGTAAGAGTAAACATAAGAGTTACAAATAAAATCTTATAAGTGAGAATAATATGAGCATATGGGTATGATCTAGATACATAGGAAAATCACATCTAACAAAACATAGGTTATAAATCATGGAATAAATCTTGGCATAAAATAAGACACGAATCAAAAATGTGTGTTAATAAGTATAAGAGATAAGAACATAACACGGTCATGAGAATATACATAAAACTATAAAACATATTTCAAATATGGAACATATATCGGTATAGGGAACATAAATTTCATGATACACACTATTAGTTACCATTCTTATGAGAAACTAAATCATACATGAAAATTCCTATACCATGAGATATAAACTCTTTAATAATGCATTATAGGGTGATACGTGACCCCACCCATCATCATCCATACTTATGTGTGACACATGAAAATCATCTACTTATCACCTCATAAAGAACCCATTGAAAAAAATGGGTTTAATATAATTTTGAATTTTATTCATATATAGAAGACATCAACATGATAAAACCATGGAAAATAAATCGATATCCATGGATATTCAGAATCATTCTAGGTAAATATCATTCAAACAAGATAATAAAGAATATGATATTTACACATTAGAGATAAAGGGTATACAACTAAGAAAATAATTTCTCCAATCAATAGATTAATTTAATCTAAGTTAAAACCATTTAATAAATGGAATATAAAATTGTTTATTCACAAAATAAATCCATTGGAATAAAAATTATGGTTTTACACCGAAAATGATTAGGAAAAACAAAGGCATAAATGGATATTACTTCATATAGAAAAGAACATTTCTGAATCCATATAGAGAGTTGAGAAGTAGGGTTGAAAAAAATATCCCCAATGTAATAATGGAAACTCATAAGGTTGTTTACATAGATTAAAAAATCATCCAAAAAATCACTACTTTATTAATAGCCTTTGGTGGCAGCTTTTAGCGATGGTTTACTAAACCACTACTAAACCTTTTTTTTCAATCCTGACACACTCCCTTGACCCCCATGAGACCCCAATTCTCCCCCTGACCACTACAAGACCCCCCAGTGACCCCCAAATCCCTAGTCCCTCATCGCCTCACCGCATCGCCGCCTCGTCGAAATTTTGGTAGGTTGGAGGTGAGTTTAATATTCTTTATTACATTTTTTATCAAACTTTTGGTGTGAATTTTTTGAGTTATCACCTAAAATATAGATGGAAATGACTAGTATTATCCTATATATTAGTGTGTTGGAATGAATGCAACCAAGTTTCAATTCTCATAATTCCTAAAGCTAATAATGTACCATTGTGTGTATTGGTATTTGGGGAAAAATTGTTACATTCATGGTCATTTTGTAATGAGGAATTTTTTATGAGTGCTTATATGTTCATTGATGATTTTTGGGCTCTGAATATGGATTCAATCTATTTATTATATAGTATATTCTTCTTGGTTACATAAAACTACTTATCATTTTTTGTTCCCCTAATTTTTTGGTGGATTTTCAATGTTCTGGGGCCCCATTACTATGCATACATGATTCAATTATGTCATAGGTATTTTTAAAACATTTCATCTAACAAATAAGTATCAATGTTTTCTAAAAATAGGTACATTATATACATCATTGAATTTTTAATTAGATTAATTAACTACTTACCAAGAAATATCATACTATCATTTACATTTATATTCTATGAAATAAAAATACCTTCTAATATCCACTTCACTACTATTCTAGGAAAAAAGAATTTTATTAATATCTAATTTTAGCTGACTCCTCATTGATTCCTTAAATTTAAAAAGTATTAAATTATAATGTAATTTTAAAACCAATTCATTAACATAAATACAAGAAAAACATATAAAAACTTTTTTGTTTCATGTGACAAGGGGAATTCTTTAAACCTTGTTCCATTATATTAGTGGAAATATATGTGTACCAGGGAGAAAGTACCTTTTTTGAAATTATAATTATTTTTTATTAATATATTTTTTTATCCATTTATAGTATAATTATAAGTCCTCAGCCTTAAACCTTACTTAATCTTGAGTTATTACAAGATTACAAATTAAGGATCTTTTCAGGTTTAGAGTTTTAGAGAATTAGATCATGAAACTTGCGTTACATTCCACATTTAAACAAAGTGGTTACATAAAAGATAGTATTCATTCTTCCCATCAACGGAAACATATTGAAAATAAAACATGGATTCTTTCTTGACACATCCTTGACACTATCACCACGTCATGTACCTTTCCCTTGACCTATGAAAAACATTTCAAAAACATGGGATGAGCATAAAAAGCTCAGTAAGGGTTATAAAAATATGGAAAGGAAGCATGAGTTCATATATACATAAGAATGAAATCATACTTTACCCATAAAACATAGCCACTTTAACATACCTCATCAAATCATGAATAAATCGTAGAAAACATAATACACAAAGGTAACTTGAGGCATTCATAACATTCTTATGTAGGGATTAACCCTCTTGGTTACATTTGGAATACGCATCACAGTATATTCCCTAAATCTCTTCGGAGAAACCTTAACGTTACACTCCTTCGCGTTACCCAATGCATTGGAGAGCTATATCGGGCTCACCCGCCCCTAGTTTATCACGGAACCACCCGTTTTCATAACAATGCCCAAGAACCATAACATAAATGTATCTCATAAAACATGCATAAAGGAAATATAACATTTCCACATTTCAATCACTATATAACATTTTAGGATATTGAAATAATGAATCCATTAAAAAAAAGTTTCAAAACCATTTAAAACATTTAATAATGAGATTTTTGAATCAAAGTGTCCCATACCACCTTGAATCTTTTAACATTTTAAACCATTAATATCCATAAAAATAAATCCTTAAAACCATTTTGAAAACATAGATATTAATAATAACAAATCATTAAAACATTTAAAGCGATATTTTGGTTAAAGGGGTTTTTACCAAAATTAGAGACACTTGAATACAATAATTGAGGAATAACATTTAATCAGAACTTTATAACATCATGAGAATAAAAGGATTCATGATATAATATTCCAAAGGATAGTATATACACCATATAAGAGTGAATTGGTTCATAACAACAATGAAGTCTCAATAGAGATGTAAAATGTGATGAAATCCCTTATAAAGAAGGTATCCTTAAATTAAGGATAAATCAATCTCAAAATTATGTGTGACAAATATAAATACACCCAATATAATTGGATATTAAGTGTAAAACAATAAAAGGTCATTCACACATATTCAAAGGATGACATATTCAATAACTACATGTTGAACCCAAAGAAATCAAAATTGGGTTAAGAAGTTCCCTTGACAGCCTAACGGCGTCACATCAAAATGAGTTGATGAGAGATAAAAAAAGGGTATCTCATCAATTGGACATAAAATTTACATCAATAAGGATATATGAGAACATATCCCATCATACCAATATGTAAATTGAAAGACCCAACAACATAAGTCTTTTAAAAACAGGAGGGTGAAAGGTTCCCTTACCAACATGGGTATCTTTCAAAACATACACCTCGTGAAAGAAGGACAATATAACATTCATGTAAATAATCATAAAAGAAAGTATATTACACAATGAGTAAAATAATGGGTAGTACATACACCACTCAAAGGAAATTGTGGCAAATGTAGCATAAATCTCATGGGAATAAAAGTGAGATGAAAAATCCCTTACGAAAACTCGGCAGCCTAACGTCGCCACATAAAACTTACAAAAATGGATTGATGAGATCAAATAGGGTATCTAATCATATTAACTTAAAGTTTATAGAAAGAGTAATATAAAATAACATCCCCAAACATAACAAATAGGAGCTTAAAATAATTAACATAAAGGAGAGTACTTAAAAAGAAAGAGAGAGGTTAGATCTCTTACGAAAATTCGGCACCCTAACGGCGCCACTCAAAACATCCAAAATGGATTGATGAGAGAGAATAGGGTCTCTCATCACATGAACATAAAAATTACAGTAAGTGTAATATAAAATAACATCCCAATAACAAGAAATATGAGCTTTAGAGGGAATGACATAAAAGAGTGTACTTAAAAAAGAAAGAGAGGAGTACGATCCCTTACCTAAAGTCCAACATGTCTTGTTCGATTCTTTATATTCCTGAATAATAAACTTTGGTCAATTAATAATTGACTAATTACCTCCTTTAGATATTATTATTCAATTCATATCACATATTATAATGTTATAATAATTGTTTAATAATGTTAGTTCATATCAGACATTTTTGTCGATGTTTGGTACATGAGTCAAAAATGAACTTGTTTGAAAAAAATATTGCCCGTGTAGTTATAAGTAAATAATTTCCAGAATATCATATATATCCAGTGAATATTCATTTCATACTATTCCATATCATTTGGAGATAAAAAACTAAACGCACCGTTCATGGAGACGGTAGGCCATACGTACGCATGAACGCTACTTTCATTTTTTGTCATATTAATGGAATTAAAACAAAATGAGAGAGATATATATGTTATAATTCCAGAATGATATCCATAATTTTGATGTAATATATTACATATACATCCATTATATATATGTTCTTATAGTATTACATAACATTTTGAGATAAGAAATGAAATGTACCGTTCATGGAGACGGTAAGCCGTACGTACACATGAACGCTACTTCCATTTCTATTTCATATTTAATGGAATTAAAACATAATGATACATAATAGTATTTTAATTCCAGTATGGTATCATATATAATATCATTAAATATATCCTTTATACGTACCACATATGGTATTAATGAATCAAATCACTTTGAGGGGGCGGTAGTCCGCACTTCCTTAAATGAAGATATCGCGTTTACCCATAATGGAAACCATAAAGGTATGCCCAAAAAGAAAAACACATAAGCTTAAGGAAATCATAAACATATTATATATCATATATAAATATAGTTTCATCTTAATGGCCACCTTTGAAGGTGTTAAAATAATGTTGAACTATCATCGTTTCGGGAGGCCGAAATTCGCCATCCACGGAAACAGTACGTTCTTTAACCACTAGATGTAGGTGTGTGAAAGTGTAGCTCGAATCCTTCTTATAACAAAATCCTAGTATATTGATGATACTGGATTTGTTACAAAAGAAATGAATAAAAATATTTTAGGGGGTTGGAGAAGAAAAATAAAACAAAAGTACTCAAGTGAAGACATTACCTTAAAATCGGGTAACTCCCTTTGGTTTGAGCTCAAAGGCTTCCTTGGGAAGACTTATTCCCAAATTGAGGCTTCAAGGAGTAATAGAGGGAATTGTAGAGAC
The DNA here is from genome assembly GCA_963277665.1 of Viscum album. Classification (NCBI taxonomy): domain Eukaryota; kingdom Viridiplantae; phylum Streptophyta; class Magnoliopsida; order Santalales; family Viscaceae; genus Viscum; species Viscum album. Next base: position 283,613,772 of record OY728120.1, on the reverse strand, counting down.
AAAATGGGCAGAGTTTGGCCGAGCCAAAGGCTTTGGGAGTGTGGGTAAGAAGGTAGGGGTGGGGGCCTTTTATAAGAGGAGAGGAGGGGCACTCTTGTAAAGTTACAAAATGTTACTTTATTTTCAAAAGAGTTTCGGATTTTAAAGGTCCCACATTAATGTATTTCGAGGATAAGGTGATAAGGGTTCGAAATCCACTCATCCAATAGGTTTTGGACATGTGTAGGTCTTAGATATTACATTATCTTTCCATTTTATTTAAATTGTTAAATAATGAGGTCATCGCTGCATCATCATGATGTCATAAATAATTTAATTTATTTAATGTCTAAAAATTATAAAAAAAAATACTATGATGTAGGGAATCTTTTTAGCTTTCCAATTACCATTTATAGTCAAAAGTATGATTTGTATTACCCCATGTAAAAATTGTTTTAGTAAAACATTTCATGTTTGTCTCATTTTTACTTTAACTTTAAATAAAAAGATATTAATGTCATTTTCCAACCAAAGTGGCTTCATGGGGTCCCCAAGTTGACCCATGGGTTTTCTTGGTCGGCCATGACACATACAATGAGATTATGACATGTTTCAAGTTCATTTCATATTATTAAAACATTATTTTTACCTTAAACTACACTAATTACCTCTAATCGTGATTAAAAACTTAATAAGTTACTATTCACCAAAAAAATTATTTTTCTCCCATTGAACCACATTTTACTTCTTAATGACAACCATGTATTTCGGATTTTTTAAATTCAAAACACAAAGATGGCAAAATTTCATTTAAACAGAAAAATCAGTTTTTATAAGTACCACTTAGTGGTTTCACTATTCATCAAAAATTGAAGTTTTTCAGAAAAATCCCAAAAATTCACCCTAAGCTATATTTGATATTCCAAATTCAAAAATTACGTCTATTTTACAAAATTAAAAACATATAAGTCACATTAATTAATTTAATAATTAATTTCCGCTATCAGAGCAAATAGCGTGCTTTTATGAAACAATAAGTACCAAAAGATTGACACTGGTTTAAGTCTGATTTCAAAGTGAAATTAATTCCAACGACCACTATTGGATTTAATGGTAAAAATATATTCTAATTTCACTTTAAAACCAATTCAAAAGATAATATAATCATATAAATAAATTAGATTAAAAAGAGGTTTTGAATTAAAATACAACATTTTACACTATTCATTTAAAAAAATGAACTTTATCGGAAAGATACCAAAAATTTACACAAAGTAAATTTTGTTGTCCGAATTCTTAAGAAGAGTTTTATTTGTTCCAAAAGGATGTATAAGAGTTAAAAAAAACTATATTCAATGACGGTTCTCCATCAAAAGGCGATAAGTGAACCATTAGTGAAAACTAGGGCATATACGCCTAAAATCGAATTATTTTTGTATTTTATGCCTTTATCTTTTATTGGATAAATGTAAAAACATTAAAAAACATATATAATCGTATTTTAGTTATTTCTATCCATTCCCGCCAATACAATGGCTACATGTTAACTACCATTTAAAATAATATTATTTTATTATTAGAGTGCAACGTAAGATTCCCAAGAAACTCGTTGTTGCGTGTTGGGTACGCCATCGAGCATAGCGTCCCCTCTAAAGTCATGTTAATATTTTATTCACAAATATGTATAAATATGAAAATTTCATATTCTTTATTTACCTGGGGTGTTACATCCTTCCCCCCTTTTGGGAATTGCGTCCTCGCAATTTTTAAAATTGAGCTTGGAAACATCCTTGAAAGTCCCACATCGGAACAAGAGTCGGTAAAACAATTACTTTAAAATAAAGGAAAATAAGTACAGAGGTCTCCCGAGTTAACCCACACTAGGACTCCATGTAGAAAAACATGGACATGGAGGAGAAAACATAGGGTCATGTTCTGATGGAGAGTGATAGAAAACATGTTTAGGAGAAAGTTAACAATAAGAAACTCACAAACTTGTGATGGGTTAAACGGTGCTGGGTTCCCCAGTAGGAAAAGTTAATAGAAAACATTTTTGTTTTAAGTTACTTTTTATTGAGTAATTTATTCATAAGGAAACATAATCACTTATCATGTTGACTTTGAACTTTTACTAGATTCCTTAATCAAACTCATTTTTTTCCAAAAGACGAGTATTTAGGGAGACTTGTTCGCATTAAGAGTACTATAATCAACTTCTAGAGAATCACCTAATCCACAAAAGAGAACTATATACATCCCATGTCTTTAGGATTTAACCAAAACCAAAACTAGAAAGGTTATTACAAGTTCATATAATCCAAAAAAAGATAACCCTTTATAAAAAGAAAATCTATTCTTAATCTCAAAATTTGTCCAACAAAACCCAAAGTTCAACGAGGACCATCCGATAAACAATTTGTCCATAAAATTCTTCAAAGTAAACCAATATAAGATTGAAACCCAAATATTTGAAGGATTTAGTCACATAGTCTTCCAAGTTAAATCGTAACATTTATCTCCAAATAATATGAGTTTCTCCTAAAGTCCCGTATTGGAAAGTAATTAACCTAATCACATATCCTCCATGATAGGTTAATCATTTTCATAAATAACCCAAAATCAACTTAATTCATAAAATCATCTAACTAAAAATAATCGGTCAAACAAACCAGGGACTTCACGTAGTCCAGTGGTAGGCGATAAATACCAGTCACACTTTGGTTGTGGGTTCGATTCCCGCAGCTTTGTTTGACGCGACGGGTTGTCACACGGTCTGTGTGTTGTCCTTTTTCCAAAACTATATAATTCTTAAATCATTCCTCAAAAAGAGATAAAATCATCAAAAATAACCATAACATAATTTAACCTCAATTTTATCTCCTGCCTTTCACTTCCATCATAACATTTATTAACCCATAATTACCTCAAAAGTAAGGATCATATAAACACTAATGGTTACCTTTATAATTATTACCTGAACTTCCATATCGATTGGTCATCTCGTACATGATGCATTAAAGATCATACCAAGGTTCAAGCGGTTGATCATGACTCCTTGATAGTTGGTTTAGAACAACCACGAGTTTCCTCATTGAATCCCCCATTTTATCTAGTATCATAATCATAGAACCACCACAGTTTCCTACAAACTTGTTGTCTCTTTGGTGCCTGCTAGATTCATCCATTCACTAAAAACAGAAATTTCAGTGTGATTATATCAACAAAACCATCATGTACTAATGAGGAAGGTAAACACTAAGATACACTTACTCATTCATTTTATCTAAAACTAGGACTCTTTCTGAAATCCTAACCATTATGGTAATGTCACATATGCTTAAAGAATACCCTAACCTCTAAAGTTATCTAAACCGACCTTTGATACCAACTATAAGGCCCCAGTCTTAAACCTTACTTAATCTTGAGTTATTACAAGATTACAAATTGAGGATCTTTTCAGGTTTAGAGTTTTAGAGAATTAGATCATGAAACTTGCGTTACATTCCACATTTAAAAAAAGTGGCTACATAAAAGACAGTATTCATTCTTCCCATCAACGTAAACATATTGAAAATAAAACATGGATTCTTTCTTGACACATCCTTGACACTATCACCACGTCATGTACCTTTCCCTTGACATGTGAAAAACATTTCAAAAACTTGGGATGAGCATAAAAATCTCAGTAAGGGTTATAAAAATATGGAAAGGAAACATGAGTTCATATATACATAAGAATGAAATCATACTTTACCCATAAAACATATCCACTTTAACATACCTCATCAAATCATGAATAAATCATAGAAAACATAAGACATAAAGGTAACTTGAGGCATTCATAACATTCTTACATAGGGAGTAACCATCTTGGTTACGTTTGGAATACCCATTATAGTATATTCCCTAAATCTCTTCGGAGAAACATTAACGTTACACTCCTTCGCGTTACCCAATGCATTGGAGAGCTATATCGGGCTCACCCGCCCTTAGTTTATCACGGAACCACCCGTTTTCATAACAATTCCCAAGAACCATAACATAAATGTATCACATAAAACATGCGTAAAGGAAATATAACATTTCCACATTTCAATCACAATATAACATTTTAGGATATTGAAATAATGAATCCATTAAAAAAACCATTTTCAAAACCATTTAAAACATTTAATAAAGAGATTTTTGAATCAAAGTGTCCCATACCACCTTGAAGATTTTAACATTTTAAACCATTAATATTCATATAAATAAATCCTTAAAACCATTTTGAAAACATGGATATTAATAAGAACAACTCATTAAAACATTTAAAGCGATATTTTTGTTAAAGGGGTTTTTACCAAAATTAGAGACACTTGAATACAATAATTGAGGAATAACATTTAATCAGAACTTTATAACATCATGAGAATAAAAGGATTCATGATATAATATTCCAAAGGGCAGTATATACACCATATAAGAGTGAATTGGTGCATAAAAATAATGAAGTCTCAATAGAGATGTAAAATGTGATGAAATCCCTTATAAAGAAGGTATCCTTAAATTAAGGATAAATCAATCTCAAAATTATGTTTGAAAAATATAAATACACCCAATATAATTGGATATTAAGTTTAAAACAATAAAAGGTCATTCACACATATTCATAGGAAGACATATTCAATAACTACATGTTGAACGCAAAGAAATCGAAATTGGGTTAAGAAGTTCCCTTGACAGCCTAACGGCGTCACATCAAAATGAGTTGATGAGAGATAAAAAAAGGGTATCTCATCACTTGGACATAAAATTTACATCAATAAGGATATATGATAACATATCCCGTCATACCAATATGTAAATTAAAATACCCAACAATAGAAGTCTTTTAAAAAGAGGAGGGTGAAAGGTTCCCTTACCGACATGGGTATCTTTCGAAACATACACCTCGTGAAAGAAGGACAATACAACATTGATCTAAATAATCATAAAAGAAATTATATTACACAATGATTAAAATAATGGGCAGTACATACATCACTCAAAGGAAATTGTGGAAAATGTAGCATAAATCTCACAGGAATAAAAGTGAGATGAAAAATCCCTTACGAAAACTCGGCAGCCTAACGGCGCCACATAAAACTTACAAAAATGGATTGATGAGATCAAATAGGGTATCTCATAATATTAAATTAAAGTTTATAGAAAGAGGAATATACAATAACATCCCCCAACATAACAAATAGGAGCCTAAAAGAAGTGACATAAGGGAGAGTACTTAAAAAGAAAGAGAGAGGTTAGATCTCTTACGAAAATTTGGCAGCCTAACGGCACCACTCAAAACTTCCAAAATGGATTGATGAGAGAGAATAGGGTCTCTCATCACATGAACATAAAAATTACAGTAAGTTTAATATAAAATAACATCCCAATAACAAGAAAGATGAGATTTAGAGGGAATGACATAAAAGAGTGTACTTAAAAAAGAAAGAGAGGAGTAAGATCCCTTACCTCAAGTCAAACATGTCTTGTTCGTTTATTTATATTCCTGAATAATAAACATTGGTCAATTAATAATTTCCTAAGTACCTCCTTTAGAAATTATTATTCAGTTCATTTCACATATTATAATTTTATAATAATTGTTTAATAATGTTAGTTCATATCAGACGTTTTTGCCGATGTTTGGTACATGAGTCAAAAATGAACTTGTTTGAAAAAAAGATTTCCCATGTAGTTATAATTAAATAATTTCCAGAATATCATATATATCCAGTAAATATTCATTTCATACTATTCCATATCATTTGGAGATAAAAAACTAAAAGCACCGTTCATGGAGACGGTAGGCCGTACGTACGCATGAACACTACTTTCATTTTTTGTCATGTTAATGGAATTAAAACAAAATGAGAGATATATATATATGTTATAATTACAGAATGATATCCATAATTTTGATGTAATATATTACATATATATCAATTATATATATTTACTTATAGTATTACATAACATTTTTGAGATAAGAAATGAAATGTACCATTCATGGAGACGGTAAGCCGTACGTACGCATGAACGCTACTTCCATTTCTATTTAATATTTAATGGAATTTAAACATAATGATACATAATAGTATTTTAATTCCAGTATGGTATCATATATAATATCGTTAAATATATACTTTATACGTACCACGTATGGTATTAACGAATCAAATCACATTGAGGGGGCGGTAGTCCGCACTTTCTTAAATTAAGATATCGCGTTTACCCATAATGGAAACCATAAAGGTATGCTAAAAAAGAAAAATACAGAAGCTTAAGGAAATCATAAACATATTATATATCATATATAAATATATTGTCATATTAATGGCCACCTTTGAAGGTGTTAAAAAAATGTTGAACAATCATCGTTTCGGGAGGCCGAAATTCGCCATCCACGGAAACAGTATGTTCTTTAACCATTAGATGTAGGTGTGTGAAAGTGTAGCTCGAATAATTCTTATAAAAACATCCTAGTATATTTATGATACTGTATTTGTTACAAAATAAATTAATAAAAAGAGTTTAGGGGGTTGGATAAGCAAAATAAAACAAAAGTACTCAAGTGAAGACATTACCTTAAAATCGGGTAACTCCCTTTCGTTTGAGCTCAAAGGCTTCCATGGGAAGACTTATGCCCAAAGTGAGGCTTCAAGGAGTAAGAGAGAGAAGTTTAGAGACAAAATGGGTAGAGGTTGGACGATCCAAAGGCTTTGGGAGTGTGGGTAAGGAGGTAGGGGTGGGGGCCTTTTATAAGCGGAGAGGACGGGCACTCTTGTAAAGTTACAAAATGTTACTTTATTTTCAAAAGAGATTCGGATTTTAAAGGTCCCACATTGATTTATTTAGGGTATTAGGTGATAAGGGTTCGAAATCCACTCATAAAATAGGTTTTGGACATGTTTAGGTCTTATATATTACATTATCTTTCCATTTTATTTAAATCGTTAAATAATGAGGTCATCGCCGCATCATCATGATGTCATAAATAATTTAATTTATTTAATGTCTAAAAATTATAAAAAAATTACTATGATGTAGGAAATATTTTTCGATTTCCAATGACTATTTATAGTCAAAAATATGATTCGTATTACCCCATGTAAAAATTGTTTTAGTAAAACATTTCATGTTTGTCTCATTTTTAATTTAACTTTAAATAAAAAGATATTAATGTCATTTTCCAACCAAAGTGGCTTCATGGGTTCCCCAAGTTGACCCATGGATTTTCTTGGTCGGAAATAACACATACAATGAGGTTAGAACATGTGTCATGTTCATTTCATATTATTAAAACATTATTTTTACCTTAAACTACACTAATTACCTCTAATCGTGATTAAAAACTTAATAAGTTACTATTCACCAAAAAATTATTTTTATCCCATTGAACCACATTTTAATTCTTAATTACAACCATGTATGTTGGATTTTTGAAATTCAAAACACAAAGATGGCAAAATTTAATTTAAACAGAAAAATCAGTTTTTATAAGTACCACTTAGTGGTTTCACTATTCATCAAAAATTGAAGTTTTTCAGAAAAATCCCAAAAATTCACCCTAAGCTATATTTGATATTCCGAATTAAAAAATGAAGTTTATTTTAGAAAATTCAAAAAATATAAGTCATATTAGTTAATTTAATAATTAATTCCCGTTATCAGAGCAAATAGCGTGCTTTTATGAAACAATAAGTATCAAAAGATTGACACAGGTTTAAGTTTGATTTCAAAGTGAAATTAATTTCAACAACCACTATTTGATTTAATGGTAAAAATATATTCTAATTTTACTTTAAAACCAATTCAAAATATAATCTAATCATATAAATAAATTAGATTAAAAAGAGGTTTTGAATTAAACTACAACATTTTACACTATTCATTTAAAAAAATGAACTTTATCTGAAAGATACCAAAAATTTACACAAAGTAAATTTTGATGTCCCAATTATTAAGAAGAGTTTTATTTGGTCCAAAAGGATGTATAAGAGTGAAAAAAACTATATTTAATGACGGTTCTCCATCAAAAGGCGATAAGTGAACCTTTAGTGAAAACTAGGGCATATACGCCTAAAATCAAATTATTTCCGTATTTTATGCCTTCATCTTTTATTGGATAAATGTAAAAACATTAAAAAACATATATAATCATATTTTAGTTATTTCTATACATTCCTGCCAATACAACGGCAACATGTTAACTACCATTTAAAATAATATTATTTTATTATTAGAGTGCAACGTAAGATTCCCAAGAAACTCGTTGTTGCGTGTTGGGTACGCCATCGAGCATAGCGCCCCCTTTAAAGTCATATTAATATTTTATTCACAAATATGGATAAATAAGAAAATGTCATATTCTTTATTTACCTGGGGTGTTACAATAATTAAGTTTATTCTTTAGAGATAGTTCATATTTAAAACTAATTTAATATGTAATAGATAATATTTCCATTGGATGTTAGTTTTAAGTAGTATGATCTTTCAAATGGAATCTATTATAAAAAATAATTAAAATACCTCAAGATAATATTTGAAGCATGATTTAATTAGATATAAAATCATAAAATGTTTCATCTTTTGAAATGAAATGATTTAAAATTAAAGTCATGAGTTTTTGATAAAAATCGTTTGATATTGGTTTTGGAAATGAAAGGCTTGTTTTGAAACTTTATCATGGAGACTATTTATTTGATTGATTGAATTATTTATTGTATTGAATGATATAACAAATTATGAATAATTTACTTAAATCACATGGGATTAAAGGTAGTTAGGAGAAAGAATATTCAGGCTAAGTAAATTGATATCTTACATCAACTTGATGATGAAAATGAAACAAAACAACTTGGGGAAGGTAGTTCATTTTTGGGGTGTCATCATATTCCCCCTAAACTTGTGAATCTAAGGAGTGTGTTTACACCTAGAGGAATATTTCATTGAGATTTTGTGAAGCCTTGTGACTGGTACTAACCCTAGATTTTATCCCCATGGTTCTATTATTGAAAATGATGTTAAATGATTTATACATTCAGATTATTGATTGAAATGATTTAATCATGTCTGTTTTTATAGAAATACTTATTCATGATATTGGAACACCCACTGGTACTAACCCAAGATTTCCCCCCCTGTTTTTTTATTCCTAGACACTAGTCACTAGCCTTTGGGGATTGGGAACACCCACTAGGATATGTCAAAACTAGATTATGTGCCACTTAGGTACGTTATCTACGTTGGTCTGTGACAAATTGGTATCAAATGAATTCATGCCTATTCTTTGAAATTAATATATTGTTTGGGATGTCTTAGTATACTTGAGATAGTATTTTTGAGACTTAATAGGTATATTACGAGAAATATCATTTCCAGATATCATCTTAAAGTGCCTTGAGTTACCATGGGATATTGGGAAAAAGTGTCTTTGAGGATTTTTTCATCTAATCGTATACTTTTTCCAAATATTTAACATATTTATATATTTTTTCAACTAGTATATATGAATCCATTTCCCTATTTATTAATAGTTATGTGTTTTAATTTTTTTTTAATATTATGTAGGCATATTGTGATATACATCTGTGAAAGTTGAATCACATTACTGAGGAACACACCTCAGTATGTTAAGGGTTTCGAGGAGTTTTTAGATTTTTCAATTTCCAATCGATCCGTTGAAGGGAGAATAAGATTTACATGTCCTAAATGTAAATTTAGAGGATTATTAAAGAGAGATAAAGTTTATAAACACTTAATATTGAAGAAATTCCCTGGTCAATATTTGTGTTGGATTTGGCATAGAGAATCAAATATTACAGAAAGGATGAGCACTGATGTCAATCCAAGGAATGAGCTCCCAAATTCATCATCAGTGGGAATTTAATTGAAAAACCTTATAAATGATGCATTTTTTACTACAAGACACCACCATCAACTTCAAAACATATCAAAACAACCAGATGAGGGTGCTACAAATAGCAACACGATAAGTGATGTTTTTGGGACATTAGGACAACCAGATGAAGATTGTAACATATCAGTGGATCCTTCTCTTGATTATGTGGAGACAAATGCAAGAGAAAATTTCACTGAGGAAAATAAGTTTTATGATTTAGTTTACTATGGAAATCAAGAGCTTTACAGTGGCAGTTTGAAATTTTCAAAACATTCTTTTATGCTGATGTTGTACCATATCAAATGTCTTTTTGGAATTACAAATAAAGCAATGTCCATGATATTGTAATTGTTGCATGATGAATTTTCTCTAGAAAACACCCCCAATTCATTTTATGATATGAAATTTTTTTTAACATGTTTGGTTAGAATTATACAAAAATACATGCATGTCCCAATGATTGAATAATTTATTGTTGAGAGGATTCAATTAGACATTATTGAAAAAAATTTCTTCTAGATGGAAGTCAATGGGTGATGTTGGAAGTATGAATCAACTTAATACCATGAAGAATAAGAAAAGGAACACACCTACAAAGGTTTTGTGTTAATTTCCATTAAATCCTCGATTGCAAAGATTATTCATGTCATCGAAAACCGCTGAACACATGAAGTGGTATTTTGTAGATAATAACAATAATGGGTTAATGCGGCATCCACAAGATTCACAATCATGGAATAAATTTGATTCATTAGATCCACATTTCTCATATAATCCTAGTAATTTATGATTGGTATTGGCTGTTGATGGATTTAACCCATTTGGTACTTCGAGTACCAGTTATAGCATTTGGCCAATTATTTTGATCCCATACAATCTACATCGATGGATGTGTATGAAACAAACAAATTTTACCATTTAGATGATTATTCATGGGAAAAAATTCATGGAAATGATATTGATGTATACTTACAACCTTTAATTGAATAATTATAGGAGTTATGTAGAAATAGTGTTGAGAAATTTGATGCCTCTTCGAAAACAATGTTCAAAATGCATGATGCTTTAATGTGGACCCTTTGTGACTTCCTTGGGCCTGGGAATTAATCTGGTTGGAACACTTACATGGTTTTTTCTTTTCCTATTTGTAAGTTTTATTTTGTGCCCAAATGGTTACCTCACAGTAGAAAATGGTGATTCTTGTGTCATCGAAGCTTTATCGATGCATCTCATAGATTTTGGCTGAATAAATCAAAATTTAACAGTTTCATTGATTGTAGACCACATCCTAAGTTGTTAACATGTTATGAAAAATTGAAAAAAATTGGAAAATTTGAATCAAAATTTGGGAAGGTTTATCATTTGAATGATAGCAGGAAATCGGTTCGAAGTGCATCGTCTAGTGAAATAAGAACACAATAATGTAAGAAAAAAATTATATTCTTCAATCTTCAGTATCAGGAACTTAATTTTTTACAGAATAATCTTGATGTGATGCATATTGAGAAGAATGTATGTGAAAATTTGATATTCACATTGCTTAATGAGAATGAAAAGTCAAAGGATCATCTCAATGCTCAGAAAGACTTATAGGTAATGAACATAAAATGTGATCTCTACCCATATGAGAATGAAAAGTATGCTCCATTAATTTTTGAAACAAAAAATTGCGATAAAGATATGATCCTTAGAATTTTAAAGTATTTGAATGTATGTTATGGGAATTCAAGTAACATATTGAGGATTTTTGACTTAAATAATCGTAAGTTACATGGATTGAAAAGTCACGATTCACATATTTTGTTACAGCAGTTACTACCATTGGCGTTGCATACATTATTACCTCAAAAAGTTACTTCTATTGTACTCCAATTATCCACATTTTTCAGAAAAATATGTGAGAAATATCTACATACATTTGATCTTGATAACATTTAGGAGAGGTCTGTATTGACACTTTGTACAATGGGGATGATATTTCCTCCACCTTTTTTACTTCCATGATGCATTTAAATGTGCATTTGGTTGAGGATGCTAAATTAGGAGGCATCATTCATTATTGATGGATGTATTCAATTGAGTGGTACTTTGATTATATTTTTTCAAGTTAAGTAAACAATTTTTGAAACTTAATTAAATGCATAACTATGTTTTTTTATTTTATTTCACAACTATCATGGGAATTTAAAATAATATGTGAGAAATAAAGCTCAACCAGAATGCTCTATTTCTAAAGGCTATTTGGCAGTGGAGTATCATAACGATTGTTATAGATACTTGGATTATATTGAGATAATATTTAATCTCTTTGGATGTTTTGATGACACATCAACTCAATCTAAAATACATGGGAAATCAAAAATATTTCCTGCAATTGGCCAATCAGTTGGGAGGACCTCAAATGTTACACTGACAGAACTAGAATTATTACAAGAACATAAATATGTTTAGATGAATAGTGAAATTGTGGATCTATTTATTGAAGATTTGAGGATACAAAAAAAGAGAAAAATGAGTGGTCAACACAAAATGAGAAATATATAATGAAATATGTTAATAAAGAGCTTATAGAATGGTTTTCATGACAAGTAAGTTAATAAATATTGAAATAAATATTAATATTAGGTTTACACATATATTTTGTAATTCGAATAAAGTATATTTCTTTTTTTAGATCATGAAAACTGATACTCAAGAAAAATTTTCATAAGATTTGATGTTTCTTTCTTGAGGTCCTCTAAAACTAGATAGAAAGTTTGATGTTTACATCGTGAATAGATTTTGATTTCGTACAGTCGATAAAGAAGAGGGTTTGAAAACACAAAATAGAGGTATATTTACATTTATTGATGTGGGATACTATGGAAATCAGACTGCTTTTATTGAATTAAACAACCATGTTACTTTTTTATTTATTTTATTATACTGCAATTGGGTCAATATTATTAGAGGTGTCAAAAGATATTCATTGCAATTTACTTCTATGAACTTCTCTCGCATGATGGATGTTGGTGATCATGAACTGCATGATCCATATATATTATCATCGCAAGAAAAAATCTTATATTTTATGAATGATGTTGTGTATGAAGGGTGTAGTGTAGTTTCTCATGTAAAACAAAGATATTTGTATGATATGGGTGCTGATGTGGAAGATTTGACCTCTGACATTAAATCCCATCAACAACAAGATTCATAATTATTTTTCCACTATGATAATGAAAATATTAGTCTATCAAGGATAAATGAATTGGATAAAGTTATGGAGGAGGAAACTAACATTATTGAGGGAGAAAATGATTTTATGTACATTTATGCATTCATTTAGCAACCACTTATTTCATTTGTGCAATAATTCATTATCATTGTTATGTATATTTTGTTTGTTAGTACTGTGCATTTGTTATATTTTTTAATTTTTTTTCTGAATTTTTTTTGAAATATATGTTATCTTAATTTTATTTGATTAAATGATAGGTATTCCAAGGAGGGAGTGATATATTGTTTCATCAACCACTACGAAAAATGAGATCTATTTGTATCCCTCCCTATAACATCTGAGCCACATTCTGCTTGCCCCCTACACCTCTCTCACACCCTCTGTGAGCATCCCTTAAGTAGCTCAGTCATCGCCTCCCGCTTCAGGATCCTCACCAGTGGGGTAGTGACGTGCCACTTCTAGTTCTTAGTGGGGATATTGGAGGGTGACTGTTATTGGTAAAATTTTTAATATGAATAAATTTATTTCACATGTTTATACTAACTGATTTTTCATTAAATATAGAAACAATGCAAGTGTGGATAAAAATATAAAAAGTTTAGATGTATGTAATTTTATTGGAGAGAATATAGTTGTCCCATTTGATTCATATGGGGTCCCTACGGATGACTCCATAGTATTAATTGGCCATATTTTAGGCTAGCTGGCCGCGAAGCCCGTTTCCCTTCTTATTTCATATCATGATTGGATACATATGCATTCAAGTTGGAAAAAATTATGTTTTTGATTCCCAAATAAAGGTAATTTTAATACATTATGGTGTAATTGAATTTCATATTATTAATATTTTCAAAATTAATTTCTGTGTACAAATGTTTTTCTACATTACGGTTGCTGATGTGAAAACACGAAAGTGGAAATTGAAAAATCTTGGCAAAAAATGGAAAGAATTTAAATAGATATTGGGGGGGTGATGTCAACGATACTTCATTGAATTCCCAACAGATGTATGACAAGCTACCTGATGGGGTACCCAAAGAGCAATGTAATGTTTTTGTTGACAGACATCGTGATGAGAAGCAAATGGTATTTAAATATATATTACTATAATAATCTAATTTTAAATTTATACGTGTATATGAAGAGGATTTGACATTGAATACATTACTATTAAATTTCATTTTATTTACTTTATGATCTTTTAAGAAAGAATGCATCAAGCTAGGCTAAGTCGGTCATCCCTCACACTACAGGGTCAAAGAGTTTTTCAAGAAGTCGATATGCTCTGGAAAACTTTTTATCAGTTTGAATATTTATAAGACAATATTATTAGTTTAATATATTAAATTTCTGATTTATGTTTTTTAATGCATTCATAGAGTTTAGGCCACTAAGAATCCCGAACAGAAGTGTGTTTGAAAGTTCACCAAAAATCTAATGGATGTTTTATTAATGATCCAGCCAAAGAAGTTGGGTTATGGAATCATTTTTCATTTTAATAATTTTTTATAAGTTGTTACTATGTAAATATATATTGCTTCTAAAATGACTGCTATTCTATTTATAGGTAAAAATTAAAGAACTGTGGGATGCCAATCATATGCAGTCCTACATAGTCTTCAAGGATGACCCAGTTTCTAAAGTCCTTATATAGGAGCATCCAGGTAGAGTGTGTGGGATGGGTTTGGGACTAGTACCATCTAAGGTCTTTAGAAGGGCACAAGGGATTTCAGCTGCATCTACTCCTAGTTTTAGTCAGTCTATACCTCAATCTACTTAGAGAGAGATTTTTTCTCTAAGAAACACAGTTCAAGACCAGGGGTCTCAAATTTCCAATTTGCAGAAAGTGTTGATTGATTTATATTAGAAGATGACTCAATCTACCTCTAATGGTATTGAATCAACTGGTGGTGAACATGAAAATCACAAAAAATCAAAATCGTTTAGTATTCAAACTTTTATTGGTTTTATGTTTAAATATAAATATATAAAAATATTTAATTTTCAATATAATGTTCTTTCTGGTGGTAGCAGGAATTAAAGATGGAGGTGGATATGGTGATGAGAAATGTTCATAATCGGGCCTTGATTAGTTGTTTTGTTGATATGTTCGACAAATAAGGTAACAATCCGTTTGTATATATATCATGTGTGGCACATAGTTTCCCCTAAACAATTTCATGACCTAACATTTTATGGATTTCTCATGTTTCCTTTTATGTATTTTATTGATTTTTTATGTTTCCTTTTATGTCATGATTTCTCAAGTGTGGTATGCACCGTATATATCGATTCTTTATTTTCATGATTCATTTTTTTGATTAATTTTTTCTAAAATTATTAGGTTTGTCACCCAAGGATGAACAATCAAAAACATATCCTATAGTAACAGGAATCAATCCATTCATAGTTCTTAGAAAAGGTCATCTATAAAAATTTGTCACATGTATAGAAGGAGAAGTATGAGATTTATGGGAACCAGTATATGAGAAAGAAATAAAAAAAATTGATGTGAATGAGGAAGGGTCTCACCTTTTGGGTATAACCAGTGTGATTATAATTTTCACCAAGGCCTACTATGGGAGATGCCAACATCATTACATATATTGAAACATCAAAAATCAATCCACATACAATTTTTATATAATACCCCTATGAATATTAGGTTATTTACTAGGGTAAGAGTCATTTTTTCATAACATAGGTTTATGGATAAATAACCACATTCTAAGGATCCTTATGTTGATTTAGATAATATGTAGAGGAAGACAGGTCTTACTAGGTAGACTTCTCTAAGAAGTTTCAATTCTTACAAGATGGACCAAGAATCACATAGTTTAACATCATGTGAAAGTGAATAAAATAGTCTATTGATTAAGATAATATGAAAATACCTTATTATATGAGGTTTTATATAGTTTAAACTCACGTTTAAAATTAAATGAACTTGTCTTGATGCCAACCCTATGGATGGAAAACCAATGCGAATGAAAAAAAAACAATCACTAACTTAAATTGGGGGATTTGATATAATTTTTTTGATTGGGTTTTTGATAGGAGATCTCAGAATCACTATGTATCCCATGAAAATAAGAATCAATCTACACATAGATCTTATAATTTTTTGGAAAATATGATCACCTGGACATATAAATAAAAAATAATAGGGAAACCAAAATAAATAGAATGAGTGTAATGGTACATACCCTTTATGAACTTCCCTTGGTGAATTATCAAGTCTTGGGGATGTTTAGGGAGAATTTTGTACTGATTTTAAAGTTTGAGGTGGTGTTTTAGCCTTTTAAAGGCTACCATGTCTTGTGCAATGACCTCTCTAGATATGAAGGAGGTAGTTTTATGTTGCTTGTGCCCATGTGTAAAATGGGATATATAACCATGACTTGGGGATAAAATGGTTCTATGCATATTTTCCTAGTGGTTTTCCTATGCACCATGAGAATATAGAAATTCCCTTGGGTGTTCATGGAATCTCGGAAGGCCACCTGTCCAAAATAGGAAACCCAAGCTCACCACATTTTAGACTTAGACATGGTGAGGGTAAAATGGTTAGAAAATGGGAACTAGGTCCTGGATTCTATACATGAAAAAATATAGAATAACTTTTATGGCTTAGACCACTCCGTGTTCTAAGATTTCTGGGAGGCTAAATTTGATTTTAAAATGGGAAAAAAGATAAAACAACAATGAGGGTTCTAGATCACACTTTTACCAAACCCACCAAATGAGTTTTGGATATTAACCATGTTATGGTCGAGTCCAGTGTGATTCACTTATAAATATGAGTTATGTTACCTCCTTGTTTTGAATTTTTGACTTTCCCCAAATTCTTGGTTGACCCTTACTCATCCTATCCTTCCCCAGTATCCTCCCTTGGTGTTCCAAACCACTTATATCAAATTGGATCATTTAGATTAATGTTATTTGATTCATGGTATCCCTCTCTTTCCTCATTACTACTTTATTATATTTCTATTACATTCAAGAGTTCATTATGGTGGTAATTTTCCTCAATTATGGGTGGTTTTGATGGAGTCTTATTATTAATTAGATTCAATATTGTTTCACTTGAGATTAGTGGTGGTTTATCCTTGGTTCTTGTTAATTTCTCCTCGAAGATTCAGTCCAGCTTGGGGATCCATCATCTCCCCTTCTTTATATGTACATTTGGAAATATGATGCTTTTGTATTTATTTGGTGAAATGGTACATATCATCTTAATAAAGATAATGAACAAGATTAATTGAATATTAAGGGGGAGGGAGAAATCACATGGTTTTTACTTATTCTTGTTATTTATTCTTAAATGGATACACTTACTTGGTTTTCTAATTTTGACATATTCTGAGATTGTGTGTTGTTTTTATTTTTATAAAACTTTCTATGTATGTTTGTATAGCCACACCACATATGTAAATGACTAAGAATATATATATCTAACTATTAAATTGGTTTCACATACAATATTGTATTTGTGTGTGAATAACCTTCGTAATAATTTAGTAATTATGATAAAACCCCTTATTGAAACTAAATTATTCATGGTGATTGTGATGTGTAGTGGTTATGATGTGTGGTGGTGGTGATGTGGGGTGGCTGTGAAGTGAGTTTTTTTGGAATGAATGGATGGTTTATTGCATGTTTTGTTGTACAGTTTCTCAATAACTATAGAAAAATCTCATAATGTTAACATGGGTAATATAATATAATGGAATGGAATGATTAATGAACTCATATAAATAAAGTAAGAAGTGTGGTTAAAGTGATCATCTTTAAGCCTGAAATAAATGTTCTTGTTGGATGAATATGGTTTGTAATTATAAAATCTGTAGATTGGATGGAATGAAAAGAAAGATGAAATGTGGCTTGTGGGTGTGTCTTGTTTATGCGGTGTAGTGGATTTATAGGTGGAAATGATAGTGGAGGCAATTTTGAATATTTTTTTTTCTGTGAATTGGTAATGGGCCTGCAGTATCAGCTGTTTTTTTTGTAAATCTGGATTTAGCGGCGGTTTTAACCCCCGCTAATTTTTTTGTATTTTGATATTCACGGCGGTTAAAACCACCGCTACAGAAAATAATTTTGTGGCGGTTGTAACCACTACTACACAGTTTTCATATTCCTTTATAATTTTGTGATGGTTAACTTGGTTTTAATGGCGGTATTTATCGGTGAAAATGATTTTTTCACGGTAGTTATAACTAACGCGAAAAAAATCATTTTCACTGGAAAAAAACCACCAGTAAATGCAACCACTATGATGGTTATGATAAACTACCACTAAGTTGAGTAAACCTCCTAATATTGTATTCTTACACACACATTAGTAGTGGTTTTTTGAAACCACCGCAGAATCCTATGACGGTGATTTAAACCGCTACAAAATGGTTATTTTCCTGTAGTGAATGCATCGAATGGTATGAAAAATGATGGGATTATAAATTGAATTGTTTGATACAGTGAGTCCAATCTCCCAAATTATTAATATATATATTTATTGGAAAATAAAAAATGCTAAAATAAATCCCATGAGAAGAAATCCATTTGAATATGAGATGAAAAATAGAGGTGAAAAATTTAAAGAGATTTTAAAAAACATTTTTAACATTGACATAAAATAAAAACTTACAAGCCACTTTTAAAAGTAACTTTTGAAAAGGTTAAGTGAATAAATTTACTTTTAAAAAGAGAATATACAATAATGGAGCCTTTAAAAAAATATAAATTATTTCTATTCGGAATATATAGCCAAAGATAAAACATTTGATACTAGAAGAAAATGAACCTTTTAAATACTTTGAAAATATCTTTATTGAAAACCCACATTGTAAAAATAGTAAAAAAATTATTTTTATTAAAACCTAATTTTCCAAAATAAGATTATAATATACCATATAATAAAATATTAGTCTGGGAGAACTTAGAATGAAAGAAAAATTTTCAAAATAAAACATTATAACTCAAATAAATGAGATTCGAGTTATCAATATGCCTTACAGAAAACATACTCCATGAAGCCTAAAATATTTAAAAAATGGGTTTATGTGGTAAAAATGTAAATAAAGAGATAATATAACCTAACACAATAATAGGTAAGAGTGCTAAAAACTTATATGAAATATGATCCAAAGAACTATCATAACTTAATGAATGAAAATGAATTACAGAAAACTCTTGTTATTGAGGTATATTTGAAGAAAATAACTTAAATTGGATAATTATATTCCAGGATTTAAAATTAAATAAATTATAAAGCATTCATGTGATATTAAATAAATAAAACACCATATAAATGAATCATGGTGCATAACATATAACATGTCTCAAAGAATTAGAACCGAGAACAAAAAAATCCTTATCTTGTTTCCCCTCTTAATAGAGTTTAATAAAATATCCTTTATAATAAACATAAATATCATAAGCACATATTTCAAACCTTATTTACAATTTCTCTCTTTGTTTTTATTGGTTAGTTATTATCTGTTTTCAATATCGGGTGTGGGTAATATTGATTGTTTTAAGCTATTTCATATTAGTAGTGTTGTTCTTAAATATTCTCAAAAATTTCATCATTCAAATATAATAAAACATACAATAATTTATTAATTATAATTATTTCCAATGTTATACTTTCATTCTATGGTTGTTTTTAGTATGATCTTTAAATATGAATTTGGTGATGGAATGGCTTTGTTTATTCTTAGTGAAAAAGAGTGTTTTCATAAATAATGTGTTAAATTATTATATTATTATTTAAAAACAAAAAAAATCATCATTAACATATTTATGTCAAATATTAATATACATAAATTTTCCATAGTACTCCATGGCATAAATTTATAACATTGTTCAAGTAAGTGGTATAACCAACTAAAAAACGAACATAGCACAATTAATGGATGATCATGAAGTGAAACTGTTCTAATAACCTTGTAAAAGAAGTATAATTATATTTTATGTTTTTATTAGTGTGTTATATCATAATTTTAATGAATTATATGAAGAATATAACATATAAATTTTTATTTTATATAAAGAAAAATATATTATTATTTTTCTTTTAGAACACT
The DNA here is from genome assembly GCA_963277665.1 of Viscum album. Classification (NCBI taxonomy): domain Eukaryota; kingdom Viridiplantae; phylum Streptophyta; class Magnoliopsida; order Santalales; family Viscaceae; genus Viscum; species Viscum album. The sequence continues at coordinate 283,593,557 of OY728120.1, read as the reverse complement.
CTATTGGATGGTTGAATTTGGAACAATTTTTTGTTGCTCATATTTATAATAGGTTACACAATTTATCATTACATAACCTTAATAATTTCAAAAAAATCATATTTATATATTAAAACCCTTTTAATTGTCTTTTATGTAAGGATATTATGAAAAGAAAAATGGAAATTGATAATTCCATGGAAGCTGTAGTCCACACATACACATGGATGATGATTTTGTTTTCCCTATAATGGAGAAAAGGAGTAATATGGTTTATAATTTTAGAATATAAAATATTTCATAGTATAATAAATATATATAAAATTACATATTAGTACTATCCTTAAAATATTTTGAAGGAAAAATAAACACGTTGCGTCATTGAGGTGATAATCCACACAACACATGAATGATAATATTGTTTTTTAACAGAAATGTGGAAGGTGGTTAATGATTTTACCATCATTATAATAAAACAATGTACACTAATGATACCTATTTTATCATTTTAATGTGTTATAATGGAATTTGAGTAATAATAAATGCACATAAATAAATCGAAAAGAGAAAGGATCAATTATAAATTTCTACCTCACTTCATGGATTATCTCCACCATGAATGGGGTTAATACTTTGAGGGATATTGTTTTGAAAAGGAAAGAAACACTTGAAGGTGGATAAAAATGTATATGATATTGTTGGCCATATTTTATTCCAAACCAAGTGGTTTTTGGTGTGAGGGGGAATAATGAGTGGAGTTCTCCTTTTATAAGGTCAAAGGGTTGACATTTTTGAAAATACCCAGAATATTTTAATAATGAAATGTCAATGTCAAGAAAAGTTTCACCAAAATGAATAAATAATGGAGAGTATAAGTGATTAGGTTGATATAGTACATAGCCAAACATTCTCACACATATTTTAAATAAGTTTATGGTCATCTAATCTTAGATTTTTTTTAGAATTTTAAATTTTACCATGGTAAATAGTTTTTATGTATGTAATTAATCCTTTATACCAAAAAACAAAGTTTCCATTTTACATAATTTGGAGATACTGATTCCCAAAATAAAATCCATTTTATATTAATCAATTTATAAAAGTTATAAAAATTAATTTTAAAGTACTAATTATATATTGTAACGAATAAGTTTTAGAAAAAATATAACTTAAGTTCTATAATATAAGATTATCATTTTTATATGGATAAATTGCAATGGGAAATTGTCTCATCACAAATAATTTTTATAGGAACCTATTTGTAATGGTTTTTTTATTCCATCACAAATAGTCATCATTTGCAACGGAATAAACCATTCATTGCAAATACTTTTGGTGGGACTTCCTGTTTCCCATTACAAAGAGCTATAACAATGGAAATTTGTGAGGGATTTCTATGTTCATCACAGATAGTTCTCAAATATGAAGTAATTGTGAAAGACATTATTTCTCATTGCAAATACTTTTGATAGAATAACTATTTGTGATGGAATTAATCCCCCCACAATAAACATTAAATTATAACCACATGTTCCCCCCTCTTCCTTTTCCTCTCCTCCTCTTCCAATCTTCTCCCGAAGGGCCGTGCACACCCTATTCGACCCCTCTAAAATCTACTATGCTATAATCTATTTTTTACAGACCCACCTTCGAACCGTCTTGGTACAGATTCCTCTAATCTTCATTTTGATTATTTTTTTATATTTATTCATTATATTACATGATTTAGTTTTCTAAACCATAGGTTTATAAATTTATCCGATTTTGATGTTTAATTTGGTATTTAGTATTAGTGAAAATTTGTTAGTCCATGTTTTCAAATTAATTGGGGCCATATGTGTTATTTCAATTGATTTTTAGTTATTTTACTCATTTTTTTCATTTGGATATATCTATATGTGAATATTATTTTTATGTTTTATTTAATATTTAAGATTGTAGCAAATTTATTATTCTCAATTTTCATATTAATCAGGTCTGGATGAGTTATTTTAATTGTTTTGGATATATTTATATGTGTATCCTATTTTCATATATATATATATATATATATTTATTTATAAATGTAATTATATAATTATATATATACATATAACTATATATATATATATATTAATATATATTTATATAAACAAGGATTCATAAATATATAGATTTATAAAATAAATTTAAAGTCATATAATTTTTCTAATATATTACATATATATGTAAAAAAATAGTAATATATAGATATTTAATTATAAATTCATATATATAAGATTTTTTAAAATATTCATATAATTAAATTTATATATATATATTTATAAACATATTTATATAATTATATATATATAAATATATTAATAATTATATAAATAATAAATTTGAAATTGAAATTATTACCTAATTATTAATCTGTGCGGGTTTGGGTTATATTTTTCAAAAATATAGTTTTCCAATACACAACTATTCTAAATAAAAATATTATAATTTATAAATTGTATCTTTAATTTTTATATCATGTTAATTATATATAAATTTAATTTTGAAAAGTGTATTAGCAATGATATTTTTCTTTGATTTTTATATCATGTTAATTTTATAATTTTTTTTTATTTTAATCAATATTTACCTTTCATGTCACCAAAATTTGGAAAAAATTATTCATTCAAAATAATTATTAACTCAAATTTTTTATTTAAAAAATAATAACCCAAAATTATTTATAGATTATTTATATAAATTATTAATTAAATATAATCAAAATGATTGTCTATAAAATTAACTATAAGTAAAAGTATTTATAAATTCTCTTTATATATATATTTACATCTAAATATGTATATATAAACGTTTCAAAAATACTTTTGAGGTTATATATATGTATATATCTCTATGTGTGTGTGTTTATATAGATTTTATATGTGTATATTTATTTAAAAAAGAATTAGAAAATATTTCATGTATTTATATTAATTAAGAAATCATGATATATATAGTAATTACAGAAAATGTAATAATATTTTATATAATTAATAATTATTATTATCTAATTTATAATAATTAATAATTAATTAGTCAATATTATTAATAGATAGAAAATATTAGTGTTAACTACAAAAAAATGTTAATAATTTGAAAATTTAAGGAAATTAAAAAAAAAAATTGTAATATAAAATATATGAAATACTAGTAATTGTTAAAAATTATAAATATTTATTAGAATTTTTTTTATAAATAATAAATAATTAGTATTACTTAACAAATAATTTTATTAACAAGTAAAAATTAAAAAAATGTAATAAATACTAATTTTTTTTCAAAATTTGCAAAAATATATAAAAAATAATAACTATAAGAAATTTAAAACAACTCATATAAATGTGGTATTAATTAAAAATAATTCATATTAATAATTTTTATAATTATTGTAATATATATATATATATAATATTAATAAAAGATTAAAAATGATACTCTCGCGTACGATGCTACCAAACACACAACACTCACAAATGTTATGTCATTACTAGGGTAAACCCAACATCCCTGATTTAACGGTGTTCTCATAATTCTGATACAATACAACATTATAGAGATACAACAATTTTTTTGTAATTTTTTTAATAAATTTTTTAATGGGATTAACATCGTGCGTGATGTTACCAAACTCCCAACACAAAAAAAATTATGTGTCACATATAGGTTAAACCCCACATCCCATACCTAACTGTGATCTTCGATTTTTCATATGATGCATAGTTTGAAATATACATTAAATTTTTATAAAAATTATAATAAAAATATTGAATGAATTACCCTCTCATGAAATGTAATGAAACACTCAACACAAACAAATGTAATGTCACATCTAGGGTAAACCCCACACCCGAACATAAATGTGGTATCCAATTCTTCTTAATATACATAGTTTGGGAGATACATAATTTTTTTATAAAAAAATATAATAAAAATATTAAATGAATTACTCTCACGTTCCATGTAACCAAACACCTAACGCACACAAATGTTATTTTTCTCCTAGGAAAAACTAATATCTCCAATATAATGGTCATCTTATATTTCTGATATGATACACAAATTTTTAGATACTTCAATTATTTTAAAAAAAAATATAATAAAGATATTAAATGAAATTACCATCATGTGTGATGTTACTAATCTCTCAACACACACAACTATTACGTCCTGCATAGAGTAAACCCTAGATCCCCAACCTAATGATGGTCTCATATTTCTCAAATGAGACACTATTTAGGAAATATTCTATTATTTTTAAAAAATAGTTGGTTTCTGATATAATATATTTAATATTTTTATTCTATCTATACCGAGCCTCTACGGGTCCCATAATCCAGTGCTAACCCAACACCTCAATCTGTTCATATTTCATAGAGTATTTCAAGATGTTAAAATATAATAATAATTTTCCATTAATAAAAAATATCAGTAATAATTATTCATATTTCTATTGTTGTTTTCATTACTATGGACTCATTAAGTAGACAACAATTTCTATTACGAGAACATAATTGGATAAATCATTGAAAAAATCTTAATGAATCTGATATATATATTATCTAGATTTAAGGTGTTGATTATTTTATTTCATTTTCACCATTTAATTAAGATTTTATTTATGAAGGAAGAATTAAATTTTATTGTCAGAAATGTGATCATAGAAGATTAGAAATGTTTGAAAATGTTGGACTTCATCTATTGTGTTCTGTTTTTCAAAAATATTATATTTTTTGGTATTAACATGGTGAATATAATTCAGTAGAAAATAATTTTTTTTAGATCCATCATTTTAGAATTTAGTATGTGAGGATACTGGTCCATCTATTGAAGAAAAAATAACATATAATGGTATTTTAAATCCTAAATTAGAACCTTATTAGTTTTACAATTTGTTGAAATATTCTAATGAGGCCTTATATTCAAGATGCCAAATGAGAAAACGTGAAGTTGTTACAAAATTTATGCCCATTAAATCATATTTTTGAATATAGAATAGTTGTTTCGGTCAAATATTATTATTGGTTAAATTGTTGTTGCCTGACAAAAATACATTACATAAAAGTGTCTATTAAAGTAATAGGTCAGTCCATAATTTGGTGCTTAGTTATCATAATATTCATGAATGTTCAAAAGATTTCATATTATATTATGGTTTTTATGAATCCTTTTTTAATTTTCCAACATGTGGATAATCAAGGTTAAAGAGACCAAAAAAAAGGAAATTCTAGTTTTCTAATGAAATAGTTGAGGTATTTTCCAATTACACCTCAATTATATAATTTATTTATGTCTTGCAACATAGCTACATTGGATACATGGAAAAAATCAAATATTTTCATCATAAATAACTTAAAATCATCTAAGTGATGGCGATTCATGAATTTTTTTTAACGAGATGCAACTTTATTTGGATTCATAACCTCATAACATACGGTTGGATATTTTTACTGATGTTTTTTTTCTAAGTTGGCACTTAAGATAGTCAATATTCTTGTTGGAAAATTTTCATTATTCCATAAAACATAACTCTTTAGATGCTGATGGAGTAATCATATATATATTTGGTGCTCTTAATAATATGAAATCCAAAGAAAAAATATTAATATTTATTTGCATCCACTAAATGATAAGTTAATTTCTTTATGGAACAACTATTTGAATTCATTTGATATAGTTACATATTAGAATTTTACACTAAATTTTGCATTAATATGGATGATCAATGACTTTTTGGCATATGGTATGCTATCTGGATAGATCACACATTGTCTAAAATAATTTCCACACTATAGGGATGAGAACAAACCATTTATTCTTGGTAATGAAAGAAATAGTAGTTATTTTTACTTCCATTAGAGATTTCTTCCAACATATATCCTTTTTCAATGAAAAAGAAATAATTTTATAAAATATTTAATTGAAACAGATGAACCACCATCAATGCTCTAATGTATTCAGGTAAAATCCATCATCTCTCCATTTCCTTGTGTAGCTTTGAGACCAACGATAAATGAAAAAAAATGGTTTTTGGAAGTATCATAATTGGATAAAGTGAAGTATTTTTTGGGGCCTTCCATATTAGTCTGATTTATTTTTCCTTTACATGTTAGATGTAATGTATATTGAGAAGATTTTTTGATAAAATATTTTATACCATGTTGGAAACACCCGATAAGATCAAAGATAATGTGAAATCACAGTTAGATCTTACCAATATTTTCAGACATCCTAAACTAGAATTATAGGTAGATGAAAGATGAAACGATTTAATAAATCTAATAGAATCTTACACACTTTATAAAGAAATTACTTTATGATTTTTTCAATGTATTTAATAATTTATATTAATATATGGTTATACTTCTAATTTGTCCTACTGTATTAGAAATGGGCATATTACTAGTTTAAAAAGTCATGAATTCCATGTTATAATGGAAATATTACTAATTGTTGGTCCTAGAGGGATATTTAATCCTTAAATATGATATGTGTTGACTGAAATGTTATATTTCTTCTGAGATATTTTTGTAACAACATTATATTATGATGTGTTGAGTATGCTGTAAGAGGATATTCTATTAATTTTATGTAAATGGGAGAAACAATTCCTACCAGACCTCTTTGACTAAATGGAAAATTTAATATCTCATTTATGTATGAAGCTAAAAATAGAGGATCAGTACCATTATGATGGATCTACCCATTTGAGATATGTATGAAAATGTTGAAGAAGAAATTATGTAACAAAGCATTAGTATAATGGTCAATTGTAGAAGTATCCGTGCAGGATGAAATTTCAAATTTGTACTCTTATTATATTAAATCAGAATATCCATCAAAACATAATCAGATGGGTCACAATGAGAAAAATGTCAATGATGTCACAGACCATCAATCATCAATTATTAATCATCCTAAGCTTAGTTTTGGTGGTTATCATGAATAATGGATTTCAAATAAATAAATCCACTGAGATTATACATATTTTCTTCTAAATTATGAAGAATTAAAATGATATTTGTAGTAATTATTTATTTTTTATTTCGTTAAATATTTATAAAAGATACTTTATTTAAATTATTTTTTAGACTATATGATAACCATATCAAATAAAAATTTATACAAATTATATCTACAGCTCTTGAATAATTTCCTCCAAAAAAATTTCATATTGGTTTAAAATTATGATAAGTTAAGTTTCTATTAATGAAAAAGGAAATAAATTGTGAAATGATATCCATTATTAATATTTTTTATTGTTTTCAGGAAACACAAAATGAAATAAAATTAATAGTCAATTTTGTGTGCTAAGAAACCCTCCATCAAAATTCGTAAAATATTATAATGGGTGTGTGTTTAATGGATTTTGATTCCATACACGCATATATAGTGACTCAAATAAGTAAATGAATAGTGTTGTTTTTTTTAAAGGATATCATCATAAAGAAATTGAAGTTGCTTTTATGGCATCCTTGATGAAATAATTGAGTAATGTCATCTAGTATTAAATTATGTAACAATGTATAAATGTCATTGGATTGATACTGATCAAGGGTTGTGAGTTCATCCATGACATGGATTCATTGACACAAAAATGTAATAGTATTCTTACATCAAATGATCAATTTATTTTGGAACATAAAGCACAAGAAATTTATTATGAAATTTTTTGTGATTCTTCAAGAGATTTGAATGACAGGCGGAGTGTGATAAAAATGATTCATTTGGAAATTGGTTTATTGAAAATGAAAATGGTTATATGAAAATGAAACATATTGAATTTTTCAATAAACTTACCAAAATATATCTCTTTCCCAATGAGATATGACTATTGATGATGAAACCCCCCTAGTCAAGGGATGATGATATATATAATGTTGTTGAAGTAATAAGGGATGATGAAACTGAAATTCATATGGATTTTTACGATGCTGAAGATGACGATGAGGACATTGTTCTTATTGAAAATGAAGAATAAGAAGATGATTCATGTATTATATTTAGGTATTTATTTACAGGTAAGTATAATATTCTCATATTTATTAGTTTTTTTTATCTGATATTTGTATTTAAAATTTTTTATATGTAATATTATTACATTCTGGTATTTATTAGTTTTTTATTTTATATCTGTATTAACATTTTCATATAAGTATTATTAATTGTTAAAGGTTGTTGGAGATGATCCTGATGATCTATTTTTTTCTCTCAACAATGGTATACTTCCTGCTGATAGGCCTGATTTATTTGATCATCAGGATTGTGCACCTATTAGGAGAGAGTGTGATCTTGCACAATTGATGATTCTAGATCCTGTTCTACGGAGATGCCCATTTATTATTTTGATTGTTGTTTACAGAGGTATGTTTAATTGTTTAAGATATGTATTTTATATTAACCTTGTTTATTAATTGCAGTAAATTTTTTTTGATTATTTTCTTTTAATTACACAACTTTTAAACTTCATATATTGGGAAGTCTGGTGTGATTCTAAGAAATAATTTTTCAATGCCATGTGTGTCATGGGACTTGGTTCCCATCATCATGCATCACAATATACTCAACCATTGGATTGTACATTATTAAATAATATATAATTTAAATTTTATTTAATTATTAACATACTGTTTTTAATTTTCATGCATAATTTATTTTCTTTTATTCCTGATAGCCTGAGAGATCCTATACAAGATGTATGAGAGATTTATATACATTTGTGCCTTCGTCAGTTTCTAAAAAACCTCAGAAATTGAGATATAAATAAATCTTCTACTACTGTTTTTGATTAGTCTTGCATATCCCATCAACCTTACTATATCTCATCTCAGGTATGGGATGGATTGTGTTTTTACTAGCTCAGGGAAACATTTAGGAGGAGGTAATCATATGAACGATAGATCCAGGCGAGGAAAGAGGTCACACATAAGGCCATAAGTCATACATTTGGCATATATCAATGACATTTGGTAAGTGATATTATTTTTTAATGTATATATAATTTCACTATAATATGTTTTTTATGTTATACATGTCGTTACTGACCCATCTATTATAGATTTTTATATTTATAAGAAGATGTATATTAATCCCCTTATAGGAGAAGTGTGACAACATCATATTTTGGTTAGTAATATATTGAAAAATTTCTAGAATATTAATTTTATTATTATTCTAATTTGTAGTTATATTTGATGGAAACATATGAGGTTGAGGCTCATCATTCATGGGAGAGTCAAGATGAGAGTGGACTAGATCCCACTGGTGATTCAGGTTTCGATGAGGGGGCCTAGATATAATCAACATTGCATGGTGTTGAGAAAGGCTAAGTGATTGGTATTGGTTCCTGACTGACACCAATGATTCATTACAGTACTTCTGTGATGTCATCAGTGAGCTCGAAGGAGGACTGTGGAGATTCATCATCGATTCCATTGTGCATTGCACAATATGAGGATAGGTTGATAGCTCAGGATGAGATGATATAGAGGATACATAAAGAGAGTGATGTGGAGCATGAGCAGTAGGGTTGGAAAGATGAATAGATGTTACAGTGTATGTGATGACCTACACACGATATTGGTATATAGTTTCTTTCCTCTGATCCTTCGAGTGATTCTCCTCCATTTGACACCACTTGATGATTTGTGAAGTTTTAAGATTGCTTTCTAATTTGGGATAAAAAACATATTATGTTTGAAATTATGTATTAGTTTAATGTTTATTTTATTTATGTTAATTTTTTATAATTTTTTATAATTTTTTAATTTATTTTAAATCTTTTAATTATTTGTAATTTTTTAATTTTTTTCATATTTTAAATTTCTTAATTGTTTTTAATTTTTAAATTATTTTTAATTAATTTAATAATTTAATAATTGTTATTTTTTTATTTTATTATTTTGATTAATCATTTTTAATTATATTAAATTTTATAAATTTCATTTAATTTTTTCTTATTATATTGAATTTTTTAATTTTTTTTAATTTTCATATATTTTTAAATATTAGTATTTATGATGGATGAAATATCCATCACAAATACTATTAATTGTGATAGACCGTCATAATTAACTTTTTTAAAACAAATTTGAACACCATTTATGATGAGTGCCTTACCAATCACAATTAAGTTTTATTTGTGAAGGAATGTCGAAAATACCTTTATTTGTGATGTCATTTATTGCAACGATGCATTAGCGATAGACTTCCCTTGCTAAAATATCAAATATAGGTTGTTAAATTTAATTAATATTTTTAAATGTATAAGGTTACTTATAAAACTTATATTGGTTAATGAAAAAGGCATCGTGGATATACATTTATGAATAATGTTATAAAATTGTAGTATTTATAAATATGGTATATTGCACTTTTTAGTTTAATATCAATTTTTTGGAGAAATCTCTCTAATTCATCTTAAGATAATTTTGAAATTATAAGCCCAAAAATTAAGTTAATTTTAAAAAATTAAAATTCTAAAAATTAGGAATTTAACTTTTAAATAAAAAGTTGAGATATAATAAAAACTATTATTGTTGGAAAATTTCTTTTTTAGAACACTAACAATTCTCATTCATACTTTATATCATTTACTAATTAAATTAGTATTAAAAAATTAATCATATCTAATATATTTTATCATCATTAATCAAAATTTTATTGAAATTGAAATGCATATTTCATAATAATATAATATTTATAAAACAAAATTCTTAACATAAAATGATTTTATTAGTTTTTTTAGCTAAATAAATTGAATTTTATGGGTATTGAAAGAAACCATTATTTTAATTTTATAAATATTTTATAAATAAAATAATCCAATTAATTTCATCTAATTTAATTTCTCGGTTTTTATGGTCATATTTAATAGTTAAATTTTTTACTTTATGTATTGTGATTTTTGATGTTCAACATTTATTTTATAGAGAGCTTTCAAGAATATCATTTATTTAAGAAACATATATATTGAAATATTGGGTTGTTACAATCCTACCTTCGGACTAATTTTTTCCTTCCACTAAGAACATTTAATTTCAGAAATTATACTTATGGAATCACTCCTTCCAAAAGTTTGAACACTTATCCAGAAAATTGGTTTCACATAGCTGAGCCCAATAAATCTCATTCTTACTCATTTTAATTCTCCTTCAAATATGCAAGATAAAATTCATTGTGAATATCATATAGAATCTATTTATTTAATCTCTAAAAATTGAATTCATTATTCCTTATTTTTTTCTATAAAATACCTCATCCTATTATTTACTAACTTTATATAAAACTCACAAAAACTAAAACACCATCCCTAACCAGTCACATTCAACTAAATAAATACATATGGTTTAGTAATATGAAAACTCCTTGGAATGACTTATCAATATCTTCTAACCATTAAAAATTATGAATGGATCTTCAACAATATATCTAATGGAAGCATATGATAGTGGTAATTTAAAACTTCATGCTATATGATGTTATTCAATATTCATCTAATATGCACAACACAACGTATACTGAATCCTTTCATTAGAAAACTTCTCTTCATAATCTCAACAAATATGCTTGGGTACTTCAATATTCTTTCAAGATTCTCTTCTCAAGATGTATTAACATTAATTCTCATTGACCATAAATACAACATAACAAGAATTCCTTAAATAAAAAGCATCTCTAATTCTTTTTTATTATTATAATATAGGTGTCACATTACTAATAAATATGGAACATAGAAAATAATATGTTATATAAGATCAAATAATATTTCATGGTTATTAAACTAGGATCAATGAATTTAATATATTTAATAAGATACTCAATAAAAAATTACAACGGTGACATTAAATTTATTAAATAAAAAATTAGAAATAAATCTATATGCTCAAATGTTGAAGAAATTTGAGGAGGGGAATAACATAATAAATTAATTTATTATGATACACAATATACATTACATAATGAATACACCAATAACAAACCAAAAGAATAAAAATGAATTAAGGGGATCCAATCACCAAAAAAAATGAAAAGAAGAAGGAATAAATTTATCAATCCAATATCATTAGTGATAAAACAACTCAAACACAAACCCGGAAAATGATAACTTTTGAGAAAAATGTTTTCCTATGAAAAATAAGAATATTATAATTTTAATAAGTGTTTAATGTTGATTTATAGTAAAATACATGAATGAAGAACTTGATAAAATTGAAAATAATGAAACATGAGATATTTTGAAGAGGGTGAATGATCATAGTATCTTTGGAACATAGTATATTTTTAATAATAATCATGAAGAGACCTATAATGTGATCCAGGATAAGGAAAGGGTAGTTTGAAAAGTATACCATAAAATTTATTCCATTCATGTTTAAATGGTATTTTTAATGATGGAATGACTTGAATTAATCTGATTATTTTTTTAGTGTTAATTTAAAGGGGGGTATAAGATAAATCAAAAGGACATAAAGGCTTCATTCCTTAATGGATTTTCTAAAATGAAGCTATAAGTTTAATAATATATGAGATTTCAACATTTATATTGTTTGAAGTAAGTTTTATTGGTTTGGTTTGCTCATTTATATTCATACATAAATAAGTTGTATTTCAAGAGAGGGGTTGATGATCACAACCTCTATATGAACAAATGAAAGGAATAATAATTATTGGTACTTTTCTATGTTGATGGTATCCTATTTAGAGGATTCAAGAAGTTATAACTTTAAGATTTTTCATGCTTAATGCCATAGGATATTTAAATATATATGTATGAATGAATCATCTATTTTTTAGGATGTAGCTAATTTAATGTGGTGAGTAAATTTTTATCTCTTAAAATAAGTATCCTAAAGAGTTGGTAAACAGTTATACAAGAAATATTGTAAGTCAATTTTAAATCGAGGCACCATTAAATCCAAACCTAGGATGCCTGAAGTTGTAAAAATAGTTGATCCAATATTATTGAAGTATTTATTGGAATCTTACTAAATTTTATGGCCATAAGGTAAGAAATTATTTACACAAAAGGATCGATAACAGCGTTTCTAACCCATACAATAGAGAAGAATCTTGTAGTTGTAAAAGGAATCATAGGGTGTGTGAAAGGTACCCATGACTATTAATTAGTTTATAAATATAAAAATAATTAATAATGAGTTGCACATTTGGATTTTGTTTCTTCTAAATAAATCATGGAAGGAAATATACAAGTATGGGGGAATTTTTTATCAAGAAAAAATGGATTTGTTAGATTGTAATGAATAAAGATATAACTTCACATAACAAAGCTTAAAAGAAGAATATTACTGAAATGATGGATTATACCGACCTAATTTTACTGAATAAATAGTTACAAAATCTTTTAGGTAATGTAAAAAATCCCATGGAGATATTTCTTTAGAATAAGAGTATGATCGATATTATAAACAATCCATTATAACATTAATGTAATTTTGATATTTATGTTTGGAACCACTTTTAAAAAAATAAATAATGAAATAAGTTACATTAAAGGTGTATTATATTGGAAAAAATTATCATTTAGTATATATTTTCACTAAATCATTGGTTATATAGGTTTCAGATAAATCATAGATTTAAACCACCTCCGCATTCTTAAGGGTATTTATAAAATTCCCTTTTCAAAAATGTGCTTATTGTTAAATATTGTCACTTGTTTTTGATAGGTTTGAAATAATAATATAACCATTCATACTTATTTTCAAAGGGGGAATACTAGATTCTTAAAAGTGGATTAAATAGTTTACCTTAGGAGAAATATACCCAACACCTAAGAGGTAGAAATCCCCTTTGACTAGGGGAGTTTTTCTATTAAAAAAATAAATGAAGAAAGTGGGAGATAAAAACCATGTGGAATATCATTAATGAGATCACAAGAATATTATGGTGAAGATAAGGGAGAAAACCATTTTTTAAATTTAAATACTATGATAACTGGTGGTCTGGAGATCTAATTTTTGATACCATTTGATAACTCTTTTTATACACCGATCATATCTCATGTATACATGGAGTGATAGATTAGATTTTTTATTTCTATTTGGAGTTTTTGGAGAATAAATAATTATTAACTACACATTTTGATACATAATAAACTTATGAATTACCAACAATCCTAAATGGAGAGAATTTTGTAACCTAGGTTAATCAAAAGAGGGTACTAATGAAATTTATTAAAATTATCTTATGTTTCATCTTATTGGTCATAATTTGAAAAATATAGATATTATTAAGGATGTAAAATTTTTATAGATGTGTATATAAAGTTTTAATGGAGTTTTCTTAAATTTAAACAAACCATATTATGATTTTAATACTACTGTAAGTCATGACTCCAATTTAGATTTGACAGAAGAAAGTTGTTTTCAGAAGTTTCCATGATAATAAAATGATTTCATATTTTACTACATTATTTCATCGATGGAAAAACCTCATTCATGGTTTATGTAATTTTTAGAAACTAGTTTTATAATTTCAAAAATCCCTATTGGGTTAAAGAAAAACCATAATGTGTATGTTGACATGATGGAATTTGTGTTTTGAAATACCCTTGTTTGAAACAAGGAATGAAGTAATTATGGATATTTTCTTGAAGGATTGTTAGCCATTTTCTTGTCCAGAAGAAAAATCTAAACATTGAATCAATATGATCAGCACTCTAAAAATGGAATCATTCAACTAATTATAATTGTATATTCTATATCCATAGTAGAGGATTTAAAAAGGTATAAAAAATATTTCAATTGAAAAGATATTTTAATCATGCCTCATGTATAATCCAATTAAATATTTTCATTCTCTTTTATCAACATTGTTTATCTTTTCATAAATAAACTTGCCACTTGATGATTAACCTCACCAAAAGACCCCAAACTCATCACACAAGATTATTTAATTACTGTTATGCACAATCTTAAGTATATACACACTATCTATATATATCAAGTGTTCTTATTCTCCACTTTCGAAGTCAAATAAAAAAATCTTGAGGGCTTTCAATAAGGTTCAAATGTATCTGAGGCTAAGGGTTGGTAGGAAATGATGTGAAATAAAATTTGATAGGCTTGAAAAAGGATGTAGAATTATTAAAAAATAATTCATGATATTCAAAATAAAGCTTAATGAAAATGCATCCCCAATCAAGATCTCTTAGAGGGCATCATCACAGTGATATTCCCTAACCAACATGGGTTCATAAACCATCAATAATGTGTATTGAATGAATCATGTCCCTCTTTTTATTTTTTCAATATTTCTCTTATTTTCAAAAGGGACCAGCAAGAATATAATGAATATTGGTTTTGGAACCCTTCTTCCCAAATGAAAAAGTGGAACTCTCCCCTCACTTAAATGCATGGTTTCTCATGAAAATATGAAAGGAAAAAATCCCACTCTAATGCTCAAATGAATAACCATGAAAATTTATAAAAGAATTGGAGTATTTAGGGAAAATAGGCTTGTAATGTGGCTTCCGAGTAAGGGAGTTCATGGTTTTTGAGGGTTTTATGAAGATCAAATATAGGGTAGGTCTCATGGTAAAAGGGTCTGAAAAACAATCAAATACCTCAATCATTTTAAAGTGATTAAAAATGTAAATGTTTTTAAGAGAAATACTAGAAAGTTCTGGTAGTTATGCATATACCAATAAACTCTCGAGAAGGAGGGTTTAATAAAGAATATGTCAAAAGGCATAGAATACCTCTCAGTAATGATGAATAATAAAAGGTCAATAAGGTCATGACATGAGTACAAATGATCAGTCTACTAAATATAAATGTCCAAGACTTGAAATTCAGAATCAATCTATATCATGAATCATTTTAAAATAATTTCAACTTTAAAATAATCATATTACTATTAAAATTACCTTTTATGTATATACTATTTATAAATATAATTAATCATAAAATTTCCACATTTTAAAATATTTCAACTATTAATGATGTCTCCTAGATCAGTTCAAGGGAAAGACTAGTGTAGTCAGAGACTCACCCACACAATTAATATGGCAGATGTTCCCCCCAAGTGCAACACAGAGGAATAGGAAGGATGTGGGGACACATGGGAGACCATGATGAGGGGAAGTAGTGAGATAAGTAAATCCAAAATAAAAATTAAAAAAATCCAAAATAATACCCCCTTGTGATGAGTCAACAAAGATAGGAAGTAGTTGAAATAAAAGTGCCAAGAAATGCTCCATGGAACCTATAAATGGTGGGGAAAAATAAAAATTTTTTGGAGACATATATCGTCATATCACATGCCTAGAACAAAACAGATTTATATAAATAAATTTTTTTCCCAAAAACTAGTCATGGGGTGGCCTTTGAAGAGGCGCCCTCAGCAATAAGAGTATTTTCCAAAGGAGGATTAGACGCAAGGGAAACAGGAGACACCGACACTATGCTATGAAGTGAAAGAGAAGTGATAGTAGGAGGAACAGTAGATGGAGACATGGGATCAGCGTCTGACATAGGAGGTGCCACCAACACATCCTAGTGGGAAGTAGTAGTAGAAGCAGATGAGCTAGTAGTGGATAGGAGAACAGAATTGGAGGCCAGTGGCGACATCAAGGCCTGTGTGGTAGTAGGTGGACTAGGAGAGGGATGATATGGTGCTTGGGGTAACGAAAGCCATGATGATAAAGAAGAAGGCCTAACATCTTCTTAAGTCATGTCTGAGACAGTAGGATGGATGTTTGCTGGTGCTCAAGGACATCAAGACGATGGTCCATTGTGGCTAGGAAGAGGGTTATAGGGAGATTAGCTGAGGGTGTTGATGGAGGTGGGGATGGGGAGGGCATAGAAGAAGATGGAATGATAGAAGAATATGGAAAGGAGGGAGAAGAAGGGTGGGGTGGTGAAGTAGAATCCACTAGTGGATGGGGTGGGACCTACTCAACAACACCATCGGGAGAAGCTGGGTCATCTTTCACCCCTATAAAAGCTGGGGCGTCCTACATGAGAACATATTGATTCCTCCTACACTCAACCATATGTATATAAATAATAATGAGGATATAGAGATGATGATGAGAGCCTGAGGGGTTGTGAGGGAGAGAGGGCTGAATAACACCCATGTGGTGTCAAAATAAGGAGGCATATAATCCACCATTCTGGTTACCCTAACGACCATGGATAATGGAATGGAAATAGGTTTCATCAAGACAAGGGATTTCAGGGTAATTGTGGTGGATGACATAGGTGAGAATCTCCATTTCCTTCCCATACATAACACCCATATCCTCATAGAGAGGAAAAAGAATGGTACTCATAAACTGATAGAGGAAATGAAGGGGAAAAAGAAATAATGAGCGTGCTCTTTTAGGATGTGTTGGTGTACCTGTGGTCAAGCCCATCAAGCTCCTTCCACATGGTGATGAGGCTCGAGCCCTCTGGGCGGGTAAGGGCAGAGACAATAGGTGGGGTGGCTGGATGGGGGTAGAAGCTACACCCTCAGCCAAACTCATCCATAGTCAGGGAAAAATGGTCTTCGCCTAGCTGAATGAAAACTGGGGTGGCGGTATTAGTGGGTGTCTGGTAGTAGGCAGGCCCATAAAACTCCATGGTCAAGATAAACTCCAAAAATAAATCATTATAAGTCATTTTTCTGACCAGAAGTGTCTTACAAAAATGATTATGGGCCAGGAGCTCCTTAATATCGTCCAAGATGTCAGGATGTTGTAGAGTTCTGATGTCCAAGATATGGTCATTAAGATATTTCATCCACTATGATAAAGTTTCACAATAAGTCTATGGTAGAGAGGCCCTCAGTATATAATAGGTATGGATGCAACTGAGGTTGGGAAGTAGTAGTAGTGGGTTGAGGTGGGGTACGTGGCAGTTGCTGGTGTGGCTGGGTCAGTAGTGGTCACCATAGGTACAACATCTGAAGCTAGAGTTGGCTCAATAGGGTTTTCTGAAGTAGTGCGCGACTCCAAAGGGACAGAGCTAGAATAGTGAGCTAAAAAACCTCAGCTATGCATTATTGTGTTTGGTGTGGTAGCATCCATAGGTGGATAAGATGTGGTAGGAGTAGGAATAATAGAAGAAACCCAATAGGAGGATGTCACTAATGGAGGCACCGATAGAAGGGGAGGCAGCGACACCAGCACGAGTGGTTGGATAACTGGGAAATCCAATGCTAACCACTCATAATTCCTATTAAAAATTCAAATACGTGGGGGTTACCCTCCCTTAGTAGCAAAAGCGTGCCGCTTCCCACTTGCATGATCGTCACCCTCTATAGCTTGAACGAGGATCGTAATATGGAAGAAATTATGACCAGAAATGAACAAAATGGGATTTTGAAGGAAAGGGAGATGGGAAAACATCTGATAGAAGAAAATATGGAGGAGGTAGTGGATCGACCTGGGGTTAGGCTAGGTAGGGCTCCCAACCATTATACCCGAACCACACGACATGTAGTAGGTCTCACACACCGTGTATTAGTTTTTTTAATATAAAACAAATATAGTTATTTACAACACAATTATTTATATATAAAAGAAAATAATATAATAAAAAATAAATCTATACACTTAGTTTATTAAAGATGACATGTCGTGTTATCGAAAATTTGAAAAAGAGAACTAGAACCTTTGGTCTGGTACTTGGGGCACAATTTGAACTGGCGATCGGCCGATCCAAAATCCAGCACTGAACCATTATAGAGAAGGTTGTAGTTCTGAAAATTGTTAGTTACTTTTAATAATTAAATTATAGGTGAATTTCTATATAGGATGAAGAAAATGCATGGAATTTGGTTTTAATTTTAATGATAGGGATAAAGCATGGAGATTAATAGAGTTTGAACCCGAGCCTTTTGAATCCAGGGTTGGGACTCTTCCAATCATCCAACATTACCTTCATGTATTTCATTTTTTTAAAACTATTTAAATTATGGATGAAAACATGGAACACATGACATATATTGAAATTTACACCGTGTGGTTTTATTAACAAGAAAATTGATGTAACTTGTCCATTTGTCAGGATTCAAACCTTGGTCTTTTGGATCTAGTTTACAACCCTATATAGCCGGTCCATCCCCATCATGGGTTTTCATAAATTTTGAAAAAATTATATTTTATTTTGAAAATAACTCACATACCTTTTAAGTAAACATAGGTTCATAAATGATGAACTCTTTACCGAAGGCAGGTGTGGAGTGATTTGAACCAGTGACAGCTCATATACATTCTGGTGGCCTTACCACTGGCACATGAATCATCCATATTTATTAACTTATTTAATATATACTTATACTATTAGTTTAATTAGAATATACATTAAAAATACCCTTACATTCCATGTGAAGGGTGATACATGACGGGTAGTCTCTGGGTTGCCTTCTAGGAAGCACCTTTGTTTTAGGTCTTTATCTCAAACTTAACTGAGCCTCTTTCTATCCAAATTGAATGGTGGATATTGTAACCACCATGTACTCCTTGTTAAGATAGGGTTTGAGACACTACCCATTCATATTAAATAGTTAACTATCTACTCCCACAACTTCCACCGCACCATGGGGGAAACCTTGGTCACTCAAAAGGGTCCTAACCATCGGGACATCAATTTTCCTAGAAACAATCTCAAGTGGGAGTTAAATAATAGTACCTCATCACCAGGCTAGAATGAAATTTGAGAGATCATGAGGTCATGGACAACCTTTTTATTTTCTTTGTATGTTTTAGCATTCTAATATGCCTCCCTTCGAATTTCATCAAGCTCTATCAGTTGAAACATGCATTTCTCTTCTACTGCCTTTAAATCAAAATTCAAGGCCTTCACAACCCAATAGGATTTATGCTCAAGTTCCTCTAGTAAATGAAATGGATTTCCATAGATTAAATAGAATGGGTACATACCCATTGGTGTCTTGAAGGCGGTCTGGTATTTCTATAAGGAACCATCAAGCTTCTTGGACCAATCCTTCCTTGAGGCTTCCACAGTTTTCTCTAGGATTTTCATTAGTTCTCAATTGGATACCTCCACTTGGAAACTGGATTGGGGATGATATGGTTTCCCCATGTTATACCTTGCTTCATACTTCATGAGAACATTCCTCATCAATGCACTGTCAAAATGAATCCCTCTATCACTTATCTGAACCTTTGGAATATCAAATCTGGTGAAACAATTCTTCTTCAAGAAGTAAATGATGAACTTTGATGGGTTGTGTGTCATGGAATTAGCTTCTACCCATTTGGATACATAATAATCACAAACAATAATGTATTATTTTCCATATGATGGGGAAAGGGGCCCCTAAAATCAATACCCCAAGCGTTGAAGATCTTGACCTCAAGAATGGAATGTTGAGGAATTTCAGATCAACACCCCATGTTACCATTCCAATGACATCTATCACATCATGCTACAAAATATCTAGAATCTTTGTGCATGGTGGGTAAGAAAAATCTATATTTAGGAATTTTCTCTATCGCTCAGTCTGGCATATGATTCCCACCAGTTCAGGAAGAATGAAAAAACTCTGGAATTCTTATAATTTTTTATTCTGGGATGTAGTGGTGGATCACCCCATCTCCACATGAATGGAAGAACAACGAGTCTTTCTAGAAATATCTCTTTACTTGAAACAAAAATAATTTCTTTTATTAGAATGTAAGATAAGTATGAACGAATTTTGTAACCAATTAATTTGAATTGTTGGTATACCATGGGGGTGGTGTAACTCCAACAGAAAAATGATGCACGCCCGGAAAGTCCTCCATGATTTCTCTTTCATACTCTCTTTTCAAATGAGGCAATTCTAGATGGGAGAGGTGATCGACAACAAAATTCTAACTCCCTTTCTTATCACATATTTCCATGTCAAATTCATGGAGTATATGCACCCAATAGATGATACACGGTTTCATATATTTCTTGTTCAAGAAAATATTTTGTGCTTTATGGTCAGCATAAACAACAACTTTTGATAGAACCAAATAAGAGCAAAACCTATCGAATGTGAAAACCAACCCCAACATCTACTTCTCAGTGGCAGTGTAGTTAATTTGAGCATCATTTAGGTCTCTACTGGCATAGTAGATAGGTCTTAAGACACTATTTATCCATTTTTTCAAGAATTACACTTATTTCACAATCTCTTGCATCACACATTATTTCAAATTGTTCCACCCAGTTTGGGGAAATTTTGATAGGAGCCTCAAATAATAGTTGCTTCAAGAGTTGAAAGGAAGCGGTATATGTTTTTTCAAATTTTAGGATAACATATTTTGAAAGTAGGTTAGTTAGTTGATGATCTATCTATGAAAATTCATGACAGAATATTCTTTAAAAACCAACATTCCTAAGAAAAAATCGTATTTCTTAGACTGAAGATGGAATGGGGAGTTATGATATGACTTCAATCATCACTGGGTCAACTTTGATTCATTTAATATAAATACAGTGGCATAATACAATACCAATCTGCACCATAAAGTAACTTTACTCGTAGTTCAAAACCAGATTGGTGTGTTTAAACCATTCCAGGACCAATTCAAGATTTCTCAAGAAGGTGTTGAATGATTTTACATAAACTGAAAAATCCTCCACAAAGACTTCCAAAAATTGTTGTTCCATGTCATATAATACTGCTAACATGCACCATTGGAAGATGTTTGGAGCATTACACATGCAAAAATACATATTTCGATAAAAAAAAATGCACATGGTCATGTGAAAGTGCTCTTCTCTTGGTCTTTTGGGGCAATAGAAATGTGGATATAGCCAGAATAACCATCTAGAAAGAAACAGAACTCATGCCCCACCAATCTCTGCAACATATGATCCATGAAAGGAAGTGGGATGTGATCTTTCCATGTGGAATATTTGAGTTTGGAATAGTCCACAAACAATCTCCATCCTAGGACCATTCTTATTGTTATGAGTTCATTTTTACCGTTGGTAATCACGACGATATCCCCCTTTTTGGGAACCACTTATAAAGGACTCACCCATGGGATGTTGGATATTTGGTAGATAATTCCTACTTCCAATAGCTTGATCACTTCTTTCTTCATGACCTCCTTCATTGGAGGGTTTTTCCATTGTTACAGTTTTTTGTTGCTGAGAGGTCTTGGCCCCCTCCTCAAGTATCACCTTATTGGTGCAAATGGTCAGACTTATCCCTTTAAGGTAAGAAACTATCCACCCAATAACCTATTTTCTTCTATTTAGAACCTATAGAAGATCATGTTCCTACTCTTGAGAGAGATATTCATTGAGTGTAACTGGTAGTGTGTGTTTATCGCCCAAGTGCCCATATTTTAAAGAAGAAGTGAGAGGTTTCAGTTCATATTTTTGGGCTTTAAGAACAGAAGAATCAATAAGTTCTTCCATGCCTCACTCCAAAATATCTAAAACAAGTGTATTTTCCAAATAATGTCTACCCTAGCCTATGATGAATTAATGATACTCTAGTTTATAATTAGGCTAGATTTCCTTGATGATTGGTGCATCAGTGATAGAACAACAACCTATGTCATCTTCTATGTGGCCAAAGTGATTGGACACTATAGTCAAAGAATAACAGTCATCATGTTCCATAAGTGATACATGCTTAAAAACATTGAGGACATTATAGGATATGTTCTCAAATCTTACCATGAATATTAATTCACCTAGGTGAACATTGATCAATGTAACACCCCGACCCCAGCTACTCGGAGTCGGTGCATTACTTCGTAACATTGGCATGATCACAAAAGATCAAGTCTCGAAAGACCGGTTAGTTTAGTAGCCTTTGAAACACTAGATACATTCATAAACGTTACATTACATCATAAAGTGAAAAACTAATAACAAAGTCTTCATAGTCCACACTCATATCCTCTTCTGTCTATCCCTGCAGGTCATTCATAAAATACTTCTTCACATACTGGAAAATATTAAAACATTGAAAGGGGTGAACTCAGATGCTCAGTAAGGATAACAATATTGCGGAGGCTTTCATAAGTAGACATAAACATTTAAGGCAATGTATAACTAAAACAAAAGCCTTTTAAACTTGAAAATCAACATAATATGGAAAAAGTAAAATGAGATAATGCCATTTACTTCTTCTCATGGATATTCTACTGGTCGAATAATCACATGAAATATCATTAACCACTTTCATAATGATGGAATGCATAATGCCATACATTCTGAAACATTTTGTCAAGGCCTCGGCCAAGACGTCTAAAATGATTAAGGCCTCGGCCAAAACCATAAATCAAATTGGGAAAGGGCCTCGGCCAATTCCACGTCTAGTTGTCTCATGAGACCTACCGATGCATCGAGGAGCTATAGCGGGCTCCACCCGTCACTTATTAAGTCCAATGCATTCCTCATATGAATAGGTTTAAACATATCATAAACCATAACATAATCGTATCACATAAAACATGGATAAAGGAAACATATCATTTCCACATTTCAATCACAAGATATCAATACAAAACATTGATATAATAAAAATGCTTTCAAAACCATTTTCAATACCGGAATAAAAGAATGTTAAAACTTTGTATTTATTTTTCATTAAAAAAAACGTGATGGCTTGTAGAGGAAGCCGAATCTCAAATAATGGTCACGGCGGTGGAGAAGTCGTTGTCGCCGCATATGTACGGAAAGAAAAACATTCCCTTTTTTTCGTTTAGTACTTCGTATAAAAAAAATTCCTTTTGAATAACGTAAAAGTCAAAGGGGTTTATACACCATATAAAAGAATGTTGGGTATAAAACCAAATATGTCTCAATGATAGGGGATTGAGACGAAGTCCTTAAAACGATCATTTTTAAAATAAAATAGATCTATTATGTGTATTCACTATAGTTACACATAAAGAAAGAAAAAATACAAAATAGGACATAATAATATCATGACATAATTTGAAAGTAGGAGATTAACCCAAAGAATGGAAGTTGGGTTAAGAAATTCCCTTACCTTGCGTCCTGTCCTGACTCGACCGTTCTTTAACCTCCTGAATAATAAACTAGAGTTAATTTATATTTACTTAAGAACCTTTTTCATGTTTATTATTCCTTTTATATCCCTTATTACCATGTTATGAACATTATGTAATTATTTAAGTTTATAACGGTCATTTTGTCGATCTTAGGTACTTGAGTCAAAAATAAAATTCTTATAATTACAAGTTTTTCATGTGGTGGTATATCCATTATATCCAGAATTATGTTCATGATTTAGATATCATATATATCATGTATATCCAGTATATAAATGCATTTATAATATTACATAACATTTAGAGGTAAGAAATGAAATTCACCGTTCATGGAGACGGTAAGTCGTACGTACGCATGAACGCTACTTTCATTTCTATTTCGTATTTAATGGAATGAAATCATAATTATATAAAGGTATAATATATTTCCAGTATAATATCATATATAATATCATTTAATCCATCCTTTATACATCCCACATATGGCATTAACGATTCACATCACTTTGAGGGGGCGGTAGTCCGCACTTCCTAAAATGAAATTATCGCATTTACCCATATTGGAAATCATAAAGTATGCCATACATGAGAAATACAGAAGCATAAGTAAAACATAAACATATTCTATATCATATATAAATATAGTGACATCTTAATGGCCACCTTTGAAGGTGTTATATGAGTGTTGAACAATCATCGTTTCATGAGGCAGAAATTCGCCATCCACAGAAACCGTATGTTCTTTAACCATTAGATGTAGGTGTGTGTAAGTGTAGCTCAAATCCTTCTCATAACAACATCCTAGTATATTGAGGACACTGGTTTTGTTACAAAATAAATGAATAAAAATAGTTTAGGTGGTTGGAGAAGAAAAATAAAACAAAACAACATTAGAGAATACATTACCTCAAAATCGGGTAACTCTTTTTGATTTGAGCCAAACGCTTATTTGTGAAGAGTTATGCCCAAAGTCAGGCTTCTAGTAGTAATATGGGGAAGTTGGGAGAGTATTTGGGCAGAGGTTGGCCGAGCCAAATGGTTTGAAAGTGTGAATGAGGTGGTAGAGGTGGGGGCCTTTTATAAGAGGAGAGGAGGGGCACTCTTGGAAAGTAAGGAAATTTTACATTATTATACAATGCTTATTGGATTCTAAAGGTCCCAAACTTATATAATTCGTGGATAAAGTGATAAGGGTTCTAAATCTACCCATCCAATAGTCTTTGGACAAGTTTAAGCCTTGTATTGTACATTATCTTTTCATTTTATTAAAATCGTTAAATAATGAGGTCATCGCTACATCATAATGATGTCATAAATAAGTTAATTTATTTAATGTCTAAAAATTATAAAAAAAATACTATGATTTAGGAAATCGTTTTATCTTTCCAATTAATATTTATAGTCAAAATTATGACTTGTATAACCCCATGTAAAAATTGTTTTAGTAAAACATTTCATGTTTGTGTCATTTTTTACTTTAACATTAAATAAAAGGTATTTATGTCATTTTCTAAATAAGTGGCTCCATGGGGTCCCCAAGTTGACCCAAGGATTGTTTTGGTCGGCCATGGAACATCCAATGAGGGTAGGACATGTTTCAAGCTCATCTCATATTATTAAAACATTATTTTTACCTTAAACTACACTAATTACCTCTAATCGCGATTAAGAACTTAAAAGTTACTATTCACCAAAAATTATTTTAATCTCATTGAACCACATTTTACTTCTTAATGACAACTATGTATGTCGGATTTTTGAAAATAAAATCACAGAAGTGGTAACATTTCATTTAAACGAAAAATCATTTATTTAACTACCACTTAGTGGTTTCACTATTCATCAAAAATTGAAGTTTTTCAGAACAATGCCAAAATTTTACCCTAAGCTATAATTGATATTCCGAATTCAAAAATGATTTCTAT
This sequence comes from Viscum album, assembly GCA_963277665.1. Taxonomy (NCBI): domain Eukaryota; kingdom Viridiplantae; phylum Streptophyta; class Magnoliopsida; order Santalales; family Viscaceae; genus Viscum; species Viscum album. Next base: position 283,567,652 of record OY728120.1, on the reverse strand, counting down.
TTTATGAAATTACAAACATATAAGTTGCATTAATTAATTTTATAATTAATTCCCGTTGTCACAACAAATAGCGAGTTTTTAAGAAACAATTTATTTCAAAAGATTGACAATTGTTTATGTCCAATTTCAAAGTGAAATTAATTCTAATGAACACCATTCGATAAAATGGTAAAAATATATTCTAATTATACTTTAAAACCACTCAATATTATAACTTATCACTATAAATTATTTTGATTAAAAAAGTTGTTTTAAGTATTTTTCACTATTCATAAAAAATTAGAAGTTCTCAGAAAAATACCAAAAAATTCAACATAGGCTAATTTCGATATTCCGAATCCAAAAATGAAGTCAATTTTTAAATATAAAATTTCTATAATTTTAAAAAGTGGTTATTACTATTCATAACGGCTACTTTGATTAGTCGCGGTGTTTTAGAACTCGAAGTTGTGTACAATGAAAGCTATTGCATTATTGAATGAGAAGCGTATTGTGGAAGCTCGGGGTGTTACATTCTCCCCTCCTTCAATAAATTGCGTCCTCGCAATTTGAAATTTTTCTTGGAAAATAAAAGGTTGAAAATAGAAAATACCTTTGTGTAAAACCCACATCGGAAATAAGATTAATAAAATTTAGCCTTAATAAGAGGGAAAGGGAAATGAAAAAGTCACCACCCAATTATGACCTCGATTAGGAGAACATTGGTGGAAATTAGAGACATATAATTGGAGGAAAAATGTAAATATTTGTAGGGAGTGATTGAGGTCATCAATAACAATCAACTGTCAAATTGAGGGCCTCAAAGCCTTCAATCTATGTTGATTTAAAATATCATCAGTTCAACAAGACATAAGGTATTAGGATAACACATTTTTTTTGTTTTAATATCCCTTTACTAAAGTTTAAGAATTAATTTATTCATTGATTAAGAGATAGGTATATATATATTTATGCTTGACAATTAGAGTTTCAACCTTCAACTCTTCTTTCACTCAAAAAGATAATAGAACTCAAAAATATTATACTTATCCTAATTGTATAAGGTTCCAAATTTTAACACATACCATTTAGATTAGTAAAATTATTTTGTAATAACCAGGGACTTCCTGTAGGCTAGTGGTAGGAAATAAAGGCCTGTCGCACTATGGTTTTGGGTTCGATTCCTGTAGCTTTGTCCGACGTGACGGGTTATGCCCCACCCTGCAGGTTGTCCTTTTCCTAAAACTATAGTAGTATAATATTCCAAAAATAATCTTCATAAATTTTTTAACCTTAAACAATACTATCCAAAGATCAAATTAATCAACTCCAACCTTTATAGTTATCCAAAATACCTCTGTCCAGACTTTCTCTAAAAGGTCTCTTAATTCCAAAATCAATTTATCAGATTCCCCAAACAAAGTAATGTTTCTCTTATTGTCACATACTAAAAATATGATTACCTTCATCATATTAAAACCTTACTGAAACAACAAGTACTGCAGTACAATCCTTATATATATATCACATTATTCTAATAACCAGAATATAATCCATGAGTCCAAAAGCACCAATACATTAATTATTCCGCTTCAACTGTTGTAACAGCATAAGATTGTCCTTGATCCCTTGGCCTTTTCTGAGGAAAGTTTCCTTGATGCTTAGGACATTCATTTGCTTAATGCTCCATTTCCCTACAATTGTAGCATTCAACATTGATAGCCTCTTTCTTTCCCTTGCAATCACGCGACTGGTGACCTTTTTCCTCACATTTATATCAAACTCCCATTCCTTTTAGACAAGTACCAGGGTGATTCTTCCCACAATTATCACATAATGGAAAATCCTTCTTTCTCTTTTTCCATTTATCTGTCTCTTGTTCCACCGTTCTCTTCTTCTCTTGCTTTACTTTGTTGTCATAAGACTTAGAACATTCCGTTTTTGTCTTGATAGAACACGAGACAATATCTTCGTATGACGAGAAGGTTTGTGATACTAATGCTCGATGGAGAAATGGTCTTAACCCATCAAAGAAATGATAAATATTACTTATTGGGTTACGTATATAATCTTCAGCATGCCTCGCTAACCTTGTAAAGTTGGCCTCATACTTTGCGACATTCTCATCCTCCTTTTGTCTCAGACTCAAAAATTTTCTTTCCATATCTGCTCGATGGTCACGAGGATAGTATTTTTCTAGGAAAAGATCTTTGAACACCCTTCATTCCATATTCGATACGTCATCATCTCCCTTTGTGTTTGGAATCAATGACCACCATTGATCTTCATCTCCAGTGAGGCGGTAAACTGCCATGATAACCTTCTCCCTTTCGCTACTCCCCAAGGCGTGGAATATTTTCTCTAAGGAGTTTATCCATTGCTCAGCTACTAACGGATTTAAACCCCCATTAAATGTTGGTGGTTGTTTCCTCATGAAGAGGTCTAACATTGATCCTCCACGTTGCGGATCAGGGTGCTCCATACGAGTAAGGTTATTATTCATAACCTGAGTGAGTTGTCCCAGTATGGTAATAAGTTGATCAGCACTAGTTGTATCTCCAGATCCACAATAATTATCTTGAGCAGGAGGGAAATCCCTACACGGAGTGCATGCATTGATACGGTTTCCATTCCTTCCACTAGGCGCCATTTCTAAACAATGGCATAAATTAGATTAGTTTATGAATTAAAATACATAATTCCATATTTGTAAAACACTTTACATAAATTGAACAATTTATGGATATGATCCATAATCATAAAAAGGAATGTTTTCTTTGAGTAAGTATATAATCATAACCCTTCATAGTGGTTTGTAAAGAAAATGAGAATTATCCTAAGCATATCCCCCGGGAGTGTCGTAACCAAGAGTGCAGCAAGGCCTGTTGTCGTGCACCAGTTCTCGTTCGAGTCTAGCTCAAAGTGGTGTTTTCGGGTTTTACCCCTAGGTACATCTGTGCCAGAGCCGCCTCTACGTGCTCGTATCCAGACAGGTATTTATTGCTCGGAAAACTCACAACATCTCTAAAATACCAAAATTCTAGGAAGTTCTTCTATACTAATCCTCAAAGTCTATCTTCGGGCTATGTGCTCTAATCAGAGTTTATCTAAATCTAGCTTCCAAGGTTAGTACTAAACTACCTCTGATACCAACTGTAACGCCCTGACCCCAGCTACCCGGAGTCGGTGCATTACTTCGTAACATTGGCATGATCACAAAAGATCAAGTCTCGAAATACCGATTAGTTTAGTTGCCTTGGAAACACTAGATACATTCATAAAGGTTACATTACATCATAAAGTGAAAAACTAATAACAAAGTCTTCATAGTCCACACTCATATCCTCTTCTGTCTATCCCTGCAGGTCATTCATAAAATACTTCTTCACATCCTGGAAAATATTAAAACATTGAAAGGGGTGAGCTCAGATGCTCAGTAAGGATAACAATATTGCAGAGGCTTTCATAAATAGACATAAACATTTAAGGCAATGTATAACCAAAACAAAAGCCTTTTAAACTTGAAAATCAACATAATTTGGAAAAAGTAAAATGAGATAATGCCATTTACTTCTTCACATGGATATTCTACTGGTCGAATAATCACATGAAATATCATTAACCACTTTCATAATGATGGAATGCATAATGCCAGACATTCTGAAACATTTTGTCAAGGCCTCGGCCAAGACGTCTAAAATGATTACGGCCTCGGCCAAAACCATAAATCAAATTGGGAAAGGGCCTTGTCCAATTCCACGTCTAGTTGTCTCATGAGACCTACCGATGCATCGAGTAGCTATAGCGGGCTCCACCCGTCACTTATTAAGTCCAATGCATTCCTCATATGAATAGGTTTAAACATATCATAAACCATAACATAATCGTATCACATAAAACATGGATAAAGGAAGCATATCATTTCCACATTTCAATCACAAGATATCAATAAAACACATTGATATAATAAAAATTCTTTCAAAACCGTTTTAAATACCGGAATAAAAGAAAGTTAAAACTTTGTATTTATTTTTCATTAAAAAAACGTGATGGCTTGTAGAGGAAGCCGAATCTCAAATAATGGTCATGGCGGCGGAGAAGTCGTTGTCGCCGCATATGTATAGAAAGAAAAACATTCCCTTTTTGTCGTTTAGGACTTCGTATAAAAAAAATTCCTTTTGAATAACGTAAAAGTCAAAGGGGTTTATACACCGTATAAAAGAAAGTTGTGTATAAAACCAAATATGCCTCAATGAAAGCGGATTGAGACGAAGTCCTTAAAAAGATTATTTTTCAAATAAAATAGATCTATTATGTGTATTCACTATAGGTACACATAAATAAAGTAAAAATACAAAATAGGACATAATAATATCATGACATAATTTGAAAGTAGAAGATTAACCCAAAGAATTGAAGTTGGGTTAAGAAATTCCCTTACCTTGCGTCATGTACTGACTTGACCATTCTTTAACCTCCTGAATAATAAACTAGAGTTAATTTCTATTTACTTAAGAACATTTTTCATGTTCATTATTCCTTTTATATCCCTTATTACCATGTTATGAACATTATGTAATTATTTAATTTTATAACGGTCATTTTGTGGATCTTAGGTACTTGAGTCAAAAATAAAATTCTTATAATTACAAGTTGTTCATGTGGTGGTATATCCATTATATCCAAAATTATGTTCATGATGTAGATATCATATATATCATGTATATCCAGTATATACATGCATTTATAATATTACATAACATTTAGAGGTAAGAAATGAAATTCACCGTTCATGGAGACGGTAAGCCGTACGTACACATGAACGCTACTTTCATTTCTATTTCGTATTTAATGGAATGAAATCATAATTATATAAAGGTATAATATAGTTCCAGTATAATATCATATATAATATCATTTAATCCATCTTTTATACATCCCACATATGGCATTAACGATTCACATCACTTTGAGGGGGCGGTAGGCCGCACTTCCTAAAATGAAATTATCGCGTTTACCCATAATGGAAATCATAGAGTATGCCATAAATGAGAAATACAGAAGCATAAGTAAAACATAAACATATTAAATATCATATATAAATATAGTGACATCTTAATTGCCACCTTTGAAGGTGTTATATTAGTGTTGAACAATCATGGTTTTGTGAGGCAGAAATTCGCCATCCACAGAAACCGTATGTTCTTTAACCATTAGATGTAGGTGTGTATAAGTGTATCTAGAATACTTCTTATAAAAACATCCTTGTATATTGAGGATACTGGTTTTGTTACAAAATAAATGAATAAAAAGAGTTTAGGGGGTTGGAGAATAAAAATAAAACAAAACAACATTAGAGAAGACATTACCTCAAAATCGGGTAACTCTTTTTGATTTGAGCCAAAGGCTTCCTTGGCAAGAGTTCTGCCCAAAGTGAGGCTTCTAGGAGTAAGAGGGGAAAGTTGGGAGAGTATTTGGGCAGAGTTTTGCCGATCCAAATGGTTTGAAAGTGTGAATGAGGTGGTAGAGGTGGGGGCCTTTTATAAGAGGAGAGGAGGGGCACTCTTGGAAAGTAAGGAAATGTTACATTATTATACAATGCTTTTCGGATTCTAAATGTCCCACACTTATATAATTAGTGGATAAGGTGATAAGGGTTCTAAATCTACCCATACAATAGTCTTTGGACAAGTGTAAGCCTTGGATTGTACATTATCGTTTCATTTTATTAAAATCGTTAAATAATGAGGTCATCGCTGCATCATAATGATGTCATAAATAATTTAATTTATTTAATGTCTAAAAATTATAAAAAATACTATAATGTAGGAAATCTTTTTAGCTTTCCAATTACTATTTATAGTCAAAAATATGACTTGTATAACCCCATGTAAAAATTGTTTTAGTAAAACATCTCATGTTTGTGTCATTTTTTACTTTAACATTAAATAAAAGGTTTTTATGTCATTTTCTAACTAAAGTGGCTCCATGGGGTCCCCAAGTTGACCCATTGATTTTCTTGGTCGTCCATGGAACATCCAATGAGGGTAGGACATGTGTCAAGCTCATCTCATATTATTAAAACATTATTTTTACCTTAAACTACACTAATTACCTCTAATCGCGATTAAAAACTTAAAAGTTACTATTCACCAAAAATTATTTTAATCTCATTGAACCACATTTTACTTCTTAATGACAACCATGTATGTCGGATTTTTCAAAATCAAATCACAGAAGTGGTAATATTTCATTTAAACGAAAAATTAGTTATTTAACTACCACTTAGTGGTTTCACTATTCATCAAAAATTGAAGTTTTTCAGAACAATGCCAAAATTTCACCCTAAGCTATAATTGATATTCCGAATTCAAAAATGATTTCTATTTTATGAAATTCCAAACATATTAGTTGCATTAATTAATTTTATAATTAATTCCCGCTGTCACAACAAATAGCGTGTTTTTAAAAAACGATTTATATCAAAAGATTGACAATTGTTTATGTCCAATTTCAAAGTGAAATTAATTCTAATGAACACCATTGGATAAAATGGTAAAAATATATTCTAATTATACTTTAAAACCACTCAATAGTATAACTTATCACTATAAATTATTTTTATTAAAAAAGTTGTTTTAAGTATTTTTCACTATTCATAAAAAATTAGAAGTTCTCAGAAAAATACCAAAAATTCAACATAGGCTAATTTCGATATTCCGAATCCAAAAATGAAGTCCATTTTGAAATATAAAATTTCTATAATTTTAAAAAGTGGTTATTACTATTCATAACGGCTACTTTTATTAGTCGCGGTGTTTTAGAACTCAGAGTTGTGTACAATGCAAGCTATTGCATTATTGAATGAGAACCGTATTGTTGAAGCTCGTGGTGTTACAATCAAGACATTCCCAGTGGCCAAGAAGTATCTTCCTAGAATAAGGGGTGACTCTTGATCTTCCTCCATATCGAGTATGAGAAAATCAGTAGGAAGAATAAACTTTCCCACATTCACTAGCACATCCTCAAGTATACCTTTTGGATATTTAATGGAACGATCTTCTAGCTATAGTGCCACTCAAGTAGGTTGTAAATCATTCACCCTTATATTTTAAGAATTTATAGGGAATAATATTAACACTTTCCCCCAAGTCACAAAAGGCTTTCCCAAACTCACAATATCCGATTGTTTAAGGGATTATAAAACTTCCTAGATCTTGGAGTTTTGGAGGAAGAGAATGGTGTACCACTACTGAGCATTCCTCAGTAAGTGGAATGGTTCTCAAATAATTCATATTCCTCTTCTTTGAGAGGATTTTCTTTATGAACATTGTATATGTTTTCATTTGAGTTAATTCCTACATGAAAGGAATATTAATGTGATGTTTTCAAAATACCTTCATATATTTGGAAAACTAGTGATCTATATTCCTCTACTTCATTCATGAAGGAAATGGTAATGTGGGTTAATAAGGTTTCACCAACTATTTTAAATTACCATTTTCTGCCTCATTTTCTTTTGATAAGCTTTGTATTGAGGGGGAATCCTTTTTCTCTGATTCATTATTTGAAGAGGGTGTAGGTGGAGCTGGATTTTTGGATTCACTTCGATTTGCAGTTATTTTCTAGGGTATCTCCTTAACACATCATAAAGTGATATCATTGGCATCTTACTGTGGGTTCTTCTCAGTGTAACCTAGTAGTGTAACAGGTTTCCTTGAGGTGGTATGATTAGAAAACTACACAATTTTATTCTCAGGGCTTCTAATAGATGCCTCTAGATTCTGAAATCATGTCTCCATAGTTGTTATGAATTTTTTCATCATTCCTTATAGATTTTATGGGGGTTCTTTCTAGGGTTGTTGTGTATCCAGTTGAGGTTTTGGATTCCATGGTTATTGTTCCAGATGAGGGTTTTGAAAACCTTGTTGTCAGAATGATCCCTACTTCTACTGTTTGGGATATGGATTCTGAAATTACTGTTTACCATATCTGGATGGCCTTTGGGGGTAGTGTTGAGATTTTTTTTTTGTTTCCCCCATCCCATTTTTGTGTAATCATTCCTAGTCAAGTTATGGTATTGTGGGTATATGTTTGGACCTCTGTTATGAGGAACATAGATTACCTCACTTGTGGAAGGACTTACAATTTTCCCTAGACATTCACCCGTGGCATGATTTTCACTTCATTCGGTTCATGCTGGGTGATTTACTACATGAACTTGAGATGCATTTTTCAGATTTAATGCATCAATATTCTTGGAAACATCATCAAGTTATGCAACAAGCATTGTAGTGGCATCAATGTTATGCATTCCCCTCTTTTAAGTACCCCTCTCCAAGGGCCATTGAAATCTATTTGCTAACATATCTTTTAGAAAGTCTAAGAGTTCCTCCGAGGATTTCCTCATTACCATTCCTCCTACAGCTACATCCACCACTGATTTACTATTTTTCATTAGAACACCATATAAGGTTATGAATTTCATCCACAATTGAATGACATGATGCGGTAATTTCCTCAACATCTCTTTGAAATGCTCCCAAGATTTATACAATGATTCTAGAATCATGCTGCTGAAAATTGTGAATTTTGTTTCGCAACGTCACCGTCTTGGAGGGTGAGAAATAGATTGATAAAAACAACTAGGACAATGAATCCAAGGTGAGGATGGAACATTGTTGTATTCCTTTAATCCATCTCTATGCTTTATCCCTTAATGATAAGGGGAATAATCAAAGGAAAATGGAATCCTTGGACACCCCATGGTAAAGGAATGTGTCACAAATCTCAAGGAAATTGGAGAGATGAGTGTTGGGGTCTTCACTTGGTAATCCTCCAAACTGAACAATATTTTTGATGAGATACATTATGGATAAATTGATATACAAGTTTTGGGATTGCACTAGTGGTATGAAAATACATGTATCTGCTCCTTAGAAGGAAGGAAGACCATACTCCATATGGTTATGACGTGGGAACATTTTCTCTTAAGGAGGTGGCGGCACAAATTGTCACCCAGGAGAAAATAAGTCCCCTGACATGGATGAATATATGGAAGGCACTCTAGTGGATGGTATTGCTGGGGTTGTTGTGAGCCATGACCTGAAACAACTTGAGCTAGTAGTCTTTGCTGGTTCTGTGGCATGAACTCCATGATGTTTGCTGGTAGAAGATGGTTTAGCTCATCCTCAGGAGTGAGTTGTTGGTTTTGGTTGTCATCAGGCATGAACTACTATCATATGCTTTGTATATCAATGGTTTCTACCTCTTCTATATTAACCAGGGGTGAATGTTCGTTGTGGTCACCCATAAGTGCTCGATGTTGCCTCAATATCTTTCATTCGATCTCCAGATAAAGGATAAGGAATTTAGATGAATCAACACTCTTGGAACAGGTTTTTCAGATTCTCATGAACCTGTGATCCTACACCACACTAAACACACAACAATAATAAAAGAGGAAAAATAAAAAATATTAATGAGATTAAGAAAATTATTTTTTGAATTTTGAATTTTTATTTTCACATTAATTGATACAAACTGGATTTTACAAAATACTGTTAACTTTATTCCCTTGAAACAATAAAACAATTTGGTGTTTTTTCCGAAAAAGTGTTCCATTTGGCATCCAAAATTGAATTACCCAAACTTATTACTAGTATTGTGCAAGTATGGTGTTGATCCATGAGGATAGAGGGTAATTACATTTGGTTTCTCTAGTTTGTATTGAATTACGTTAATATTAACAGAATTTAGAGTCTATATTTTATTTTTCAAAGATTAACTAACTAATTCTTCTATTTCTTGAAGAATTTATTTGAAGATAAAAAAATATAAAATTTATTCCTATCATAAATTGGAATAATGAATCGGGACTATGGATTTTTTAAAGGTTATTATTAAATCAATTTGTGTATCCTGTTGTCTTGTTCATAATAACTCACATATTTGGGTTTCAAATATAATATCCCCCGTTGATCTAGTAAGTTTCTTTTGAATCAATAGAGACAAATTCCTTGGTCTATTATTTTATTCATATTAATTTTATTAATTTTTGGACATTTTTAGTTGAAAAGTGCACCCAAATGCCATGGGTGTACTTTGTATTAATTCCTTTGAAAATACCTGGAAATTTTATTGTTGGTCTGATATGGGGGTTCTAGTGATATTTAACTAGAAATTTGAGGTATTATGAGAGAACCATAAATAAAAAAAATACAATAAAACAATTAATTAATAACAAACCATAATCATCCACATCCCAAACATAATGGGGGTTTATCTACACATGGAGTTTCTGAAGACTAAGAGACTCTTAATACCTGAAATAAACATCACAGTAGCTCGGATTGGAGATTGTTGGGAAGGTAGAGCAGAAACACAACCTATATTCTCTTCCCTCTTTTTGTTTCTCTCTCTTCTTTCTCCTTTATTCTCTCATTTTATATCTCTAGTTGTCCCATCCTTTAGTGTCTGAATTATGATGTTGTGCCCTCTAATTTATAGTATTCAAAACTACATAGTTTTTAGTGAGGTAAACTTGAATTGGATCCTCCTCTACTACTAGTAGGTGATCTATTGTGCTGGCATTGACTTTAGAGGCACCACTGGTCGGTTGGTGGAAGTACACAGTGTGTAGTGTCGTTCCACATGGCATGTAGTATAAACGTCATCCACCAAATGCTTTTAAAAGGGAGGACATGTCATGTAAGGTGAAGTACAGAGTGTGTGCATATTGGCCAACAACATGGGTGTGTACTTGGTTTGGTCGATCCGTGTATAAGAAAAGGTACATAACGTTTGAATGAAAAGCTAACACTGTGTAGTTGTGAGATTTTGTTCAGATCATTCCCGATTTGTGACTTTGGATCTAAAACACCCAAAAATCATCATATTCACTGAATTAAATAATTTTATATAAAAAAGAACATATATATGATGTAAAAATGTTTTTATACTTAATGTAATGTATTAATATGTATACAAATATTAGTCACGTCAATTTTTTTTTTAAAAATGAATAAGTTGAACATGATTTTAAACACGGTTATGGCCATTTTAATATATGAAATTGATTTTTCATAAAGAAACCACACCAAAATAGGGAACATACAACATAATTATTAATAGTAGAAATGCTTTTTAAATTATGGAAATGAGTGAAAAATCATTATTATGTGGAATTGAATACCATGGTTTTTGAAGTCAATACATTGATTGAGAATCAAATTCATGGTTATGGAATATATGCCATAGTTTTTAGGATATATTTTGAGCTTACAAATTTTTATTTCTTTTCAAATATGGAAACTTGTGGTTGCGTTTATGGGGTATTTTATTCATCCTTATTTATGATTTTGAATTTAAATTATTAAGAGGCATAACAACTCAAAAAATTATGGGATGAAATTATGAAGATATTGATGGCTTTAAATTAATAAAATTACATTTATATTAATATAATGAAATTAATTATTATTTTAGAGTTTAATAGAGTTACTATGATAGAGTTGGGTAATATATGTTTTAGAAATTTTCTACAGTAAAATATGTTGAATCAATTGAAGAAAAACACATAATATGGTTTTATGTATTGATTTATAATTATTATTCATTATAATAGACTACTATTAAAATAGATTTTAACTTTTATTTAAGTGGTGAGTGAATATATATAAGGGAATATGGGGATCTTTATATTTAATAGTGAACTGATCCTAAATTTTTTTTTATATAATAGTGCATTACTAAATTTTGGTACAATAGAACATTATAATTTTATGCTCCGTAGACATATCCCTTTAGGGTGAACCGAGTAAAATCATTATGTATTTGTGATTTATTTATTTTAACTAGATTATTTTCATGGTGTGACCTATATTTATTATTTCTTGAGTTCTTCCTAACATGGTAACAAAATCAATTTAGAGATAAAATACAGAACACCCTTATTTATCCCCTCTTATTAAATAGATTTTGAAGAAACCTATGATCCCATTTCATGGTTGGATTCTATCATAATAATATTAGTCATTCCAAGACAAATAAAATATTTTTTATATCAAACAGATTTGGAGTCTACATTTTGTAATGGAGAGTTTTAATAATATTTTTATATTGAGTAAAAATATTGTTTAATTTGGAATAAATATTGCACTAGAGTCTATAAATAGAAGTTGGGTGGTTTTGATTTAAATAAATATTAATGGAAATAGTATCCATTGATATATAGTTTTATAAAAGACATTAATTTCATGAAATAAACAATGAAAAAAATATTTATATAATAGAAATTAATAAATATACTATATTCTTCATTATATTTTTGGGTGACATCATTATTTTCAAGTAATGAGGAATGTAAGTTCATGGAATTACAAGATAAATTGGTTATTTTTCTTAAATTTATACACATAGTGAAATTGAATTATTTTAATAAATTATAGTAAATAAATAGAAGAAGGATATTTATATTTCATAAGTGAAATATGTTAGGAAGATATTAAATCAATTTTTCAATTAAGAATATAAATAATTTTTGATACCTATGACTGTAGGTATTAAATAGAGAATGGATAAGGCTTCCAGATATTTGGATAAAAAGTAATTCAAATAAACTACTATAATCCACATAAATCATATAAAACCATACCCAATATTAACCTATTAATGAATCTTTAGAAAATAATTCAAGGCGATCATAAGGAATTACATGTGAAGGTTTATAAAAAAAATTCTCAGATATATTAAAGCAGATATTGATTATGGGGTGATATGTGTAAGATAATTTTAGAATGATTTATTGAGATATATTGATGTTAGTTTGGATGGAAATATGGATTATAGAATTTCAAAATCAAGTTTTACATTATTGCTTGTAATAACATTTAATAGTTTTTTTATAAAAAAATAAAATTAAGCACTATAGTCTCTATGTATGTAAGAACCACATAGGCTTGCACTCAAACTATTTGGGTAAATAAAAAACCTTAATGACTAAGGGGGGATTTAAATCATATATGAAGAAATATTTTTGATAAAAAAAGTTAATTCAACCTATATAATAATCATGTTTAATGATCAATAAAAAACATACTAATATTAAATATCATTTCATCAAAGAAAAGGCTATAATTGGTTTGGTAAATCATTAATATTTTCCTACCAAAGAAAAAAGTATATATATTTTCAATAAGGAACTAAAAATAGGAATATTATATGAATCATGTCTAGGGATGAATGTTTATCCTCTCCCACTAACTAACTTAGGTACTGTGAAAAATACCTCACTAAGCCCATGGTTGTAGTGTCATCCCCCATTATGGGACAATTTTATATAACATAAAATCTTAATTTAATACCATATACTCATCCATTATATATTAAAATTGAATTTTTACAAATTCCATTATCCTTATTCATTCTAATTTCAGAGATACCACCCCATAAATTAATTGCCTCAAAGGATCTGGAATCATTCAATGGTTCTTCTTATTTCACTCTATCTCATACATGTTTTGAAGAAGGGTATTCTTATAATTATTTTATCATCATCACCAAGATCAGTTTTTATCGAACATTAGTGTATATCATTTAAAGGTTTATCAAAATATTTAGGTTTTACACTTTCTAGTAGTGGTAGGTCTTTTCGATTACTACCACTTCAGAATACATTTGTTATCTTGTATTTATTTTGTTTTTATTAGCCTTGAGAGCCTCATATATATAATAATAAATTATTTTTATACTTTCATTGCATGATAGATTTCTCCAATTCCAAACTCAAAGACCTATGTATTATATTCCTAATGGTTTATCTTCTCTTCTAAACCTAGTCAATAATAAAATGAATTGGTGACACTCGAGGTCAAATATTGATGGATGATGACATGACCCTTAATTTTAATCACCCCAAAAGTAAACGTATTTGTTTATAGATGTAAATTCTAGACAATATCCTATCTCAGTTCCATATAAAAGTGAATAATGACGAAATATTTTTTCATAAAATTTAGTAGGAGTGTCGGATTAGATTGTTCATAAATTGTCTTCCAGGTTATTCAGTTTAAAATTATATACATTAGGGGAATTGGGTTTATACATGGAAATTAGAAATGGTTAATTACACTCAGGTTTCCATTAATGATCTTTTGGTTACTCTAATATTGTCTTAGGTTAATGTTTCTACTTCGCCTAGTTTCATTGGGAGAACTAGTCCTCTTTATGGTGTTGTTATTTTTTTTCTTCCCTGGGTATAGTTGCTGACTCATATTATTGGATGGATTTTGGTAACTCTATTCCAACTAATATGAAATAATTTATTTTCTTAGTATCATTATATTATTAACACATTTAGAATGTAGATCCACCTCTTTTATTTCCACACATGATTGAGTTTAGGTAGTTATACTTAAGGAGATTAATATTATAAGTAGTGATTATAAGAACCATTTTGTGGAGAATACTTTCGGTGGATCTCAAGATCTTGTTTCTTTTATATTTTATACCATAAAATTTTATTTATAATATTTTGGTCAGAAGGGTTTTTAGGACCTAGTTTCTTTTATTGATCATCAAAATTATTTTGATCTAGTTACCTATTTTGAGAAATAATTGTTTTCAATATAAAATATAGGGATATTAAATTTAAGGTAAAAGAAACTTATTAGTGGGATTTTTTCAATGAAGTTTGACTATATGATGTATTTAAGGATGGGTATTTACATTCAATACTTCCTAATATAATTGACAACATTGATTATTATTGTGAAAATAAAGACTAAAATCCTTCCCTTTTAAAGTATCTTCAATCCCCTTTATGTTTTTTTTTCTATTATCAGTTTTTAATTAGTGTATCACAACCTAATACAAATAAAAAGGTAGGAAATTGGAGATAGATATAATCCATAGTTATTTTTTTATAATGAATGGATGTTTTGTCGATTATAGTGATCAAGCACTATACATTTGTTATTGTATCAATATAAAGGAATTAAAATATATCAAGTAAGATATATATATATATATAGATATATATATATATAGATATATATATAATTAAGATACACTGAGGTGGTGGAGGTCTTATGGACTTAGGGAAAGAAGTAATTGATAATTGACTATGAAAATTGATATAAATATAGTTCTACCAGACAAAACATTTTTCAAATATCATGGAAATTTAAGCGATTATTATATGACAATGAAAGACCCCTGAGAAAAAATATATAGTAATTTTTAGAGGTATATTAAAACAAATTTTTAATTATTTAAGTAATGAAGATTTAAGATGTAATATATTGTGTTATTTGGGTATCGATAAACAAAAGAAATTTGAAATTCCCTAAATTTAAGTCTAAGTATAAATTTTTTTTTAAAAAATGAAAATTTTAAATTTAGAGTCTTTCAAAGACATAAAGGGAGTGTTTGGAGACTATAATATGGATAAAATTTCTTAGAGTTTGTATTTTATAATTTTATAAAATAATGAAATTTTGAGGTGGATTTAGGTAGTCATATGATACCCAATACAGTTTCACCGAATTCCTAGTGAGCCAACAACTAGTGATGTGGCATGAACTAACCCATCGAGACACTACCTATTCCAATAGTAAGTATAATGAGCCCCAAAAAGGATACCTCTAATATTCTATTGTCTTGTGACTAGTACCAAGTATATATATCACACATGATGGGTGGCCTTAGCCAAAATAACCCAAAAAACAACCAATCTCCACACATGATAACAATAATGAAACACCAGAAAAATAACCAACTAGAATATATATAAAAGTTAACATGAAATTATATGATCTGTAAAGGAGTATAATGTGAATAACCATAAAGTAAAAATGGGTAAAATACATTATTGAAAATATCAAGGAAAAATAAACCTAAAGAAACTAAGGAAATGGGGGGGTCTCCATATTAATGATCTCCAAACATGAACATCATTTTTTATTTTCACATCAAGGTACCAATGCACTATCACTACACTAAAACCATTTCCATGATTATGTCCAATGAAATTCACATAATCGATATAAGATATGACATCTGTGAGAAAAATGTTCATGCAAGAGTGAGTAGATGCATACCCCATATGATTCTATAATAAATGGAGAAAGTGCATGTCAAATCAAGAAAAAAAGGTAAATTACAACCCACTCATTGAAGAATAACACAATGACATGAACAAACCCAAATATTCTATCATGTCAGAGAATTGGGGATATTGAGTCCCACCCATAAACATCCTAATATCAAAAGGAAATCCATCACTGCAAGAAATCTAAGAATCCAATCTACCCAACCAAACTGTTCCCACATCATATTATATAATAGGTTATGGTACTCACACCATACTAAGATATGTTCCTATTAAATAAGTAATAAGATCTAGATGGAGGACCCACTCCACATCAAACAATTTCATCAAATTATTGAGTGAAAAACTTGATAAATATATCAACCACGCCATGATGATTCATGGAACATCTAATAGGGGGATACAAAAATCTATTAAACAGGCAGATTACCTAAACCTATTGGGTTTAAAGGGAATACCAACTCCATGTTCAAATATTAGAGGGAATATACCCCATGAATGAGGGGGGGTTTACAACTCAAATACTCTATAGGGGACCGACACCTTGTAATAAAATTGTGAATAGAAGATTACCAAACCATATAGAACTCTCTTCTCATCATACATTAACCCAATCATCATCCCATCAATGTTAATGTATAAAATTACCTTAAACATGATGTAAATGGACATTGGTGGAAAAAATAATTCCTATATAATGCAGTACATGGAAAAAATCAAGATAAACCATCTCCTTACCCTATTCGGATATATAGAGGAAAAGATACGTAAGCACCCATGAAGGAATATCTCCAAACCATTCTCTATAAGGAATAACCATATATGGAGTAAGACACTCTACCATTTGATAATAGGAAGAACTACTAGTTTCATTCCATAATCAATTCTTCACACACTATATCCCGAGGTTGTTGATGTTATGTCCATATCACAATCCTCAAGTTCACACAACAACTACAACTTTTACACCACAACAAAAACTTTTTTGTCAAATATGACCTTATGTAGGATTAACTTGTAATATTTGGAGAACATCAAAACAAATTCACCATTTATACTCAAATACATTCTATGGATGATCCATGGGATCACCACATATTCATCTTCTATTGAAGGATCATCCAGGTTGGATTGGGCTCCAAATATACACCAATAAAAAATAATAATTCGATAGAGGAAAGGAAAATAAAAGGGATAGGGGCTCAAACACTATTGATAATGAAACCCCCCCAAATATCCAATCCTAAAGAAATAAGAATGGTTTCCACACAACTATTTAAAGTGAGAGAAAAATCATATAACAATAGGTACCATTATTTCCCAAAGGACCTTGATCAATTCAAGATAAAAAACCACATAATGATCAATACCAGTTTTAACTTCTTATAAAACTTGGCCATATCTCATAAAATTACATGACTTGACACCTTATATGGCCTGAAAAATTATTTCACCATGAAATGTATTCTATGTTAGATTAACAAAAAAGAAATCATTTTCCCCATGAAAAATAACCTACCACCTTTAAGAAATTGCTCCTATATAATATAAATCTGAAGGTGCCACAACTATTTAACAGTAACAAAAAAATCCATTACACAAGGGAAATAATAATTATATAGAAAAATGACACCACCCCACAACAACTCTCTTAAAAAAATTATAAAGGGTTTATGATAAAAAATATATAGTTCAGTACAACCTCACCATATTCTAATTATTTTCATTATAAAAAGAAAAAATGGTCTAAAAAGGTCACGGTTCTAAGCGCGCATTGGACTCTTGTGTTCCCAAATGATCTTTATAAGGTTCACATGCTTCCATAGAACACACTCTAAAGGTATCACCCAACTATAAAGGGTCTTTTTCTAATAATAACTGATTTCATAAGAGAAATATGAAATGTTTTGATAACACTAGATGGTAATATTCCATTAGTTGATGATTTATATTGAATAATTAACATATCTCTTGATCTATAAAAAATGAAATATGTAGTATACTTGATCTATCTGTGGGGTAATGACAGGAAGAAAGAAACATCAACCACTGGTTAATAAACATGAAATGATCCAATGAACATAAAATATGGCTTGATTCCCCTATAAAACCTATGAAAACCAAATAATGGTGAGAACTTCAAGAACACATCATCTCCCACATCAATTACCAAAGGCCTTCATCATCAGTCCACTTAGTAATTTTGATGGATCTTGTTTATCCTTATACACTACTAGATAACCTTAACTTTCTATATCATTAACCACACAAAATTCAACCCCATAAAGGATGAATCACTAATATTTTTCTAATATAATATTGACCTATAGGGTATCATGTACTAAGACATAAAAGTAGATGTTCCAATTGTGCAGGGATAACTATTGTTTCATGAAAAATCCATCATCAGATAGTAATCCTCCCAGCTCTATCCAAAATCCGACACCTAGTCCCTTAACATATCCCCCGTAACTAATATGATTATCTCTTCCTATACATCCATTTAAGGTTAAAATGTTGTACTCGAGTGAAAATTAGTCCCAAAAGGATCCTGAAATATTCTCTACAACCAGGATGTGAAATGAGAATATCATCCAGAAACAATCATCATAGGTATTCCATAAAACCTTATAATCACATTCAAATTCTAGAATCCTAAACTTTCCACCAAACTCTGCTCCTGAATAGGAACAAAGTGGGATGGAATTTCTCATAAGTTGATGATCACCCAGTTGGCATTATGAAACCTAAATAAATTTGGAAATATAATCATAAATTATATTTATATACCATCTATATTTCATTATAGAACCTAAGTAGGTTTAACCAAACCTATTGGAACATTTTTCACAACATTCACTAGATGTTAAGTGAGGCTCTGTGGGATAAACTAAGTAACTATTATCTTTATACTCAGCCACCAAAACTAATTCCTAAGGTTGTGTTACATCTCTATCACTCATAGAAATGACGTTAAGGGAAATGTATTACAAAATCTTAGAACATCCTCACATAGTGTAAATCGATCCAATTTCCATCATTGATAAAATATAAAATGTTACTCATCTTTTGAATATACATCGGGTTCATAATTTGAGAATATATGAACACATAGGACCTTGAAATTTATGTCTCATAATAGGTCCTCCCATACACATTGTAGGAGTGAATATTCAACCACCTTCAATCAAAGATATGACTCTTACCCCTCATATACCAAAGTCAACTACATAAAGGAAAACTACTTAGATGGCTTCAATAATAATATATTATTTGACTTCCTACTAATATCATTTTCCACAAAATTTCCCTTCTTCTAAGTATAAAAAATTTCCACATCAGAGTTATGAAAGTAGCCCAGTCAACATCAATACCTCAGTTTAAGATCCCTATAGGTGAAGATGCATTTGATACTCTTATGGTGGACTAAGAACTTCTTCTAAATGGGAGGGGAATCTAAATATTCCATTAAGGATAAAATTATCACAAATATTTCTAGATCATGGGTATTATAGTTCATCTCATGAGGTATTAACTATCTAGAACCATAAGTAATAACTACATGCCACCTCATGAATAAAAAACCATGAATATTTTTTAAATCCTTAAAATATATTAGACACCACTTAGACCAAATGAATGTGTTCCCATTTTGGATAAGGGGAGTCATGGGAGATACAATCTTGGATATGAAGGATCTTGAGGCTTAGTGGAAGCATTAAAAACATAAAATTTATAATTTTTGGGTATGAATTCATGATGAAAAATATAATACACTTAACTTCTTCACAAATGTCTAAAAGGATCATGTGTAATTCAATTTAAGCATGAAAAATACAATCAAACGGAATCTTAAACCATACCTCATTCGTTTGAAGTCGTCAGTTTGATTTTCTCATCATCAACGTGTCATGGCTATAATATTCCAAAATAGACCTCCCCTAGAACATCCCCATACGCTTCACAATTCTAGGATCATCGATCTATGTTTCATAGGTGCTAGCACAGGAAATCAAAGAGCTCTCGACATCCTTTTGATCGCCTGAAGAATTCATACTCGATCGAGAAAGCGCGATCGATCCTACCCTGTACTTCTTCAAGAATCTTTCTCTAAGAACCTGAGAGGAGTGGATAATATAGTTTTTATCTCTAAATTAATTAAAATGGTGGATCTCATAATTCAAGAGGATAAAATGCACTTTTATACTTTTGTTATACTTTCCAAAATAACACTTTGGTCCCTAGAAAGTAACATCCTTCATTTTAGACATTTGCAAACATGTATGACTTAATAATTTTGTTATAAATGTCAAAAATATTTTATCACTCACTTATAACATAATAAATGTTACGTGATAAAATAAGAACCATTAACTCAGCCCAAAAGCTCTATAAATAATTTAACAAACCTTGAACATCCAATGTTCATTTGAAAAACTATAATTTTCTAACATTCACTTCTATGATCAAACAATTTGTGAATACCATGGGAAATAAATTCAATCATCAATAATATGAACTTTAATAATATAATTTAATTAGTTTTAATTTCATTCAGTTAAACTCGTACATTCACTGAACCCCACACATGGGGCCCACATTGTTCTAAATCCCTATTCCTTAGAATAGGTGGAACTTATGCATAAATGAAGTGTGTGAACCTCTAGGAACTTATCTCAATAGCATTGAGTTCAACCCATAGAATAAGAGGAGAGTCTAGAAACCCATCATTTCCCCTAAGTAGATAAGAAAAATTCAAAGA
Source organism: Viscum album (assembly GCA_963277665.1). NCBI lineage: Eukaryota > Viridiplantae > Streptophyta > Magnoliopsida > Santalales > Viscaceae > Viscum > Viscum album. The sequence continues at coordinate 283,546,800 of OY728120.1, read as the reverse complement.
AACAACTACCTTCCAATGAACATAGTCTGTGTAATATAATCTATTCATCAATGATATCTCCATAAAGTTGGATGCACACTTGTGTCATTATCATTTTACTTGCATTATTATTTGATGATTTGTTTGGACAGTTTTACCTTCGACTACCATGGCCGTGGATTTAATGAAGCAGATATAATCCTTATCAACCAGGCCCAAGATATCTCTTCCTAAACTTATAAATAACAAATCCATTCTTGATCATTCAATAAATTTCATGTCACGAATAATGCACCCAACACAAAATACCTCTCCACAACTTAATTTCCATGGTTTTCACCTTGCATCAAAGTATGAAATTAAATCACATTCATTGATAATGTTCTCATGTTAGGAGACTATAACCCATGTCTGTAGCTAGGAACAAACAATGACACATGAAACATGTTTTGTTCCTATTAGTGGTCTTGTCCTCGTGATCTCAAATACTACAGATCATTAAGTGAGAACTTCATGGGAAGAATTATTAATGCCTATGATCCCCCAACACCTGATAGTTTCACATCATCTTTGTCCTATCAGAATGATGTAACTTGACCATAGTATATTACTTCAATATTACTATCATAGTATCTCTAGGTTATAATTATTACATGGGATCTACTATAAACCTTTGATATGACACGTAATCTAATGAAATTACCACAAATAATGTGGATGCAGAAGTATCAACACTATTATGAAAAGATTAACACATGTACATATAACAAACAATATACATGTAGTGGTAGTCAAAAGTACAACACAAGTTGGGTCTTGGGAAACCACTTTGAATACTCCCACATTCACTAGATAGAACATGGTTATAAAACTTTTTAGCTACTCACATGATAAAGACCAGGTTTCTATTAAGTAATGAATTTATCTTCTAGGCCTTCTATGGTTCTACTGCATGACAATTCTGTAATAGCAACCTCATCTCCTTGAGTAAATCTTCTCAAGAGATGTCATCCCAAAGTATATCCATTTTCCACTGTCATAACATGACATCTGGGCTAGTAAGAATATCATAATTTACATTATGATGATACATTTCTTACTATGTGTGTTTCGAAGGACTAAAACAGATCATTTCATTTATCTGCTTCTTAGTTACCTTAGAAGCTAAAACATACTCAGTCTTTGTAGGTATGGCTACTACTATATGATATGAGCTTGTATTTCTCATTAACATAGCCTAAATATGATATTGGATCTCATGGATCAAAGGAGTATTAGTTTGTGTCCCCTCAAAACTAGTATATTGTCTTCTCTACATTCTAGGTACTTATCTTTTATACATGTCGAAGTACAGTCAGATATTTTTGACTGCTTCAATTGTAGTGTTCTTGAACATAATTGATATTTGCCTACCATAAAGAATATATTGGTAATATCAATTTTGGTACATATTATGGCATACGTGATTGATCCATCGCATAAGCATTTGGACTTCAACTCACCACGTATATATCTTCCCATGTCCCATACATGTCGACTTGGAGAGAATATGTCCAATGACAAATGAAACAATTCATCTCTTGAATAGTTCCAACTTGTATTCTTTATAATACTATGTCACTATATGTACGATTGAATAGGTCAAAGAAACATTTAGATCCACCATTGTAGATCTTGTTCTATATAACTGTGGTTGCTACTTTAAGTTATTCACTATATAAATAATTTCATCTTGGTCTCATTTAACTTTAATTGAAATATTTTTTCCATATATTTTCGAAAATATTTTACTTGGAAAACCATTTTCACTCCCACTAACCTTTGGTAGACACATGTAAAACATTTATTACAAATGTATAATCTATGATCTTGTTGCTTACTTCAATCCTATTCCATATTTTAGTAACATGCAAACTTTATTAGCATTGTATGTCATAACCATCTATTTCTGTGTGCGTTGTATAGACACTTTCATCCATGCCATTCAATTTGTTTCTATGGTCATTGTGGGGTCACCTCCTCCCTTGAAGCTAAGATGTTGGCTCTCATCCATGCCATTCTATTTGTTAAGAATAAAGGCTGGAACAACATCTGGATCGAAATCCACTACACCACCATTGTTCAGGTAATTCGGAATGGAGACGTTCACCTCTCATGGCCCCTTACTGTGAGTTGGAAGATCTGCCTGAACTCGCTTATGGAAATCGGATATATTGCCCCCCATGCCTACCATGAGTTTAATATGGTTGCATATGGTCTTTCCAATAAGGGGATCAGCCTGGACATTACGTTGTCTGATGAGTTGTCGGATGATCTCCTCCCTCTCCTTGCTAAAGATTGTAATAAAATTCCTTCTTTTAGACTTTTGTAATTTTATTTATTGTCTTTAATAAATTCTGTCTTGGTTTTTGACCAGTATATTTCCTTTTAAAAGAACATTTTTCCATGATTGGTGGTCATTACATCTCATGCTTAATATAATTATCATAGAAATTATCTATTATAAGTAAAATTCAAATGGATTTAGGCATAAAAACGTAGTGAAACCAATCAAGCCTTATTGGTACTACTCTTATACCTTCCATTTATCAACTCATTTGAATAACCACTATAGTATTCAAAATATAATCCCCTTTTCATTTTCATACATGAAATCCATTTATTGAATTTTAGTTGGTCTTATCAATTTTAGCTAAATATCATATACTTCTTAGCTATAGGAAATATTATTTACCATGAATAGTCTATCACCAATCACAGTGAATACAAATATCATCACTATGGTTTTATACTTCTTACATGGTATGTGTATCTGAAACATACTATGTTATACTGGCGCTTACAGAACCAGTTCCTTTTCCAATTATTTGTGCATCTCAAGCATTGACTAAACCCAAGTCAATCTAGTTACCACTATCTCAAAGGAGATGAGAAACCTTATATATAATTTTATTCTATCACTTTACTACCACTCTTTTTATCAGGGATTTAGGTAATATCCTAAATCACTATTAGGATAATTAAAATAGTTTCACTTTTTGTTTGTTCCTGATGCGAGTTTGTTTATGTCCTACCAAACTCATTGCATTCAAACACATGTCCATTTAAAATAATGGATTTATCATCATATTATGACTTATATGATATCCATTTGTCATTTTAGTTTGCATATGATTATGGGATTATGTCATTATTTTTTATGCACGTTGTGAAATATACTATATGTTTCTGCAAGTTGCAACATTGATACTAGTTACATCAATTCTCAGATGTATAAAATGTGCGTTTAGGAATTGATCCATGCTACAGTTTTTTGATCAATGTTAACACGTAATACTTCATCATAAATCCTCCTCATTAACATCAACGTCATGATGTGGATAAGGTAATGTGTGTTTAGGAATTACTCCACACTATATTATCACGATCGATGAATGCATTGTTAAGATATTATTCGGTATGCCAACCTGAAGCAACACATAACTTTTGACAATGAATATACTCCACTTTGTTATTCCTTAATATCCTATAGGAATCTTATGAAGTATATATACACCTCTTTTTTACCCTAGGAATAGTTTACATTCACTTATTATACTATTTACAAAAGCTTTGTGACATACCATTATATCTAAATATTCATTTGTCTAAACTAAAGACGTTGTTATACCAAAATTATTTAGCTGTATCAAGAATAAGTACCATACTAGGTATTTTTCTTAAAGTCTACTTTTAGTTTTACTTGAAAAATAATTATCTTTCCACAACTGGATATAAGTCTTACATTTTATATTCATCAAGTATTTCATGCAATTCAAGTATTACCAAACTATAGGTTGAGTATAAAATACCAAGGAAATCCTTGATTCATAATTTGGAATAATGTCTTCTTGTATCCAAGGACACATGAGATTAATGTCTTGGTTATACTCAAAAATAATTCTACATGAATCTTCCACTTGGAAATTAAGAAGTCATTTACTTCTCACCATTAGCCTAGCTATCACCATTTCTTAGTAACATTGAGAATACCCCTACATTTCAGTATGGTTTCTATAATTACTTTATTATTATATTATAATAAAAAAAATTCACCATCATATTGTATTTAATACCCAAGTAGTAAAACTAAAACATTATAATTGATGAATATTTTTGAATAAGAAGTGCATAACTTTCTTCATTAATTCTGTTTATTGCTTTTAAAATTCCATTATTTTATTTTATAATATGAAATCAAAAAAACTTTTTTAATATCTCATTCATTAAATTTTGTTACTAATGTTTCATTGAAATTAATTTCCTATTGTCCTTTTCACCTTGTCTCGCTATAATAATTTAAGATATAAAATTCTTTAATATTCCTATTCACTTGGTGATCGATACCTAAATTGGTAATGAATCATTTAATCTATATTTGTTTGTTTTGTAACTTAAAATGAAATTCAAGTAAAGGGGTGAAAATCATATTATAATTGGATGTATTGAATGACCATAACCCACCTTTCAATTTACATAGATCTAGTGTAACCATTACTTATTCATATCATTTCTTTTCTTTCTCCATGAAAACCTATCAGATATTGTACTTCATGTAATATCATCCATGTCATGGTTTAGCAACTGCAACTGACACTGGACATTCATGAAATCAAAATGATATAACTATCATATTCCTTGTACAGTAGTCTACTATAATCAATTTCACCATTGATTCCATGAGGTAACTTAATAGGTGTTGGGACACTGACATCATGAGTTTCCAATATCATAGTATAATGTGCAATCCCCGACACTATCTTGGAATACTCATGCCAGTGAGGAAATTTACTTTATCCAATATTTATCATAGTTTTTAAACTTGTGTTATAACTTTCCATTTTCTACAAAAATAAATTTTAGCATATTAGTAACTTTTATTTCGATTACCACTTTATACATTTTAATAGATTAATTAGATAATTAATTTCTCCCTCTATTTTTATCAAATTCTAGGAAGTCTCTATGTTAGAATTGGAATACTCTATCACTTGAGTATTCTAGTGGAAAGTATCCTTGAACATCCCCTCATAGTCTATAAGTTATGAATACACTACCACTCAAAGGGTTCAAGGTACGATTTTGGTAGACCAGCCGCAATAACTCATGTCTCCTTGATCTATTGAGTTAAGTCCCAACTTCTAAAATCAGAACATGATTTACTCAATGATTCCCTCTAAAATGAAAGAAAGTTAGTTATGGATAATCCTTAATACCACTTTAGTTAGGTCGACCCACCACCCTCATAAGTACTCCCTAGTAGTAAGAAGCACCCTCAGCTATGGCATGAATGACACCTCAAACACCCGGTTTCCTTCAAATTCAAATGATGAAAGGTGATTTAGAATTAATATATCTTTGAGGGTTTTTTTATTTTTAATGTGGGGATATAAATAATTTTTCTATTTTCTAATCATGTACTTTGTGACCGTACTCGCAGCTAACAATGCAAGAAATAGAAATCTTCATCATGTCACAGGTTTTTTTTATCTTGCATTCTTATTTATTATTACTCCATGTGATTGCATGTAATAAATACACATATAAAATAATAAAACCTGAAAATGAATAAACAAATAAATAATGACATGATCATTAGTCGTTAACTATTGGTTAATCCATCGAGCGAATAATGGATTAATTGAGACCATAGGTGAATTCCTTATGTCAATACCAGACTTGAATTGTAGCACCTGCTACTCACATCCATCCCACTTGTATTTTATACACCGGCTCTCAACTTGAACCATGCCACCATGAACTCCTTAGATTTTACAATGTATACTCACACACAGGTGAGGGGAAATTGGGATGTGAAATTACATTTTAGAAATTAAATGTGGACATGTAGGCCCTTATAAAAATTAAAGATGGATGGATGATGCACAGATCATCAAAATAAAATTATTATTGTATTTTATAAAACTTAAATGTAATAATTAAATTAAATAAATAATAAAACAAACATGCATGGGTCGGTCTCATCTCATGATTAATAAACATGAAATTATATTGCATAGGGGAAAATTAAATTTTCTAAAATTCAACTCGAGTGTATTTTAATGTGATAACTTTCTTTAAAATAATTTAATTATTTATCAATATATTCCACATCAAACGAAATAATTTTATTAAATCCCATAAAATTAAATTTTACTTCTAAAATTCTATTTATAATTTTCTGGGTCTATTTGGACCTAAGGAAGATCCCTGGAAATTAATATAGGACTGGTGATGGGTTAAAAGGGTTAGGACGGTCAAACTCAGACCAAATTGCTCTAACCTAATATGGGGTATCTATTTAAAGAACATATTATATATATATATATAATATAAAATTATAACAAGCTTCCAACACAATCTTTCTTCTTTATATATATATTAAATCAAATTTCCATGAGAAGCTTTGCATAATATTGCATGGGATGATTTGTATTTTTAATTAATAAACCTTCCATGAAAATCACGAAATTAGGTTCCATTGGAAGCTTTTCCCATTTAATTAAACAAGCTTTCATGAGAATGTTTGAACTAGCTTCCATGGGAAGCGTTGTATTTTCAAATTAAAGAAGCTTCTATGGGAAGCTTTGTCCATTTAATTAAACAAGATTCCATGGGAATCTTTATACTATTTTTCATGGGATTCTTTATCATTTTAATTCATCAAACTTCTATGGTAAGCATTATACTATCTTTAATGGAAATATTTATCCATTTAATTAAACAAGATTCCATAAGAATCTTTAAACTAAATTCAAATGGAAGAATCGAAGAGTATAATTAAACAAGATTCAATAGAAATCATATATTCTAAATTAACTACCCCCACCATATTTTGGTATATTTGGTTACCACGCAACATGCTTACATCATGCTCTGGCTAAAGATCATTCACAAGGGTAGCCATTAAAAGATGAAAAAATTAAAACATTAATTTTTGTGGAAACCTTCAAGAGAAAACTATCGATCATCGATCAGGCATATCTTCACGATATGAACCAAGATCAACACAACATCAGATGTGTTGGGATCTTATGGAAACCATATTTCTGAATCATATAAAATTGTATTTAAATTTTAACATTTCTGATTAAAATAATTACATGTTCTCTCTAATGCAAATTGAAGGAACCCAAGGCACAATGAAAGAATTAAAAAATGTACAATTTAAAATTTTTGGGTATAGATTCATGTTAAAAACATAGATTCCCCTTAACCCCTATCCCATATTTATAAAAATATCATGTGTAATTCAATTTAAGAAAGAAAAATAAAATCAACCGAAAGCTTAAACCGTACCTCCTTCATTTGAAGTCATTGGTTTGATTCACTTGTCGTCGATGTGGAGTGGCTGTAAGATACCAAAATAGATTTAATCTAGATCATCCACACATGGTTCACAATTCCAAGATCGTCAATCAATGTTTCTTGGGTGCTATCATGGGAAATTTAATAGATTTACGACGCCCCTTTGATCGTCTGAAGAACGCAAACACCATCATGGAAGTGTGATCAATTTAGCCTTTTTCTTCTTCCAAAATCTCTCACAGAGAACTTGAGAGGATAGGGGAAGAGCTTTTTTGTCTCTAAATTCATGAAAATAGTGGATATCCTAATTCAAGAGGCTAAAATGAGCTTTTATACTTAGGTTATACTTTCCAAAATTTCCCTTTGGTACCTAAAAATTAATAACCTTCACTTTAGACATTTCCAAACATTTATGAATTAATAAACTTGTCATAATGTCATGAATATTGTATCACTCAATTCTAACACTATACAATGTTACGTGAAAAAATAATAGCAATTAACTCAGCTCATAATCTCTCCAAATAATTTAATGAACCTCAAACATCCAATGTTCATTCGAAAACTTATATTTTTCTCATATTCAATTTTATGATCAAACAATTTTGGAATACCAGAGAAATAAATTCAATCATCATTATTCCAAAACCTGAATAATATAATTAAATTAGTTTTAATTGAAATTAGTTAAACTCGGACATTCACCGACCCCCGCACATGGGGCACACTTTATCGTAAACTCGTATTCATTAGAATAGGTGTAACTTATAGATACACTATGTGTGTGTCCCTATAGGTCATTATCTCAATAGTAGTGAGTCCAACCCACATAACAGGAGTGGAGTCTAGAAACCCATCATGGCCCCTAAGGAGATAAGGAAAATTCTAAGAAACTAATACCTACCTATGAACATAGTCTATGTAATATAATATCTTCATCAACAATATCTCAACAAAGAAGGATGAACACTTGTTTCATCATCCTTTTCCTTGCATTATTATTTTTTGATATGTCTGGATGGTCTTACCCTCGACTACCATGGATGTGGATTTAATGATGGTGCTACCATCCAAGTCAACCAGACTTGAGATATCACTTCCTAAACTCAGAAGAAAAAAATCCATTATTGATCATTCAATCAATGTCATGTCACCAATAATGTAACCAACACAAACTACGTCCCCATGACTACATTTCTATTGTTTTTTCCTTGAATCAAAGTATGGAACTAAATTACATACATTGATAATGATCTAAAGCTAGGATACCATTACATATGTACATAGATATGAATAAAAAATGACACCTAAAACATGTTGTCTTCCTTTTAGTGGGTCATTCCTCGTGATCTCAACTACTAGAGATCATAAAGTGCTAACTTCATGAGAAGAAGTCTCAATGATTATGATCCCCCAACACCTGATAGTCACACATTATTAATCTGTGTCCTATTAGAATGATGTAACTGGAATATAGGACATTAAATAAAGATTATTTTAATAGTATCTCTAGGTTCTCATTATTACCTAGGATCTTCTATAACCCTTTTATTTGACATGTAATCTAAGTACATTACCATAAAAAAATTGGATTTAGAAGTATCAACACAATTATAGAAAGATAGACACATGTATATATAAATAAAATAGTATACATGTAGTGGTAATAAAAAATACAACACAAGTTGGGTCTAGGGAACCCACTTTCAATTAGAGAAGTTCGTCAAAACTTTCTAGAAGAATCACACTATCCAAAGGAAGATGTTCCCCTAAAAAAATCTCTGGGATTTCTATGAGGATTGAACCTCATTGACCTTAGTTGGGTATAGGATAATATACACTCTGATACAATATTCCCAAAGAAATATATCTCTCTTATCCAGAGGAACACTTCAAGAGTTTTCCAAATAACTAGTGCTCTAAAAGAATGTATAACACAACCCTTAGGCGCTCAGCATGAAAATCCTCCAATGCGGAATAGACAAGGATATCATCAATTAAGACTAAAAAAACAGTTTAATAGGGGCTAAAAAATATATACCATGAGGCCTATGGACATAGTTGTGGTGTTTTCCATGCTATTGTTCATCACAAGAAACTCAAAATTTTTATCATAATATAAAACTCCCATCTAGGAGATATCTTCCATGACAACCCAGAGACGGTGATAGTCATACAAAAAATATATCTTCAAGAACCTCTTAAACCATTTTCACTAGTCAAAGAGGTCATTAATACTTTGAAATGGGATATATTTTCTTAACAAGAAATTTATGTAGGAGGAAATTGTCAATACAAATCCTTAAACTCCTATAAACTTTATCAGGGAACACTGGATATTCCTAGTGGAAAAATGGGTCTAATGAAGCCTTTCTTAATATGGCCCTCTATCTTTACATTCACTTCCGAAGTCTTAATAAGAGAAATTTGATATTATTTAGAATAAAATGGAGTATTCCAAGGGTGTATAACAATATATAATTCAATCTATTGAGGAGGTGGAATATAAGTACATCCTCTAGGATGACATCCATGTACTCCTCCATGATTATAGGAAGCTATACAACTTATGTTTTCACCACAAAAAGAGATAAAATCACTAAATTATTGGTGATTGGATGTAATTTTCCACTCCCACACCCTAGTAATATTGACTGAATGTACCACTTTACCATGAAAGAAAACCCATGATCTGTACACTCAAAAACACATCACTATTTTATGGTTGTAGTCTATCTAGTCCCAAATTGAGGATATACAGTTCATACTATGGATGATGTTGTAGGATTCATGAAATCCACTATTAGGCCCCATGATGAACTATCTATAATAAGAATAATCATTCATATTCAGAAAATATGGGTGACCATGTGATCAATTTTATTAAGAGTATATATTCATATTGGTCAAGGTAGGAGATCTACCATAATCTCTTACTCTTAAACAGTGTATGCAAAAATAAAATAATGTATCACGTGGCTATATACAGTTTCAGGTGCCAATTTAGAGAAGTAATAGATCATACCTTGTATTATAGTGGGTTCAACATATTTTTAAACTTCTATTGCATGTATCTGAACATGCCCCTACGTGTCAGATCCTCGACCCCAGTGTGGATCACCTATGGTAGGAGGTAGGGGAAACACTTTATACTGACAAACACCTCTATCTTTTCATCCTAGTGCACTACCAAATCCTCTACCTTAGCTGCCTCCTTGAGGATCTCCATAACACCCTACAATTTTATAATTATTTAGTTTGAAATAAAAATGAAGTATTCAATAGTTTTATTTATATAAAACATTGGGTATAAATAAACTCGTGTTATAGTATACCATTATAACCTAATCATTGGATTAGAATAAATGAATTAAATTATCCAAATTAAGAAATATATATTGAATTTTTTGTCCTTAATTAGAATTTATTTATTAATTCATAAGAAATAATCAATAAATTTTTAATAAAATAATTTAATGATTAAAAACTATTTTAGAATTAATTTATTTTTCTACAAATTATGTATTATTTTATAAACAAAGTATATTGATCACTATGAAAATGTTATTTTAATGAAATTTATTGATGATCACTATGAAAAATTTATTCTAATGAAATTTATTTATATTTTATGAATAAATATTGATATATTAGTGATATAAAAATTTAAAATTAATATAAATTCATTTAAAGGTAAAAGGATTTATTTTCCATAAAACTATTTTTAGGTGTGCAATGTGGTTTTAACATAAAAAACTAAAGAAATAAATATTTATTAAATATTTTAATGAAATTAATATATTATATATCCCATAAAATATTTTAATGTTCAATTCATAGTTTTTACTAGGAATGAAATGAATGTAAATTTAGTTTTATTCTTAAAAATTCATTTATCTACTAATGTCTTTTCGTTGTAATTCACATCCTTATTTTAAAATTAATTTCAAACACTTATAGAAATTGAATTTGATAAAATGGATTCCATATTTGTGATCCAAATTTCCAAATTTGGTAATGATTCAACTTTCATTTTTGGTCATAATGAAAATTTAAAATATTAAAAATTTGTTACCATGGTTCAGGTAAAAACAATTTTATTGGGGGGAGTTAAACTAATATATTAGATTAATATTGGAACATAAACATGTACAATTATTATTAGTGAACATATGTTTACCATATATTATCTTACCTTCAAATCCTTATCGATTTATGAACATTATACTTTATAAATAAATAAATAATATTTAAATATTTTTAGTAATTCCATGTGTTCCTCACCCTCACTTATAAAAGGTAACCTCATCTCATCACTTGTTAATAAATTTTTATCATTTTAGATCATCCTAAACCTACCCCAATACATTCACATCTTCGATAAATTTGTCCAAAAGCCCATTTTCTTCTCTTAAGACCAATCATTCAATTATTAAGCAGTAATCCAATGTAGGTATCTCAAATATGAGGTATAAATATTAACCAAATTATTTCAATTTTATTTATTATTCAACCACATTTAATCATATTTTATCCATAAAAACATGATTAATAAAATATCATCAATATATATGTGTGTGTGTTTGTGTGTTTGTGTGTTTTATTATGAACATGGTACAACCATTTTTAAATCAATTTCCATCAAATGGGAAATGAAATTATCGTTCATGAGTATGTTTGAACTACCATCCCTGTGTAGCGATATGGTTCATTTTCCCTCAATCCTCACATCGATGGATATAATGAAGGATTTAATAAAACTATATGATATTTATTATATAATTATGAATATGTAAAGATAAAATATTATTTTATTTCTTATCTTCTTTTCATTAGAAAATAAAAACAACATTTATGTGTACCTATGGACTACCATCTCCATGAATGATGTAATTCATTTGTCTATATCTACCCTTTACAGGAGATTATGAACATGTATGTAATAAAAATATATATGATATTTATATCATTATTGAAATAATGTATATTATGTAACCATTTTTAAATAGCAATGATTGGAACTGCTGAAGCAAAACAATCATGAAAAATGAAATAGTTATCACCCAGAATAGTGATTTTATTAAATAATCATTAATGAGAAGGTGATCAGATGATATAATTAAAAATGGATTGTATTATAATTATTAATATGGGTTGAGAATATAAGTATAATAAATTAACATTTATTATACTAGATTTTATATTTCTTACAACGAATGTCGAACTTGAGGTAAGGGTATTATGTTACAATGTCATTTTTACCAGGATTGTTTATGATTAAATTTATCATAATGAAACTATATTATATATATATCTAAAAAATACCATTATTTGTTTTTCATTTATATATCACTGAATATTATGGCGTTTTATTTCATTTTCATCACTTTAAGTGCTCATAATTCTGAAAGAATGTTTCTAAGGAAAACTGACTTTGTTTTTCTATTTAGAGGGGTATCATTTATTTTTTGTCCAAAATTTCATTAAAATACTTTCAAATATGTTTTTACTATTATTCTGTTATTGTTAATGTCAATTTTAACCATTCTTGAATTTTTATAAAATGGTTCAAATGAATCATTTTTTGATTTTTCTAATGCGGAACTTTTTACCAAAGGAGTGAGAGAAATATTTATTTTAATGTATGTCACACAAAAAAATCCCCCCCATCAGGACTAATATTTAAATTTAATATTATATTAAAAATTATAAATATTATTTTCATGGAAATTTTTTTCTTTAATATTTTGGAAATTTTTATATTTTAAATAAGTGGTTTCATAATAAAGATGGTATTCTACTCAAGAAATATTCTAGCGATCTTTTAAATGATTTTTTCATCTTTGATAAAATACTTCCATGTTAATTATGTATATCTAGGGGTATTATTCCATGATACTCTCTTTATTCCTTATCTTGGTGGTTATTGATTATGCTTAATAATTTTTGGATGAAACTTGTTTTATTTTCCATGGGTTATGCTATCATGAAATGAAAAATGTTTTTCGGATATTTTGGAATAAATATGAATGGATTATGATTATGTTATGGGTCGTTCCATTATATTCATATTATAAATTGTGTTATGATTAATTTTTTATGATCACAATGTGTACATGTGAGGTTGTCCCAATCCCAAAATATGGTAAACATGAGGTTATCTCAATCCCGAATTAGGTACACTGGTGGGTATCCTAATATTAACATGTGATGAATACCTTGGTGGGTATCCTAGACTAAATATTTATATGATTATGATTATTACACACTTTATACCACTCTCTTATGAAATGATCTTATTCCAATGTTATTTTCTCATGGATCATGGTCTTTGATTCCTTTATGATTCAACACATATGAAATGAAAATATCAATGACATGAATACTGATTATAATCTATGATTTAATGGGTATGGTTTGAAAATGTTAAAATCTTGTTCCCATACCCTTATGCTAATGTTATTATTAAATGATCATTCATATCTTCTGTTTTTACCCATATTGAGCATCTAAGCTGACCTTTTATTGTGTTTCATTTTCCCTTGGATATGAAGAAAACCTTTAAGTATGATATGTCTAAAAAGGGTTCTAGGTGTAAAGAAATTATTAGGTGATGATGTAGATCTTTCATATAGCAGTTTTTTATGTACAAAATTTTCCATAGACATAAAAAAGTTAATGATTATAGCACAAATAATGATGGCATGTAATGAAAATTTAGCTAATAAGTTGTAATATTTATATCAGAAATGATTGGGCCATCTTAGTTGGAAACAAAGAGTTTTTTAGTTATTTTTGGAAACTAGGATGTGGAAACTTTAGTCAGAACCATTAGGATAATTCTAAGTATGGGAGGACATCCATGATTTTGGTAAACAAAGGTGTGTGGTTTTCCAAAAAAATACATCCTTGTCTGAATGTTGGAAAGTCAATGAGACCATGGAATAAATAAACCTTGGGGTAATAACTCTAAATGTGGTACATTGGTTATTAAATTGATCATAACCGATGCATGATGAGTGAATCTAATACTGCACACCTAGCTAGAAACTCCTGGGGATATTCTTGTGATAATAAACATTTTTTTCATGAACCATATTGAATGATTTAAATATATGATTACCAAGTAAGACCTACATTAAACCTGATGTTTCATAGATTAAAAAAATGTGTCATGATTTAGATATCATATGAATTATTTTTTTATGATTATATGGTTTATCACTAATATTATCATTGATCACACTTTGTTTTTTGGATTTATTCAATGGTTGGAACCTGAAGGAACCATGTTAATGATGAATGTGATGGAAAGTGTAATCGTTTTCCTCTTGATTAAATTTTTTTTATGAAAGTTGGAACAAAAAATCTCATTGTTATGATTATACAAATTTCTCTAGTCATAAATCATGGTGAGCATTGAAATGAGAAAAGAATGGAAAAATTTTCAGTTGATTCATTCATAATGAAACATCCAACTTCTTTTAGTGGGTCTGATAATCCATTAATTTATTTGAAATGGGTCAGTATCACATCACATATATTTTTCAATCTCCAATATTTAGATAATGAAAAATTCATTTTATCTATTTATCATTTGGAAAAATAAGTATATCATTATTAGACTCTTATCATGAATAGAATACAATAAGAAGAAATTTAATCATTGGTGTACGATGAGTCTAGAAAGTAATTTTTTAACAATCACTTTCCTCATATTCATATTATGAAAATGGAGAAGTAATTAACATAGATAAAATAAAATGATGATGAATCCATTAGAACCTATGAGGAAAATTTTGAATGAAATGTGAGTTATGGAAAGACAAATGGAGGAAATTGTCTTAAGGGGACTAGAAAATTATTTATGTGTGGAATGAAATGTTGTCAAGAAATTGAATGATGAGGTGATGGGAACAAGTTATATAATAATGCAAATTGAGAGGAAACCCCACATAATACAACATCCTGAACTCTAATATTTCAACTGCAAGGAGTATGGGAATTATTCTAACCTGTTCCTAAATCTGAGGGTTAATGATGATGGTCGACATTAGCAACCACTTAAGGCCAATTCTAATTGGAAATCTCACACAGTCACAATATGTGGGCTATGATAACAATGTTTTCAAAGGTGCACTTATAATCCACTCTATAATTGTTAATGCCTTGTTTGATTTAGGATCTACCAACTATTTTATATCTGATGAATTTTATATAGGTATCACATTACCACCTCAAATATTAAATACATAATTAGTAGTAAAACTCAAAATAGTATGATAATCTCAACTCAAGTATTTAATTATTCTCTAATTAATGTTTGTGGGATGTGATTCTAGAAAATATTGTTATGATTCCTCAAGTTTAATTTAATTTTATTTTGGTAATGATTGGATTTCCTTATATAAGGCCTATATCAATTTTAGAGGAAAGGAAATCCCATTTGATATTTCAAACCAACCTATGATCTTCGGCTGGTGAAAGGATAAATATGAACTTTTAATAGAAATTAAATCCATTATGCAAGTCTTGATTACTATTCAAGTGGGGTATTTATCTCAAATAGTTGAGGAAAAACTCAACATCAAATATTTTCTTATTTAAGGTATTTTTTTTGATATGTTTATAGAAGAGTATCCTATTTCCATAGAATCATGATTTTGAGTTTTCAATAGAAATCATACATGGTGATACAAATTTTTCAAAGTATCCATATATAATAGACCTAATTAACTTTCATGAATTGAAGAATAAACTCCAGGATAATCATGATAAAGAATTAATTCGGCCATGTGCACCACCATGAGGGGTACCGGTTTGTTTTAAGATGAAACATGGATAAATGTAACTCAAAATTTATTATTGGGAACATAACAAAATCATAGTCTAGAATAAGTTTCCATAATCCCATATTGATGATTTTTTATATTAATTTCATGGTGCTCAATATTTTTCCAATATTTATCTTTAATCAAGATACTACTAATTAAGGGTTAAAGGTTAAGACTTACCCAATACATCCTTACATATAAGGTATGTACCCTAGGAATTTATAGTGATTCCTTTTGGTTTTACTAGTTATTTTTTTTAAATTAATAGTTTTAATTATTAGATTATTTAGAGATTACCTTAATGAGATTAAAATAGTATTTATATATGATATTATTATATATTCTAAGAGAAAAGAAGATCATTAAGATTCCTTTAGGATTGTACAGAATATCCCAAGTAAGGGTAATTTTTATGAACATTTTACTAAGTGTAAACTTCTTCTATAATAAGTTTCATTTTTTGAGTCATATAACCCAAAATGAGGGTATATCAAAGGATCCCTAATAAAGAAAGTTATTAAACATTGGACAAGACTAACCATAATGACGGAGATCCATAGTTTTCTTAGATTGGTTTGATATTATTGCTTATTTTTGAAGAATTTATCATGGATATCTAATCAACTAACAAAATTAATTCGAAATGGATTCAAGTTCCTTTTGATAGATAAATTTGAGGAGAATTTCATGGAACTGAAGAAAAGGTTTGTTAGTGCACATTTTCTCACAGTACTTGGCAATGGATGAGGGTTTTTTATTAGGTTGATTCATCAAAGAAGGGGTTGGGATGTATTGTTATATATAATGATATTGTGATAACTCATACCTCACACCAATTGAAGTTTCATGAGAACAATTATCTAAATCGCAACTTGAAGAAATAATTTAAAATCATTGCATTAAATATATCGAGGAATTATCTTTATTGGTAAAGTTGTTGCATATATTCTGATCATAAGAGTTTAAATTATAAATTCACCCAAAAAGAGATGAATACTAACCAGAGAAGATGGTTTTATTTGATTAAAGATTATGAATACTCAATACATTGTCACCCTGGGAATTTGAACAACATAGTTAATAATCTATGTCTTACGGATCATGCTATGTTATCTATGATTTGGATCACAAATATATCATATTTATGGATTTTAAAAGGATAATACATGAAATATTGAAGTAGGAGGAGAAATATTATCTTTTTTAAATGATTGTTCAACCATCTATCCATGTGAATATTACAGAGGCATAGAAAGAAGATATAGAGCTACAAAATAAGGTGAAAATGTTACTATTTTTAACCCTGATTGTGATTGAATTATAATGTTTATAAATTTATTATGAGTCTCATAAATTCCATACATTAAATAGAGTCTATTGTAATAAGCTGATAACTTACTCAAAATTCCATTTTGTATTATTATCAATAGAGAAAAAACAAAACCCCAATTCATGAGGGATGGAAATGGTGGATCCCTAGTGTATCACCGCAATAATATGGTAGTATTCATTCAAAAAAATAGTATATTCATAAAGAATGATACCCTCACTTTTACTCAATTTACTGGACAAAGCATCTGAAATATAATTCCCTTCCCTCCATACATGACTAATACTAGTACTTAGGGTGATTAACATTCTACACCTTCTAACTAAATAAGTAAAATCCCATGAGCTGTTAAGCTTACCTTGGAGGACCCCATCATCACAGTTGAATCTGATTCCACCTCAGTTAGATTGATATTGTAAATCCTATATAGTGAAATAACTCTATCCATAGATCTAACCCATTCTCCAATCGAAGTTCCAAGTCCATATAATCCACTAAAACCAATGATCATTGAACCTATATTATCCTACAAAAGACCCCCTCACAACTCCAGATAAACAAGATCCATCCATATTTAACTTTAACTTAGTAAGAGGCGAGAGTCATTTGACCCATATCTAGGGTTCATTCAACTCGTCTTTCTCCTATCAATTAAATACATTCAAAAAGATTCCTAACTAGCACTGATGATTCTCTAAATATGATATGAGGCATAAGCTCTGTAATTTATTACTTCATGCATGCCAAGAAGAAAAGAGTTGAGAACATTTTTCCATCACTATCCATGTTCCTCTACTCTCAAAGAAACCATCACACCATAATGGAAATGGGAAAAAATTACCATGGATTTCCTCAGTAGCCTCCACAAAATGTATAATGGATATAATTACATTTAGGTTGTTGTAAATCACCTTATAATGTTATCAAATTTAATTACTATCAGATAATATTCATTCTCGATCATCTGTTTAGGGTATAAATGAAAGAAGTGGTAAGGTTTCATGAAGTATCATATTTTATTATATCCAATTGTTATTTTAGGTTTACCTCAATGTTAAAGAAAATTCTTCTAAAACATCTGGATACATGGTTGTACTTAAATAACACTTATCATCCCCATATAGATGGTTAGTATAAGATAACCAATCATAACCTACAACATATTATATGATTATTTTATCCATATTTAAAAGTCATTTAGGGTTAACACCTTCCTATTGTGGAATTATTTTAAAAAAATAGATTTCAATCGAGTATTTAGATGGATCTTTATGAATCCATCCATTTAAGGAAGAGTATAACAAAGATATTCTATGATAAATTTAGATAATTTAATATATCAAGACCTGATCTAAATGAGGAAATGGTATAAATTTATACAACCATTCAAAAAAAACATCAAAGAACCACTGATTCGATAAAATTGAAATGTTGATAATTTCTAGAGAGATCTAGAATTTGAAGTTGGTGAGAAGGTATTCCTATGATTTTATCCACAAAATAACTTTATAATATTTTTAAATAAGGGAAAGAAAATATATTGGTATATTGTCCCCTTTAAAATTCTTGATCTAGAAGGTATTGTATCTTATTTCTTGGTGATTCCACCAAAACTCTATCAAGTTCACGCTGTTTTCCAATAATCACTCATAAGCAAGTACCCACTTGATAATTCACTTCCACTTAACTCAGAATTTGTACCACTAGAGCATGATCCTTTATATGATGAACTACCAGTATAAATCATGGATCATATAGATAAAGTTATATGGAAAAAGACTATTTAACTGGTAAAAGTTCTCCTGAGGAATCAGAAATTCAATGAAGTTACATGTGAACTACATGTTGTGATAATGCAGTAAAATACTCATTTTATTATATTAGAGTGATATAATTTTGAGGGAAAAATAATTCTAATGGGGTTAAAATGTAACATCAAAATATTTTATTTGTATTTCCTTTGATATAAACTTGAAGTATTTTATAGCTTACTTTACACACAACAATGAGTCTAAATGAACTCGTGATATAGTATACCTTTATTTCCGATCAACTAGATCGGAAGGTATGAATAAGATTAACCAAATTATGAAATATATATATAATGCAGTGAAATCCTCATTTTATTATATTAGAGTGATATAATTTTGAGGGAAAAATAATTCTAATGGGGTTAAAATGTAACATCAAAATATTTTATTTGTATTTCCTT
Source organism: Viscum album (assembly GCA_963277665.1). NCBI lineage: Eukaryota > Viridiplantae > Streptophyta > Magnoliopsida > Santalales > Viscaceae > Viscum > Viscum album. The sequence continues at coordinate 283,527,098 of OY728120.1, read as the reverse complement.
TGAAATAAACATGAAGTATTTTATAGCTTACTTTACACGCAACAATGAGTCTAAATGAACCCGTGATATAGTATACCTTTATTTCCGATCAACTAGATCGGAAGGTATGAATAAGATTAACCAAATTATGAAATATATATATAATGTTTTTCCTAAATTCAAATTTATTGATTAATTCGTAATAAATAATCACTAATATTTTTATATTAAATCATTTAATGATTAAAAGGTCATTTTATTGAATAAATGTATTATCTATATGTTATGTATTATTATCAAAACCATGTTTAATGGTCACTATGAAAAAAATATTTTAATGAAAGTTATTTTTAATGTATGAATAAACATCGATACATTCATTATCAAAATTTTAATGAATGAAGATAAATTCGTTTAAAGTAAAAAGTGTTATTTTTCATAAAACTATTTTTACATACATAATGTGTTTTTATCATAAAAAATTAAATAAATAATTTTTAATTAATGTTTTTAATCAAATGTATAGATTATATATCCAATAAAATATTTAAACATTCATTTGATAGTTTTAACTTGAAAAGGAAAGAAAGTAAATCCATTTTTATGTTTAAAAATAAATTTTTGTAAAATGGGTTTCCATTGGGTTTCATGTAGTTTTTTTAAAATTAATTTCATCCACATATATAAATTTAATTTGATAAAAGGGATTCAAAATTTGGACTCAGCGTTTCCAAATTTGTTAATGAGGCCATATTCATTTTTTTCATAGTGAATAGTAAAAATATTAAAATTTTCTTACCAAGGTTAAGGTTAAAAGGTGTTTACCAAGGGGTTAAATAAATAGATATGGGAAATATTGTAACACCATAAGATATTATGACATATTTATTTTAAAATAAATTGACTCACTTTTATATCTTGTGATAGAAGTAACCCTCTAAGCGAACTGTAATATAGTATACCATTATAACCAAGTCATAAAATTGGAAAGTATAAATAAGACTAAAAAAGTTATAAAAATTATATATTTGAAAAATATATAAAATAAATTTATTATTTATATATTTATTATAAATAAAAATAAAAATAATTTGAAATTGAAAAGAAAAGTTTTTCTAAAAAACTGTTTTTATGTGCGTAAAGAGTTTTTAAATTAATAAAATAAAATAATCTAAATTGATGAATTATTTTCATAGAATATAAATATTATAAATTAATTTAATTTTTTTATCATTAATCTAATATTTTTTTGAGGTGTGAGATTAGAATATATAATGTTTCAGGATTAAAAACTATATATTTCTAAAAAACGGGTTCATCGCATTTTGCGCACATATTTAAAAATTATTTTTTTCCACATATAGATTTATTTTAAATTAATTCACTTAAAATTTTAAATTAACTTTTATAAAAAGGTATATTAAATATTTGAATTTTTTTTGAAAAGATTAATTTTTTGATGAATAGTGAAAATTAATGATTTTTAATAAAAATTATATTTTCATTTAAAGTATTTAAAAATATTCAATTTGTAAGTGTTATTAAAAGTAAAATTAGATAAATTATATTATAATTTCTCAAATTTAGTTTATTGGAATAATTTTTTGGTTGAATTTTGATATAAAAACGTTTTATAGTTAGAAAAAAAAGTTTCCTTAGAAAACCACTTTTTATCATGTTTGTGGGTTTAATTTTAATTTTAATTATTCCACTTCTGTGAATTAAATTTGATAAAATTTATTCCAAATTTTTAATTAGAATAATTTAAATTATCTAATATCTCCAAATTAATTTTTATTCACAATGAATAGTAAAAATTGTAAAAAAAATATTACTACGGTTAAAGTTAAAATAGGTTTACCGAGTGGTTAATCTATAAAGAAAGGGTAAAAATAACCTAAACACTTTATAAAATCCCATTTTTTCTTTTTTTATACCATAAAATTATCAAATTAGAATATGAGATATTTTGGATCCATTTTTCCAAGAAAATAACTCAAAATTATTTTAAAACATTAAAATATTACCTATGTTCCACTAACCTCAATTATAAAAGGCACCTCTTACCCTCACTCAATCACACCTATTAAGCCATTTATCTCATTAAAACCCTTCTAAAATTTTTACGCAACAATATTATACACATAATAGAGCTTTATTACTTCACAAAATACTAACTCTAGGGTTGTCAAAAAGATATCCAAATGTGGTTTTTCTAAGTGAAGGTCATTGCCATCACCAAACTCTTTCTTTTTGGCTTCTTATTTTATAACATTAAATTAAGTTTCAATAATTAAAATATAATAACATATCTATATTACATATACTTATATTTAATTTTTTTAATTTAAAGACCTATATACATATACTAGTTTTTCAAATAAGAAACAAAACCGTCGATTGTGTCTATGGAAAACTACTACCACACGAACCAATGTAATTTTTTTCCATCACCACCTCTAATGGATGGATATAATGATGGATTTTTTAAAAAATATGTGATATTTATTAAAAAATTATACTTTTATAATTATTATATCACATCTAACTTCATACCTTCCAAATATTTGGAAAATGATAATGTCGCTCGTGCGTACCTATGGACAAACTCCTTCATGATGTGATGTGATTCATTTTTCATTTATTCATTACATATATGGTAATTTGGATATTTTTAATGAATATATATTAAATTTATTATATGATAATTATTTTTAAATGAAAATTAATATTAAACTTTCTTTTGTTCCATCCATCGAAAAGGAAAAATATTGTTTATGTGTATGTACTGCATACCATCTCCATGAATGGTGTAATTAATTTTTCTATATATAAATATACTTTATATAATATATATATATATTTATAATAAAAATAAATTATATTTATTTAATTATTAATATTATGTGGGTGATGGAACCATGATCAAAGTACAAGTATCAGATCTACAAAACTGGAACTTTCATGGAAAATGAAACAATTAACACCCAGAAACAACCATTTTAATAAGGAAGTATTAATAAAGGGATATTGAAATATTATAAGTGGATTATTTGTGATATTAAAATTATTTAAATAATTATGGTATATAATTATAATAAATTTTAATTTATTATACTGTATTTTAGGGTTCTTTCAAATAAAGTGACACTCAAGGTATTGGATTTTCATCCTACGTTTTCTTTTGTGAGACACATGCCATAATCACCACTTTTTTCATTTATATGAAGTATATAATTCCCAAGAATGTATTTTAAAATTATTATCATGAAAAATAATGGGATACACATATCCATCTAAGGGTTTTTCTTACATGGGTATTATTATTTAAAATTTACCAATGCGGTAAGGGTGTTATGTTACATGCTCGTTGTTTACCATGATTGTGTACGATCAAGTCTTCAATGTTGAAATATTATGATATAACTCTCAATAAAATAATAAAATTTATTGTACTCTATTTATTTATTGATAATACATGATTTCATTTCATTTTCCTATCTTTATGAACTTAATATACCAAAAAAATATTTTTAAAGAAAAACTAACTTTATTTCCATCTTTGGTCAAACATCCTTTTTCATCCATATCTAAGCTTTCTAAAAAAATTAAAGAATGATTATAATATTATCTTATAGTTATATAAAATTTCTTTTTATGAATTATTAAATTTTAGATTTCTTTTTTACAATAAATCCTCTTTCCATTTCTCTAATGAGGTACATTTTTGAATTTTTTCAAAACTAAAAAATATATTTTTTATTTTAACTTATATGAAATGAATGTAATTTTACACCATTATGAATGATAAATATTTTGAATATTGATTTATAATTTTTCAAGGTCATTGTTAAAGAAATTTTTTATTTAATATTTGGGTAATATTATTTTTTAAATAAGTGATTTATAACTGAAAAGAAAATTTTACTCAAAAAATGTTCCAACTTATCTTTAGAGGAATTTTTTATATAAGATGACATCATTTGATGTCTCCTAACATTTATTGGGAATATTATCCAATGATACCATCGTTATTCTTTATATGAGTGTTTTATTATTATAATTTCAGGATGTTTAGGAAATATGCTTCTTTTTCATGGGTTATGCTATGATGAAATGTTTATGAAACCCATTTATTTTTAAAATGTCTTAATATAATTAATGTTTTATGATCTTGTATCACACATATATTTGGTTTTCATTATGTGAATAGTGAGCCTAGAATTATATTAGCCTCCAATTCATTTGGTATCAATGGTTATCTCATGAGATAAATCGGACTAGAATGGGGAGTAAACTTAGTTTAGTAATGGACTTTATCCACAATGATAGTCCTTGTATTGAGCCTTGACTACTATGATGGTTTGGCTAGTGAACCCAATCCACTATGATAGACTTGGAATTTACCCTTGAATACTAAGGAAATTATCTTCTATGCTTATTAATATGCCAAAAATCATTGCCTTATTCCAATGTTATTCTCTCGTGGAATAATATCCACTTATGATTCATGTCTAATGATCAACTATGATTTATTCCATGACTCATGAATATGATCTATGATATGTAGGGTATGGTTTTCAAATGTTATTGTCATTTTCTTATCCCCTTATTCTCTTTTTATATTTAGATGATCAATGATATCTCCCTTGTTTACCTTACTAAGAATAATAGCACACCCTTTTATACATTTTATTTCTCTAGGTTGTGATGAAAATTATTATATATGATATGTCTGAGATGGGTGCTAGTTATGAAGAACTAAGTGAGTCACGATATTGTTTGCTTATGTACTAATTTTGTTAATACCCAAGTTTCCAAAGATAATATACCGATATGATTCTTCCATATATCATAATGTTATATATTTCTTATCCATATAATAATATGTGATATTCATGTAGGAAAATATGGTTTTCTATAGATGGTATCGAAGTAAGAATTAGTTAAACTTTGGATACCAGGATGAGAAAACATTAGTGAGATCCCTTAGAATAATCCTATGTATATGATAATATCCTAATTTTTGGTAAAGAAATGGGTATGGTTTTATGAGAAACATATTCTTGAATGGATACTACAAGTGGATGAGATTTTTTAATAGATTAAACAAGGGGTAATAACCTTGAAAATAGATGGTTAATTATATCCTGTTTATCATTTTGGTGTACAGTGAGTGTTCCCTTACCACGGACTTGGATTGACACTGTCATGAGATATTTATAAGTTAATTACAATTTTTTACAAACCATTATGAATGATTTTAGTATATGATTACCATAAATAAACATGATTAAAAATATGATGTCATATATTGATGATAAGCTTCCATGATTTAGGCATATTATAAATTATATTTCATGATTATGTGGTTTCCCACTATGATTATTTTCTATGACACTAATTTTTGTTATTAGAAAATTCCTTGAACCTCAAGTAACAATGTTAATGACGAATGTGATGGACAATGAAATGAGTATCCTCATAAGTGACCAAATACTATGTGATATGGAAGGAAAAATCTCTTTGTTTTTATTACACAACTTTCTCAAGATATGAATCATATTTCATTTCAAAATAAGAAAAGGAATGAACAATATTCTATTGAATCCTTTATAAGGGAAATTTCACATTCCATTGGTGGTTCCACAAATCCACTAGTCACTAAGAAATGAATTAGTACCATATAAATGATATTTCCTATTTTCCAGTGATTAGAACAACAAAAAAATATTTTGTCTTTTGATCATTGGGAATGATAATCATATCAATGGTGGAATCTTATCCAGAATACATTGAAACATGAAGAGATTGAATCCATGGATTTGGATGAGTTTAAAGTATTATTATTAAAATAATTATTTTCCGCATATTCTTTATATGAAAACAAATACAGAATTCCTTGAGGTGATGTATAAGGATAATAAAAATTTTGGTACATATGATGTAAATTTTAAAAGACTTATGAGGTACAATTATGGTATTATCATCCAAAATAAAATTAAGTTTGATTTATTACTTAGTGTAATAAAACCATGTATCTAAATGGTGATATCTATATGGGACATTAGTAGCTATGAAGAAACTATTTTATGTGCTATCAAGGTGGATATGAAGATTGTTGTTACCCATCAATCTCAGGGTTTAGATAAGAAAATAAATATTTAATTTAAAGGAAACAAATAAATCATGGAGATAATAATATGTTCCATAATTTATGCGATAAGTGTGGAAGGAAACATATATAAAAGTTTCTTAAGGGGACTGTTATATGTTTTATGTGTGAAGAAAGAAGTTCATATAGAAATATATTGTTAAAGTGATGGGAATAAGTCAACTAATGATGCGAATAGAGAGAAATATCCACAAAAATCACCAACCACACTTCAGTGTTTCGAATAAAAGAAGTATGCACATTAAGCTAAAAGGTTCTCAAATTTGGAGGTTAATGATGATGATCGATTTCATCAATAACTTAAGTAGAGAGAAAACGTAAAATTCCATGTGATAACTATTTTTGATGAGGGGAATGATAACAATGTAGTGAAAGGCACCCTTACCATCCACTCAGAAATTTATTATGTCTTATTTATTTTATATCCACCCACTCTTTTATATCTAAATAATTTGTTAAGGGTATCACAACACCACCTCCATGATTTTATGTTGAATTAGTATTGAAAACCCCTAATGGAATGATTATTAAAACTAAATTCTATGATTCTTCTCCTGTTGAAGTTTGTGGGAATGTTCTTCCTTCAACTCTTGTTATTCAACTTCTAGTTTATTTTTTTGTTATCTTGGGCATGGATTAGATTTCTCTATAAAAAAACCTCATAAATTACTGATGAATGGAAGTCATGTTTGATATTATGAACCAACCTATGACCATATATGATTGAGATGATAATTATGAACTTATGATGGAAACCAAATCCCTGTTATGGGTCTTGATTCTTATTTAAAATGGGTGTTTACCTCATATGTTTTGGGAGAAACTCATCATCGATGATAATAGTATTTTATGAGAATTTTTTATGTATTTTAATAATAATTTCATTATCTTACACCGAATCAGGAAGCTGATTTCTCAACAGAACTCATACGTGGATCTATTCCTATTTTAAAAGAGTACATATATAATGGAACAAATTGAGTTGAAGGAATTAAAGAAGAAACTATAAGAGAATTTTGAAAAAAAGATTTATTTCACCAATTATGTCACCTTTAAGTTAAATGATTATTTTTTAAAGAAGGAATATGAATCAATACAACTCTTAATTGATTATTAAGAAATTAACAAGACAACAAAAATGAATAAGTATAATATACCAAGTATTGATGACTTGTTTGATCAACTGTGTGGAAAATATGAATTTATAATGATTTAATTTGGTATTTCTAATTCCACTATTATATTAATTTATTTAATGAATAGGTTATTTAGATATTACTTTGATAAATTATTGGTAGTATTTATAGACAATATTATCATCTATTAAAAGATCAAGGAAGATCTGGAATATTATGTGAGGATTGAATTCCCTAAAGAAGGATAAGTTGTTTAAAAAATTAAAATGTGTGAATTTTGTCTACAAAATGTCTCATTTTTGGTTCATATAATCTCAATAGAGGGTATACTAGTGGATTCATAAAATATGAATGTTATTGAATGTTAGAAAATACAAACCAATATGACTAAGATCAAAAGTTTTCTAGATTTTGAAGGATATTATTGGTGATTTGTGTAGAATTTTTCATGGTTATTTAATCCAATGACGAAGTTAACTCAGAAGACATCCAATTTCCTTTTCCTATATGAATGTGAGGAAAATTTCTAGAACTAAATAGAAGATTAGTAAATACACATATTATTACATTAACATAGAGTGGAGAAGGGTTTTTTATCTTTAGTGATGAATTGTAGGTGAGACTTGGATGGATCTCATGTAGAATGATATGGTGATAGCTTATAATTCCTGAAAATGAAAGGTTCATGAGAAAAATTACCCAACTCATGATTTAGAGTTAGTTATGGTAACTTTTAAATTAATTATAAGGAAGAATTATTTTTATGGATAAATATTTGATATATATATTTTGATATTGAATGTTTAAATAATATTTTCACTCAAAAAGAGTTGAATATGCGTAAGAGAATATGGTTGGATCTGATTAAATAATATGACTACTCAATACATTATTACCATGGGAAAGACAATAAGGTAGATGATGCTTTGAGTTTAAAGGATTATTCTATATTTTCTCTGATGATTATCACAAAAGATTTAATATTTAGGTATTTTCAAATAATGGATACGTAAATATTGAAGGAAGTGAGAGAATATTTTATTGCTCAAATGAGTGTTCAACTATCAATCCATGTGAGGATTAAGGAGGCATATAAGGAAGATGTAGAGCTACAGAAGAAGGTGAGAAATTTTCCTGAGCTTAACCGTGATTGTTATGGAATGATGAGATTTATAAATGATGTATGTGTTAAAATAATAATAGATTTAAATAAGTAGATAATGGCTGACACTCATAGTTCATAAATCTATATTCATCCCCATTTTACAAATAATTATAGAGATATGAAAGATTATTTATGGTGTAAGATCATGAAGAGAGATATTGCAGATTATGTATCTCAGTTCTTGGTATATCATAATGTTAATGTTGAGAGATAAAATTATATGGGTATGTTAAAACCATTAACCATACTATAATTGAAATAGGAAAAAATCACCATAGACTTTGTCGTTGGACTCCCCAAAACATATAAAATCCATAATTATATTTGGTTTATAGTGGATAGCCATATAATGTTAGGAAACTTCATTTCCATTGGAGAAGACTTCTCGATTTATCAAATTTCAAGAATTTATATAAACAAAGTGTCATGGTTTTATGGAGTACAACATTCTATTGTATCTAATTAGGATCTGGGGTTTTAGTCAAAGTTTTAGAAATGTATTCAGCGGGAACTGGATACAGATTGAAGCTTCAATGCATCGTAAAATATACCTACATAATGTAAATCTGATAGAACCATTCAAACCCTAGAGGCTATGTTGAGATATTTTTTTTGTAGATTTTGAAGGTGGCTAGGATATACACTTTCCAATATTCGATCTTTTGAACAACATTTTCTCTCAATAAAGTATTCAGTAGACTCCTTATGAATTAATATATGAAAAGAAACATAAATATTAATTGTGCAGGGCTGATGTTAGATAAATAAAGTTATTATTACGTGAGATAACTTTTTAAATGGCATAGAAAGTTAGAACTATTCAGTAGTACATCAAAGCAACTCATAGTTGATAAAAAAATCATGGTGATAATTATCAGGGAGATCTGATGTTCAATGTTTCTAGGAAGATTTTTATATAAATGCATCCCTGGAATATGATTATGATATTTTGAAGGAAGGGAAACTTGACCCCTAGGTATATTGACCTTTTGATATTATTCATCAAGTGGGGATGATAGATTATCTCTTGGTTCTTCCATCGAACCTCTCATAACATCATAATATGTTCCATGTATCTCTCCCGAGGAAGAACATAATTGGTCCATTAAATTTGTTGAACTTGTAATTCAAACCCCTTTATCATGAAATTTCCCATAAAGACAAATAGTATAAATCATGGATCATAGAGATAATGTGAAATAGAACAAGACTACTCACCTAGTTAGGGTTCTCTGGAGGAATTAGAAATATAAAGATGTTACATGGGAACCAGAGGATGTGATAAGGAAGATATATCCTCATTTTTTCTGTTGAATTAATTTAATTTTTTGGATGAAATTAATTTTATGGGGGGGTGTAGCACCGTGATATTTTATGATATAGTAATTTTAAATAAATTAAATCTCTCTGATAGCTTGTGATACATGCAACCTCGAGTCTAAATGAACCATAATATAATATACTATTATAACCTACCCATTAAATTTATAGGTATTAATAGGACTAAATAAATTATTAAAACTATATTTTTTACACATATATAAAATAAATTCATTGGTTAGGAATTTATAATAAATTTAAATAAAATTAATTTGAAAGTAAAAGAAATGTTTTTTCTAAAAAAAAATTTTTATTTGTGAAATGTGTTTTTATCTTAAGGAATTAATTTAATCATGATTTTTGAATGATTTTAATTATATATATATATATATATTCAATAAAATGTAATATAATTCATGAAATATTTTTTTCTAGGCATGTGATAAGAATAAATCAAATTTTATTCTTAAAACTGTATTTTTAAAAAAAAGCAGTTTTGTTGCGTTTTGCTTATTTATTTTAAAATTAACTTTATAATTTTAATAATTTTTTTATAAAATAATACAATTGTTTAAAATTTACATGTTAAAATTATCTTAGAGTGTAATTTCGATATTTTTTAGAAAAGAATATTTTTTCGATGAATAGAGAAAAATAAGGATTTTTATTAAAAATTATCTTTTCATTTAAATAATTTTAAAAGTTATATTTTGTTTTAGATTTATTTTTGATATTAAAATTGGTGTAATTATAATATTTTTAATCCAATTTATCATATTTTAATTTTATTTTTATTTTATTTTTGATATAAAATCTCTTTATACTTAAGAAAACTTTTTCTTTGGAAAACTTCCTTTCGTCAAGTTTATGGTTTAATTTTAAATTAAATTATACCAATTATGTAAATAGAATTTGATAAAATGTATTCCCTATTTTTAATAATAATATTTACTGTTAGGAAATAATTATAACTTAATTTTGGTCATAATGAATATTATAAACATTAAAAACCAATTACCACTGTTAAAGTTAAAATAGCTCTTCTGGTGATTAGTCTCTATTGATAAGGGTTAAAATGACTTAAAAACACTAAAAACAACATTTTATTGGTTGGTTGGTTGGGTATCAAATTTTAATGTGAGATATTTTAGATCCATTTTCCAAGAAATGTACATGACATTATTCTAAAACATTAAAACATTACAAGTGTGTCACTCACCTCAATTATAAATGAAAACTATATCCCCTCACCTATTCACACATATTAAGCCATTTATCTTGAGAAAACCATACCAAAATATCTCATTTAAATCCTTATAAATTTTATAGAGAATATGGTTGTACCACAATACCAACCCTAGGGTCCTTAATAAGAGATCCAAAGGAGGGTTTTCTAAGAGAAGGTAGTTGTCTTCTCTAAGCTCTTTCTTTTTTTTGCTGCTTCTTTTAGCACCTTAAAGTTTTTTTAAATAATTAAAATATAATAAATTAATTATCTTAAAAATAATAATATTATATTATCTTAATTATATAACCTATATTCATCTCCTCTTCCATCAAATGAGAAACAAACCCGTCGATCATGTTTATGGCGGACCTCTGCCTTGCGAAATGATGTAATTCATTTTCCATCACTTCATCTCACATAAGAATGTGGTATTTAAAGTATATATATGATATCTATGATGAAATTATATTTTTTTATTATAATATCACATCTACCTTATTACATTACAAACATTTTTAAAACAATAATGTTGCTCATGCGTACATGCTGACTACCACCTCCATAAAGCGATGTGATTCATTTTTCATTCCAACTTTAAAAGGATGGTAATAAGGATATATTTAATGAATATATGTGATATATATGATATAATAATGATTAATATAATTTTAATTAATATTTATTTTTTTTCTTCCATCCATTCAAAAGTGAAAACTACATTCATGTGCACATACGTCTTACCTTCTACAAGATTGGTGTAAATAATTTTTCTATATCTATCTTCTATGGATGAATATAAATAAATATAAAAATATATAATGAATATATATTATATTAATATCATTATTAACATTATATATAATATGGAACCCTTATCAAAGTAGAAGGATTGGAACTATGAAACAGAATGTCTTCTAAAAAATAAAACAGTTAACACGTGGAATTGGCAATTTTAATAATGAATTATTAATAGATTGATGTTTAAATAATATAAGTGTAAAATTTAAGATATTATAAGTGTCTAAATTATTTTTTATATAATTATAATAAATTTAAATTTATTATACATGAGTTTATGGAAATTCTTTGAATAAAGCAGAATATGTGGTAAGGTATTTTGGTCTCACTTTTACTTCTGTGAGACACATGCCATATTCACCACTTGTTTCTATTATACGGAGTATATAATAACCTTTAATGTATTTTATGATTATTATAATTAAAATTATGGGATACACTTATATATCTAGGTTTTTAATAATATTTTTATTATTATTTAAAACTTACCGAAGTAGTAGGGGTTTTATGTTACAATCTCACCATTTACCAACATTATTTGTGATCATGTTTAAAATGATTAAATATTATGATATAACTCTCAAGAAACCCATTAATTTTATTCTCCTTTGTTTTTTATGAAGAATAAATGTTTCCTTTTTAATTTTACTCTCTTTATGTACTCAAGATACCAAAAGAATATTTTTAAGGAATAACCGACTGCAATTCTCTCTTTGGTCAAAGATCCTTCTTCTTCCATATCCATGTTTTATAAAAATGTTTTCAAAAATATTTATAATATTATTATATTATTATTTAAATTAATTATTACCTATTATTAAATTTTTACAAATTTGTTTTAAAGGAATCTTATTATCATTTTCTAAATGAGGTACTTTTTTAAATTTTTACAAAAGTGAATGTTTTCTTTTAACTTATACGGCATATAGTTGTTTCCACCATCATGAAAGCTCAGTGATTTGAATAATACATCATATTTTTTCTTGTATCTTTTCAAATAATTTTTTTATTTGATATTTGTTAAATTTTTATATTTTAAATGATTGATTTCAAAGTGAAAATTATATTTTCCTCTAGAAATGGTTGATGTGATCTTTAAAAGAATTTTCCATCAGACATGATATACTTTGGTGTTTCATAGAATTTAATGAGAATATCAAATGGTGATACCCTCTTTATTATTTCTCTATAAGGTTTATTATTATAATGACAAGATTTTTATGAAACCGATTTCCTTTCCATAGGTTATGGTATAACGAAATGTTTATGAAACGTGTTTCATTTCCATGAGTTATGGTATGATGAAAGTTTTATAATATTTTTTCACACATATACATTATTTTAAATATGTGACGATTAGGCCAATAATTTTATAACCTTAAAATACATTAGTTAAATATGGATATCTCAAGACATAAATAGGACTGGAATGTATAGTAAACCTAGTCCAGTAAGGGAATCTACCCACTATGATAGTCTTGAGAGTGAACCTAGACTACAATGATGGTTTGGGGAATGAAAAGAATAAATTGTGATAGTCTTGATATTAATAATTGACTACTAAAGACATTATTTTCTCTACTCATGTGTATCAACAAATATATGTCTTGTGGTAATGTTATGCTCTCATAACTTTTGATTCCCTTATGATTCAGGTCTTATGATCTGCCAAGATTTATTCCATGAGCCATTATTACGATCTATGATATGTATGGTATCATTTTCAAATGTTATACTCATATTAAAATACCCTTATGATGATGTTATGTTTAATTTTCCATTGATATCTCCCTTTTTTACCCTTACTAAACATATAATATCTCTCTTTTATATATTTCTTTTCCCAAGGTTATGAAGAAAGGTATTATGTATGATATTTTTTTAAAAGGATTATATATATTGAGAAATTAGTTGTAGATGAATATTTTAACTTATAAACCATTTTTTATGTACTAAAGTTTCCAAATATACTAGACCTATATGATTTTGGTGTGGATTGTAATGCTATGTATTAGATATTCTTTTAATAAGATGTAATATTTTTTATGAAAAGTATGAGTTGCTATTAGTATTTCTTCATATACTTGTCAAATTATTAATGTTTAAATATATTTAGACCCTATATTCTTTTAATATTGAATTATTGGACATTTGGAATCATTATAATTGAGAAATACATGGATAATATTTATGTCTTTTAAGTAATTTCATGTGGGTCCTCTCCCTCACTTATAAAAGGGAACCTAAACCCCCCCCCCCAATTATTCATTAATTTTAATCCATTTATATCATTAAATAACTTATTTAATACCTTATTATGTTACTTATCTTCATTAAAATATTATTTATCTTTCTTTCCTTCTTTTTGTATGAAAATGAAAACAATTTTAATGTGTACGTACAAACTACCATCTCCATGAATAGTGTAATTCATTTTTTTCTATACATTTTATGGATAATTATAAATATGTATAAGTTGAATATATATTATATTTATATAATTATAAAAATCATGGAGATGATAGAACTATGATCAAACTACAATAAATGAATCTGCTGAACTGAAACGTTTTTGAAAAATTAATTAGTTATCACTTGGTATAATACATTTAATAAAAAATATTTAATGAAAAGATGAAAATATTTCACCAGTAAACCATGAATGGTAATTTTATAAATGTGGAATAAATTAAAATTTATTATATATGAGGTTATAGTTCTTATGAAGCAAGTCGAACTTGAGGTAATTTCATTATGTTACAATATTTTTTTCTGAGGATTATTTATGATAAGATTTTCAATGATGAAATTATGTGATATGTCTCTCCAAAATATCATGATGTTTTTTCCTATTATTGTAATTTATAGAGACTATAAGTTTTCATTTAATTTTTTCTTTCTAAGTACTCAAAATATTGAAATAATATTTTTAAGGAAAACCTACTTTATTTTTATATTCGGCTAGTGATATTTTCTTACATGTATATATTATATTTATAGTTTTTTAGAATAGTTTTAATATTATGATATGATTTTTTTATTATTTTTTAACCATTTTCAAATTTCTATATGATGGTTTAAAAGTATCATCTTTTCATTCTAATAATGAGATATTTTTTGACAAAGTTGTGAACTAAATATTTTTCTTAACAAACACCATACAAACTTGTTTTCATCCTTGTCATTAATCATCTATTATTTGAAGATTCATTTACAAGATTCTATAGTTCATTTCAAATAAATTTTTTCCATAACATTTTAGAAATGTTTAGATATTAAAAAAGTGATTTTAAAATGAAAAGGGTACTTTTCTCAAGAAATATTCTATCAATCTTTTAAAGGAATTTTCCTTCTATGATAACATCCTTTGATTTTACTTTTACTTTACTAGGGATATAATTATATAATAACATCCTTATTATTACTCAAGATTATTATTTATTATGATAATGAAAATCATGATGAAATACATTTTCTTTTCAATGTATTATGTTTTGATGAAATGAGAATGGTTTTCATGATATTTAAGCATAAATATTAGTGGATTATGACTACGTAATGGGTGAGTCTATTATAGAACTCCAATTATTTAAGTATGTTTTAATGTTTTATGTGATCAAAGGGTACACAATATTTTATCAAAAGACTAAAAGTGGGTACCTGTGAGGTTATCCCAAGCTTGAAGTAGGTAAACATGTGGCCATCCTTAGCCTAAAATGTGATGAATCTATTGGTTGGTAGCCTAGACATAATATTTATATGATTATGATTATTCTACCATTTATACATATATTTTATGATAGGATCTTATACCAATGTTATACTCTCATGGTTTATGTTCTATGATTCATTTATGATTCATTTTCTATGAACTGCTAGTGTTTATGTTATGACTTGTGATTATGATCTACGAATTGCTAAGTATGGTTTTCAAATGATAAAATCATATTCTCACACCCTTATACTCATTTAATTATTTTTTGATAATTAATATTTACATTATTTACACTTTTTAAGAATATGAGCTCACTCTTTATTATGTTTTTCCCTAGGATATGAAGAAAGTTTTTAAGTATGATATATCTAAGAAAGGGTTCTAGATGGGATGAACTTAGTAGAAGATGATGTAGATATTTTTTGTACATATTTTTTATCTATCCAAGATTCTATGGGAACTAAACATTTATGTTTTTGGTATAGATCACAATGATATGTAAATAATATTCATAAAATAAGATGTAATATTTTTGTATGAAATTCTTTGGTCACCTCACCACCCTATCTACCTTAGGGGGGGTCCTTTATCATGTTGTTGCCTCTGAAACAGACCTCCATCTACTACCTGACTATCCTTTGCAACATCTCAAGTTTTGTAGTCCCATTCCATATGAACATATCCTATAAAAGCAAAGAAATATTTTTCTCATTGCTGGATCAAAACTCAATGTGACTCTGTCATTTTTGACCCTAAAGTTGTGTCTTTATATGAGTATTCCATTAATGAAATAACCCTCATGGAAAATGATGATCATTTTTATATTTAGAATCCTCTACTGGTTACCCACCACTTGCTCCAACTACCTGATACTCCTTTGATAAAAATATCTTGATAAAAAAGGCCCTCTCTAGAACACCAATGCAAATGGGGATGCAAATGGGGGACAATGTCGGCTTAAATTTTTATACAATGTCCATGACTACAATTTTTTTCTTAGAGGAATCCAACATTAATCATTACATGGGAGTAAATCATAAGATTTTATAACCTCAACATATACTCAAAAATATACATGATACTCTATTTTAACTCAAAAATTTCTTGGATAAGTACAAAACTCAATGTAGATTGGTATTACTCATTGTGAAAGAGGTTCTCAAACTATACCCGTGGGAGAGTCACCTCTTCAGGGTTTTAGTTGATCATGGTCCATCGATGACTCGTTTCACCATAATGAAGGTAGAATTGTGGTGTAACTATCAGATCAAAGGGTATATGGACAAGGTGGAACACCTGAATTACCTTCTCAAGCCAATCCTCTAATGCATAGGGGTCAGGCTCACCTCAAAACCTTATTTTTCACTACCAATGAACCTCATGATGTGTATTCATCCTATAAACATCTTCATATAACCACACTTGAATCATACACAAATAACTATGTGTAGGGGTGTATGCTTTGGCTATCGGTAGTGGTTCTACTCACTATGTTGTGGTAAGAGGAACTTCTCCACACTCACCTAGTGGGGGAATCCCATAATCAAGTCCCTAGGTGGATACCTCATCACTCAGCTAGTCATAAATATTAGGATACATCATTGTCATGTTCATTTCATAACCCTACCATAGAATCCAAGTTTATTGTCAATGTGGAGACATACTACATTTTTGAAAAGATAAACCATGTTCAACAAAGAATATAAGGGAACCTGGCTTAATAAGGACATATAAATCAACAATCAATACTTATAGGATGATTTTTCTATTTACTTATTCCCTACAAATGGTTCTTTAGATATATGAGTTGAAAAGTATGTTATCAAATTCTAGGGGAATGGATACATTAATCACCACACTAATGTTGGATTCTCATCCCTAAAAGATGAATTCTATTCCCCTGAACACTATCACAATAAGTTCCTAAACCAATCCTCAAAACACCTAACTCCAAACACCTTCTGTAAAACATACCTAGCTTTGATACAAAACTAGCATGACCCAACCCAAAGGAACCCCAATTGTGCTGGAATTATACTGAGGGTGTCCCCCATGACAACCTATAATAAATCAGGGGTTGGTAACTATCTCTAGGTAGGCATATCACACATGTTAAGTGTAATATCACATCCTTTTCTAGGTTTTTCTATCTTTGAGTTTTTTGTTTCAGCCTTGGTGGATGATTCTTATTTTGATATGGACAACCTTTTTCAATGAAAATAAACTAAAGTTCATAGATTTATGGTTGTTTTAATTAATGGATTCTAGGTATGAATGGGTTCCGTGTTCCATGGGTTCTTTGTAAGTTGAGAAGCTTTAAAGGGGCTATGAGATGTTTACAAATAAAATTTGATAAAAAAAACTTCATAAAATTTACACATCATGTAAATGGATTACATGTCATGCAATTGTTCTTGGGTTTTAATTAAATAAATATGAGGTGATGGGTTTTTCATACAATTCCATTAAAAACATTTACACAACATGTAATCACATTTCAGAATGTGTAAATTCCCAACCTATTGTTTTAAAGATGTTGTGTGGATGATTTTCATTCTAATCCACTATATAATATATCCTCTAAACCCTAGAAAATTCTCTAGGAAATTTTTGTATGCCAACATTCCTTCTAAATGTCTTGTTTATCTGAGAAATCTCTGGTAAGTTCATTTGGTTAGGTTTATTTATTTTCTTCTTTATTCTCCAATAGTTACGTTGAAATACTTTAACTAATTACATTGTTGGTTTTGAACATGATTGTTTTTGTTCTAGGAACCTCTTCTAAATAATCTAAACCTTCTTCCTTACCTGTGTTTACTATTAGAAGCATTGTTGGATTACCGGTTAAAGGTAGGTGGTCTAAATCTTAACCCAATGGTTTGATAATTTACATGTGTATACAATATTGTGATTATTACCATTTACCATGTTCCCAGGTCAATTAAATAATGAATAGAATTATTAATTGATGTCCTTTGTTTGAAATTGGATTCTGACCTCGCTTATTGGCACCTATGGGGTAAGCTAACCCTTAACATAATTGAATTAAAAAATGGTTTAAAGTATGTTTACATGGCATGTGACCTAGGGTGATTTCTTGTTATAGAATCCTTGAAATTTTTGATTTTTTATTATTCATATAATTGTTAATTAATTTTTAATTAAATTGAATTTGCAATATGAAATAAGAAGGGTAATTCTCATAATTAACCATTGAGAAGTGTGATGTGAAATTATGATATCCATGCTGTTTGACAAGGATTTTGATCCATGTTGTAATGATTAGATATCTAGCTCGACCATGACACTTGAACACTTATATGATTTAATGCTGATATTGAGTGGGATCATCCTAGTATCATGATGTAATTCTTCTACAGAGCTGGCTATGCATAGTCCCATGTTGTAATTATTATAAGGATTTGATCCAAAATTATGTAATTTTTACCGGGCTTTGAACTGTATTGTTTGTTGTGACTATACCATGGATATATGGTGGTGGTTGGAATGTTTATAAGACATGATAAAATATATTCCTTCATGGATCTAAAGAAGTTTATTTTACCATGGTAATATGGTATTGGTTGGCATGGTCATAATACATGATCAGATATATTCTTGTAGGGAGCCGAAGAAATTGGTTGTTGTATTTTATTAATTGTTGGATTAATTAACACACCTGGTTATTTCTTTATTCCATACACTTCATATCATACTAGATTTGTTTAGACATGGAAGTGTTAACCTACATAGTCATACTCCCACCCTATTTGGGCCCCCATTTGGTAGCCAAGTAGATTTCATCGTTGTAGTTTTGGAAAAGGGTAAGGTACCTTGCTATTGATTGCTTGTTTGTTGTTAGGATGGAGTTTGGATATGAGACCGACATGGGGATCAGGACATGGGACTTTGACTCTTTTATTAGACTCTTCTAGTCTTTTTCTTTTATTATTATATCTTGAAATTTTGATACATTCTAGAATTTAATTACATTATTCTTTATTTATTTAGTGGATTATTCTATTGGATTTTATTGTTGTCTTCTGAAATGTATTTACTCTGATCATTTCTATTTTACTATGTTTTTTTATACTACTACGAAAATTCATATAAGGGATTATAATCTCTACACTAAACTATTCACACCCCCACTACTAGTCAGAAACCTCTAGTGTACAAGGAGGTACTCTTAAGGTATCGTTACCAACCCTTTCTAGCCATGTGAGATAGCACCATAATGGGGGACGTTACATTAAGATTCCTTATCCTACATTACAAGTACATACCACGTAACTCTAAACAACATAATATTATGGAAACACAAAATAAATAACCAACTATAAAATATAAAATTTCTCATGACATGAAAATATCCACAAAGTATTATCAATTGTATAACCCTAAAGTAAAAAAGTGAAAGAAATACATGGCCCATAATCTGAACTAAAACCTAACTTAATGAAACAGAAGAATTGAGTGGGGGGGGGTCTCTTCAATGATGAGATATAGACATGAACTTCGTCTGCGACTATCACCATTGGAAACTATTAATATCCCACTCCACCGAGACTATTTACAAAAAAATCTCCACCAAACTACCCATCATTTGAATAAGAGATGACATGAGTGGGAAAAACACCCATGCAAGGGTGGTTTTATAAAAACCCTATAAGACACCCCCAAAACCACAAAGGAATAAATAATAAAAGGGTTAGTTAGCTCAAGACCAAAAAGGTAAAGGTTAAACCACTCATAGAAGATGAAAATCAAGATATGAGAAAATACATATATTATTTCAAGTAAAATAACAGGGAACACCAAATCCCATACATTAAAATACAAAATTCTCTATGAAGTTAGTTGCCCCAAGAAACCCAATAATCCAAGATACCAATCTAGACTATACTCACATAATCTCACTAACTTTGTTAGGGAACCTGTACCTCTCCAGGAAAATTGTTTATCAAGGGAGTATTAGACCCAGATGGAGGACCTGCTCTTCATCAAACAAGTTCATTGATATAGGGATCACGAAACACCATAAATAGAGGACTCAGGTCTCCAATATTCGTGGAACAACAATTAGGGATTATAAAACTTTATTAACCCAATCAAGGGCCCCATCATTTTCAAGTGTATTAGAGTACCAACTCCATGCCCAAACTATAGAGTAATTTCACCTCACAAATGTGGGAGATTACTAAACTAAAAAAACCCATGGATTACCCGAGCATTATCTGTAACCTACAACCAGTAGAGTAAAAACCCAAAGCAATGATCTATGACTCATGTTAAAACATATTCATATTACTTATGTATATAAGCAATAAAACTACCAAAATATCATCCAAACATCCTCTTGCAGCCTAAAGGATTTAACCATCACACACTATATACAAAAATGCATTAGATAGGACATATCCTTTTGCTAATCTAACATATTGATGAAAAAATACATAAATTCGAAATAGTGGATCTAAATAGTTTATTCACTATATACATTAACATAATTATGCAGTGATCCATAATTCCTCAACACAATAACCAAACCTACTATTTTTATGCCATAATAAATTCTCCATGTGATGAAGTTGATAGGTGTTTTTTCTTATCCATGTTTCAATCCACTCATTCCCACTACGTCCACCACCATCATACCACATTGAAAACCCTCACATCATAACTCACCACACATAGTATTAAGTTAGGATATATAGCCTCTATATAATATTAACTCCATTTTATTCTAACATATCATTGGGAATTTTGTGATCGTGATGAAATAAATGTGTTGTGGAATGTGACTATCATGAGGTCCAGTGAAATAATTAAAAACCCCTATATTATTAAATGACATAAAATTTCATAGCACAACATGACCCTGCAAAACATAAGATTGCTCCTATAATAACTTCCATCTTGTACCATCACTTCCATGCCATGCATCTACTATCATAGACCAATGTCACACTCTACCATCATAAAGGTCATGGGCCTTCATTTAATTGAATTATGAGAGAAAAAAGTTTGATTTAATATAAATGACCAACAACATGATATTGAATACATGAGAACTAATTAATAATGGTTCATTTAAAAAAATAATGGAAAATCTCATTGAATCTAAAAGGTGATTCAAAATAGTAATATCATATAGGAAATGATGCATAATAATATATATATTCATAATTAAAATCATTTCACAATGGATAATGATATGAGTAAAGAGTTCTAAATTAAATATCATTCATCAATAAAATTAAAATATATATTTTGGATGTGCTAAGGGATCAACAAATGATCATCACTAGTTGAAGGAACAACTAAGTAAGCATGGGTCGTAGAAATAAAACGAAGAAAAAAACTAAGTCTAGAATGGAATGAAAATGTAGAGGGATAGAGGGATCGACCTCTATTTATAAGGAAAACTCAAGACATCTCAGTCATGATGCGATATTATTGGATGTGCTGGAACTATTTAAATCCAAACAAATCGTAAGTTGAATAGGCACCAAAACACTACAAAGGACCACTAACAATTAAATATCTGAAAACTTTGGTAAAATTAGTTCCCATATTTACACCCAAGAAAACTAATCCTACTGTCATAACTTTATACATCTCAACTTCCATTGTGACATAAACAAAGGGTGTCATGGAAAAACATATTCTATTTCATATTAACATGAAAATATTCATTTTCAGTACAGTCCATCACCCACCACTGATGTAAAATACCACCTATATATGATTAATACAAAGGGTCTATGACAATACATAATGTAACACAAAACACTACAGTGAAAGGGAATGAATTATAGTATTAAAATAGAACAAAACATTTAAATTAGTATCTTCCTATAAAAATTTATAAAGTTATAAAGAGAAAAACATTTGTGTCATTAATGGATACCCCAATATATTACTATCAAGTGTATATTGGGTTTCCACCAGTTTTCCAGTGGTTCTATGTTATGATTTTTAGTTAGGTTAGGACTATAATTTTAGATTATAATCCCTTCATAATTTTATGCATTGTAGGGGAAAAAAGGGAAGTTTATTTTAGTCCACACCTCCCTACTCCTTCACCCCATTGGTTCCCATTGGGTTTCCCTTGAATCTAAGTTAGATTATATTTGATTTAATTTCTAATTTGTGGAAAATTTAAACTATTACTCTACCTTTATTTCTATAATTTTGTCCCTTTTAATACATGACACTTTATATGGGTATTCAGAAATGTGATTATATCAGAGCATGGTTAAATCATACCAATATTTAAGGATTTAATGTGTAGTTCCTAGAAGATTATTATGATGGGTGGTTGTATTTTGTTTCCCACTAATTTAGTGTAAGTTTGTTACTCAGTGAGTATTCCCTTTTATATTATAATTTTTTGGAAAAAAACATTTTTTTCACTTAGGAGGTTTTGGTATTTTTCATTGGAGTGTTCTATGTGACTATTTGGAGTGTCTCAAGGTTCTTTAGACTCATGTTTTAGTATTTTTTACATATATTTGTATGTTATTTTCAGGTCGATTTCATATAATCTCCATGTAACACCCCAAGATTTTACGACATGTATCATTTTAGGTAAATCAAATTTATTAGATAGCTTACATTGAACAAAAAATTATTTCATAAATTATAAATCATATAAAATCACCTAGATAACACAAAAAACTTTTTAAATTAATATTGAATGAAATAAGTTGTTTTTTCTAGAAGTTAAGGAACATATACCTATAAAATAGTAACTTGACCTTTGGAACAGTAATGTGACCCTTAAGAATAGTAATTCGACCAATCGAATAGTAACCTCACCTTTGAAAGTATAAATAAAATTTAGGCATCTTATAAATTAAAGGATTATATAATTTTATCCTAGTATAAGTAAATAAATATTTTGAAAATGATAAATTAAATGTTGGTATTTTTATAAAACATAAATGTTTTTTTATGATTTTATAATTAACATAATTATTTAAAAGGAAATTTGTTTTCAAAAAATATAACTATAAATTAATATTTCATTTTCTATAAGTATATGATAATTTTATGAGACCTCAATTAATTTTTCAAAGTGTTATAAAATCAGTTATAATTTTAAAATTGGTATTTTTTGAGTAAATTAATATTTTAATTAATAATTAAATTTATCAAATTAAGAAAATTATTTTTTTAACATGGAGTTTAGTTTTTAATTTGACACATCAAAAAATGGTTAGGGTGATTTTTTTTATTTTTCTAAAATAGTTGAATTTTTGTGAATAGTGAAATACAAAAATGTACGGTATAAGCTAAATACATGAATTATGAGTCATATATGATGTGTATATGATATAGGACCATAATATCAAAATATAATTCATTATCTGAAAAATTTTATTAATAAGTTTCATACTATTCAAATTCATGACCCAAAATAATGAACAAATGAATAAAATAATTAAAAAACACCCCTCTCCTCCACTATAAATATCACCCCTCACAGCCTCTTCCCCTCAAACCACTTAAGAATTTAATATTTTTCAATTCCTACCCAATAATTTTCTTATTTCTCTTCCTGACATACAAGATATTTTTGTCTCTTAAAAAACACCCATTATCCTCTCCCTTTTATTCTAAAAATGAAAATATTGTTTGTGATGTGCCGATTAACCGCCATCGTGGATGATACATTTTCATTTTCCACTAACGCCTTCATGGTTGGTCATAAAACATTTATTAGGGTAAAATAAGATTTAATTATACATATTATAATTCATATAATGTTTTGGAACTAGTATATATACATAATATTAATTAAAAAAACAAAAGTAATTCATGTTAATCGAAAAGTCACCAAAATATACTAAAGTTCAACATTAATGTTTTATCTAATGAATCATACTCATATCATGAAAAAAATTATATATAAGACCATTTAGTATTATTTAATTTTATTAATAACATATAATTTCAATTCCATGTAATTAATCCCATTTTACATGAACTTTCATACATGTATACAAGTGAACCAATCATTAAAACCAAGGAAACAAAACCTATAGAAAGGCAAAGTGGAATCTTATAACTAATCTAAAATTCCATAAAGTAACATAATAAAATTATAATAAATCTAATAAATGCTAAATTTGATCTGAATTAAATTATTAATGAATATAATTTCATTATATAGGACATTAATTTCAAGTAAGGAACACTTTTGGGCATAAGGTAAGGGATTCTCCCTAAACATCCACTTTTCATTCTGGTTATGCTTTCTCTCTATTTATCCCAATGTAATTATACATTATGATTATGTACTCCTCCTAAATTATTTTTTATATTCCAAAAATATTTTTTTATCTCATTTTTTCTTCCTTTTATTGGGAAACACGTGTTTTATAAGGTTTCTTTTTCAATTCATCTCAATAAGCAAGCACTATTTAAGGGAACCATCCAATTTCTTACCTATTTTCAAGTAAACTCCATAATTTTTATTAATCTCCCAAATATTTTTCTAATATCACTCTCCTTATCATGAGAAAATATATTTGTTCATTTCTGGTTTTTCTTTAAAAATTGTTCCTTTTCCCGCTTTCGAGTGTCTTTTATATTTTTTATTTAATCACACTAAAGAGATTCTTCTCTAAAGTTTCTTAAAAACTATTTTTACAAGTTTTGACTTCATTTGGAAATAATTTATCATGATATGTGCCTATTTTAACTTATTAATTTCTATGTATTATTTAAATCCATTATTTCATAGAATCTATTATGATATTCCCTTTGACCACGTATTCCCTAAGTGTGGTTTACGTATGTATCCCTTTTATTAATGAGCATCATTCATAAAATATCCATATTTATTGTATCATGGATAAGATTATTTTCTTAGAAGTATACCATTTTTACATATGGCTTTTTCATCAAATAGAATCTACGTATGATGAATATTTTCGATTTGCAATGACGGGTGGAGCACAGTCACCCATGAGGTATTCACTAAGAAAAAAAATATGGATGCATTTTCATTCTCAATATTTTGATGGCATGTGTTATTTCATAATAATTACCTTTCTATATTTTATATTCCTTATTGACGTTTATTCACTTGTTATTGTCTCACATAACCCTTACTAGGCGTTTTATCTCACCCTTTTATTTGTTTTCCTTCCCTATGTTGTGAATATGAAATATTTGAATAAGTGATAAGAAACAATTCAGTTTCTTTTGTTTTGTTTAATTACAAATGTAATAATGGAACCATTTTTGTATCTAGTTCTACAAGACTAATAAACTAATTTTTGGGTGATGCGATCTCTTGTATCTTTTCCATTGTAATAAAATTACAATTGACTCAGGTTACTGGTATCAGGGTTGTTACAGTTGGTAGAACAACACTTTTAGTAGAAACCGTGCTAACTATATTTTAATTAATCATAAGAATTATAATAATTCATTATATTTAATTTTTGGCTCAATAATCATGATAATTATGATCTAACATACTTTTTACCATTATTTACGGATGATTCCAAATGAAAGGAAATGAATCAATACCTATAGATAATGTATGGATTGCCTTAATGAACAATTCAACATAGTTAGTGGCGGTGATGGGCTGATCACATCCATATTTGGAAATATTACATAGGTTATGAAGTATCACCATATTAAACCTATGACGGACCATTTAATATAGAAAATCCCCCATATTTTAGTGGGAATTATAATCTAGAGGTAGCTGAGAAGTGGATCAAGTCCCTTTAAAAGATATTTCTAGAATTGAGTTGCAATGAAAATGAAAAGGTAGTACTGGCTATATAATTCCTTAAGGGAGATTCTGATCACTAATGGTATCTGATCTATAATAATAAGGAGGAATAATAAATAGAATACAATGAATGGATAACTTTTAAATAAATGTTCTTTGATAAATATTTCCCTTGTTAGTAGCAAAATGAAATGAAGACAAAAATCCTTAGATTAATGTAAAGGGAAGAAGAGAGTGTTACAGAGTTTGAGGATGCCTTTAAAATACTAAACATGTATGAAACAAATTACATATTTGAATTAGAAGACAATATTGATCATTTATTCGAAGGTCTTAAACTAAGTACCCTAAGTGAACTATCTTCTAAAATAATTTCATCATATGATGAAATAGTATTAAGTTCCATCAAAATGGAGAAGGAATTTGATAGATATTGTTTTTTCAAGGGAAATAAATAGAAGAATAGGTCCTCTTATAAAAATGGAAAAGGTGAACCATAAATGAAGAATAAGTGAATGAAGTAATTTTCATTATGAGAAAATTGTGGAAAGCGTCATCTTGGTAAATGCTTGAAAGTCATGGGAGTTTGTTATTAGTGAAAATAAAAGGGTCATCAAGAAAATTAATGAAAGATTATGGAACAAATCTGTGATGTTAAATGATTCAATTCTAATCAAATGGGAAATTATTCAAATCATATTCCCAAGTTACATGGGAATTTACCCCAAATTATTCCAAGGTGATATGTCCATGCTTATTCAATCACCACTACTAAAGTAGAAGTTCCCAATGATGTGGTGGTAGGTAAATTAATCCCATATTCAAATTTAGAAATTGATTTATTTGATTCTAGATCATCACACACTTTTATATCTACCAAATCTTCTATGAAAATTATATATTTTCATTGTTCTTTAATAAGGAAGTCATTATTAAAAACCTCTAAGGGAAGTCACATTACAAAAAAAAATGTGTGAAGAAGTTCTCATTATAGAATATAAACATTCTTTATTTGATGAACTTATCATCATAACTATGGTTTATTTTGATATAATCCTCATAATGGACTGGATTTCAAAATATGATGCATGAATTTACTACAAGATGAAAAAATTTACGATTTGTGGGGAAGATATAGAATCCCTTATCTATAGAGAAGAAACTTCCTCATCTTATTCCTATATATATCAACCCCTGGTTTCTTTATTGAATTAAATAATTTGGGAGGAAGATAAAAAAACATCTAGGGATGAGGAAAATAATATTTTAATTGAGGATACACCAATTTTGCATGAATATATTAATGTATTTCCTAATAAATTACATGGTCATCCTCCGGAGTGTGAAGTTGAATTTTTCCATTGATCTAATCCCCGATGCAAGACCAATATCAAATACTCCTTATATAATGGAATCTTTGGAATTGGGGGAGCTAAAGAAACCACTAGATTATTTGATTAATAAGGGATTTATTCTGCCTAGTGTTTCTCTATGGGGAGCCCTTATTCTCATTGTTAAGAAGAAAGATGGATCCTTGAGGTTGTGAATTGTCTATAGAAAAATCCATGCTATTAAAATAAAGAATATGAATCATCTACCTCTCATTGATGATTTATTTGATCAACTTCATAGAGAAAAATATTTCTCAAAGATTGAATTTAATTTTGGGTATCATTAGTTGTGAGTAAAGAAGTAATATCTTCCAAAGACAACTTTTCTAAAAGGCATGTACATTATGTGTTTATATTAATTCCATTTGGATTGACTATTTTACCCTCCGTTTTCATAGATCTAATGAATATAGTATTCATGTAATATATGGATGATTTTTTTGTAGTTTTCATTGATGATATTTTGGTGTTTTCTAAAAGATATGAATACCACGGGAATCACCTGTGGATTATTCTTGATACTTTCAGAAAGAAAGAGTTATATTTTAAATTTATCAAGTGTGAATTCTATCTTCAGGAAATTTTATTTCTAAGCCATATTGTCTCTAGTGATAGAATCTAAGTTGATCCGATAAAGACAAAGGCAATCCAATAATTGCCTATTCTAATGAGAATAACTTAGGTACATAGTTTTATTAGTTGAGAAGGTTACTATCAGCATTTGGTTTAGAATATTTCTCGATTGGCTAACCCATTAACAAAGATCCCACATAATGTGGTTAATTTTGTATGGGAAAAATAATTTGAATAATAATTTTATGAATTGATTATATGATTAGTAAATGATCAGGTTTTTACTCTACCATCAAGAAATGATGGGTTTGTGATATACAGTGATTCATTGAAGAAATTTATTGGTTGTTTCATTTTGAAAAATGATAAAGATATTTCATATCCATCAAGGTAGTCCATTACTTGTTAATAAAATTATTTAGTTCATGATCTTGAGTTAGTAGTCATAATCTTCTCTCTAAGGATATGGAGGCACTATCTATATGGTAAAATATGTGAGATATATATAAATCATAAGAGTTTTAAATACATATTTACATAGAAACAACTCAAAATAAAGAATATGTGACGACTCAAATCACTCAAATATTACGATTTATCAATAAAATACCATCCAAGAAAAGAAAATAAGGTAACAGATTCACTAGGCATGAAATATTATGGAATTATTACACAAATGAGGATTGAGAAAGATCCTATATTCATGGATTTAGTAAATATGGGTATGAAGATTATTGAGGAAAGGAAAACATCACTTTTTTTAAAATGATTGTTAAATAATCTTTACTAGAGAATATAATAATCTCTCAATATAATTATAATAATTTTCAAAAGAAAACTAAATCTGTTAAGGATGGAAGATTAAAAGAATTCATGTCTGTGGATGTAATTATGATATTTGGGAATATATTATGTGTTCCATCAATACCTAAAAAAGGTAACTATTAGGTGATTCTCAGAGCTCAAACTTCTCTTTACACCCTGGTAGTGCCAAGATGTATAGAGATCTGAAGGAACATTTTTGGTGGGAAAACATGAAGTGGGAAATTGATGAGTATGTGTCAAGGTGTCTAGTTTTTCAAAAAGTGAAGGCTGAGATACAACATCCTATGGGATTCATGCAACCTATACCCGTTTCAATGTGGAAGTGGGATAAATTACATTGGAATTTTTTACAAGACAACCAAGGAAACCTCGAAGGAATGATACAATATGGGTTATTCTTGACCATCTTTCAAAAGAAATAAATTTTCTTTCTATGAGAGAAGATTTAACTCTTGATAACCTAGTAAAAATATTTATTAATGAAGTTTTAAGGCTTATTAGAGAATCTCTATCGACTTTGTCTGATCAAGATCCTTGATTTACAACAAAATTATGGAAGAATCTTCAGTTGGATTTTTATACTGAGCTTTATTTGAGTGTTGTTTATCACCCTAAAAATGATGGGTTGTTTGACAGGACTATTTAAACATTTCACCATAAAAATAATTATATGGAAAGATATGTTGAACTCAAACTTTTTTGGATGAAGTTGGTGAGAGGAAAGTTATAGGCCCCAAACTTATTGGAGAGGAAATGAAAAAGGTAAAGACAATTTAATCTCACATTAAAGCAGTTGATAGTTGAAAAAAGAGTGATGTTGAAAACTAGAGAAATTATTTGGAATTTTATGTGGTAGATATTGTCTTTCTAAAATTACCTCCATAGAAGGGTGTCATAAAATTTGGTAAGAAATGGAAACTAAGCCCCAGGTACATCATACCATTTGAAATTCTTTAATTAATTGGTGTTGTAGCCTACTGATTAGAAATTCCACTAAGTCTCTTAGAAGTTCATGATGTGTTCCACATATAATTGTTAATGAAGTACATACCAGACCCAACACATGTTCTCTCTTATGATGAAATATAATTGTAATTTTATTTGTCTTACTGTGAAGAGCCTAACGAGATTCTTGATAGAAGAGAGAAAGAATTGAGAAATTGTATGACTCAAATTGTAAAGGTTCATTGGAGAAACCATAAAATGAAATAATCAATTTGGGAACTAGAGGATGTAATTAAGAAGAACCACCCACATCTATTTAGAGGGAAATATTCATGAAATGTTTGAGGAAGAAATTTCCAATGGATGTCAGAATATAACACCCCAAGTTTTTACGGTATATATCCTCTAAAATAAATTCAATTCATTAAATAGTTTAAATTGCACAAAAATAAATTTATATAGTATAAATCATATAAAATCACAAAGAGAACACAAAACAATATTTTAAAATGAATAATTAATGAAATAAGAGACTTTTCTATAAATTAAAGAACTTATACCCATGAAATAGTAACTTGACCTTTGAAATAGTAATATAAACCTTACGAATAATAATTCGGCCAATATAATAATAAACTCACCTATAAACGTATAAATAATATTTTAGAATCTTATAAATGAAAATATTATATAATTATATCATAGTATAAGAAAATATATATTTTGAAAATGGTAAATTAGGTATTGGAATCTTATAAAACATACAAATTTATTTACATTTTTATAATTAATATACTGATTTAAAATAAATTTATTTGCATAAAATAGAATCATTAATTAATATTGTTTTTCTTATGATTATAATATAATTTAATGACACCTTAATTAATTTTTCAAAGTGTTATAAAATGAGTTACAATTTTTAAATTTGTATTTTTTTAGTTATTGATGATTATAATTAAAAATTAAATTTATATTCTTTAGAAAATTATTTTCATAAAATGGACTACATTTTTTAGTTCTACACTTCAACAAATGGTTAGAGTGAATTTTTGGTATTTTTCTAAACTAGTTGAATTTTCGGTGGATAGTGAAAATAGTAATTTACGGTATAAGCTAAATACATGAATTATTGAGTGATAGATGATTTATGGAAGATTTAAGCCCATAATTTAGAACTATACTATGTTATTTTAAAATAATTAGTGATAAGTTTGAAAATATTCATAGTTTTGATCCAAAATAATGTAGAAATGAATAAAATAATAAAAAAACACCACTCTCCTCCACTATAAATACCAACCCTCACCACATCTTCTCCTCATAACTCTTAATCCTTGATTATTATCCAATTAATAAAACATTATCTTCTCAAGTATCTTACCCACGTCTATGAGCCTCTGGTATCACCAAAATACCAATCTCAATCCCCTTAAGGAGGTTCTCAAGGAGAAGAAATTGAAGAGGTAAACTCCTCTTAAAGTTTCTTTTATTTAATTTCTCTTCTTATCCTTCCCTCACCTCCTCTATACAAAAATTAATAATTACAACAATATTTATATATAAAATAATTTTATTGTGTTAATGTAAAATCCTTCATCAATCCTCTTCCCCTATCCCATGTTTTTCTAGAAATGAAAATATCGTTCGTGATGGCCCAATTTAGCATCATCGTGGACAATCTGTTTTCATTTTCCAATATCACATTCAAGGATCATCATAAACCCATTATTATGGTTAAATAAGATTTTTATACATATTATAAGTCTTATAATGTTCTATAACTACTATATATATAATATTAATTAATAAAATAGAACTAGCATATGATAATCGAAAATTCACCAAATTAAACTCACGTTCATCATTAATGTTTTTTCTCATGAATCATCATCATATATTGAAAAAATGAAATATAAGTTCATTTAATCTTTTTTAGGTAAATTAATAAAATATAATTTCTATTATGGATAACTAATCTCATTTTACATGAACTTCCATACATGTATACAAGTGAACCAATAATGAAAACCAAGGAAATGACCACTCTTGAACTACAAAGTTGAATCTTATAACTCATAAAAAGAAAATAAATGAACTCAATAAAATTATACTGAATAAAATAAAAGTTTAATTGGTTTTTAATTCAATTATTAATTAATATAATTTCATTATACACGAAATTAAGAGAAAGTACATAACACTTTCGGATAAGGTAAGGGATTCTCCCCAAACCTCCATTTTTCATTCAGGTTAGAGTTTCTCTCTCTTTACCCTAATGTAATTATTAATTATTCTTATGTAATAATCCTACATTCTATGTGTATGTTCCAAAAATATTTTCCGAGCTAAATTTTTCTTCCTTTTATGGTAAAATACATATTTTTTAAGGTTCCTTTTTAAATTCCCCTCGATAAAAAAAAGTCGATTTTAGGGAACCTTCAAATTCCATACCTATTTTCAAGTACACAACATAATTTGTTTTAAGCCATAAAATATTTTTGTAAAATAACTATCCTTATAATTAAAAATTATATTTGTTCGTTTCTGATTTTATGATATAATTTATGCCTTTTCTCACTTTAGAGACTCTTTTATATTTTTCCTTTCAACGCAGTAAAGATACTCTTACTCTTTTCTAAAGTTTCTAAAAAAAAATTTTACATGGTTTTAATTCATTTGGAAAAAATTTATCATTATATATGTCTATTTTCCATTATTAATGTATATGTATTATTTAAATCTATTATTTAATGGAAACCATTATGATATTTCCTTTGAACACTTATTCCTTGCGTGTGTTATATGTATATTTCCCTTTTCCTAATGATCATCATTCATTAAATATCCATATTTCGTGTATCAAGGATATTGTAACAACCCAAAATTTTATAAATGGAAATTACCTTCTTATAATAATATCATGGAGTATAAATAACATAAATAACACAAAATTAACTATATAAATAATGAATGAATGAAATAAGAGGTATTTCTAGAAATTAATGAACTTATACCAATGGAATAATAACTTGACCTCCGGAATAGTAATGTGACCCTTAGGAATAGTAAATTGGGGAATAGAATAGTAACTTCACCTATGAATGTATAAATAAAATGTATCCATTCTATAAATTAAAAATATGACATAATTATATAATAGTTTGAGTAAATAAATGCTTTGAAAATGATAAATTAAGTGTTAGTATCTTTATAAAACATAATTTTTTATTTATAATTTTATTATTAATATAATAATTTAAATAAAAATTAATTTTCATAAATTAATATCTATGTTTTCTTATTATTTCAATATAATTTTGTGAGACATTAATTAATTTTTCAAAGTGTTATAAAATCAACTATAATTTTAAAATTCGTATTTTTTCATATAAATGATAATTTTATTAAAAATTTAAATTAATGATATTTAAAAAATTAGTTTTTAAAAAATTTAGTCTATTTTTTAATTCTACACATTGAAAAAAATTGGGTGATTTTTTTTTATTTTTCTAAAATAGTTGAATTCTTAATGAATAGTAAAATACAATAATTTACAGTATATATACATTATAAGTTAAATAAATTATTACATGATTCATAAATGATGTAAGAACCATAATATATAAATTTAATTCTCAATTAACTTTACTTATTCATGTAATCATCACTATTTCTTTCCTTGATCCAAAATAATAAACTAATGATTAAAATAATGAGAAAACACCCCTCTCCTCCACTACCACCCCCACCACCTCTTCTCCTAACACCATCCAATATTTGATACCTATAAAAATGATTCTCAAATAAATTCCCAAGACCATAAACAATGTATAGTACCCTTTTTTCTCAAAAAAAATATTAAAATCAATCCCTTATGGTGGTTCTCAAGCATAAGGATTCAAGAGGTAAACACCTCTTATTTTCTTTTAATTACTTTTGACATCCCTTTCTTTTCTTATTATCTCATCACTTCCCCTTGTCCAAATGGTATGATAACTCTAGTAACTTAAATATACTATAATTTTATTATTATAATGGAATAATACAACACCATATCTTTCCCATATACATTTTATTCAAAAAATGAAAACATCATCCGTGATGTGTTAATTTATCTCCTTCAAGGACGACGAGTTTTCAATTTCCATTACTACCTTCAAATATGGTCATGAAACCATTTTATAGTTAAATAATAATATAATATATTTATTATATCCTATTTAATTTTCTGGAACCATTATATATACATGATATTAATTAATAAAAAAAACTAATTCATGATGACAAAAAATGCCAATGTAATCTAAACAGTTTTCAGTAATATCTTATCTAGTGATTCAACCTCAAACTAGGTAACTAAATGAATTATATTAAAATTTAATCTTAATTATTTTAATTAATAACTTATAACTTAAATTTTGGATATCTATTCCCATTTTACTTGTTCTTTCAATATTGTATACAAGTAAACCGATCATGAAAATCATGGAAATGAACTCTCCCGAACAATAGAAATATATCTTCTAATTCATCAAAAAAACCATAAATGAAATTAATAAAATTATAAAAAATAAAATAAAATTATAAAATGTTCTTAATTAATAAATTAATTTCTTTAATTTTATTTTCAATGAATTTAATATCTAGTGCTGAACACTTTCAGACAGAAGGTAAGGGATCCATTCTGAACCTCCATTTTTCTTTCGGGTTACACTTTATCTATCTCTACCCTAATGTAAATCTTATTTCTTTTTATATAATTCATAAATATTCTTTGTATGTGTTCAAAAATCATGTCTCCAAATTATTAAATCCTTATTTTATTGAAAAATACATGTTTTAAAAATATTTCACTTCTCAATTTTTTCCGACAAGAAAGCTCGATTATAGGGAACTTCTTGAATTCTTACCTATTTTCAAGTTCACTCCATAATATGTTTTAATCCACCATTATTCTTAAAAAATCAATGATTTTGTTATGATAAAATTTATTGGTTCATTATTGTTTTTATATAATATATTATGCCTTTTTATTTTTAAATGCACTTTAATATTTTCCTTAAACCGCACTAAATTGTTTTATTTATAAAGTTTCTAAAACACTTTTATTATTTTTTTTAAATTATGTTTTAAATCACATATCATTATATTTGAATATTTTTACTTATTAATGTCCATCTATTATAAAAATCCATTCTTTCATGGACTCCATTATGATATTCCCTTTTGATATACCTTTTTGCATGACTATGATACCCAATTCATTTCATGGGTAACCCTTATGTTTATGTTTGATTCCTTATGAATGATTATTTATCTAGACTACATATTCATGAAAATATTATAATAGGTGAAACTATATATTTCTACAATTCATTGGGTAATTTTTAGTCTCATGAGATGTCTTGTGCAATTGTCTTGGTGGCTAGACTTGACTCATGATACATGTGTAACAGTCTTAGGGGTTAACATTAACTCATGATCCTCAAGGTGAAATGTTCCTTGACTCATTCTTTTGTCATGTTTTTTTCTAACACATTACTATACATCCATGATTATGTGAAACCATGTTCAATATGTTTTGTTACCATATTTTTATTCCTTTTTATGTCAACTTGGTATGCCTTCTAACCCATGTGTAATGCTTTATTCTTATTTTTATTCCCTTAATAGGAATTTTTGCTCATCCCTTTATTAATGTATTCCCCAGGATATCCTATTCAGATTAAAGGGATTATATTTTTTTAGAATATCATTGTAAATATTAAATAAAAGATGATTTATTTTGGTTTTATGTTTTCTAATTATGTATCTAATCTTCCAAAGACACTAGACAATATGATCCTTAGTTATTATTTGAAGTCTAATTACACTTAAAATCATGTAATAATATTTCTAAAAGGATAGGTCTATTAAAGTTGGTATTAGATAATGGTCTAGTTATTTTTGTAGATTAGTACTAAATCACTTTATTAAGAATCCTAGGGATAACTCTATCACCATAGATAACCTAGATTGTAACATAGGGAATCACAAGATAGGATATAATTTACATTTACATGTTTATCATTTTATGTTCATGGTTTTTTACATGATTATTTGTTAAGTATTCAAGCCACCTAATTGTATTTTCTTTTTCTTAGTAAAAAGATGGATGGAGTAAGATCATAAACAACTCTTCTCTCTCTTCCTGAAGAACAACTTAGAAATATTTTCCTAAAGACATGATCAGAAGACTTTGAAACTTTTTCCAATATCCAAGTTACATAAAAACAAATTTATGAGGCATCCAATACCTATGTTATCGCCTGATTCATTCAAGGATCAAGTATCATCTATTGGGGAATATTACACTCTCAAATTTATTGCAATTATAAGTGTGGGAAGTATGATCAGGGTCATTTTAAATTCTTTTCTTTGTTTTAAACATATGAAGCACTAAATTATTTTCTAGATTCTGTAGATGAGGGGGACCTCTAAGGTTTCTATATGTACCAAATTATAGATTTTTTTATCTTTGGGGAAATATAAAAAATGATTTACCAAAACCCAATTTTGAAATATTTGAAGATAAATCACTAAGAATATTTTATAAAAAATAAGTTCAAGAAGATGTTTCAAAATTATAAGAAATGATTTTTAATAAATTATTTATGCTTCCATTGATATAATCCAAGACGCCTTAGGTGCTTTTGGATAAACGAAGAAAATGATGTTAAAAATATCCTAAGGTACCATTGTGATGCATGAACCCTTTCTCCTTATAATAAATTCTAATAGGAAAGAATAAATAACTCGGTGTAATATTGAAGGAGAATTACCCCACCTGTTTTCACCTTAGTATGTAAAATGAAATTTATAGGGTGAAATTTCATAAGGGTAGAAAAATGTAATGACCCAAAATTATATCAATGTAAATTACCTACTTATAATAATTTCATATTTTATAAATTTCATAAAGAACACAAAATAATCTTTATAAGTGAAGAAATAATGAAGTAAGAGGAATTTCTAGAAATTAATACACTTATACCAATGGAATAGTAAATTGGCCTTTAGAATAGTAACGTGAACCTTATAAAATTTAAATCAGCCCAAATAATAGTGACCTCACCTATAAAGGTATAAATAAATTTTTCCATCATATAAATTGAAATATTATATATTTATATCATAGTTTGAGTAAATAAATAATTTGAAAATGATAAATTAAGTGTTTGTAGTTTTATAAAATATAATGGTTTATTTTTATTATTATAATTAATATAATTATTTAAAAGAAAATTTATATTCATAAAATTTATTCATAAATTATTATTTTGTTGTCTTATTATAATAAGATTATTTTATAATACCTTAATTAAATTTTCAAGGTATTGTAAAATCATTTATAATTTTAAAATTGGTATTTTTCAAATAAATGATGAATTTAATTACAATTAAAATTTATAATATTTAGAAAATTATTTTCATAAAACAGAGACCATTTTTTAATTCTATATATTGAGAAATGGTTATGGTTATTTTTTGGGATTTTTCAAAAATAGTTGAATTTTTAGTGAAAAGTATAAATACGAAAATTTACGGTATCTATACATTATAAGTTAAATATACTATTAATTGAGACATATCTGATACAAGAAAAATAATCTTGAAATTTAGTTATATATTTAATTTATTAATTCGTATAATAATCCCTATTTCTTGTCTTGATACCTAATAATAAACTACTGATTAAAATAATGAAAAAACACCCCTATCCTCCATTATATATACCACCCTCACCACCTCCTCTCCTTACACCTTCAAAGATTTGATTCTTATCCAAATTCTACTCAAATTTCGTAAAAATAACCTCCCCATATCTAGGTTATTTTTTTTTCTTATTCTATCCTAACATAACCTCAACCAAATGGTATTAAAACTCCATTAACTTACATATACTAGAATTGTATTATTCTAGTGGAATAATCTCTCATCATATCTTTCCCCTCCCATTTTTTTCTAAAAATGAAAACATCATCTGTGATGTGTTAATTTATCTAATTCAAGGATGAAGAGGATTCAATTTTCATTACTTCTATCAAGGATGGTCATAAAACCATTTTTATGGTTAAAAAATATTATAATATTTGTATTAAATCTTATTTAATGTTAAAGAACCATTATACATACAATATATTTATTAATAAAACAAAACTAGTATGTGATGATTAAAAAACACCAAAATAATCTAAATGATTATCACGAACATGTTATCTAATGATTCACCGTCATCCAAAATGACCAAATGGATTACATAAAAAATTAATATTCTATATGTTAACTAATAACATATAACTTCAATTCTTGATATCTATTTCCCTTTTACATGATATTTTATACATGTATATATGTAAGCCGGTCACGAAAATCAAGGAAACAAATGCTCCCAAAAAATAGAATTATATCTTATAAGTCATAAAAAAGGCCATAAAATAACTTAGTAAGATTATAAAATTAAAATAAATTTATGAAAGTTTATTAATTAATAAAATTGTGGATTTAATTTGAGTATCCAGAACATTAAGATCAAGTGTACAACACTTTCAGACATATGGTAATGGATCCTTTCTGAATGTTTATTTTTTCCTTTAGGTTACAATTTCTCTCTATTAACCCTAATGTAACTCTTATTTATTTTCATATAATTATTATAAATTATTCTTATTTGTTACAAAATCTTGTATCCACATAATTACATCCTTTTTATGGGTAAATAAATGTTTTAAAAATATTTTCCTTCTCAATTATTCCTAAAAAGCATGCTCGATTAAAGGGAACTTCTCAAATTCTTATCCATTTTCAAATTCACTCCATAATATATTTTAAGCCACCATTATTTTTGTAAAATCCATAATCTTATTATTAATTATTTTTGTATATTTATGGATTTATATAAAATATAATTCCTTTTCATTTTTAAATCCTCTTTAATATTTTCCATAAAATAAATTAAAATGTTTTATTTATAATGTTTATTAAACACCATTTTTAAAAGTTTTCACTTGAATTTGACATCAATTATCATGATTTATTCATATTTTACCTTATTAATATCCATTTACTATTTAAATCCATTTTTATTGGACAATATTATGATATTACATTTTGATATTCCTTTTGACATGATTATGATACCCAATTATTTCCATGGGTGACCCTTATATTTATGTTTGATTCTTTATGTATGATTATTTATGTGGAACAAATATTAATGAACATGTTATAATGGGTACATCTAGATAGTGCTCAAATTCATTGGTTATTGTTTCATCTCAAGATACATCATGTGAAATGGTCTTGGTGGTTAGGCTTGACTCTTGATCCATGTGAAACGGTCTTGGCGGTAAACCTTGAGTCATGCCCCTATCTGTGCAATGAGCCTTGACTCATTCTTATGTCATGTTTTATGTTTCTAAAAAACTACTATAATTACATCATTACATGATCACATGTTCTATATGTTATGTTTCCATATGTTTAAACCATTTTATGCCATCTTGTTATGCCTTCTAAGACATGTGCTTTATTTTTATGTTTTTCGCTTAATGGGATATTTATTTCATCCCTTTGGTCATGTGTTACCTAGGTTATCCTATTTAGATGTAAGGGGTCAAAGGGTGTTAGGTAATCATTATGAATATTAAATAAAATTAGTTTTTATTTTGGTTTCATTCTTTTTAATTATGTATCTAATCTTCCGAAGACACTCGACTATACGATCCTTGGTTTGTATTTGAAGGTTAATTATACTTAAAATCATGTAATATTATGTGTAAAAGGATAGGGATGATAAAGTTGGTATTATGTCATTGTCTATATATTTTATTGAGTTTAGGACTATATATATTTATTAATAACCTGGGTGATAATTCTATTACCATGGATAAACTAGACTGTAACTCGGGGAATCAAAATATAAGATACAATTTCCATTTTTATGTTTATCCATTTATGATAAATGTTTTATTTTTAGATTATTATTATCTATGTATTCAAGCCCCCTAATTTTATTTTTTCTTAGTTAAAAGTTGGAAGAAGGAAGATCACAAACAACTCTTCTTTCTCTTCCTGAAGAACTACTTGGAAATGTCCTCTTGAAGTCCTGCTCAGATGACTTTGAAACATTTTTTAACATCTACGTTACATGAAAATAAATTTATGAGGAATCCAATACCTCTATCATCGCTCAATTATTTAAGGTATCAAGCATATTATATTTTATAATATTTAACTCTCAACTTTCTTACCATGCTAAGTGAGGGAAGTACCATCAAGGTCTTTTAAAATTCTTCTCTTTATTTCAAATTGATAAAGAACTAAATGATTTTATAGATACTACTGAAGAGGGATACCTCTGAGAAGC
Source organism: Viscum album (assembly GCA_963277665.1). Lineage (NCBI taxonomy): Eukaryota > Viridiplantae > Streptophyta > Magnoliopsida > Santalales > Viscaceae > Viscum > Viscum album. The sequence goes on along the minus strand of OY728120.1, from coordinate 283,486,675 downwards.
CTATATATATCTAATTATAGATTTATTTCTTTAGTGAAATACTAAAACTGATTTACCAAAATCCTATTTTAAAATATTTGAATATGAATCCGGAATACTGTTTTATAAAAAGAATGTTTAAGAAGATGTTTCAAAATTATATATAATAAAGACTTTTTAATGAATTATCAATGCTTCCATAAATATAATCCAAGATTCCTGAGGTGTTTTTGGGTAATGGAAGTAAAATATTTTCAAAGTATCTTGAGGTGCCATTATGATGCATGAACCCTTTCTTCTTTAAGGAAATTCCAATGGGAAAGACTTAACACATCATTGAGGTAATAAAGGATAAGTACCCTAATATGTTTTCACTATAGTATATAAAATGAAATTTTTAGGGAGAAATTTCATAAGTGGGGAATAATGTAATGACCAAAAATTTTATTGAAGAAAATTCCCATCTTATAATAATTTCATATAGTATAAATCACATAGAGAACAAAAAACATACTTTATAATTGAATAATGAATGAAATAAGTGGTATTTTGAGAAATTAATGAATTTATACCAGTGGAATAATAACATGAACATTGGAATAGTAATATGACCCTTATGAATATTAAATCATTGAATATAATAGTAACCATTCCTATGAAAGTATCAATATAATTTTCCTATCCTATAAATGAAAATATGATAAAATTATATCATATTTTGAGTAAATAAATGATTCAAAAATGATAAATTAAGTATTGGTATTTTTATAAAAGGTAAAAGTTTATTTTCAATTTTATAATTAATATAATAATTTAAACTAAAATTTATTTTGATAAAATGTATTCATAAAATAGTATTTTCTTATACTGTTATTACATGGTAATTGTATGAGACCCTAATTAATTTTTCAAAGTGTTGTAAAATAAATTATAATTTTAAAATAAAAATGTTAATATTTAGAAAACTATTTTCATAAAATGGGGTCTATTTTTTAATCCAACACATAAAAAAATGGTTAAGGGGAATTTTTGGTATTTTTATAAAATATTTGAATTTTTTTAAATAGTAAAATACGGTAATTTATGATATATATACATTATAAGTTAAATACACCATTCCCTGACTCATCACTGATGTAACAACCATAATCTCTAAATTTAGTTCTCTCTTTACTGTATTTATTCATGGAATCATCATTATTTCGTATATTGATCCAAAATAATGAATTTATGATTAAAATAATGAGAAAAAATCCATATCCTCTAGTATAAATACCACCCCTCACCACCTCTTCTCCTCACACCTTAAAATATTTTTTATTTGTCCAGATTATGATCAGATGTATTCTAAATCCCCTCCCCCGTGTATTTTATTTTTTGGCTCACCAAAATACCAAAACCAATTCCCCTAATGAAGTTCTCAAGAAGAAGGATTCAAGAGGTAAAATCCTCTTTCTTTTCTTTTAATTTCCTTTCAGGTTCTTTTCTTTTATTTTTCTATCCTCACCTCCCATAATAAAAATGTTATGAAAAGTCTATTACCTCATATATAATAGAATGTTATTATGCTAATGGAATAATCCATCACCATATCTTTCCCCCCCCTTTTTAAAAAATGAAAACATTATCTGTAATGTGTTAATTTGTCGCATTCAAGGATGACAAGTTTTCAATTTCCCTTAATGACTTCAAGGTTAGGAATAAAAGTATTTTTATAGTTAAAAAAATTATAATATATGTATTGGATCATTTGTGATTTTATAAAACTATTATATATACATTATATTAATTAATAAAACAAAACTTGTTCGTGATGATCGAAAAATGCCAAAATAATCTAAAAGTTTATCAATAATGTCTAATCTAATGATTCATCCTCACCCAAAATAATAAAAATGAATTATATAACCATGAAATATTCTTTATTGTTATTAATAACATAAAACATGAATTATTGGTATGTATTCCCATTCTACATGATCTTTCATATATGTATACAAGTAAACAGATCATGAAAATCAAGGAATCAAATGCTCCCTGATGATATAATAATATCTTAGAAGTCATAAAAAAAGCCATAAATGAACATAATAAAATTATAAAAAATAAAATACATGTATAAAAGGTTCTGAATTTACCAATTAATGGATTTCATTTTTTTTCAAGACATTAATATCTAGTATAGAACACTTTCGGACATAAGGAAAATGATCCTTTTTGAACCTCCATTTTTTCCTTCGGGTTATGATTTCTTTATATTTACCCTAATGTAAATCTTATTTATTCTTATATAATTATTATAAATTAAAGATATGTTTTCCAAACTCTTGTATAAAAATCAATACATCCTTAATTTATGTGTAAATACATGTTTTAAAAATAGTACCCTTCTCAATTCTTCTCGATAATCTAGTCTGATAAAAGGGAACTTACCAAATTCTTTCCTATTTTCAAGTGTACTCCTTAATCTATTTTAAGATACCATTATTTTTAAAAAAACCACTCATTTTATTATGAAAAAATTTCTTGGTTATTTTATGGTTTTATATAAAATATTGTTCCTTTTAATTTTTAAATTCTCATTAGTATTTTCATTAAATAGAACTAAAATGTTTTATTTTTAAAGTTTCTTAAAAACCCTTTTTACATGTTTTCACTTAAGTTTGACATCAAATTTCATGATTTATGCCTATTTTCCATTATTAATGTCCATGTATGATTTAAATCCATTCTTTCTTGGACACCATTATGATATTTCATTTTGATATGACTTTTGACATGATTATGAAACCTAATTCTTTCCTTGGGTTACCCTTATGTTTATGTTTTATTCAATGTGAATGATTATTTATGTGGCACACACATTAATAAAAATGTTATAATATGTGAACACAAATATCACTCCCATTATTTGGGTAATTTTTAGTTTTACGAGTCATCATGTGCAATGGTCTTGGTGGTTAGCCTTGACTCGTGATCCATGTGCAATGGTCTTTGTGGTTAACCTTGGCTCATTCTACTCAACAAGAAATGAGCCTTGACTCATTCGTATGTCATGTTTTACATTTCTCCCTCATTTCTATGATTCCATTATTACATGATCCTGTTTTTTATATGTTATGGTCCCATATGTTTATGAATTTTTGGGTCATCTTGTTTGCCTTTTAACCCATGTGTTACGCTTTATTCTTATGTTTATTCCCTTAATGGGATTTTTAACTCATAACTTTGTTCATATATTCCCAGTGTTATCTGATTCATATGTATGGGATCAAATAGAGTTAACATCTCATTATTAATATTAAATAAAATGAGATTTTATTTTTGTTTCATGTTTTCTAATTATGTATCTAATCTTCCAAATACACTAGACTAAACGATCCTTGGTTTGTATTTTAAAGATAATTATGCTTAAAATCATGTAATAATATGTGAAAAAGGTTAGTTCAATTATATATATTATTATAGTCTTATCCATATTCCATTTTTACATACTGCATTGTTATTTAATTGAATATATGTATGAATAATTCATTATACATGTAGTGATGGGTGGGGTCCATTTATAGTTATCCCTTGGAAGCATTGACAAGTCTCATGAGATACAACAGTTCTTGAAAAACCTTCATGTTTGTTTCTAAACATAATCGAATGGGTTTTAAAAACATACTTAAATTATCTTGACAATATAATGGTTTATGTTCTAGATACAAGATTTCCAATAAATGAGCATTTTCTTCATTCATAATTCAGTTATTACGTTCCATGAGGTTTTCACTGTGAAAAAAATATATGGATTCATTTTAATTTTTAATATATTGATGGAATGTGTTTTTTTAGATTATTTAACTTTCTATGATGTCTATTCTTTATTGACTTTGATTCATTTATTATTACCTCATAGGACCCTTACTGAGCATTTGATCTCATGATTTTATTGGTCTTCCATCCCCTAGTTGTGAAGATTAAATATTTGAATAAGTGGAAGGAATAAATTTGTTTTATTTTGTTATGTTAAATTAGTAATGTAATAAGGTAACCATGTATGTATCTAGTTCATGAATAATACTAAATTGATCGATCATTGGTGATTTAAACTTTTGTATATATGGCCTTGTAATAAAATTACCACCAACTCTGGGATATTGGGGTTAGGGTTTCTATACTCTATATTGGGATAATCCTTCTATCATGTGATTTTGGTATGTGGCGTCAACACTATTTTCGTTTTAGTGAGTGATTGTATGTGAGGTGTCTTCCAATTATATATAAAATTCTAAAATAATTTAAATTGGAATTGAAATGTATAATTTAAATAAATGATTTTAATATATAATTTAATGAGTTAATTTTATTTTTATCTTATACCAATGCTACATGATTTTGTTCACTTATTATTATAGAGCTTTTTATATTTCCTACCTATAGTTGTATTATCATATTATGTTTTTAATTCATTGAATAAGTGTGGTTATTATTATTCATATTTGGATTCAATGTTATTTGTAGGGATAATACGTTTTTATTTCATTTATATTTGTTCTTTAAAAGTAAAAAATATTATTATATATTTATATATTAGTTTATGAGTTGGATATTGTTTTGTATTGTTATTTCCTTTAGGTAATATGGGTACCTTGTCAATTTTTACACTTATTAAGGATCTTTAGATGATATTCTTACCTCTTATCGAGGATTACTATTATTTTATAAAATTTGATCTTGGAATTAATATGGTTATGGATCCTCCTAGTGGTGAAAATGTTCTTATTTGGCATTCTCGAGTATAGTTACATATTGTGGTACGAAAGTATTTTTAATTCTAACAGAACATATTTTTTTGACTTTTAGTCTACTGTTTTGATTAATATATTTTTATTATATATACATATAAATAATTATTACTATTATAAGTACCACATGCACACCAAAATGCATCAACTTAACTATATACTAATGTGGTAGTTGACATCACTTGGTGGTGCCTACTAGGACACTGTATTCAAACCCAACATGTTTACTTTTGTGAACGTATTGATTCAACTATATAATTGAATGAATAACTATATAAGTGGATATAACTACTTGATAACCAGCATACTTTCATGTAACATAGTAGGGCCACATTAGGTTATGAATGAGGATGTAGAAAATTGGTATGATATATTATTGGGAATATATCCTAAGTCAATTTTATTCTTATATCAATTACTCAATCTATATTACTAATTTTTCATCGATTTCAGTGTGTATAGCTCACATTATATAATATATTTTAATTTATATGAGTACAGACTACGGTTCCTTTGGTTATTACACATCCAATGACTTTGTAAACACATTTTAATCCTTTTGTGCATCTTATATGTATATTAATCCGCTTATTGAATGAATTTATCATTTGGTTACATAGGAAGGTATTTATCTAAAAATTTATTTTTCATTTCAAGCCTAAGAATGATTCTTAATATTTGGTACTATTATAGGAAATTTAATTCATTTCTCTTATCTTACTCAATGATTAATATTGATGTAATATTTAGTGATTAAGGTGGAATTTCTCTAGAAAATGGTCTTTTATTAGATAAGTATAATTTTTTAATGTTATTTAATAAGGAATTTTATTAAAAAAATATCCCACTAAAATGATGATACTATTTAAAATCCATCAAATCCATTAATGGGACAAGAACTGTATTTCACTATGTAATTTGTCTGCTTTGGAATTCCACTCACCACTCAGTTATTTAGGTCGTACATCATTCTAATCATTTCATATATGGATAATAGATGGTTAAGAAAACAACCCTTTTCCAAATCCACCATATGGATAAAAACTTAATTATTCCTATGGTATTCTTTCCAAAGTTTTTTGGAAAACCATAACCCAAATAAAATGAAAAAACAAGGCACCTAGATCTTAATGTAACCAAATTACATTTTTTCATTACACAAGATAATCCAGGGAAACTGAACTTTGTTATAAAACTACACAGTTGGATGATCGAGGTCATGAAAAAGGTTTTTCTTTGGATAGAATTTAAAATTTAGTATTTTAAACTAATTTAATCTCACCATGTTATCTCATCTATTACCTTTATATATATAAAGGATTCTAATTATTTTGAATAGAACCCCTATTCCTTCCACCAAATAAAACCAGACTATATTTTTTACACATCTAAGTGAATCCCATGCCTAGGGAATATGAAAACCATTCATATAAAATCCTAAAATTATATTAAATAAATATTCCCTATATGTGTAATAAATGATCAATAGGTATCTAACCCCAACTTAGATATGGAAAAAATTTCTAATCCATTGAGTAGTCTGACCCAGAGTCTCTCTACCCATAGTTCATTTCTATAGAGAGGATTAAATTACTTTACAATAATAATACTTAATTTGTATAAAGTAAAATAAACTTATTATTCAATATCCTAAAATATAAAAAACAAATTAATGGAATATGAAAACTAAATCAATTACCATTCCAAGAACGTAATTCCCTAAATGCATGTATAATAATTTAAACATACAGTTTAACTCAATTAAATTAAAGAATAAATCTTGATTCATATTATAACATTTATATTCTTGAATAGTAAAGTAGGTAATAATAAAAAATAAATGAATGATTCATAAATTTATACATTTCATAAGAAATTTATGATTAATTCATAAATAATGAAATTATAAACACTTTCTAATTTAGTATGGATAAACCCGAGAATTCACTTTTATCCAATATGAAGTTTTCATATTATCATTTACAAATCATTAATATAAACTTATTCATATTAAAATGATGATATATTTAATGAAATAATATATTATAGAATAATAAACCATTTTATTTTATACAAACATTTTATATAATTTAAATATATATTATTTTATGTTTTTATACCATTGATCATATCATCCAAGACACCATTGGTTAGGGTTTAAATAAATTAAAAGTAAGTCCTTAATAAAAAAATTATATTTTCATTCATAAAATATTAAAAAATAAATATGAAAACTTTTATATTTTACATTTATAAAAACTTTCTAAATGATTAACCATAAAAATAAACTTTAAACCCATAAAATATATTTCTGACAATTTTTAGAAAACCCACATTTTTAAAAAACTATTCATAATTCCATGAACCATAGTGTAGTTTTATAAACTATAACATGGTGATATAATGGAATAAAATTCCATAAAAACCCATGAACATTTCTAAAAATTGATTTGGAATATCCAAAATTTTATCATCTATCTTTGTATTGAAGGTCGCTATGGAATAGTACATAGCTGGCTATGATGTATTGAATCATCCTAAGATTATATGTTTTCCCTGATTTTCAACATTACCCTATAAAAATTGTTTCATATAAATTATTTACATAAATATTGAAATCTATAATAAAACAATATCATTGACATTTCTAATATCATGGTATCGGTAATTCTATTTTTCTAGTTTTCTTTGTTCATTTGAAAATTAAACAAAATATTGATAAATTTTCTCTAATTCCTCTTGTGGTTTTGGAAGGATAGCGCTGATCCTAAAAAAATAAAAACTTCTAAATAATAATTACTAAAAATATACACACATATTTTTATTTAGAATTAAAAAAATAGAAAATGGTACACATTACACCTATTGATCTGAGATTAAAACACACATTTGATGTAGATCGTTGAGGGGAAACTAACAATTTCTTCCCTCCGAAGGTATCCATGGATAGCTGAAACCACTCAATGATTGGGAAGCATCTTCTTCTAATCCATGAAATTATAGTATATTCATATTGAAGGATCTATGAAATAACATCCATAAATATTTTTCCATTGGGTTTAATAGTGTTGAAAAAGTATTATGAGGATTTAATAACTTTTACAGAGGCCTCAAGAACGCATTCATTTGTCCATAAATTTATTAATCATTTCATAACAATTAAATAAGTGTTTTGAATTTTGAAATGTTTTGATAAATCATAATATTGAATATTTAACCATTAAACATTCATGTTTTCATTTAAACTAATCATTATATTTATCTAATGAAAAAACCAATCATCACAGTTGTTAAAGATACATAGTTTGGATTTCCACATGTTATTTCCTGAAAAAATAATTCCACGAAATAACCTCCAAGATATAATGACTTACACTATGTCATTATTCATACAATTATAATAAATGGTGTTGTATAAACTACTACATTGTGGGGTTTCCTTTATTAAATAAATTCAATACAAAATCTATCATTTTTAGATAAATGACCCCCTACCCACAAAAAAAAAAGAAATAGAGTTGGACTAACAACCCAGATCATCAGATAATTTCTCAATCCTCAAACCACACAATTTGACCTTACACATCAATTACCCACTATTTTAAGGTACAATGGTTTCAGAAAAAATCCATACTGAAAATTATCTTTCAAAAATATAACCCACCCTAAAATCATTTTCACAAACTAAACTATTTCAATGAAGTAACAAAAAAATAATTTTGGAAGCACCCTCAAATTTGAAATCAATTATCAGATATATAATTAAATATTAACAATCTCTTTCATTAAAAACATTATTATATTAAAACAATGATATATGCATAATCTCTTTTAATAAAAAACTTTATTTTATCAAAAATAATGATCCATAACAAATATAAATAATTTATCTTAAATCATGTATAATCAAAAATATAACAATTTTCCAAATACATTATGAATTCATGTTAATATTATCCATAAGGTAAGAATATATTTGAGACACCAACCTAGATTATATTTCATGAATTCCATGAGTTATATAAATTGAAGATAATGGATGACTAGATGAACATCAAAGCCTTTTCATCAAATTAACCATATCAATATATGTTTATAAATCATTTAAGTAAAATTTCTACATTAATATGGTTTTCATATCACTATTCCACTCTCAAAAATAAAATTACACAATCTGTAAAAAGTGTAATATTACTCATTCCATGTAAAATGATACCACTTTCCCAAAATATATTAAAAAAATGAAGGATAATGGTAAAAAGGAAAAATTACAAAAAAAGGTGAAATAACACCCTTTCATCACCCAATGAAAATATCATGATTAATAAATTATTTCTTCTACACTAAAAATGAGCTAATATTTTTTAAGACATTGATAGCCATTGGGTGGTAATGTCACTCTACCATGAAAGTAAATTTCTTTATCCAAACATTATAAAATTAATCACTTTTTAAATAATCAATAGTCATATTTCACATACCATAATAATATAGTCTAACAATCCAAATTCTATTCACCATTCATCAATTATTTAACCACCAACATGATTCCAAAAGAAATACTAAAGGAGGAGAGAAATATTATATGATTATTTTTTTCATATATAATAAATGATACTACTTTTTATACACAATTTCTTCTTCCTTTTAGTGACTAATTCATGTGTAATAGAATATTTATTAAGTTAAATACTTTCTTTATCCATATAAAATTATCTACTGTTGACCATATTAAATTAAATTTTCCTCTAACTTTTAAAAACCCTGGTTAAATTCTCTAATACAACATTTGAACAAACCATTTCATAACCTTCATATGTTAATAAAATATTCCCATGATAAAAAATAACAATATAAACATAATAAAAAATTCATACATCATATGGTGATCATGAAAAATAAATAAATCTAGGTATTTCTCTATATCAATTCATAAAATTTAAATAATCACTAAAATGTAAAAAAACATGAGTGATACTAAAGCATTATGAGAAATCAAGGAGCTTAAATCAACACTATATAATTTTCAATTATCCTAGAAATAAAAACTAGATAATTCCTTTTATTATAAATAATTCATTGATAATTCTTAAACATTACTAAATAACCATCAGGAAAAAGTTACTTATTACTAAGAACATTATACTTCAATCCATAAATAAATATACAAAATTAATGAATATTGATTCAGAAATAAAAACATGATTTAAAACAATAATTTTACATTTTTTATTTTCCCCCAAGTTCTCATGCCAACGTTAAAATATCATAAAACTTTTGATTCATGAATAATCTCTATTTATAAATCATAAGTATCTATTTTTTAAGTTAAATGAGCTATTACTAGTTAATTTTGAATAGGTAACCTATGAAATATTAATTCATTAAATATTAAGTACCCATATTAGTCTGGGTCTTGAAAAATATCAAGAAATTCCTCATGAACATAAATATGTGTTACAGTCTTATCATAAACAAAAGTTGATATCCTAGAAATAAATTATAATAGGAATATAAAAGTGAGAGTTATTATTCAAATAAAAGTTGGAAACATGACCTAGAGTCCCCCATGGATTATAATTTCTCTACTTCCTATTATAGTATCTTGATACATTATTATATTTATGTGGTATCTAGGATGAAAATATATTTTTCATGGCATCTCAACCTTTTATGATTATTTCTATTTCCTTATTAACATACTTATTCTTATCCTTAATAATATTTTTCTTATTTTTTAGATATGTTTTATGGCAATTTTCAGCAATGGGAACTTCTTTTTACTTAACAATTAAGAAATTAAAAAATTTATGAACCTTTTACATATCATTCACCTTATAAATAATATCTTATATAATGGGACATTACTCCTTTAATTTTCACTAGAAATTATAAAAAAATTATTTATATCATTTTTAGAAGAAATTAGGGTATAATTTAATGTCATATATATATATAATAAATCAATAACGTGGAAAATGATATGATAATAACACAACCTATGTTCTTGTATTAATATTAGTTATTAAATTATATACAGACATATATATTTTCATGTAACTTATCAAAAAAAATAGTTCATACATCATTAGATGAAATTTTTATTATGTGAAACATATAAATGACTTATTGAAGTATTTAATAATATTGTTTGATAAAGGAAGTTATCATTATAAAGTATGATATAAAAGGTATACTGTCAACTAAGAATTTATAAAATTCTTGAAATAATATAGGATTTTAATTCATGATTGAATTAAATGAAATGATTTTATAGATTAATTATTTGTCACCAATATTTTAGATATATCATAGTTTAAGCAACCTTTTTATTATTTTATCTGTTACCAATTAATATAAAAACACAACCAAATGATAAGGGATTCCTACCAAAAGAGTTTTGTTATTTCATGTCACGACCCATCCTCGGGGCCCGTGCCGTGACTACCCCAAGCCCGCCTTCCTTTGGCCAGGGGCCGGCGACTATCCCCAAAGGCGTAAATCCCGATAAAAATGGAAGCCATTACCATTATGAAAGTAAAAAAACACAACATAGTATGAAACAGAAGTAAACACTATGTAAATATTGTATACAAAAGTAAGTGCAGAAAGGAAAAGGGGCCCGAAATACAGGCCCAACAGTAAGTACAGTATAACTAAAAAGATAGTACAACTGTAGTAAAGTAAAGTAGAAACCACTGAGTCATCCTCTGGGAATCTCACCTGAAGGGTGGGTACAGATGGCCTCATCAGCACCTTGAGTCCCTCCGTATGCTCCGTGTACGTCTCGTCAAGTGGTCCACCTCGGGGTACGGTCCATCTCTACAAGTCTCTACCTCGATCATTGTTGTCTGTCGTCTGCATCTAGCACAACGTAGTGTGGGCGTAGCCCATGCAGGGGTGAGTATACAATACTCATTAGGGACCGTAAGACCCCTGAAGGTCTCCCAGAATCCACAAAGGATAAACCACAGAAGAAAGATACAACCACGAAGTATCAACGAACCCTACTTAGGTATATGCCCATACTTATACCGAAGTTATCAATCTCAGTTCAGCTCCACTCTCGAGCCCAATAACAACCCAGTACACACAAGAAATAAGTAAATCACATCGATGATAATGATTGAATGTCAAGACTCAACTCACTCCAAGTATAAACAACTTAAAGATTGTAAGAGATGATTAGTTGTAGCCACTGAATCAACTATCACTGTTGAACCGCAGATACCCATAGAAACCTAAAACAACAGTATCTCGTTGCTGTCGAACCAATGGAGGATTCAGTTGAGTCTCGTTGTTGTCGAACCCATAGAATATTCCAGTACAATTTTCATCGCTTCTGAACCCACAGAGGATTCCGGTACAGTTGGCGTGCTGTCGAACCCACGGAGGATTCCAGTACAGTTGTCATCACTGCTGAACCCACGGAGGATTCCAGTACAGTTGTCTTCATTTACAAACGCACAGAGGATTCCTGTATAGTTGTTATCACTGCCGAACCAAGGGAGGATTCCAGTATAGTTCTCGTCACTGTCGAACCCACGGAGGATTCCAGTACAGTTCTCGTTGAAGTCACATCCAGCTCTAGGTTACCCGCACACAGCAAGCTCGATTCTGGGTGGGTCCGCTCCTTGAGTCAAAGGTTGATACATCAACCATCACGAAGTCCAGATTTTATTTATCCAAAAGTTCTGTCTCGACATAAAGAACCCAACACAACAGACGGCGCGTCAATCGGACGCCCGGTATGAGAGTTATTAGTTTTTCCGTTCTAGGGGCCCGGTTGGATTTTGGGTACAATCCAACCCGGCCATAATACAATCTCATCTGAACCTCAAGTGGATTATTCCAAAGTAACCATCTCATCTCAAAGGAAACCAACGTAGTTGACGGCACGTCAATCGGGCGTCCGGTCCTTAAGTTATAAAAGTTTCTCCGAGGGCCCAGTTGGTTTCGGGTTCGAACCAACCCGGATGTACCCAAACATTGCCAAAACCTTGATTGTAATATACCGAATCGACCTTCTCGATCCAAGGAATCCTACGCAATGGACGGTGTGTCGATCATTGGTCTGTAGCTCATGTTATGGGAGAATAACCGAAAATAGTTTGAAGAGGGGGGTCTGGGCCCGGTCCGACCCAACCCAACCATCCCTGGGTCAGACCGAACCGGGTTGACCCAACCATGGTCCAGGTCTAGCCCGGTAGGGCACAGCACGGCCCGGCGGCTGCAGACCTGCCCAGTATGGCGGCCCGGCACAGGGTGCTGGCATGGCCCAGGGCGGCGGCCCAGCCCGCGTGGCGGCCCGGACCGTATGGTCGTGTGGCTGGGGAAGGAGAACCCGCCTGGTCAATGAGACTAGGTGGAGGCGGCACCCTGCGGGGCCCGGAAAACGCTGGTTCCTCTCCGCGGAACCCAGCCGAGTTCCGCCTGGCGCGCCTCCTGTCGGTGGCCGGCTCAGCCAGCGGCCCTCCTGCCCATCCGCCGTGGCATCCCCACCGGCACGGTGCGACGGCGCCGCACCATCTCCGACTGCCACGGCCCGTATGGTCTTGGCCCCTCTACCGCACGGCGCGACGGCACCACACTTTCTTTCAACTGTCGCAGTCCTCCTTGTAGCGGCCCTCTTCCTCTGGTGTGGTGCGATGACACTGCGCCCCTCCGGCATTGTCGTGGCCTGTGGTGGTCGTGGTCCAATTCATCGCACAGTTCCGGTGACCCGGTGATAAATGTGGGGCCGATTTCTTTTGTGGTTCTCTCTTCCGATGACGCTGATGTGCCACCGCCATCGCCAATCAATCAAGAACCATCGGAGGGATGTCAGGCGGTGTTTGTTCGGCCCACGCCCTCTGCATTAGATGATAACAATTGGCTTAACAAAGAACCACAATAAATGATGAGGTATGAGGATTTAAATCAATCATTATCAACCCCTACCTCAATTCGTTGTTTGTTGACGACGTCGCGGAAAGAGGACAGAGTTTACATCAATCATTGCATCCACCTCACACTTCATATCTGAGCATGAGAATCGGAGACTCGTCAAAATCTGATCTCCGTTTGAAGGATTGTTCTTCGTCAAAGATCTTGGGAGGCCCGTCGTTGGAGAACAGTTCTTTTTCAACAAGCCTTTCATAGAACTCCCCCCTTTCCAACGAATGCTCTTCCTTTTCCAACACAACTCCCAAAAACCACATTAAGTTGAGTTAAGAGTTTAACATAATTAAATATCATTAAATGGGTGGTTAAACCTCTTGTGTGACCACACAATTAATGCTCCCCACTAAATGAGGAGTTTCAAGTGTCGGGTGGTCCCCACACCAAAGTAGTTTCCAACACCAAAATTTAAATAAAAAAATAATGAGTTTATTTTATTTTTATCCCACGAAACCCTGGAAAACCAATTTTCACCCCGACTCGACTGCGATCAAGCCGATGGTATCCTTAAGAGAATATCGGTGCTGTGAGTTCATCGGTGCCCTCAGATTTAAATTCCAAGCGCCGGTTGAAAAGATAGAAAAACATGCACGTACGTTCACTGAACGTACCCGAAAAAAACTTCATAAATTGATTCCGGGAACACCGGGCCTCAGAATCAGGCACCGTCAGAAACTGCGGACTCGTAAAATTCCAAAGAATTAAGAAAAAAAATTACGTGAAATTTTCAGGTCTTTACATTACCCCCCCCCCCCCTCAGTGATTTACGTCCCCATAAAGCTACAACACACACTAGGGAAACAAATGGGGGTACTGAACATGCATCTAAACCTCCCGCTCTCAGGTGCTCTCCTAGAGGTTCCTATGCTGCCAGCGAACGTGCACCAGAGGAATAGACCGTCCACGTAGGACTCGCTCCTATCGATCCTCGATCTCCACCGAGACCTCCTTTCAAGTCGCCTCATCATCAATGTCCAACTCCCTGTGGTCGATGATGTGGGACGGGTCGTGCACGTATCTCCTCAGCTGAGATACGTGGAAGACGTCATGCACCCGGTGCAACTGAGGTGGAAGGGACAGGTTGTAAGCCAACTCGCCTACTCTACTGAGGACCTGGAAAGTTCCGATGAAACACGAAGATAACTTTCCACCCCAGACAAATATCCATAGACCTCGTCGAGGTGAGACCTGTAAGAAAATGTGGTCACCATCCTCAAACTCTAGTGGAATCCGTCTCCTATCAGTATAGGACTTCTGTCTGCTCTGTGAAGTCTGCATCCGCTCTTGGATGATCTGCACCTTCTCCATCATAGCCTGAACCATATCTGGTCCTACAAGTGCTGACTCCCCAGGGTCAGTCCAGCACAGAGGTGACTTGAAAATTCGGTCGTACAATTCCTCGTAAGGGGCAATCCCATTGGTGGAGTGGTAACTGTTGTTGTACGGAAACTCCACCAAAGGTAGGTGATACTCCCAGCTGTGACCAAAGTCAAGGACACAAGAATGGAGCATGTCCTCGAATGTTTGAATGATTCTCTCTGTCTGACTGTCCATCTAAGGATGGAAGGTGGTGCTCAAGTGAATCTGCATGCCAAAGCCTCCTGTTACCCCTTCCATAGCCGGGAATTGAAACGAGCATCTCGATCGGAGACGATAGTCGATGGCACACTATGAAGTCGTACGTTCTCCCAAATGTAGAGGTTTCCCAAGCTCTCAACTGATCCCTGCTCTCTGATCAGTAAGAAGTAGGCCGACTTGGTGAGTCGGTTGATGATCACCCAGTTAGAGTCGTGTCCTCTGGATGTACATGGAATCCCCATCACGAAATCCATAGATATCCCATCCCACTTCCACTCTGAGATCTCTAAGGGACATACCGAGCCTACTGGTACCTGGTGCTCTGCCTTCACTTTCTGACAAGTGAGACATCGTGAAACGAACTATGCTATAACCTTCTTCATAATCGGCCACCAGTGCTCTCGTCTGAGGTCCTGATACATCTTCGCCACTCCTGGATATACCGCTACAGGGAAAATGTGGAAATCCCTGAACACATATTCCTATATCCTCAAGAAGGGTTCACTAGTCAACCTCTACCTCAGCTCCTGAAATCTTTGCTGGAATCTCTCTGATTATACAAAGGGTTCACCCTTCTTCGTCATAGCTGATAGTGGTGATGCAACTCCGGAGAAGTTTGGAACAAAGGTAATTATGGCCGACTCCTGAGTGATCGATTGCACCCTCTTATGCATGATTCCATCCTATGCTACCTGGGTTTTCCTTTTCTCCAACCAAGGAAAACCTCATCCCAACGTTATAGATAAACCACAACCTTTTTTCCTAATAGAGTCAATCTGTGTATGAACTGTGATTTCCCAGTCCATACCCAAACTAACGTCGTAAGGCCTCGATGCTACCACCAAGAGGTTCCAACCGAAACACTCGCCTCAGGGGTCAGATCACACCATCAGCGTAAGTGTTGTTATCGTGTCTCCTCGCAAAGGTATATCCACACATGAGGATCAAGTCAATGGATTAACTGGAAACTCTATGTCTGGGAAAAGATTCATGGAAGGAAGGAATGATTGGTACCTATGTCTATTCATACGGTAGCTAGTAGTAGACACAGATCGTACCTCGAATCATTCTTAGAGCCCTTGGGTCACACTCTTTGACCGCACGCAGTTACTCTCTTCCTATTCCCTCCAGCTCCCTGAGCCTAGCGGGGACTACAAATGCGGGTGGTTGAAACAAGTCAAAATTTTCACCACCTCATGCTTCTCTCCTATCTCTACATCCACGTCTTCTACCCTACAGATTCATCTGTCCTTAAACTCACCCCAATTAGAGGTTTGAACAATAAAGAACTGTTCGCATCGTATTCAGCAAGTAATAGGAATGGTCAGTATGCCTTAATGAATTCCCAACTACTGATACGTCATCCTTCCGAAGCTGTATAAGCTCAAGAAAACAATCATCCACCTCCTCAATCCAGTCCTCAGCCGCCTGTGGGTTGGGCTCACCTCGGAGCTTGAGGGATATCCAGTGCCGAAACACATGTAGGGCATTAAGCCTACAAGTTTCCTCTACCGGTACTGCCAGTAGTGTCTGCAGACCAATGAGTAGTGATATAGTTGGCACATTGCCCAAATATATCATCTCAGAAAACGGTCCAAGTACTGAAACTTCATCATTATGCAGACCATCCTCAAGGTCACTCGTTGAAAAAGATTAGTATCTAATATCAACATCTTCTCTACTAGTGTATCAACTAGGCGGAAAACACCAACAATAGCCTCCATCCAGTCCTCTACTGCATGGTAATCTGTCTCGCCTCGAAACCTCGGAGGCATCTGCCATTGGAACTCGTGCAACACACTCAGTCGGCGTGCACTATCCGCTAGTGCGGCTGATGGAATCTACTGCCCAACGGGTGATGGTGCTACTAGAACACCACTCGAAGGTTCCAACATAGTAAGAGGGCCCTAGACCGGAGCCTTATCGCTCGGTGGGCTATCATCATGTACTCTCTCTCGAGAACCCTAGACGGTTGTCTTCGTAGTGGCATCCTGATAAGGAACAGGTCCGCCACGGTCAATAAGTTATAACTGGTGAGCTGACTCAAAGAAACCACAAAGAAAACTCTTTAAACACACACACAATTAGTGTTTCCCTACAATGAGTCAGAAATCAGAAGTCAGAGTCCTGGTGTATGGATACGTCGGTCATCGTACCAACACTGGACTCCATGGACTGAAAACCACACTCAATACTCTTAACACTATCACTTCACAGAAAAAAACAATCAGAGTCCTGAGTTCTGCGGTAGAACCAACTCCTCTAATACGAATTTGTCACGACCCGTCCTCGGGGCCCGTGCCATGACTACCCAAAGCCCGCCTTCCTTAGGCCGGGGGCTGGCGACTAGCACCAAAGGCATAAATACCGATAAAAAGGGAAGGAATTTCTTTTATGAAAGTAAACAAACACAACATAGTACACAAAAAAAGTAAACACTAAATAATGTTGTATACAAAAGTAAGTGCTAAAAGGAAAAGGGGCTGGAAATACAAGCCCAATAGTAAGTACAGTACAACTGAAAAGTTAGTATAACTATAGAAAAGTAAAGCAATAACCATTGATTTATCCTCTAGGAATCCCACTTGAAGGGTGGGTGTAGATGGCCTCCTCAGCACCTTGAGTCCCTCTGTCTGCTCTGTGTACATCTCGTCAAGTGGTCCACCTCCGGGTATGGTCCATATCTACAAGTCTCTACCTCAATTAGTGGTGTCCATCATCTGCATCCAACACAATGTAGTGCAGGTGTACCCCGTGCAGGGGTGAGTATTAGATACTCAGTAAGGACCCCGAGACCCCCGAAAGTCTCCCATAATCCACAAAGGGTAAACCACAGATGAAAGATACAACCACGAAGTATCAACGAACCCTACTTAGGTATATTCCCATAAATATACCTATGTTATCAATCTCAGTTCAGCTCCACTCTAGAGCCCAAGAACAACCCAGTCCACACAGGAAAGAAGTCAATCACATCGATGATAATGATTTAAATTCAAGACTCTACTCACTCCAGTTATACTCAACTTAAAGAGAGTAAAAGATGATTAGATATAGCCACTGAATCATCTATCACTGTCGAACGGTAGATACCCACAGAAATCTAAAACAACAGTATCTCGTTGCTGTTGAACCCATAGAAGATTCAGTCCAGTCTCTTTGTTGTCCAACCCATAAAGGATTCTAGTACAGTTGTCGTTGCCGCCAAACCAACGTAGGATTCCAGTACAGTTGTCGTTGTTGTCGAACCCACGGAGGATTCTAGTACAGTTTTCATCGCTGCCAAACTCATGAAGGATTACAGTACAGTTTTCATCACTATCGAACCCACGGAGGATTCCAGTATAGTTTTCGTCGCTGCTGAACCCACAGAAGATTCCAGTACAGTTATCATTGCAGTCACAGCCAACTCTAGGGTTCCTGCACACAACACACTCGATTCCGGGAGTGTCCTCTCCTCGAGTAAAATTTCAATACATCAACCATCATGAATTCCAGAGTTTATGTATCCAGAATTTCCGTCTTGACATAAGGAACCCAACACGACAGATGGTGCGTCAATC
This sequence comes from Viscum album, assembly GCA_963277665.1. Taxonomy (NCBI): domain Eukaryota; kingdom Viridiplantae; phylum Streptophyta; class Magnoliopsida; order Santalales; family Viscaceae; genus Viscum; species Viscum album. The sequence goes on along the minus strand of OY728120.1, from coordinate 283,467,822 downwards.
GGATGCCAGGTCTGAGAGTTATTAGTTTTTTCATTCCAGGGGCCCGGTTTGATTGCGGGTACAATCCAACCCGACCATACTCCAATATCATCCAAACCTCAAGTTGAGTATTCCAAAGTAACTGTCTCATCAAAAAGGAAACCAACGTAGATGACCGCACGACAATCGGGCCTCCGGTACTTAAGTTATAAGCGTTTCCGCTCCGAGGGCCCGGTTGGTTTCAGGTTCGAAACAACCTGGCCATACACAAACTTCACCAAAACCATGATTGTAATATACCAAATTGATCAACTCGATCCAAGGAATCTTATGCAACTGACAGTGCATCGATCGGAGGTCTGTATCTCAAGTTATGGGCGAATAACCGAAAATGGTCTGAAGAGGGGGGTTGGCCCGGTCCGACCCTGCCCAACCCACCCTGGGTCGGACCGAACATGGTCGACCCGACCCAGGTCCGTGTCCGACCCGGTAGGGAACGGCCCAGCCCAGCAGCTGCGGCCCGACCCAACACGGTGGCCCAGTCCAGGATGCCGGCTCAGCCCGCGTTGCGCGGCGGCCCGACCCGCGTGGAGCGACCGCCCGGTCTGCATGACACAGTGGCCCAGCTGCGTGGCTGGGGACGGTGAGCCCGCCAGGTCAGCGAGACCAAGCGGCAGCGGAACCTTACAGGGCCTCAGTATTCAATCAGGGGGGGTTCTACCCCCCCCCCCCTTTCCTGTAATGGAACCGGAAAATGTCAGTTCCTCTCCGTGGAACCCAGCCGGGTTCCACCTAGCACGCCTCTCACCGGCGGCCGGGTCAGCCAGCCAGCCACCTGCCCATCTTTCGTGGCCCAGCCGTGGATTCCCCACCAGCGCGGCGCAACGTCGCCTCACCATATTTGACTGTCACAACCCGCATGGATATGGAACCTCTACCGCGGGGCGCGATGGCACCGCGCTTTCTTTCGACCGTTGCGGCCCCCCTGGCCACGACCCTATTCACACCGCGCCCCTCCGGTATTGTCGCGGCCTGTGTTGGCTGCGGTCCCATTCTTTACACATCTCCGATGACCCGGTGACAAATACGGTGTTGATTGCTTCTGTGGTTCTCTCTACCGGTGACACTGATGCACCACTTCCATCGTCAATCAATCAAGAACCATCGGAGGGACATCGGGCCGTGTTTGTTCGGCCCGCGCCCTCTGCGTTAGATGATAACAATTGGATTAACAAAGAAAAATAACAAATGATGAGGTATGGGGATTTAAATCAATCATTATGGACCCCTACTTCAATTCGTTGTTTGTTGACGACATCACAGAAAGAGGATGGAGTTGACATCGATCATTGTGTCTGCCTCACACTTCATATCTGAGCTTGAGCGTCAGAGACTCATCAGAATCTGATCTCCATTTGAAGTATTGTTCTTTTTCAGAGATCTTGTGTGGCCCGTCATTGGAGAACAGTTCTCTGTCAACAAGCCTTTCACAGAACTCCCTCCTTTACAACGAATGGTCTTCCTTTTCTAACACTACTCCCAAAAACCACATTAAGTTGAGTTAAGAGTTTAACATAATTAAATATCATTAAATGGTTGGTTACACCTCTTGTATAACCACAAATTTAATGCTCCTCACTAAATGAGGAGTCTCAAGTGTCAGGTGGTCCCCACACAAAATGACTTTCAAAAACCAAAAGTTAAATAAAAATAAAATAATAAGTTTATTTTATTTTTATCCCATGAAACCCTGGAAAACCAATTTTCACCCTGACTCGACTGCGACTGAGCCAATGGTCTCCTTAAGTGAATACCAGCGCTACGGGTTCATCGGTTCCCTCAGATTTCAATTTCGAGCACTGGTTGAAAAGATAGAAAAACTCACACGTACGTTTACTGAACATACCCGAACAAAACTTCAGAAATTGATTCCAGGCACACCGGGCCTCGAAATCAGGTGCCATCAGAACCTGTGGACTTTTAAAATTCCAAATAATTAAGAAAAGAAATTCCTTGAAATTTTCGGGTCTTTACATTGCATATTAGGTTGAAAAAATTTAGGTACAATATTCTGTTGTTTTTTAGTTAATTATATTTATTAATTATACTACTGAATAATTTTCTTAATAGTAAGCTAGGGAAATTATTATATTTTTAAAAAAAACTTCTTCTTGATGATCCTTGTATTTTGGATTGTTATTACACTACTACAGATCTAGTATATGTCCTTAAAATAAATAAATGGTATCATATCTATCTCTAGTATGGACTTAGAGATGTTTAAAAAAATTATTTTTGGAAACACATGATGAATTGATCCTCACGAATAAAAATATATTCATTTCATCGATGAAAATTAGTGCATACGATGATTTGGAAAAAGTTTTTCATGTAAAAATTGTTTTCTATTTTTTTGTTATATTATGATAAATGGAATTTTGAGACAACAATTCCCATAAATAAAATCATAAATCATTAAAAAACTCTAAAATAGAGCCTTATAATGTTGACATATTTTTTCTATCACACTACTATAACGAACCATAATTTTATCAATGGAATTTCCTTTCTTATGTCATAAATCACACACATGCCATATAGAATCCAATAAAAACAATATTCTCACAAATTAATAATGATAATTTAGTTATAAAATATGCCAATATGAATTCCTAATATTAATGGAGGATAATAAATATAAAATAATATAATAAGAATGGGAAAATTTGGATCTGCTCAATCCACTAGAATGATTTCACTCCCAGGCAAAGTTATAGAAATAAAAAATAATGTTAATAATTAAATATAAATTTTTAATATGATATTGTATATATATATATATAACGAAATTAATAATGAATGAAAAAAGAGGTATTTATAGAATTTAAGAAACCTATTCCATTGGAATAGTAATCTGGCTATTGGAATAGTAATATGACCATTAGGAATAGTAATTTGGCCATTATAAAAGTAACTTCACCTATGAAAGTATAAATAAAAATTTGGTATATTATTAATGGAAATATGTTAAATTTATATCATGGTATAACTAAATATATATTTTATAAAGATAAATTAAGTGTCGGTATTTTTTAAAATGTTAAGGTTTATTTACAATTTTATAATTAATATAACAATTTAAATGAAAATTTATTTCCATAAAATATATTCATAAATTAATATTATGTTTTATAATAATTATAATATATCTTTATGAGACCTTAATTAATTTTTCAAAGGGTCATCAAACTGATAACAATATTAATATTGGTATCTTCAAATAAAAGATGATTTTATTTAAATATTGAATTTCTCATATTGAGAAATTTATTTTCATAAAATGGATTCCATTATTTAATCCTACATGTCAACAAATGGTTAGGTTAAATTTTTGAGATTTTTCTAAAATATTTGAATTTTGGTGAATAGTGAAATAGAGTAATTTATGGTATTTAACATTATAAGCTAAATACATGAATTTTGGAGTCATGGATGATGTAAGAATAATGTAATAACCCATTGGTTCAAAAATTACTGAATAGTTTACCAAATTTAATCATTGGAATGAACACTATCGATAGTATTGAGCCTAAATAATAAACTGATGAATATGATAATAAAAAACAACCCTCTCCTCCAACTATAAATACAACATATAACCACACCTTCACCTCACACATTATAATACATGTAGCTTGTCAATAATTTACCAAAATCTATTCCCAATCCTCTTAACCATGTCTAAGAGCTACTGATCTCAACAAAAGTGCAAACCCAAGTTCATTAATGTGGTTCTCAAGGAGGCAACATTCAAGAGGTTAAATCGTCTAACCTTCCCTTTTAATTTCTTTTATTTTCATATATTCTCATCACCTCCACTATCCCATGTGTCTTCATAACTATATTATCACATATATATATTGGAATTTTATTTGGTTAATGGAATATCTATCATTCAATCTATTCTCTTATCCTTTTATTCTAAAAATGAAAACATTGCCTGGGATATGTCTATTCATCACCATTGCGGATGAAGAGTTTTCATTTTCCATCACCACATTCAAGTATTGTAATAAAACCATTATTATAGAACTAATATATTGAAATGATATTAAATAAAAAGAAAATATTTCATGATTATCATAAAACTTCCAACATAAACTAAACATTTTTCATTAAGGTTTTACCAAATGAAACATGATCGTACCAGAAAAAATGATATATGGGACCATTTAAACTTTCTTAAGTTCATTAATACCAAATAATTTCAATTCAATAGAGTTATAACCATTTGAATAGAAATTTCATCATTATATACTAGTAAAATTACCATGAAACCACTAAAACAAATTCTCCGAGAATGATAAAATTTAACTCAATAACTCCTTGAAATTTTTATAAATAAACTTAATAATATTATAATAAATAAAATAAATATATTAGAGGTTCTTAATTAAGTAAGTAATTAATATAATTTTATTATATATGATTTTAAGAGCAAGTGTCGAATGCATTCAGACATAACGTAAGGGATCTCTCTAAACCTCGATTTTTTCCTTTGGATTATGTTTTCCCCTCTTTAATACAATGTATTTCATCGTTGTTATTATATACATATTCGAAATTATTTTTATTTTTCACACATATGTATCTAGTTCAATTCATATAAAGAACCATAATTTTCATACATAGATATAACTTCCAAACAGAAAAATATTCATTACATAACATAACAAAAACATGCCCAGACTGTATATGTTTAGTGTCTTTGGAAACTAGGAAACACAAACAACTAGTTCATAAAACATCTACATTGTCTTCTAATTATTCATTCATTTATAGAACCCTTTTTGACACATATTACTTAATACCCTTGATCATATCTTGGGGGAAAGAATCCTAGGAAAGGGTAAGATCATATTCTTGTTAAGGGTAAACAAGGGGGATATCAATCATATCAAAATCATAATACATAATAACATACACATTACATTTTAAAATTAAATCCTACCTATCAAAGATCAAGATATTATAACATGGGATAAATCAAAGAAGTTCATCAACGAACATATTCCCTGAGAGAATAACATAAGACATTGAATTAGTGGAATGCACATTAGAATACAAAATCATTTCCATATTAGTCAAGGATCATTTACAAGACCATAATAGTAGACAAAGTCTATTACTGAGTTGATTTCACTCATCATTCCAACCATGTGTGATTAAACATTGATCATTTCCTATTCTATCCCAGTATTACTAAACTGAGATCATATCCTATTCCAACCCTATATATCTTGTGAGATATAAATATATACCCAGTGAAAAATAGAGAGATATAGGTCCCACCGGTCACATAATTAAAACCATACATATGTGTTGCAAAAGTGAATAAATCATTCATCATATCAGAACCCATGGAATGAAATGGTTTTCATAAACATCATTTAATCATAACATAAACCGTGGAAATGAAATGGGTTTCATAAATATCATTCCATCATAATCTTAAACTAACAATATGAAAAATAGGGACAATACCCTTAAATATTTTACCAATTAAATTATAATAAACATAAAATAATGTTATTGTAGAAAGAATATAATTTTTATAGAACACTTGAAAATAATTCTTGAGAAAAAGATCCTTTCTATTTTGAATATTTTTTCTTTTATTTAAATTCCACACAATTTTAAAAGAAAAAATTTTATTATAAAAAAACTTTTAAATATTTTAAATTAAGTTTCAAGTCATTATGTCTTCATGCACTACAAAAAAAACGGGAAAGGGAAGTGCCCCCTTATATCAGTGCTAAGCAAAAGATCTGATAAAGGTTAACCTATATCAGCGCTAAAATTTTAGTGCTGATAAAGAATCCCTGTATCAGTGCTAAAATGTTAGCATTGATAAAGGGTAACTTTTATCAGCGCTAAAGAAGTGATGATAAAACGAACCTTTATCAGCACTGGTAAATAATCTCTGTATCAACGCTAAAATTTTAGCACTGATACAGGAATGATTTATCAGCATTTTGGAAGCTCTGATAAAGCCTACCATTATCAGTGATAAAAAAGCACTGATAAAGGATACCTTTATCAGTTCTAAAATGTTAGCGCTACTAAAGGTAGGCTTTATCAGCGCTTTGTTAGAACTGATAAAACCTTAGTCCATTTTTTTATAAAGTCGGTTGCACAATGCCCTCATTTTATTGCGACCTAAATCTTTCGCAGTACTGGAACCCTGCTACTCCCCTCTGCCACCCGTTGAGTTCACGTTGTCGGACCTCCGCCACCCTCAATTCTCGTTGTTGGACCTCCGCTGCCCTCGCTTCTTATTGTTGGACCTCCACCGCCCTCACTTCTCTTTGTCGGACCTCCGCCGCCCGCAATGCCCTCTTCGGTTTTCTGGACCTCTGCCACCCACAACGCCCTCTTCGATTTGCCGGACCACCCTTTAAGGCATGTTTTCCAAATATTTTTTTAATATTTTTCTTGTTGTTGGTTGAATCATTGATGGATATTGACTGTGTTATTTCATTTGGATTCATTGGTATGTTTTGGGTGTACCTTTCCTTAGGTTTCGAATTATTCTCTTAGTGGTTCTTCATGGTTAGTGGTTGTAGTCTCTTATTTGGGTGAAAGGATGTGTTCTTAGTATATTTCCATCTTATGTCCCACCATTTATGTGAAAATTTAAATGGTTGGGTGACCTATGCTTGGTCGCTGGACATTATTGGGATTTTCTCTCTTCTTAGTGATGTAGACATGTCATTTGGAGATGTATGATGTTCTTGGAGGATATACGTTAACGGTTCTTGGGAATATTGGTTATAGGTTCATTTTAATTTTTTCGTAGTGGTCCTCTATTGGGTGAATCTTCCTAGTTTACCCTCTATCACAAGGTGAAACCCCTCCCTTTATCTCTTCCCTTTGGCTCCATTTTTATGGTGATTTGTCCTTTTATCTACAAGGAATCTCTAAGTAAGAATCTCATATTCTCTTTTATTCTCTTTTATTGGTCACTACTTTTTCTTTCTTGGGTTATTTTCCTATAGAAAGGGTTTTGACCTAGTTTGGATTTAATCTCATTTATTTGGTTTAAATCTTTATGGTTATGGTGTTTAATTGCATCCTTAGGGCCTTTCCTTAGTTCAGTTGGTGGTTTCATTCTAGTTTTGTGAAGATATCAAGAAATAGGTAGGTTGTTCAATTATTTGACATTGTTTTAGGTGTTTAATATGATTTATTTGGTTCTAAAGTGGTTTTATAAATTTTCTGGGTTGTGGGAAACATGTTTTCCATTTTTTTTGTGCGTAAGGGTTTGATAATGATTTGACTTTTGTAAATGGTTTTTTTTCAGGCGTGTTTCTTTTATTGGAAGTTTGATTGTATAAAATATATATAATTTTATATAGGGGGTGGAATTGAGCACAATGGAATCCTAGTTATCTAGGTGGGTATACTAGGTCTAGTATATTAGGTGAATTAGTCAGGTCGATGATTGGTCTCCTTAATAAGGATATACATAACAACACTAACTAAACATTCATATACTAGGGATTGGAGGCTCAAATAGGACCTTCCTGTCTAATAGATATGATCACCAAGAGTACAAGGATCCTAGGACCCTAGTAACCCTAATACCTTAGAGATTTTCGATAGTGCTAATACTATTCTTACCATTATCTTGTCATGTTTACATTCTCTTTTATTTCAAATAATGTTTTATTTAAATTGTATCTTCATTTTTCTTAAAAAAATAACAACTTAATGTTTATCATAATGTAATTAAATGGAATCTATTTTTGTTGTTTCCTACTAGGTATGTTGGCTCACACCTTATATACACCCTCAGGTTTATTTAGACCTTATTATGTTTTACCCAGTTAAAGGAAAGGTTCCCTTGGTGGTGATGGTGGATATATGTGCTAGTAGTTCCCCTTTTGGTGACTGTTATTGGTTGTGGAATGGGGATGTTGACACTTATGTTTCATGGAGGATTGGTTGTATTGTTGGTTCCCTTACCTTTTTTTTTGTTATTTTGGTTTTGGTTGAAATTGTTAAATGCTTATCCCATATTGCAGTGTTATCTTTTGGTCTTTTATATTCTGAAATTTGGTTATGATATAGTGTTTGATTATTATGTAATATTTATGGTTTTTATATGAAAAAATCATTCCCAAAGGTGTTACTCAATTCCAAGCCACTAGTTACAACCCATGGGGATTGGTCATTCCCTTTGGACCTTCCCACGAGTTGGTTCAGGTGTCAAGTGGGATGAAAACCTGGCCTAGTTCATGACAAGAAGTCTACACCATAGTATGGTTGTCTAAATCCTTTCTGTACCGTGTCCATGGGAGGTTGCAACATGGTATCTTTTTTTATAGTCTTAAATTCCATGAGCCCCATTTTATATTATTTTTTCTCCTACACAACTCTCATTTGAAATCTTGATTCCTTAAGTCTTATAAGAGTCATTTTAACTCCTCAAAACTCCCTTCTTCTCATATAGAAGCTCCGGTGGATGCGTTTGGTTTCTCTCTGATAAGGGGATCTCTCATCGATTGGAAATCTTCTATCTCCTCTTATATCCTCATTATAGAGTGATAGATAATCATATTTTTAGGTAATATTATATTCTTTTTTATTAATCTTGATTATAGGTTAGACTAATTGATCTCCTACACCTTCATTATTCATTGACAGATCCCATTATGGGTGTTAAGTAGGGTTGATCACTAATTAAAGGCAGGTGGTTCCACAATGTTTCATCCACACAATTGAAATTTTTTTTCTTGATTTATTCAATATGAATTATAAAAATAATTTAATATGATTTGAATTAAATTGGATTTTATTTGTGATTTTAGAGGCATGTATTTTTGAAATAAATCCCCCTCTTAGTTGTTTTTTGTGTCATGGAATGATTTGAGATACTATATATTTTAGTGGGAATATTTTATAAAATAATTAGCCTTGATTTCAAAAAAAATGATTTGAATATAATATGATTTGAAAAGGGAATAGATTTTATGAAAACCTATGATTTGGTTTTGAAATGAAAATGCATGTTAAAAACTAAAATTTGGTATTTGAATGTAATAAATGAAATTATTTGTAATGATTGATTTTCCCATGTTTGGTTGATTATTTGATTTGAAGTATATAAAGCCTGGGTATTTAGTGGTAATTTGGATAATAATGTTAGGATATAATCTCCTAGAACTATATTTATGATGAAAAGCCAGGGTATTTAGTTGTAATTTGGATAAGAATGTTAGGATATAATCTCCTAGCACTATATTTATGATGAAAATACTAACTTAAACATAGTATGACATGAATTTTTCCCCAATGGGAATTTGAGTCATGATGACCTGAGTCGTGGGATGTGTTCACACATAGAGCCATGATCACTGATTGAGTTGTGTGAGGATAATATTACTAGAAGATAACATACCATAGGGTTTGATACGTGTTACTATGATATAATTTTTTTTATTACATTACATTGATTATAGAACAATTTTGTTCATGCCAACTAATTTATATAAGAGTTTTATATACATTATTCATTTAAGTCAGTTTTTATATATCTTCCATCTTTTTTATTATGAAAGTATGTGATGTTGGAAATATGTAAATACAAAGATACCATATTGGTACATGTTACTAATATTTATGTGTGACTATATACTTATTATATATTCGTATTATTTCTTACACACCACCACTTGAGTCAAGTAACCTGATTGAAATCCATATTGTTACTTTGGTTCTGATGTGGATATGGTTTTTTATGTGTTTGTGACATGTGTATGTGTGGATATATGGGTACTTAGGAATGATGATATTGAAAGTAGGGAAGAGACCTAGGAGTGGTATATGTATCATTCTTTATTATTCTTTTTTTTTGGTCTGAGGTGATTTGAGGAAACTACAATGAATCTAAAGTAATTATATTTAATGAAGATTAATAAATACTAATGGTTAGGCTCTATTAATCACTATTTTTATAAGGAAGTGGTTATCTTCTACTGTATTTGGAAGTCTTGTTTTGTGTACTTGAACCATAAATACTAATATTTTAGATTCAAATAGGATGAAGATGAATAAATATTGGATGGATGCTAATCATTTAACAATACAGTATGAGAATGGAGTGAAAGAGTTCATCAAGTTTGCAAAGGATCACGCAAAGGATCCTTATCAAATCCTTTTTCCGTTTTTACGTTGTTGTTATTCTAGACTACTTACTCCAGAGGAATTGGAAGAATATTTGATATGTAATGGAATAGATCAGAGTTATAAATGTTGGAATAAACATGGATAAAAAGCAAAAATAGCTACTGGCTGGGATAAAACTACATTTTATGGATCGTTAGATATGAATACAAATATGGATAATGAAGAAGACCATATGGAGGATGTGATTAAATATGTCAATGATTATGAAGATCATATTGAGGAAATGAGAAAGAAAATTCATGATGAACTCCATTATTACCCAAAATTGTTTGAGAAGTTAAAGATTTGTGCAAAGAAACCATTGTATGCTGCTTACACTAAGTATACAACATTGTCAGTTGTACAGTAGTTGTATAAATTGAAAGCAGGAAATGGATGGAGTGATGTCAGTTTTACGGAACTACTTGATATCTTGAATGACATGCTCCGAGAAGATAATGAGCTCCCAAGACGGACATATGAAGCTAGACGAATGCTACACTCGATGGGAATGATTTCTGAAAGAATACATGCCTACCTGAAATACTGTATATTGTTTCTCATGGAGAAAAAATCACTTACAGAATGCCCAAAGTGTGGTGCTTCTTGATACAAGAAAGATAAATCCAATCCTACGAAATTTTTATGGACTTTCCAATCATTCCAGGGTTTAGGCATCTATATGTAACTGAAGAAACTGCAAGACAGTTGTCATGGCATGAAGATAAAAGAAATAAAGATGGGTTATTACATCATCCGGCCGACTCTCCTCAATGGAAGAAAATTGATCATGAGTATCCTGAATTTGGAAAGGAGCCGAGAAACCTTTTTCTTGCATTATCTGTAGTTGGAGTGAATCCTTTTGGTTTTCAAACAAGCACTCATAGTACATGGCCTGTTATGTTGGTAAATTATAACTTTCCACCCTGATTATGCATGAAGTGGAAATTCATCATGTTATCTATGCTTATATCAGGACCAAAACAACCAGGTAATGATATTGATGTTTATCTGGCTCCTTTGATCGAGGATTTGAAGTTATTATGGGACTCAGGTGTAATGTTTTATGATGCTTATAAAAGTGAATACTTCACATTGAGAGTGATGTTGTATGGGACAATAAATGATTTCCCTGCTTATGGAAATTTGTCAGGCTATATCATTAAATGAACTCAAGGGTGTCCCATGTGTGAAGAAAATACAGAATCAATTAGGTTGAAACATTCATCAAAATTTGTGTTTCTAGGACATCGTATATTTATACCTCATCAGAATAAGTACCGATATTGGACGACATAATTCAATGGAAGTTCAGAAAAACGCGCAAAACCATATCCACTAATAGGTGATCAGCTATTTGAGAAGGTAAAAGATCTGAACACTATTTTTGGTAAACCATTTTCAAAAAACCTTACGAAAATCCGTTGGAAAAGGATATCAGTTTTTTTGAATTACCATACAGGAATTGTTTGTACGTCAGACATTTTCTTGATATGATGCATGTGGAAAAAAATGTATGTGATAGTGTAATCGGAACGTTGCTAAATTCCCATTGCAAAACAAAATATGGAATTAAGACAAGGTAGGATATGGTTGACATGGGAATACGAGAAGAGTTGGCTCCCGTGAAGGGTGAAAATCAAATGTTTCTTCCTCCAGCTGCTTATACTCTTTCTAGGGCGGAGAGATATCAGTTTTGCAACTTCTTCAATGATGTAAAGGTTCCAGAGGGGTACTCATCAAATATCAAGAACATTGTGTTAATGAATGATTTGAAGTTAAAAGGTTTGAAATCACATGATTTCCATGTTTTGATGCAAGATCTAATTCCTATAGCTTTACGTTTCATTTTGCCCAAGAAATTCTTAGGCAGTTGAATCCATCAAGGGCTGATAAATGGTTATCATATACACATAATCACCAGTTTATAGGATGGTTTCAGGACCATATTTTTAAAGAGTTATATGAAAATCCGAATTCAATTTCAGAACGACTTCGATGGCTAGCCGCTGGACCAAGTGTGTATTTATTATCTTATAGTGGTTATGTAACTAATGGTTATACATTCTTTACAGATGAACATGATGAAGATAGTACCATGAAAAATAGTGTAGTTACACTAGTGGATGAAGCGATTCATGTTTCTGGTAGTAAGGACAGAAATCCAATTTATGCAAATATGTCATACTTTGTCATTATCAAACTAATATAGGAGTTGTATTATATGACATTCCAATTGCCGATTTTTCAATTCAAATGGATTGATAACAAAAGTGGTGTTAAAATAGATGAATGGGGATTTATGAAATTTGATTTTAGTAAAGAAGGGTATAAAGATGAACAGTTTATAATGGGATCACAAGCGGTACAAATTTTTTATGATCCAGATCCCGAAAACCAAAAGTGGTCAATTATTCTGTTAGTGTCCAAAACTATTGAAGGTTCCAATGAAAATTCAGTTGATGACGATCTTTTAGTGGTACGTCGTAATCATTTCGGAGTGGTCCCAATGCAGATGATGTTTTTTATGTTATAGGAGACCACAATGAAGGGATTTTGATAGTAGATAGAGGTGTGAAATCCCTTCAACCTTTGAAAAAAAGAAATAGAGTTCAGTAAACAGGTTATATTTTGTTTGTAATACTGATATTGTTATCTCATGTTATTATCTTATCATTTCTGAATTTATGTAATCTGAATTAACTGTTCAACCACTTTTGCAGATAATGACTTCTGCACATTATGGTGCTCCTAACCTTGAGGCTTAACAAGTCTCTCAAGCTGCTGCTGCTACGGCTGATGCTGCTCCTGCTACTCCTGCAGCTCATGCTGCTGCTGCTGTTGCTCCTGCTGCATCTCATGTTGCTCCAGCTGCTCCTCCTCCTGCCGTTCCAGCTGCTCCTACTGCGGCTGTTGCTGCTCCTAGTGTTGAGGTCCAACAACCATCAGAACATGTCGTTGATACCATTCCAGATGAACATATAGATGATGTTGATATCGATGAAATGGTCAGGAATGAAGGACCGACGTTGCAGAAAACACAGGTGTGTCGTAGTTTGACGCTGTTAGGAAAAATTATTAAGGCAAAAAGCAAAGCAATCAAATTTGAAGTCAGATAGAATGCACGAGGACAACATGTGAATACCAATAAGGCTATGTTTAGCAGCTACATTGGAGTTCTCACTCGGCAATGCGTGCCGATTGACATAGATTCATGGCACCATTTACAGTAGAGTACATTTATAGTAGACGATTCACACAAGGATTATGTACTAAGACTTGCAGGAAAGATTTATCGAGCTTTTCGCACTATTTTAACAAGATGCCACCTGAAGGATTCTAAAGGTAAAATAAACCCGCACCCAACCATTGTCTATGCTCACCTGATATCCCAAGAATCATGGGATGCATTTATTGGCCGTCGTGGGGATGAGAAGTTTTAGGTACATTGTGGGTGATAATACGTTGTTTGAGGATACCTATATTCATCACTTTGATTGTCAATATTTCATTTATAAAACAAAAACACTGTACTGAAAATAAGGAACGTGCATCAAAACCAACATACCCCTATCGTAAAGGAAGGATGGGGTATGCTTCATTAGAAAAGAAAATGGTACGTATTTTAAATTTACAGTAATATTGTTAGGTGCCAATAAACAACATCATAATTATCTTTCTATGTTTATATGTAGATTGATGAGTCTAAAACCAAATGCACTTCCATCCCATGTCATGTGCTATGGAAGGAGGCACGTGTGAACAAATAAGGGAAGTTAGTAGATGAGAACACACAGAAAGTGTGGGAAATATTTGTAAGTATAACACGATGATAAAAATATTTGTTTAAAATTTCCATTACATAAAAATAATCAGTTATTTTCCTATATCTGACAGTCACAGGAATCAGCTACTCCTGTAGCGGATACAGACCTATTATCGACGGATTTGAAGCAGCCAAAAAAATACGGTCATGTTAGAGGTGCATGGTTTGGGGTGACACCTTGAGTATATTTTGAGAAGAAGAAAAAAATGGATGATACAGATGAAAAATTGGAACAAATGAGCGAAAAAATAGAAACCCTTGAAGAACGATTGCAATGGCAGGGAGAGTTTCTAGAATATTTTATGGGTGGGAAGCAAAGGGAAGACACAACTCAGGAACAACTAGCGCATGAACATCCCACCCCACACCCCACCAGCTTTGTGGTGATCCATTCACCTCAAAGAACTATCTTAGCCGTGGTAATCAATATTCTAATAATTGTTCCTATGAAATGTGAATCAGACAAACACTGATAATTTTTATGTACTGATTTTCTACAGGGTGATAATGATTGTGATTTATATCTTTCAACACCCACCTATCACTTTGTAGCGAGGGCTACAGTTTTCAATATCCCAGATGCCACACTACATAATATACCACTTCCAAAAGATCATCTGAAAGTGATGATTACTGTAGCTCATGAGGCAAAGGCAGAGCTACCTATTCCAATTGATGACGATGATATTCATACGGTACAAAAGGCTATTGGGACATTAATTGCATGGCAGTCACAACTTGTAAGAGTACATGTGGACAAAGAGGTATTTATTTCCTTTTTTTAAGCTAAAACCTTAACAATTATTGAAAAAAGGGTCTGAACCAATGATTGTTGTTATAGATGGAGAAAGGCAAAGGGGTGACAAATGTCAGCTCAAAACCATCTAAAGGATCGACCAACCAATCCTAAGGAGCTACTGAAAGAACATTAACACCGCATGTTCTCTATCCACATTTACTATCATTGAAGACTCATGTGGATACGAAGCTAAAAGATGGTAATAGCCATCTAGTGGTTTTCGAAGAGAATATATACTGAGAGGAAAGTAAAGATTTCGTTGCTAATGAAAATGTAAATGAAATCCTTGAAAATGGTTGGCTAGGCGTCACAATTGTAAATGTATATATGAGGTATGTTTCTATGAATTGATTTTATAAAAGCTGATCTACTGTGCAAATTATGACAAAATTCATTTTATATTGTCGACAGACGCATTTATGAAGAACAGTTGAAGGAATTTTCCCATGAGCCAAGATTTGGACTCATTAGTCCTCATATCACATCAACACACCTAACAAAAATAGAGCCAACAAAAAGGGATGAAATAGTGAACGGCTTGCTGAAAACATTTGAAAACAATATTACAGATGACAGACTTTTCCTAATACCAACCATGCAGGGGTAATACTCTACGATTAAAGCATATCAATTATATTTTCACTTAATTTATTACTTATTCCTTTTTGTGATTTTAGGCAACATTGGTTGCTAATTTCGGTGAACATGGATACTCCGAAGATTTATTTTTTGGATTCAAAGCAAGGATATACATCAAACCGACCACACATGATGGAGTTTGTGAATCTATAAGACACTACATCTTACGTTTTTGGTCTAAACATCAAGTAATATAATTTATATAATCTTTTACTGAGGATTATGTTATAATAGGGTGGTGTATCATTATCGTCTAAAAAGAGGAATGAGGATAGGGGCTAAGCTTAAGGAGGCAAGAAAGTACTACGTCTGGACAAATATCAGGGAATATATAATAAAATTTCACTATCCAAACACATCTCAACACAAGTCACTTATTCTCCTAATGATCAATTTTTTTGTAGTGTCCAAAACAAACAAACGATAATGATTGTGGTTATTGTGTTTGTAAATTTATGAAGGATATCTTTTTTTCATCAGAAAACTAGCATCCCTAAAGAGGTATTTTCAAAAACAACTACTAGTTCGTTTAAGTTATTTTTTAATTCTTAACTTTTATATTTTGCAGTATTACTCTGACTGCCAAAAAGCCTCATACTCACAAGATGATATAGATGTGTTTAGAAATGATTGGGCCTCATAACTGATGGAAGATTGTACACAAATACAATGAAGATCTAACTTGGGGATATGTACAATTTGTGGTCATTTTTGAGAGGGGTTAAAGGGATCAAAAGATGAAACATTGTTGTATGTAAATGTTCCTAGGAAAATTTTAATTGTTATTAAATAAAACATCCTTTCTCCAATGAGAAATTTTCCCATTTTAACAGATGATAAGCACCAGCAACATGCAAGAATACTGAACCACTAAAAGGGTCCCTCTCTTGTTTAAAATGGACACGAATTTAATTGAAAACAACAACTGACCTACATAAATCTGACCAAACGCATTAGGATTGTGTTGTTACATTAGGAGAAAGATCCAAGGGTCCTTGGTGACATTTACGAGTAATCCCTGCCTCAATCCAAGGCACGGTGTTGTCGGTACCACTCAAAAGGTCTCTCTTTTGTTTAAAATGGACATGATTTTAAGTGAAAACAACAACTGGCCTATGGAAATCTGAACAAACGCATTCGTATTGTGTTGATACTTTAGGAGAACTATCCACCGGTCCTTTGTGATGTGTATGAGTCAACCCCTCATCATTATGAGGCACGGTGTGACCACTATCACTCAAAGGGTCTCTCTTTTGTTTAAAATGGACACAATTTTAACTGAAAACAACAACCGACCTACGAAAATCCAACCAAACGCATTCGGATTGCATTAATATTTTATAAGAACGATCCAAGGGTCCTTGGTGACATGTAAGAGTCATACCCGCTTTAATCTAAGGCACGGTGTGGCTAGTACCACTCAAAGGGTCTCTCTTTTGTTTAAAATGGACACGATTTTAAGTAAAAACAACAACAGACCTACGAAAATCTGACCAAATGCATTCGGATTCTATTCATCCTTTAGGAGAATGATCCATGAGTCCTTTTTGACATGTAAGAGTCAAATCTGCCTCAATCTAAGGCATGGTGTGACCGCTATCACTCAAAGGGTCTCTCTTTTGTTTAAAATGGACACGATTTTAAGTGAAAACATCAACTGACCTACGAAAATCCAACCAAATGCATTCGGATTGTGTTGATCCTTTAGGAGAACGATCCAAGGGCCCTTTGTGACATGTAAGTGTCAACCTCGCCTCAATCTGAGGCACGATGTGACCGATATCACTCAAAGGGTATCTATTTTGTTTAAAATGGACATGATTTTAAGTGAAAACAACAACTAACCTACGAAAATTCGACCAAAAGCTTTCGGATTGTGTTGATCCTTTAGGAGAACAATCCACGGGTCCTTTGTGACCTGTAAGAGTCAACCCCACCTCAATCCAAGGCATGGTGTGACTGTTATCACTCAAATGGTCTCTCTTGTTTAAAATGGACACAATTTTAATTGAAAACAAAAACTGACCTACAAAAATCCGACCAAACGCATTCGGATTGCCTTGATCTTTTATAAGAACGATCCAAGGGTCCTTGGTGACGTGTACGAGTCATCCTCGCCTAAATCCGAGCCACGGTGTGGTCGGTACCATTCAAAGGGTCTCTCTTTTGTTTAAAATGGACACGACTTTAAGTGAAAACAACAACTGACCTACGGAAATCCAACAAAATGCATTTGGATTGTGTTGATCTTTTACTAGAATGATCCACGAGTCCTTTTTGACATGTACGAGTCAACACCACCTTATTCTGAGGCATGGTGTGACCGCTATCTCTCAAAGGGTCTCTCTTTTGTTTAAAATGGACACGATTTTAAGTGAAAACAACAACTGACCTTTGGAAATCAGAGTAAACACATTCGTATTGTGTTGATCATTTAGGATAATGATACACGAGTCCTTTTTGATATTTAAGAGTCAACCCTGCCTCAATCTAATGCACGGTGTGACCGCTATCACTCAAAGGGTCTCTCCTTTGTTTAAAATGGACACGATTTTAAGTGAAAACAAGAACTGACCTACGAAAATCTGACCAAACGCATTCAGATTGCCATGATCTTTTATGAGAATGATCAGAGGGTCCTTGGTGACGTGTACGAGTAATCCCTACCTCAATCTGAGTCACGGTGTGGCCGGTACCACTCAAAGGGTCTCTCTTTTGTTTAAAATGGACATGATTTTAAGTGAAAACAACAACTGACCTATGAAAATATGACCAAACACATTCAGATTGTTTTCATCCTTTAGGATAAAAATACAAGGGTCATTTGTGGCATGTACGAGTCAACTCCGTCTCAATCCGAGGCACTGTGTGACCGCTATTGCTCAAAGGGTCTCTCTTTTGTTTAAAATGGAAAAGATTTTAAGTGAAAACAACAACTGACATAAGGAAATACAACCAAACGCATTCGGATTGTATTAATCCTTTAGTATAATGATCCACGGGTTCTTTGTGACATGTAAGAGTCAACCCTTCCTCAATAAAAGGCACGGTGTGACCGATATCCCTCAAAGGGTCTCTATTTTGTTTAAAATGGACTCGATTTTAAGTGAAAACAACAACTGACCTATGAAAATTCGACCAAACGCATTCAGATTGGGTTGATACTTTAGTATAATGATCCAAGGGTACTTTGTGACATGTAAGAGACAACCCTGCCTCAATTAGAGGCACGATGTGACCACTATCATTCAAAGGGTCTCTCTTGTTTGAAATGGACACAATTTTAATTGAAAACGACAACTGACCTACGAAAATCCGACCAAATGCATTTGTATTGCCTTTATATTTTATAAGAATGATCCAAGGGTCCTTGGTGACATGTACGAGTCATCCCCGCCTCAATTCGAGGCACGGTGTGGCCGGTACCACTCAAAGGGTCTCTCTTTTGTTTAAAATGGACACGATTTTAAGTGAAAACAACAACTGACCTATGGAAATATGACCAAACACATTCAGATTGTGTTAATCCTTTAGGAGAAAGATCCAAGGGTCCTTTGTGATGTGTATGAGTCAACCCTGCCTCAATTATAGGCATGGTGTGACCGATATCACTCAAAGGTTCTCTCTTTTGTTTAAAATGGACACGATTTTAAGTGAAAACAACAACTCACATACGTAAATCCAACCAAACGCATTTTTATTGTGTTGATCCTTAAGTAGAACGATCCACAGGTCCTAAGTGATGTGTAAGAGTCAACCCCGCCTCAATCCGAGCCGTGGTGTGACCACAATCACTCAAAGGGTCTCTATTTTGTTTAAAATGGACACGATTTTAAGTGAAAACAACAACTGACCTACGAGAATCTGACCAAACGGATTCGGATTGCCTTGATATTTTATAAGAACGATACAAGGGTCCTTGGTGACATGTACGAGCCATCCCCGCCTTAATCTGAGGCGCGGTGTGGCTGGTACCACTCAATGGTTCACTATTTTGTTTAAAATGGACAAGATTTTAAGTGAAAACAACAACTAACCTATGGAAATTCAACCAAACGCATTCAGATTGTGTTTATACTTTAGGAGAGTGATACACGGGTCCTCTGGGATGTGTGAGTGTCAACCCCACCTCAATTCGAGGCATGGTGTGACCACTATCAATCAAATGGTCTCTTTTGTTTAAAATGGACACAATTTTAATTGAAAACAACAACTGACCTACAAAAATCCAAAAAAACGGTTTCGGATTGCCAGGATATTTTATAAAAACGATACAAGAATCCATGGTGACATGTACGAGTCCAAACCGCCTCAATCTAAGGCACGGTGTGGACGGTACCACTCAAAGGGTCTCTATTTTGTTTAAAATGGACACGATTTTAAGTGAAAACAACAACTAACCTACGGAAATTCGACCAAAATCATTTGGATTGTGTTGATACTTTAGGAGAATGATACAAGGGTCCTTTTTGATGTGTAAGAGTCAACCCCACCTCAATCCAAGGCATGGTGTGACCTCTATCACTCAAAGGGTCTCCCTTGTTTAAAATGGACACAATTTTAATTGAAAACAACAACTAACCTAAGAAAATCTGACCAAACACATTTGTATTTACTTTATCTTTTAGAAGAATGATCCAAGGGTCCTTGGTTATGTGCACCAGTCATCCCCTCCTCAATTTCAGGCACAGTGTGGCCGGTACCACTCAAAGGGTCTCTCTTTTGTTTAAAATGGACACGATTTTAAGTGAAAACAACAACTAACCTATGGAAATATGAACAAACACATTCGGATTGTGTTTATCCTTTAGGATAATGATACACGAGTCCTTTGTTACATGTAGGAGTCAAAACTACCTCAATCTGAGGCATGGTGTGACTGCTATCACTTAAAAGGCTTCTCTTTTGTTTAAAATAGACACGATTTTAAGTGAAAACAACAACTGACCTACGAAAATCCGACCAAACGCATTCAGATTACATTTAACCTTTAGTTGAACAATACTCAAGTCATTTGTGACATTTAAGAGTCAACCCTGCCTCAATCCGAGGCACGGTGTGACCGCTATCACTCAAAGGGACTCTATTTTGTTTAAAATGGACACAATTTTAAATGAAAACAACAACTGACCTACGAAAATCTGAACAAACGCATTTTGATTGCCTTGATCTTTTATAATAAATATCCAAGGGTACTTGGTGATGTGTAAGAGTCATCCCCGCCTCAATCTGAGGCACAGTGTGGCCGATACCACTCAAAGGGTCTCTCTTTTCTTTAAAATGGACACGATTTTAAGTGAAAACAACAACTGACCTACGAAAATCTGACCAAATGCATTTGGATTGTGTTAATCCTTTAGGATAACGATCCAAGGGTCCTCTGTGATGTGTACGAGTCAACCCTCCATCAATCTGAGGCATGGCGTGACCGCTATCAATCAAAGGGTCTCTCTTTTGTTTAAAATGGACACGATTTTAAGTGAAAACAACAACTAACCTACGGAAATCCGACCAAAAACAATCAGATTGTGTTGATCCTTTAGGAGAACAATCCACGGGTCCTTTGTGATGTGTAAGAGTCAACCCTACCTCAATCTGAGGCACGGTGTGACCGCTATCACTCAAAGGGTCTCTATTTTGTTTAAAATGGACACGATTTTAATTGAAAACAACAACTGACCTAAAAAAATCTGACCAAACGCATTTGGATTTCCTTTATCTTTTATAATAATGATCCAAGGGTCCTTGGTGACGTGTACAAGCCATCCCCACCTCAATATGAGGCACGGTGTGGCCGGTACCACTCAAAGGGTCTCTCTTTTGTTTAAAATGAACACGATTTTAAGTGAAAACAACAATTGATCTATGAAAATCTGACAAAACACATTCGTATTTTCTTTATCCTTTAGGAGAACGGTGCACGGGTCCTTTGTGATGTGTTTCAGTCAACCCCGCCTCAATCCGAGGAACGATGTGACCGCTATCACTCAAAGGCTCTCTCTTTTGTTTAAAATGGATATAATTTTAATTGAAATTAATAACTGACCTATGAAAATCTGACCAAACGTAGTCGTATTGCCATGATATTTTATAAGAACGATCCAAGGGTCCTTGGTGACGTGTACGAGTCAACCCTGCCAACCCCATGGACCGCACCCCACCCCATGGATACCAATCCAACCCCCGGACACCCCCCACCCCGCTGGACACCCCCACCCCTGTAAAGTCCCCCGACACCTTGGGCACCAACCCACCCCCTTGGAAAGCCCCTCGGACACCAATCCACCCCCACCCCCGACCGCCCCTGCCCCCCAAGACACCAATCCACCCCCACTCCTCTAGACACCCCCCCCCCCCGGCACGTTGGACACCATCCCACCCCCTGGAAATCCCCCTGACACCAATCCACCCCCTGGACTGCCCCCCACCACCCTGGACACCAATCCACCCCCTGGACACCCCCACCCCTCTGGACACCCCCACCCCCTGTAAAGCCCCCCCGACACCTTGGACACCAGCCCACACCCCTGGAAAGCCCCCCAGACACCCCTACCCCCTTGGACATCCACCCCAAACCCTTAAACAGCCCCCAACCCCCTGAATTCTAAATTGAATTATTTATGTGCTTAATTAAATTATGAATTATGTATTAATGGTGTACGGGTATACTTGTTGTATGGGTATACTTGGTCTAATTATCTTATGATTTATGAGTTAATTTTGTATGGGTATACTTGCTTTAATTAGCTTATTGAGATGTTGATTTTTTTTGCAGCTGTTCGGGTGTGCAGCTGCAAATGTTTTCATAGCAGTAGAGAGGTAATTTATCAGCGCTAAAAAAGCGCTGATAAACTCACCTTTATCAGCACTAAAAAGGCACTGATAAAACACTCATTTATCAGCACTCTTTTAGCAGTGATAAAGGGTCATTTTATCATCACTTTTTTAGAGATGATAAATTCTACCTTTATCAGCATGTGTTTAGCACTGATAAAGGTTTCATTTATTAGCGCTTTTTTAGCACTGATAAAGGGTACCCCCCTTTATCAGCACTGAGCTTTACAGTGCTTTTTTAGCACTTTAAAATCCCGTTTTTAGCGCTGTTAATGCCCATATTTTTAGTAGTTATGGAAACGTAAAAATTCATTTATTTTGTATAAGTTAAAAAAACATTCTCCTAGTACTTTTTCTGGATAAGTCAAAAAGTACATCGTTGGGAAAAACGGATTCCCTTAAAACCATTTAGTAAAATTTTACAAATGGGGAGAATGAATTTAAAAAATTTCATAAGAATAGTACTAATATTTTGAAATACATTTTTCAGAAACATGGGCATGGAAGATAAATATACCCCTGTAAATACTTACATATAAATAATCTCGGATAATAATAATATTGTGAAATTAACCCTTACCTTAGGTCTTATTTTTTTTCATACGTATCCAAAAATCCTGAATAATGATTTAAATAATGTTACTAATTCATAAAATATCCATATTTATATTTATGATATCATAAAAGATTATCTTATTACGGATTTTTTTTTAATATTTCATTATTTCCATTTTTTGGTGTTAACTGCTTCATTTTCCTATATATATTTTTTATATATGTCTTAGTTATTGTACATTGGATATAGTTATTTCAATTATATAATTATATTAAGATACTATACGTCATATTTATTCATTATACACATTTATATAATCATTCGTTAATGGTCATCTTAGAGAATGAATCACATTGCTTCTTGGAGACGGTCGACAATATGTATGCATGAGCGATGATATCATTCCCTTAATGGTGAAATGATATGAAAGGTAATGGTATATATTTTCTTCTATAATTAATTACATGTTATTATTATCATATCTATATATATATTATTTCTATCATTATACACATCCATGTAAAGTGGTGATGAAAAATAGATTACATCATAGCGTGGAGATGGTAAGTCGTGCGTACACACGCTTGGTACTTTACTTTTTTATAGGATGGATAAAAGGTGGAATTGTGTTGTTCTATAATTATAATGACATATCATCATATATTTTATACTGTATTTTTTTCTTTACAAGGATAAAAACACATGAAGAGGATGTTGGAGATGAAATAATCTTGAAAGAGTCGGTGAAGGAGATTACCACTTCTTCAGCGAGCTCCCTCTAGATCTCCTATTAAGAATAATAGAGTTGGTCTTCTGAGAAGAACATAACATCTCAAATGAAACTATGGAAGTTTAGAAGATAAATTGGTAGGTTATGGTCGATATTAAATTCTCAAAGGGATGTGAAGAAGTGAGGGAGGAGGTTCCCTTTTAAAATTAAACTGAGGGACACTTTTGGAATTTCTGAATATATTAATTTATAATAATTTTAAAATCAATCCAAAAAACAAAAAAACATAGATTAAAATATAATATGAGATAATGTTTTATTATCAATGATCAATAGATTTTTTGACAAGTTTTTTTATTATTTTAAAATTTTTCATTTTGGTTAACATATTTTAATTTTAACTAAGGTAACAACTATTTCAATATCAAAATATTGTATCTTTTACCTATTTGATATCAATTGGATCATAAATGAAAACTTTATAACATTTTATACCATATTATAATATTATTTTATTTTTAAATTTGTATTATAACTTCTAAATAATTTAATAACGCATTATTTTTATAATATATAAATAGTGTCAATTTTGACACTATTCATTTCGTGGATTTTTAAAAATATCAAGATAACAATTTATCTAATTTTTGTATGTTCCTAATATGTCATTGTCATCTATAAAATTAATTTTTTGCATTAATTATCTCAAATTAAATTTATTTTAATATTTTTAATAACATCTATTTGATATTTCCATTAATAAATGAATTACTGCATCAGTGTTCTGAAATTGTTTGATATACACATTTCTTTACTAAAAATTAATACAAAAATACATTAAAGAATATAAATATTATATATTTTAAAATAATATTTATAGTGAAATTTATCAACTGTATAACCCCACATTAAAAATTATATAATTATTAAAAACATGAATGTGACATCTTAAAATGCTTATCAAATAGATTATTATTAATTTCATAATTTTACCAAGGTGGTGGAAAAACATAAAAAATAAATTTATATCAGAAAATATGTTTAGTAAGTTTATAATTTACATTAATATTCATTCATCACATACTTTTTTAACTATGTTATCACATAAGAGATGTTAAACTGAAAGAAAGTGACAATTTATGACCTTCTTTAATTTAAATATTATATTTGAAATTTTAATTGAAAATTGTCCATTAAGAAACTTAATTTCGATCCTTAGGTGTTAAGGGTGAAATTATATTCATCCAAAAAAATTTTGGCATGTTCTAGGGTCATTTTATGGTCTTTGTAATTTTAATTTCAACAAAAATTACCCATTTTACCCTTTATTGTGGTAACAAAATTTACCAACATTACTATTAATATTGGCAAAAAAATAAATGGAACCTATTTACGAAATTTAGGCCCTCTAAAACCAATTTTGGAATATATTTTTCAAAATTTAAAAGACAGGAGTTTTAGAATTTAATTTTGAACAATACTGTTAAAATGGCATGAGAAAGATTTAATAAAAATTACACTTTTAAAACATAAAATGTTTTTATTATAAATTTTTGCATAAAGTCTTTTCAAAAAAAATTATTATTTCAAATCAAAATTAATTGTTTATAAATTAAAAATAATCTAATACATAATTTTACCTTGTAAATACTTTAAAAGAAATACATTTTTCAATTATTATTTTCATTATTCCTTAAGATAATTTTGATTTGATAAATTAAAAAATGAAATTTATTTTTCCAAATACATTTTCTATAACTTCAAAAAATTAATATGTACTCATAAAAAATATGATAAATTTATTTTTAAAGAATAAAGTGATTTTCCTAAAAATTAGGTGTTTATTTTCTAAGCACTTACTAAAATTTATATTGAGTTGTACCTTTATGTTTATTTCAAAAAACATTATTCATATTTATTCCCTTCAATATAATGACTATATCATACAGGTAATTTTATACTAATTGTTTCCCACAGTTCTCTTAAACTCACGATTTCACATAATTCAAGATATTAATGAATTAAAATTACTTAAAGAGGAATATTTAATAAAATATAGGGGTCTTACATTATACCCTCTTAAAATGAATTTTACCCCAAAATTCATCACATTGAAAAAAAATAGATGAGGATACATCTTCCTCATTACATACTCAGGTTCCCATATAGCTTCCTCAAATTGGTATTTCTTCCACAAAAATTAACCAAGCTAGTGGTCATGTTTCATAGAACTTTCTCTCTACACTCCAGAATCTCTATCGATTCTTATTTAAAGAAATATTATTCTCAAACAATATCACTTATAAGTTTAGTACATGTGAATGATCAGGTATTTAATTTATCTAGAAAGATATGTGTAACACATTATGAGGTTGATAGATATTTGGTGGAAGAATCCACTGATAAGATACCTTCCAAAAATGATCCAAAAATTCAAAAGGACCGATATACCTTGGGAATCTCTTTCCCTTATTTCAAAATATAATCACTCTCTTTTGAGGGGAAATTCATAGAAATTAACTATCACCCACTTCAAACTATAGGTATTTTCATCGATTTTCAACATAAATATTTTATCGACTCTAAGATACTCTTATGTGTTGTTGAATAGATCTTGCCTTCTCTACCATATCCTCAACTATATTAGGACCCAATATATTTCTTTACCCAACTTCATTTCAGCATGTTGGACTTATTTACTTCTTATAATAGAGGTCTTTAAAAGGCGCCACTTAGATACTAGAGTCAATTCAATTGTCGTAACAAAATTCAACCAAGGTTAGGTGTTGATCTGAACCACCTTTTAAATCCAAAGAGAAAGCTCTCAACTTGTCTTTTATAGTTTGAAAGGTCCTCTCATATTGACCATATATTTGAGGATGATGAGAAGTGGTGAATCTTAACTTTGTATCTAAATCCTACTAATGATTTCTCCAGAACTTTGAGATAAACCTAAGATACATATTAGATATAATGGAAAGTGGTACTCAGTGTAATCTCACCACTTTATTAATACATTTTCTAAAAATATTCTCAGGAGAGAAATATTGTTTGATAGTAATAAAGTGTTTCGACTTTGTAAGGTGATCAACTATAATTCATATAACATTATTTCCTTTAGATTTTTACGGAAGTTATATGAGAAAATCGATGGTAATGTTTTCCCATTTCCATTATGGTATGGGAAATAGTTTCAACATCCCCTAATACTTTGGTCTCTCAAACTTAACTTGTTAATAAACCAAACAATAATAAATATATTCTAAAACAACTTTCTTTATTCCATCCTAATATAAATACTATTTCATATCCTTATACATCTTTGTGATTCCAGAATGAATTGAGAAGGATGAACTACAAGCCTCATACAACATTTCCTTATTTAATTCCAGTTTTGGCCATATTATTCCATCACAATCAATATTGAACTCAGTAAAATTTCTCACCTTAATTTTTGGTTCAATGTCTTCCTTTTTTCCTCCTTAATCTTTTTTTAAAGACAATACTTCTTTTATTAGAAGAAAGAGAATAATAAAACAAAGAAAGAGTCTGGGAAAGAAACAGGGAAACCCCAATACAATAAACACTATTTTCTAACCTTTTTCAGCAGATGCTCGGTTAGATTTCATTCTTCTTATCTAAAAGAATCAAGATCCTCTATTCCACGTCCTTGTTCTCGAACTTTCGATCTCCCTCTGCAAGCACTTTCCCTGCTCGCAAGTTCTTGAAGCCTTCCATGCAGTGTCTCCTCATTAGAACTATCAGAACCCGAGCTATCCCCTATTTCTTCCTCATCAGAAGGAGAATTTTTTGTCACTGGCATCTTCATTTCCTTGGCATTAGTCCTCTCAACTACCATTACAGAAGCACATAGAGGCGATTTCTTCTTGTAGGTAGCAAGTTGAAATCCTTCAGGATCTACAATTGGCTTCGCAGAAGATTGACAGGACTTAGAGATGACTGGAGAGTCATACTCTAAAGTTTGTTTACCTTTGTGATTCACAGAGGGAACCAATTTTTCTTGAAAAATTTGTTGATCAACCACAATATGTGCTTCTTATTCTCCTGATTTTTCTTTTCCTTTTCTTGGAGTATCAACATGATGGACATTTTCTTCATCTATACAAATCTCAACCCAGGACTTCTTCTTATCACATACCTTGGGTGAGCCTGGGTGATCGTCCATTTCATCAACCTTAGATGCCTCTTCATGAATGGTGCCTTGCTCCTCTTTCTCAGTAGGAATAGAAATGGTTCCCAGATCTTCCATAGTTTTACCGAGTTATTTTTCATCCTCATGCAACAATTGTGGTTCAGCTTTCCATGCAGATGTAGTCTTATTTTTCTTGAGACAATTATTGACATTGTGACCACGCAAATCACAAAAGCTGCAAACTAAAGAACGCTGACAAGAAGTTGAGTCATGACCAATAATATTGTAGTCCTCACATAATTTAGGCATTTTCCCATAAACTATCTTCAGCTCAATAATATCATCATCAGTTTCTATAATCACCTTATCAACAAGAGTCGAACCCAACTCAATCTCAACCATAGACAGAGCAAAGTGGCCAAAACGAGCAGCTTCTATTTCCTTATAAATTTTTATTGGAATACCAACGGCCAAGATAATATCATACAATATTTTGGGGTTCCAGAGTATAGAGTTTGAAACATAAACTCTAACCCAAAATTTAGAATTATTGTTAACAACCTCCAAGGGATTGAACTTTTTATCCCATTCACACAGATGAACAATTCCAGGGTTGAATGTTAATTTGAGAAAGATATATTTTATCCCCTTTTTTAAGATTTCCATATCTATGCTTTTAAAATCCATAAATATTAGATCTTTTGTGATTCTCATCATAGATATTCTAGCATGGCCCTTTCGGCATAAAGAATTTGTCACCTTGTTTTCTTTCCCATTATGGTAATGTATTGATAAGTCTTAATCTTTAATCAATTACAAGATTCTTCTTTGGAACATATTTATCTCTTTTTTATTGAAGATATTATTTAAACTTTTATGATCACTATATATGTCACATAATTCCATATAAATATAATGCTTCCATATCATTGATGCAATAATTACCACAGCTAACTACAAATTATTATTTGGGTAACTTTTATCATTTATTTTCAATTTTCATTATGCATAAACTAAAACCAAATAATTTTTCATGAGAAAACATCCTATCCCCTTCTTGGATGAATCACTATAGATCAAAAACCTTTCTCCGCTATAGGGTAGTGTGATAATGGGTTGAATAACTAATGTTTTTTTTTCATATCCTTGAAATTCTTTTCACATTATTCCATCCATATGAACTTAACTCCTTTCTGAGTCAACTTGGTTAGTGGATTAGATAAGAATGAGAAATCCTCCATAGAAATTTGATAATATCTGGCCAAAACAAGAAATAATCAGATCTCAATAACCATTGTTGGTCTATGCCAACGTTTGGTATGTTTTTTCATGGTTGGATCTATAGAAATCCCCTCCCTTGAGATTATGTTACCCAAAATGAAACTTTCTAAATCCAAAATTCAAACTTTGTAAATTTTCCATGAATCTTATCTTTTCTCAGAGTCTTTAGTGTAATCCTTAAGTGATATTTATGTTCATACTGTATCTATGAATATATAAGAATATCATCTATAAAGGCTACCACAAACTAATCAATATAGTCTCTAAATACACTATTCATTAAGTCTATTAAGATATGGGGGAATTAGTAATACCAAAGGAATCACTATAAACTCATAGAATCCATACGTTGTATGGAATGTTGTCTTGGGTACTTCCTACTTATTTTCCATTAATTGATGACATCTAAAGCAAATGTAATTCTTGGAAAAATATTGATCTCTATGTAGTTGGTCGTATAAGTCATTAATACGGGGGGAGAGGATATTTTTTCTTGATAGGGATCTTGTTATGTACTCAATAATCATTGCAGAGTTTCATTAATACATCCTTCTTCCTAACAAATAGAACAATTTCACCCTAAGGTGACTCATTAAGGAGTATAAATCCCTTTTCAAGATTACCTTATAGTTTCTTCTTTAATTCTTACAACTCAACTGGGATATTATATAAGGATTCTTTAAAATAGGCATAACACCTGGTATGATTTCTATTGAAAATGTAACTTCAAGATTCAGTGTAAGTCCTATAAATGATCCAGTAAAGACGACAAAAAACACTTGTAAAATAGGTGTATCCATAATGATGAGCTTAAACAAACCATTTGATATTTATAACCATTATTTATATGAATCATGACCCATAAGATGGAATGAATTTTCACAAGAAGTTCATATTCATCCTTAAATCAATAAATGATAATAGATTCATTCAAAATATGAATTTTGACTTCCCTTCCTTGATAATTGATATGATCTCCATATAGAGAAATATAATCCATGCCAATAATCACATTGAATTTAAATATAGGGAGAATCATAAGATCTTTAGGAAGCACTTTCCTACAAACATCAACCTGAGAAGAATTATAAAATTGTGATGTAATCGTTGTGAGATTAAGAGTTTTCATAGGTAACTCAACATCTAATCATTAGGATAATATGATGTTTCCATTAGAATATTCTTTAGAAATAAAAAAATTAGTGGGATCCAATATCAAATAAAACATATTCTACTTTAGAGTGGATGGTAAGTGTACATTTCACCACTCAATTGTCATACTCCACATTCCCAATAGTTATCGCATGTGATTTTCCATTTTCTTTGGACTTAAGAGATTGTGGATTTCAATCATCATTGATATCCCTTGGACTAGTCCATTGGTTAGCATAATAACCCATTTCCTTGCACTTGTAGCATTGAACAGTGTGAGGTGCATTTTGTGTAGACTTTTATCTATTTTCTTCATTAAATATCTTTTTTCCATCACATCGGTAGTCAACTACCTGATAACATTTTTTACAATACTTAAAACATTTACTAGTCCCTATATGATAGTTTCCTCTATATTTCTTTCCACACATAGAGAATAAAGGAAAGTTCATCTTCATTTCACTATGGTTTTTATGTTTCCCCTTGAATTCTATTTTCATCTACTTATCAAAACTATAGGATTTATGTGTAATTACAATCTCCATCTCAACCTTGAGATCCCATCGACTGATTTCCTCATAGATACTAAAGTACCTTATAGATAACACCCTTCAGATACTTGGTTTTAAGCCACTATTGAATTCATCAATATTACTCTCAAGATTAATGATAATTCCATAAGCATACCTTGAAAGTATTGTAAAATTTTCTTTTTAGGTACTAACAAATCAATCATCCTTTTACATAAGATTAGAATACTAACTGAAATAAGGTGGACACTGCATCATGAAGGACTCAATAGAATGGTGTTCCCTCCTTTGATCATTTTGAATTCTTATACGATTCATACCTTGAGAAAGTTGTTTGATCATAGAAACAAGAATTTATATTCCATCTCCCATTACATTTGGTTGCTCAAGACTGAAATCATTTCATTTCCCATCATATTCATCATTAAAGTGGCCCCTTCAGGTTCTATGCATTTATTATAACCCTGAATCATAGTGTGAGAAAAACTAAATATAATGAAAAAACCACATAATCAAGTGAAATAAAATTTAAATTCATGACACCTTAGGTTTTATCCTAGGTTAATAATGATCATTACAAAAATATAATATTGTAACATATAGTTAGACTTATCCTTATGGTTATTAATATGGTTTTATAATCCAAGTTTCCAAAGGTTAACTAAACCTTTGATCTGATACCAATAATAATGACCCATAATTTTCATACGTAAATATTACCTCCAAATATAGGAATATTCATTACATAATAGGAAAAATCCATGATAGGACCATATAGTTTTAGTGTCTTCAGAAACTGGGAAACATAAAAAACGGTTTCATAAAACATCTATATCATCTCCCACTTATTCCTTCATTTCTAGAACCCTTTTGACACAAAATACTTAATACCCTTCTTCATATCCTAGGGGAAAGAACATAATAAAGGTTGATATCAGATTCTTTATAAGGGTAAACAAGGGATATATCAATAATATCATAATAGTAAGACATTGAATTCATGGCATACACATATGCATAAAAAATAATTTCCAAATTAGTCATGTCTCATTGCCAATATCATCATTGGAGATGAATTACTTTAGTGAACCAAGTTCACTCCTCATTCCAGTCAAGTTTTACTGAACCAAGATCATTTCCCATTTCGTCCCTGTATAACAAATTGAGATTATTTCTCATTCCATACCTATATATATCATGTGATATAAATATTTACTCAATGAATTAGAGGAAGACTTGGGTATCACCCATCACATAACAAAAAACATAAATAGTTGTGATATATGATCATAAATTATTCATCATATCTGAACCCAAGTAATGAAATGAGTTTCATAAACATCATTAAACCATAAGATAACCAGTATAAAATAAATAAGTTTTTTAAATATCATTCCAACACAAATATAAACCAAAAATATGAATAAATTGGATAATATCCATAAAAAGAATCCCCATTAAAGTATAATTAACATCAAATAATGATATTTTATACGGAATATATTTTTTACAGGACACTTGAAAATAATTATTTAGAAAAATATTCTTTCTATTTGAAAATGTTTTTTTCTTAAAAGGCCTAAAAAATCTAAAAGAAATCATTTTATTTGAAAATATAAATATAATATTTTAAAGTAATAATAATGTAAATGGGGCATCATAGAAACATAAAAATACTTTCATGCTATATAAGATAAAAAAACCTTCTCCTTGTACTTTTTTTGAGATATATCAGAAAGTACCTCATTATGAAAAAAGATAAAAGATTCCTTTCAAATCGTTTAGTAAAAATTTAAAAATGGGTAAAAATGACTTTAAACAATGGTATAAGAATAGTAATAATATTTTGGAATAAAATTTTAGGAAACATGGACAAATAATATAAATATACCGTAGTAATTACTTACATATAAACAATCTCATATAATAATAATATTGTGAAATTAACCCTTACCCTGGGTTTGATTTCCTTTTTAGATATCCAAAAATTATGTATAATTTTTAAAATAATGTTATTAATTCATAAAAAACAATATTTATATTTATTATATCATACATGATTATCTTACTACCATTTTTTATTAATATTTCATTATTACCCATCTTTTGGATGTTAACTACTTTATTTTCCTATGCATGTTTTGTCATACAAGTCCCAGTTCTTGTAAATAGGATATAATTCCACCATTTAAAGAATTCTATTTAGATAATATATCTATTACTTAATCATTATATACATTGTTATAGTTATTATTTAATGGTTATCTTGGATAATTAATCACCTCACGTCGTGGAGATGGTAAGTCATACGTACGCACGAGCGATGATATCAAATTTTAATGGTGAAATGATATGGAAGTGGATGGTATATATTTTTTTCCAGAAACAATATCATATTATAATTATAATATATATTTATTATTTCAATAATTATACCCATCCAAGTAATGTGGTGATGAAAAATATATCACACCACTACTTGGAGACGGTAAGTCGTACGTACACAGACGTGGTACATTTGTTTTTCATGGGATAGATAAAAGGTGTAATTTTTTTATTCCATATCCATAATAAAATATAAGAATATATTCGATACCATATTTATTACTTTATATTCTGAATAATACATGAATAGGATGTAGAAGAAGAAATAATATTGAAAGATTCGGTGAAATAGATTACCTCTTCTTCAACAATCTCCTTCTAGATCTCCTCTTTAGAAGACCAGAGTTGGACTCTTTAGACGACTAGAGTTTGACTTTTTAGATGCCCAAAACCTCTATAATCTAACAAGGGGAGTTTAGTAGATGAATTTGAAATTTATGTTTGATCTTCAAGGCTCAAAGGGATGTGAAGGAGTGAGAGAGGAGGTTCCACTTTATAATTGAAGTAGGGGAAACTTTTAGAATTTCTGAAAATATAAATTTGTAATAAATTAAATATTAATCCAAATATCTCCAAAAGGAAATAGATTCTGAGATAAGATGATATAATATTGTAATATAATCAACCAATATATTTTTTTTAAGATTTTTTTTGTTTTAAATCTTATCATTTTGATTAACATATTTTAATTTTAACTAAAGCAACAACTTTTTTAATATTAAAAGATTATAACTTGTACTTATTTTATATCAATAAGTCCATAAATGAAAAATTAATAAATATTTATACCATATTTTAATTATTTTGTATTTTTAAAGATGTTTCACTATTTTAAAATAATATAATAAAATTTTATTTTGATAAAATATCAATAGTGTAAATTTTGACACTACTAATTTCTTGAATTTTTTTTAAAAATATATAAATAAAAAATTAACTTAAAAAATATTTTATTACATCCATAAGAGGTTAGGGTCATCTAGGAAACTCATTGGTCAAATTAATTATTTAAAGATAAATTTATTTGAATATTTTTAATAAAATATATTTGATATTTCCATTAATAAAATAATTACTACATATACATTGACTAATTTCATAATATACGTATTTTTTTACTAAAAATATAAAATAAAGTACATTGAAGAGTATAACTATTCTATATTTCATAATAATATTTACAGAAGAATTTATCTATTGTATAACACTATATTAAAAATGATATAGTTATTAAAAACATGAACATGATTGTAAGAACCCGAGTTTTGACACTGTAAGACTTTGAATTTTCTTTGATGTTATTCCAGAGAAGGGTGTTCAGACGGTGTGTGATTCTGAGCTCCGGTGTGGCCAGAATTAAATTTTTATGTGCGTTCAGACTAGACACGCCAAATAAACAGAATAACTCATAAATGGTTGCTCAGATGGAAACAATGAGGGCACCATTGTGTCTGGAGCATGCCGTTTACCCTATGTTGGGCAAAAATCCCTCAAGGTTACATTGAAGTATTTTTGGGTTGATTGTGTTTGTTGACAAAGCAGGTTTTCATGGATATTTGTCAATTTCCCAAGAATTTGTTGACAATCCTTGTTGAAAAAGAACAATGACAAAGGAAAGGACGATCTGGAGGTGGTACAAAAGAGTAGTACAAGGTGGCACCATTTCCCAGTGTTTGCCAAATTTTTGGGGTCCAAAATTTGGAGTTTGGTGAACATCGCGAAAATAGGATTTCCATGAAGATCATAATTTAATATGGCAAAGGAATGAATTTCGCGAAGATAGGATTCATGGTTTGGAAAATCGCGAAGACCAGAAGAATGGAGGCGGTGAATCTTCACGATTACGTCAAGCTTCTCGAACGGCAGAGACTGAAGTGCATTGTGGCGGTGAAGGGATTTGCGAGGGAGCTTCGCGGCGAAGGCGCGAAGGTATTATGACAGTGATTCTTCATGATTACGTCAAGATTCGCGAACGTCAGATACTGAAGTGCATCGCGGCGGTGAAGGGATTTGCGAGGGAGCATCGCGGCGAAGGCGCGAAGGTAAGTTGACGGTGATTCTTCGCGACTACGTCAAGCTCCGCGAATGGAAAATAGCCGTGGTGCTTCGTGATTTGGACAGAATTCCGGCAGAAACTTTGGAGCTTCGCGATTCAAGATGACGTGGCATTGACTTCACGTGAAAGGGACGAGAGTTGATGGAATCTCCTATAAATAGAGGCCGACCCCCTCGAGAGAAGTAGAGAGATTTTTCAGAAAAAATCCATTGCTCTCGGTTCGCAGAGGTGGTTCGCAAAGGCAGTGTGCTTTGCGAAAGGGGAGCTTCACGGTGGCTATTCTAGCTCCGTGAAAGGAATGTGCCCCGCGTTGGCTCAGTGAGCTTCGCGGAGAGGCAGGAGCTCCGCGAAGGCCTGAGCATTGCAAAGGTTTGTGCATCGCGAGAGTGCTTCGCGATAGAGCTTCGTGAAAAGGCAGGAGCTTCGCCAAGGCTTGTTTGAGCTTCGTGAAATTGTGAGCCTTGCAAAGTAGGGTGCTTTAAGAAGGTGTTTCCAAAGTGAATTTCCCAGGTGTTCATAGGCAAAGAGGTATTCATCAGTGGATGAAATTTGGACTTCAAAAGAGCATCTATCAACAGTTAATGATGCATGCATTCATGCAAATGAAGAGTCCTACATGTCTATAAACTGTGAGTAGATTCCCTTCTGGAGAAGTGAGCTTATAAAGAGGAAGTAGGTGATCCTCTCCACCGGCAGTGAGCCAGAGAGAGAGAAATAGGGAGTGACCCTTGGGAAAGCAGTGAGCTGACCCTAAACTTTTTAAAGGCAGCGAGCCTGGGCATAGAGGTGATCTAGCCCGAACTTTGTAATCCACATCTAGTGAAGATTAGTGGAATTTGGTACGACTGGCAACCTATCGGCGTATTCTCCTTGGACGTAGCCCAGTGAGGGTGAACCAAGTAAAAATCTCTGCGTCTGCCTGCTAATTTGCCTACATTGCATTTAAAGCATCATCATCAGATAAAGGAGAAAGTAAGTGATCATAACATACACACAAGTGCAAATAAAGTGACCCTTGTAACAAAGAGGTCAAGATCCAGCGGGGCAGGAAGAAATTTGAAAAAGAATATCCATACCCTGATTCACCCCCCCTCTCAGGGTATATAGGCCCCTATTGGTCCTAACACCCTAGGAGGAGTGTAACTTCCGAGGGCGTGACCCTTCTGTGGAAAACGCCACCAGGGGCGTTTTCGTAATTTATCATCCCTGGCTGTGAACTTTATAACTTCTGAACGGAGTCTCGGATAAAAATTTTGAGACCACCATTGCACGCAAAACGTGGTTTTTAACCTAGAGGCATCTTAACCTCAACCCTGTCGAGAGTTCGGGTATGGGGCCTACAGGTGGGGGTTTAAGACATAATTAATTTTAATTATGTTTTTCTACTTAAACCATTCTACCCCTCATTTCCCCCTGGCAGAATCCACCTCCCTTCTAGCTACTCTCCTCCATATCTCAAAGGCGACTCGGTGCTCCGACAGACCGTTCGTGAAGCTACGGGCTACGCCCAACGACGTAGGAGGTTATGTTTTCATTTTTGATTTCCACATCTTCCTTGAATTAAATTTATTGCATCAAAATGTTGTTTTCTTCTCAACCGAAGGCCATATTTGCATAGGGATCGATTTGAGCTTCCCAACGATCCTTTTGGGCTGAATTTCCATGTCTCGGGGCGCCCCGGGTGGCCCCGAGGAGATTTCCGGCCAAACCCTGGGTTTTCCGCGCAGTTCCAGGTCTGTCTGGTGGTAGGCACGATGGTTTGGCGGTTCCCATACGACGGCGGCGTGGTCCCAGGCGGTGGTGGTGGGCTCCTAGGCGGCGGCGACTTCAGGCGGTCCGGGACGGCGGCTGGCGCGGCAGGATCCAGGTGGCGACGGCGGCTTCACGCAGCAGCGGCGCCAGGCGGACCGGGATGGCGGGGTGATGTTGGCGGCCAGGCTAGCCGGCTTCGTCAGTCAGCGGGAGGAACAAGAACCGGGATCGTCGCGACCCCGGCCAGCCGACAGAGACCTGGACTTCGCGGGTCTCATGGAGAAAGCGACGGACCGATGGAGCCAGTCTGGGCGGCGTGGGGCATCCCATGCTGTGAACCGTGGGATGCCGTGGACCAGGCGGTCTAGCCCCGGACCGCCGGTCTAAATGGGTGGGTTGGCCCAGGCCCACCCCGTCTCCATCCAACGACATTAAAAACGCTATAACATGCAAACCGAGCATCAGATTCACATGACGTCAGAAGCAAAACGGTCTTTGGATCAAGACATAGGTTTTGAGATAGTCTTGGGGATTTTAAATTCTCAGGACAGGAGCTCGGACGTACGACACGCTCGTTAAGTGCCTCGCCAGGATTCTTCTTTCAGATGGCGCGAACACGTCCAAAGTCTGTTTAAGACGCCGTCAGTGGCATTATGACCCTAGTGCAAAGACGAATTTTTCCATGGTTGTTTCAGGTGTTAGATCCAGATTTGAGATGTGGGACCCATGGGCTGTCTTTTGAGTTGTGAGCAGCGTTTTGTGACTTTTTCATCAGTCGTCCGTTCGGGGCGAATGAGTAGTCGTTTTGGCATGTTTTTCCATGAGCATCACAATGGAGAAGTTTTCCCGACCTCTTTCAGGACCGGGGTGTACACCCCATGAGACGTCGTATGGGAATAAAGCAGTGTTGAATAACCTTTTCATCAGGATTCCATTTCCTGTGAGTAAATAGTCTATCTCACGTGTTTTTTCATGAGGATTACAGTGATGTAATTTGTTTGGGAGTGTGGATCTTATTTAGAGATATCATTAAATTTGGAAACATGAAAGGGCTTTGGTCGAAGGTTCCTTTGATGCACTCCGACCCAACGCACGGTCGCGATGTTAGTGACACCCAGAGATGGTTCAGGTAGCGCGGAGTTATCAGACCAGTTCCGAATTTACCCTCTAGTGGGGCTGGGTAGTGGGTTACCCATTGACTTTAGGTTTTACCCTCCAGCAGAGCTGGGTTTTGGATTACCAGACGACCTTTTGTGGTTTACCCTCCATCGGGGCTGGGCAGTGGGTCACCCGATGACCTTTTGGGGTTTACCCTCCAGTTGGTCTATGTAGTGGGTTACCCGAGGATTTCTTTTAGACTCATCTATTTCTATAAGGCTAGTCAGTGAATTTTCTCTGTGGTTACCGGAGTGGTATCCTTGGTTCCGCAATTTAGCGATGAGACAGCTTTGACATGCGGGACTGTTAGGCATCAGTGATGGATATCATTAGAACTGTTGGCGATTTTTCTGGGCTGAGCTTGGAGATAGAGATCCCCTTACGCAATTGTTTGGTTTTCTTGTTGATCATATATATATACACCCTACTTTTGTTCCCACTTCTTGGGTTCAGTTACTCTTCTTCTAGGAGAGGTGAAGACACGTGGGGTATGTCATGTGCTTTCCGCGTCTAGCTCCCCTTGGTTGGGATGAGTCTACTTCCTTTCTTTTTTTGGGTGGAGCTACACTATCTCTATTGTACTCTTGCACTGTTATTTGTTCTATCTAGTTCTCACCATTTTTGTGCCTCCTTTTTTTCTCCCTCGAGATTTCGGGGCATCCTACTGAGTATCATTGTACTCAACCCTGCTTGGGCTTTGCCTGCACTTGGTGTGCCCTTGCAGACAACAGATAGGTCGATCAGGACTACGGAGGTGCATATAAGAAACAAGAGCTTGGGATAAATTCGGTGGTTGTAGTAGGTCTTTCAGGTTGAGATTCACCAGATGTTTACTTTCATTTACATGATGCTAGGTTGTGGAACCTTTCTGGTTGGGCGTGTGTTTTTCCCCTTTTATTGATTAGTATACTTTTCAGCACTTCACTTTTTTTTTATTTAGAGGTTGAAGCGTGACTGTGGTTGGGTTATAGTTGTATGTACATTGGTTTTCATTTTTTACTCTGCACTTCGGTATTGAGTGGGTTGTGCGTGTGTGTACAGGTAATTAGGGAAAGGCTTCCTCGAGATTTTTACGCCTTCAGTGCTTGTTTCCAGCCCCTGGCCTTTGGAGGCGGGCTTGGGGTAGTTGTGGCTCGAGACCGGTGGGGTCGGGTCGTGACAATGTGGTATCAGAGGTGGTTCATTCCTTAGGGAGTTATTCAGACGTCCCTAAGAAGGAATTGGTTGGGATTTAGGGAACTAGTGTCGATGTGTCTCGAGAGTGTCTCTCAGGCCAGGGAGTCCAGTGATGGTACGGGCAGCTGACGTATCCATTCACCACGACCCTGATAACCCTCTTGTCGACTCAGCACGCTGAGACACTTATTACAGGGAACTTTGGAACATGCATCCAGTAGGATTGAGTCTTTCACTGTCCTTTTTGAGTTAGCTCCATTTTGTTATTACTGATATATATATGTATGTTCTCATCTGATCGCAGTAATCCTTGATAATTTTCAGAATGCCCCCACTACAGCAGCCAGCCAGGTCACCATCTCCAGTTAGTGACAACAACCTGGCGAGTGATGAGGCATCAGTTCAGGGACCCTCATGTGATCCCCTTCCGCCCAGTGCTTTAGCAGTAGCCCCTCCCCCTGGAGAGCGGCAGCTAGTATCAGCAGTGCAGGACTCGGTTGAGTGCAGGCTGAGTGCGCTCTAAGAATTCTAGCGTCAGTGGCCGTTGAAGTTCCACGGGGACCCAGATCCCCATGAAGCGGAAGACTGACTAGAGTCCGTGGACCGACTTTTCGGGCTGGTACAGACACCAGCGGACCAGATGGTATCCCTAGATTCCAA
The DNA here is from genome assembly GCA_963277665.1 of Viscum album. NCBI lineage: Eukaryota > Viridiplantae > Streptophyta > Magnoliopsida > Santalales > Viscaceae > Viscum > Viscum album. The sequence continues at coordinate 283,427,926 of OY728120.1, read as the reverse complement.
CCTTTTTCTCAAGACTGTCGGGCGTTGGTGGGGGTTGGTTACGCATACCCACGGTGAGTCATATCTTACGTGGGATAGCTTCCAGCAGCTCTTCCGGGATGAGTACTCTCGCTCTTATTTACGCTCTGTTCGGATTCAGGTGATTTTGGAGCTGAAGTTGTGGGGGATGACCGTGGCATAGTACTCGGCCCGATTTACCGATATGACATGATACTCACAGGATATGATCCGCTATAGTTACTTCTAGGTGCGGAAGTTTGAGTAGGGTCTTCTTAGGTAGATTTGTGCTAGTGTATTACCCCTTTGCATCCATACTTATGTCAGGGTTCTAGAGCGGTCACTCGTGATGGAGAGCTTCTTGTCTGAGGGACGCCAGCTGACAGGGCCTAGTATTGGCCGCTTTAGAGGAGAGTCTTCAGTGACAGGCAGGCGGAAAAGAGCAGAGCCTTGGTTGAGGAGGCCCTTCTGTGAGTAGACATAGTGGCTGGGTTGTACACCGCAGTGGCACCGTGGAGCACCGGGGTGGTCAAGAGAGAGTCGGTGCTATGCTAGTGACGGATGGGGTCACTTAGCACAGGACTCCCCAACCAGGCATACCGAGCATCCCTGGTAGGCAGTGGGCGCACTGCAGTGGCAAAGGTAGCGTCGTGACCAGGGATCCCCCAGGCAAGGACAGGGAGGTCCTCAGAGAGGCGGCGCAGGCAGAGCGGCAGGACCTGGAGGTCTGGAACGGCGTTTCGAGGTCCTTCCACCTCCACCATTGGGCGGCCCATGCCAGGCTCAGGGAGCTGGTGGTAGTGTCCACAGGCATCTTCAGGCTATGGTTGTTCATGACCCCCCAGCACATGAGATGGTCCGAGGTACGCTTTTTGTTTACTCTACACTTGCTTTGGTACTAGTATAAACAGGCTCCAAACACTCTTTTATATCGCTGCTTTTGGTACAGGAGTTGGAGCTTTCAGTAGAGGCGCTAACACCTACACTTAGTCTTGAGGTTCCTACGGGAAGTGCATTGTTAGTGAACTTTATCTGCAGATAGTGTGAACTGTCAATCAGAGGAGGGAGTTTCATGTCGGACCTACTCGTCATCACTATGAAAGCTTAAAATGTCATCCTGGGCATGGATTGGATTTCTATGGTTCACTCCCAGATCGAATGTCGTCACAGATGAGTCAGATATGTGTTTTTTGATGGGATGAGGTTCACCATCCTTGGTGAATGAGACCTCATGGAAGAGAAGATGGTACTCTGAGAAGGAGACCAAGACCTTTTTCTCATTAGTTAGAGAGCATGGCTCTTAGAGTAGCAGACACTACAGGCACCTGGATCCTTACCGTTGTAGAGAACTACAAGGATGTCTTTCTTGAGGATTTCTTGGGACTACCTCCAAGGAGAGAGATGGTGTTCTGCATTGACTCGCAGCCGGGGACTACCAAGATATCATGTGTTGATTACCTAATGGAACCCACAGAGCTTTTCGAGCTACGACTTCAGCTGGACGACCTTCGTGTGAAGGGATTCATCAGGCCTTGGGTTTCCCCCTGGGCAGGTCTAGTTTTGTTTGTAAAAAAGGTAGATGGGAGTATGTGGCTTTGTGTGGATTATGATCACCTAATGAGGCCATGATAAAGAACAAGTACCCTTTGTCGAGGATTGATGACCACTTCAACTAGTTTATTGGTGCGATGTGGTTCTCCAAGATTGATCTTCGATCCGACTTCCACCAGTTGTGGGTTCGTGAGGCAGACATCCCGAAGTTGTCTTTCCGTTGTCGATATGGGAATTATGAGTTTCTGGTGATGCGCTTTGGTGTGATGAATTCCCCTGCCATTTTCATGGCTTTGATGAACCATATCTTCCAGCTGTACATAGACTAGTTTATGGTTGTCTTTATTGACGACATACTCATCAACTCTGCGATGGAAGAGGAGCACACAGAGCATTTTCGGATGGTCCTAGACTTACTCTGAGAGCACCAGCTGTATGGGAAGCTCTCGAAGTGTCAGTTCTGGATCCATGAGGTTCACTTTCTGGGGCATGTCATTATGGAGTAGGGATTTTCTGTAGATCCCACAAATATAGAGGCAGTACTTTCTTGGGAGCCACCCAAGAATGCGTCAGAGATGTGAAGCTTCTTTGGTTTGGCAGGGTACTACAGGATGTTTGTGGAAGATTTCTCCAGGATTTCTGACCCTTTGACCGCATTCACATGGAAGGGATGACCGTTCACCTGGACTAATCAGTTCCAGAAGGCCTTCTAGGAGTTGAGACAGAGGCCGACTAGGGCTCTAGTGTTGAGGCTATCAGAGGAGGGCGTTGAGTTCGTGGTATACTGCGACGCTTCAGGAGCAGGGATCGGGTGCGTGCTGATGCAGCAGTGGGTAGTGATTGCATATGGGTCGAGTTAGTTGAGGCCCCATGAGAGTAATTATGCAACACATTATTTGGAGCTAGCAACTGTGGTCTTCTCCTTGAGGTTATGGAGTCACTACCATCTTGGTGAGCTTTTTTTGGTCTACTCAGACCACCAGAGCCTCAAGTACATCTTCACTCATAGGGATTTGAATTTGAGGTAGAGGCACTAGCTAGAGTTTCTATAGGACTATGATTTTGAGATAGTCTACACTTTAGGGAAGGTAAATGTAGTAACAAATGCTCTTAGTAGGAAGTCCCAGGCTCGGTTAGTGTGGGGAGCTTTAGAGTAGTTAGATTCCCTATGGCTGACCTTGGTGGAGTAGGAGGGTACAAATTTTATGTAGTCGATGGTGTTGACCCCTTCACTCCTTGAGCGTGTGAGAGAGTCAAAGTTGGGGGATGTTGACAGTGAGGTACTGCATGATCAGATATCCACGGGCGTGCACCTGATGGGTATTCTGAAGGAGGGAATCACAAGATCCTATTTTAGGGGCGAGTTGTAGTACCAGTGGAGATGTGAGAGGAGGCGATGCAGGAGTTCCACACTTCTCCCTTGGTTGTTCATTATTTCATGGGGAAGATGTACAGAGAAATTCAATGGCAGTTTTGGTGGTATGGCATGAAGTGGAGCATAGCTGAGTTTGTTTCTCGGTGCCTTACTTGTCAGTAGGTGAAGGCAGGGCATCAGGTTCTAGAAGGGTTGTTTCAACCCCTTGATATCCCGTAGTGGAAGTGAGATGGTATGTCTATGGACTTTGTCACAGGGATTCTGTGCACAATGAAGGGCCATGATTCAATTTGGGTGATAGTGGACCGAATCATGAAGTCGGCGCACTTCCTTTCCATCAGGGAGCTGAGCTCGGTGAAGAGTCTAGGGCAGTTGTATGTTTGAGAGATCGTCTACCTTCATGGAGTAACCTCGATGATCGTCTCCAACCGTGACGCGTGGTCTACGTCGCGATTGTAGCGAGGCCTGTAGGAGGAATTAGGGACTCTACTGTGGATGAGTATAGCTTTTCACCCTCAGATGGACGGGAAGACCGAGCACACTATCCAGGTGTTGGAGGATATGCTCAGGGTGTGCATGTTAGAATTTTACCTAAGCTAGGAGGATCACCTTCCCTGGGTGGATTTCGCGTACAAAAACAGTTACCACTATACTATCGGCATGGCACCTTTTGAGGCCCTCTACGGAAGACCCTTCAGGTCACTTTTGTGCTAGACGGAGGTTGGGGAGACCTCCCTCATGGGACTAGAGTTGGTGCAGGCAATGACAAAAAAAGGTTCATGTCATTTGTGAGCGGATGAGGATGACCCAGAGCAGATAGAAGTCTTACGCAGATCATCGTCGCATACCATTGGAGTTCGAGCAGGGGGACCATGACTATTTGAGAGTCTTCCCATGGCATGGAACATGGAGGTTCAGCTAGGGAGGCAAGCTAGCCCTAAGTTTCATTGGGCCCATTGAGATCATTTGTAGGGTTGGCAAGGTTGCCTACCGTCTTTCTCTACCCCCACAGCTGGAGAGGGTGCATGACGTCTTCCACGTGTCGCAACTAAGGAAATACGTGCATGAACCCATGCACATTATAGACTGGGGAGAGCTGGACATTGAGGATGGAGACACATTTTCAGAGCACCTGGTGGCGATTGAGGACGGGTAGGAGCGAAAACTGTGTGGACGGACCATTCCTTTGGTTCGTATGTTGTGGCATCACGGGAGGGTGTAGGAGAGCACCTGTGAACGGGAGAGCGACATGCGAGCTCGGTATCCCGAGTTGTTTTTGTAGTTTTGTTATACGGGGATGAAACACTTGAATGAGGGAATGATGTAAGAACCTATGTTTTCAGCCTATAATACTTTGAAATTTTCTTACTGTTATTCTAGAGCAGGTCGTTCAGACGGCGTGTGATTCCGATCCCCGGTGTGGCCAGAATTAAATTTTTAAGTGAGTTCACTCTAGACACGAAAAATAAACAGAATAAATCCTAAATGGTTGCTCGGATGTGAAAAATGAGGGAACCGTTGAGTCCGGAGTGTTCCGTTTACCCTAGGAGGGGTGTAACTTTTGCTGGCGCGACCCTTCTGTGGAAAACGCCACTAGCGGTGTTTTCGTAATTTACCGGCCACAGGCGCAGACTTTATAACTTCTGAACGGAGGCTCAGATTAAAATTTCAACACCACTGTTGCACTCAGAATTTGGTTTTTACCCTAGGGGTGGCTTAACCTCAACCCCATTGAGAGTTCGAGCATGAGGCCCACTGGTGGGGGTTTAATACTTAATTAATTTTCATTAAGTTTTTCTACTTAAACCCTTCTTCCCCTCCCCCTTCTTCCCCTCATTTCCCCCCGGCAGAATCCACCTCCCTTCATTCTCCTCTCCTCTACCTCTCCAAGAAGGTGCGATGCTCTGGCGGACCATTCGTGAAGCTACGGGCTACGCCCAATGAGGTAGGTGGTTACGTTTTTATTTTTGATTTCCGCATCTTCCTTGAAGTAAATCTATTGCATTGAAATGCTATTTTCTTCTCGACCAAATTCCATATATTCCTAGGGCTATATTTGAGCTTCCCAATGATCCTTTCGGGTCTAATTTCTGAGTCACGGGGCGGCTAGGGTAGTACTAGGAAGTTATCCGGCCACACCTTGGGTTTTTTAGTGGTTTCAGGGCGGTCTGGCGGTCGGTGCAGCGGTCTGACAGATTCCATGCGGCAGCGACGCGGTCCCAGGTGGCGACGGCTTCATGCGGTACAGGACGGCGGCCAACATGAAGGGCTCTAGGAGGTGGCGGCAGGTTCGCATAGAAGCGGTGCGAGGTGGACCGGGATGACGGGGTGACGGGGGGGCCTAGGCTGGCCGGCTTCGCCCGTCAGCGGGAGGTGCGAGAACTGGGGTTGTCGCGACCCCGACCAGCCGACAGAGTCCCGCACTCCATGGGTCTTGTAGAGAATGCGTCAGACAGGCTGAGCCAGTCCGGGTGGCGCGGGGCGGCCCGCGCAGTGAGCCGCGGGCCGCGGTGGACCGGGCGGTCCTATCGTGGACCGCTGGTCTAAAGGGGTTGGCCGGCCCAGGCCAACCCTGTCTCCGTCCAGCAACGTTAAAAATCCCATAACTTGCAAACCAAGCATCAGATTCGCGTTCTGTATACGGAGACGTGATCCTTGGATCGAGATGGAGGATCTGAGATGGTCCCGAGGATTTTAAATTTCTGAGACAGGAGCTCATTGGCGCGACACACTGATTTAGTACCTCGTCGGGATTCTTGTTTCAGATGGCGAGAACACATCCAAAGTCTTTTTAAGGCACTGTTAGTGGTTTTGTGACCCTGGCGTCGAGAAGAAGTTGTCCAGGGTGGTTTCACGCATTGAATCTGGAGTTGATATGTGGGCTCCATGGGTAATCTTCTAAGCTATGAGCAGTGTTTTGTGACCTTTTCATTAGACATCCATTCGGGGTGAATGAGTAGTCTTTTTGGCGTGTTTTTTCGAGAGCATTGTGATGGAACAGTTCTCCTGACCTCTTTCAAGACCAGGGTGTGGGACCCACAAGACGCCATAAGGGCATAAAGCAGTGTTGAATAACTTTTCATCGGGAGTCCGTTTCCAGTGAGTAAATAGTCTATCTCGCGTGTTTTTCCGCGAGGATTACAACGGTGTAATCTGTTTGGGTGTGCGAAGCCTCTTTAAAGATCTCATTAAATGTGGAAACATGAAAGGGCTATAGTGGGAGGTTCCTTTGACGCACTCCTACCCAACGCACAGTCGTGATGTTAGCGACACCCAGAGATGGTTTGGGTTGCGTAGAGTTATCAGACCAGTTCTGAGTTTACCCTCCAGCGGGGCTTGGTAGTGGGTTACCCACTGGCGTATCTGGGTTTACCCTCCAGCAAGGCTGGGCAGTGGGTTACTCATTGAACTTAGGGTTTACCCTCCAGTAGGGATGGGCAGTGGGTTACCCGTTGACTTTAGGGTTTACCCTCCAGCAGGGCTGGGCAGTTGGTTACCCAACGACCTTTTGGGGTTTACCCTCCAGCGGGGCTGGGCAGTGGGCCACCCGACAACATTTTGTGGTTTACCCTCTAGTTGTGATGGCCAATGGGTTACCCGAGGATTTCTTTCAGACTCATCTCTTTCTATGATGATAGTCTGTGACTTTTCTCCTTAGTTACCAGAGCAGGATCCTTGGTTGCGCGATTTAGGGATGAGACAGCTTTGACATACAGGACTGTTAAGCATCAGTGATGGATATCCTTAGAACTGTTGGCAACTTTTCCTGGGCTGAGCTTGGAGATAGAGATCCCCTTACCACTTATTCTGGTTTCTTGTTGAGCATATATATATATATATACCATACTTTTGTTCCCACTCCTCGGGTTCAATTACTCTCCTTCTAGGAGGGGTGAAGAAGCATGATGTATGCCACCTGCTTTCTGTGTCTAGATCCTCTTGGTTGGGATGAGTCTACTTCCTTTATTTTGTTGGGTTGAGCTGCACTCACTCTATTGTACTCTTTCACTATTCTTTGTTTTGTCTACTGCTCACCATTTTAGTACCTCTTTAATTATCCCTTGAGCTTTCAGGGCATCCTAATAAGTATATTTATACTCACCCCTTCTTGGGATTTGCCCACACTTGGTGTGCCCTTACAGATGACAGACAGGTTGATTGAGACTACGGAGGAGTGTAGAGGACACAGGAGCTTGGGCTGCATTCGGTGGTCCTAGTAGGTCTTTCTGGTGTGAGACTCAGCAGCTGATTACTTTCTTTTACCAGTTTCCTGGTTGTGGAACCTTTCTGGTTGGGAGCACATTTTTCCACTTTTTCTGATCAGTCTACTTTTCAGCAATTTACTTTTTTTTATTTGGAGGTTGATGCATGATTGTGGTTGGTTTATAGTTGTTTGTACTTTGGTTTTTTTTTACTCTACACTTCTGCATTGAGCGGGCTGTGTGGGTGTGTATACAGGTAATTAGGCAAAGGCCTCCCTGAGATTGTTACGCCTTCGGTGCTTGTCGCCAACCCCTGGCCTATGGAGGCAGGCTTGGGGTAGTTTCGGCTCAAGACGGGTAGGGTCGGGTCGTGATAGTGATATCTTTAAATTATACCTAATTAAAATACTATCAATTTTATAACATCACCCAAGTGGCCCAAAATATCAAAAATAAGTTAATATCATGAAAATATTTTTATTAAGTAAATAATATAAATTTATATTCGTTCATAACATACTTTTTCCCTATGTGGTTACATAAGAGATATTAAACACCAAGAAATGACATTTTGTGACTTTATTTAATTTAAATATTATATAAGCCATTTTAAAAGGAAAGTGACCATTAAATAACTTAATTTAGATCCTTAGTTGTTAAGGGTATAATTATTTTCATCCAATAAAATTTTGGCATGTTTTGGGGTCATTTTATTTCCTTTATAATTTTATTTTTAACCAAAATTACTCATTTTACCCTTTACTATTGTAACAAAATTTACCAAGGATACTATTCATATTGGAAAACAATAAATGGTAACTATTTTCTTAATTTGGGTCTTATGAATCCAATTTTTTCATCTACATTCCAAAATTCAAGATACATATGTTTCATAATTTAACTAAAATAAAACTGGTAAAATTCCATGAAAATAGTTTTTTTATTTTCATTTTAAAACATAAAATGTTTTTATTATAAATTTGTGCACAAAGACTTTATAAAAGAACATAATTGTATTATTTTAAATCAAAATTAACTAATTATAAATTAAAACTAATCCAATACATAATTTTACCTTGTAAATAATTTAAAAGAAAATATAGTTTTCATTCATTATTTTAATTATTCCTTAAGATAATATTAAGATGCTAAATTAAAAAATGAAATTAATTTTGTCAAATCCATTATCAAGAATTTCTAAAAATCAATATTTACTCATAAAAACAAGATAAACATATTTTTGAAGGATGAAGTGATTTTACTAAAACAATGTGTGTTCATTTTCTAAGTACTTATGATTATATTTATATTAAGTTATACCTTTATGTTTATTTCATAAATTAGTTATTCATATTTATTCCTTCCAATTTTAAGGGTGGGTTATAACAGTCATTTTATACTAATATTGTATCATTTTTTTCTTAAACTCATGATTTCATGCAATGAAAGCTATTGAAGAATTAATATTATTTAAAAAGAAATATTTATTAAATTATTTGGATGTTAAAAATCATCCTTCTTTGATAAGAAATACATGTTTTAAAGTTTCCCTTTTCAATTACTCTCGATAATGGAATTCGGATTAAAAGTAACTTCTCTATTTCTTACCTATCTTCAAGTACACTACATAAACATTTTAATCCACCAATATTTTTCTAACATATCTCATTTTATCATGAAAAACTATTTTAGTTCATTTATGGTTTTATACAATCAATTATTTCTTTGTACGATTTAAATAATCTTCAATATTTTCCCTTAATCTGCACTTAATTGGCTCATTTATAAAGATTCTTAAACACTATTTTTCATTCATTCACTTCATTGGGACATAAATATTCATGATATATTTTTATTTTTATTTTATTACTATCTAGAAATGATTTAATATATTATTTCATGGATTCCATTGTGATAAACCCTTTGGTTATGCCTTGTGACATGATTAGGATACCCATTTATTTGCATGGGTAACCTTTATGTTTAGTCCTTATGTTTGATTCTTTATGTGGCACACATATGCATGAACATGTTTTTATGGGTGTTCATAGATGGAACTCCAACAAATTTGGTAATGTTTAGTTTCATGAGACATCATGTATTAGATTAGGTAGTAAATATAATCCATTATGGGACATTGTCTACAATATAATGTAGTATGGGATGTTAGCCTTGAATCATATTTATGTGATATTATATGTTGTTACCATATTCAAATATTTACATGACCATATGATTCCATATTGTATATGTTATGCTTCCATATGTTTATTCATGATATATTCCTTTTATGTTATCATGTTTTTCTTTCCATATCATGTGTTATATAGTTTGTATGAGAGTAATGATCTATTTTTTGGGGGATTTAGACTAGAAAACTTTACCAAGAACCCTAAGGACAATTCTAGCACCATAAATAACCTATTTTTAAACATAGGGAATCAAAATTTAGGATATACATTTCATTTATAAGTTATTACCTCCAATTTTATGGTTTCCATTTTATATGCACATTAAAACTTAATTAAAGAACCATATTTGTTTTTTTAACTTTGTTTAGTTAAAGGTGGGAAGTAGGAGAACCTTTTATAACTACCAATGTGATAATATATTTGAGTATTACTATAATGAAATACCAAACCTGATGGGAATGGTATCCTATAACATCATGAAAGTACTAGATCAATTGGATCTAGTTATAAATAATAACTTGAATCTTGTGGAACACCATTCATACCTTAAGAAATGTAAAGTTGTGGTTATATATTTTATGTGAAATGGCCTCCTATATTTTGTAGACATTTTGATCCCCTCATCATGGAATAATAGATTAACTCCATTGAGAATATATTATCTATCCTCCAATGCTCAGAATAATAGAAAGTCAAGCTAATAGTCTACTGTTTTGGTGGGGAAGATGATCACCAGTGGGAACTGATCAAAAACAAAAAGTCTAAAGAGTAAATTTATTCCATGGATTTGGAATGATTAATGATTTTGTTGATAAATATTTTGTCCAAACTCTCCATCTTAAGATGGAGAGGGATTTACTTTGAATAAAGAAAAAGGAAGATGAATCTATCAGGGAATATGAGGAAAACATTACATGGATTTCACAATATGCCTATGGATTTTTCATGAACACTAAAATCAAGGTGGATCGCTTATTTAGTGAATTAAATCCATCTCTACATAAATATTTGGCGATTCAGGACTTTGATATTTAGAAGGAAATTTTCTGAAGTTGCCTAAGTGTTAATATAAAGATTAGTAACTCTTAGTAATCTCATGGGATCAAAGATAAAAAGAGGAAAATGGAGTTTAATATTGGAGGATCAATAGATAAATCCCATGAAGTAATGAAAACCCAACATCCCACATTTCGAAATTGTGGGGAGAAGCATCATATTACTTTCTAAAGGGAACCATGAGATGCTTAAAATGTGGAAGAGAGGGGAATTAGGGTAATTATTTTTAAAGGATTTGAAGAATCCCACAAATATAGAAGAAAAAACTAAGGTGTAGATTAAGGATCATCTTGTAGTGAATTTTTTCAACAACAAGGAACATTGGAATTATGTGAGATAATTCCCTAAGCCAAGGGTTGTCAGAGACAATCAACAATGAAAACCTCCAAGGAAGCAAGGAAGGGAATATCATATCACTACTGCTGAGGTGGATCCCAAAAATAATGTGGTGAAATGTATGTAGATTATTCAATAAAAAGTAACAAACATACTATTTTATTTTGGTTCAACACATTCTTTCATATCTTTTAAGTTTAGTAGTAAAATTCAATCACCACCTAAAAATATGAAGGTTGAGTTATATGTGAGAATAGAAAATGGAGAAATTATTCCAACAAAAGTATATAACTCCTCTATTTCCATTTTTTATAGAATGAAAATCCTAGAAAATATTTTATTACTTCCTTTTGTGGAGTTTAATACTATATTGGTCATGGATTGGTTATCTTTATACAAATCTAACATTAACTATCGGTAAAGGGTTATAACTCTTCGTATCTCAAAGAATCCCCCAATTATGCACAAGTGTAAGGTGTAGGATGACTCTACTTTAGAACATAATCTTAATTATGGATATTGATTCCTTATGGGCAGTCATATCTAGATCAAATTATTTTGACAAAGGACGGAATCATTCTCGAAGATATCCCCATTGTGGGGGACTACACTGATGTGTTCCCTGAAGAATTGTTTGGTCTTCCACATGATTGATAGGCTGAGTTATCAATTTATGTTATCCCATGATATCTACCTATATAAAATAATCATTATAGGATGGAAACCATTGAGTTTGAGGAATTGAAGAAGTAGTTACAAGATAATTTGGAAAAGGGTTTTATCTACTCGAGTACTTCACCGTGGGGTGTTCTAGTCCGCTTTTTCAAAAAGAAGAATGGATAAATTAACCTATGAATTGATTATCATGAGCTCAAAAAATCACGATAAATTACAAGTGTACCCTACCATGGTTATATGACTTGTTTTATTATCTATGCGTGGCCAAGTATTTGTATAAGGTGGAACTTCCATTGGAATATTACCATTTAAAGGTGAGGAAGGAAGATATTCTCATGACTACCATTCAAATGAGGTATGGAAACTATGAGTTCATAGTAATGTCATTCGAACTTACTAATTATCTGTTGTTATTCATTGACTTAATGAAGAGATATTAGATATTACTTTGTCAAATTTGTGGTAGTCTTTATAGATTCTATTCTAATATACTCTAAGGGAAAGGAGAAACATTAGGGGATTTGGAAATTGTACTAAAGACTTTGTGAAGGGAGAAAATATGTTCAAAGTACAATAAATGTGAGTTCTAGATTAAAGAAGTATCTTTATGGGGTAATGTTATCACTGGTAAAGGAATATCTATGGACCCTCCTAAAACAAAGGCAATTGAGGAGTGGTTGAGACTAGAATCTGTAACCGCGATACACAATTTACTTGGTCGATTTGTGATGTACCAACGATTTGTGGGGAACTTATTGAGATTAGAGAACCCACTAACCAAATTGAATTGAAAGGGAGTAAAGTTTTTCTATACTAATGAATGTGAACGATTATAAAAAGAGTTTAAAACAAGTCTTCTCACAACACCAGTACTTAGACTACCGATGAGTGGGGAACTCTTTGTGGTATATAGTGATGCATAAAAGAAGTCCATAGGATATGTAATTATGAAAAATGATAAAGTGATAACCTACACCACAAGGTAGTTAAAAGTTATTGAGAAAATCTATCCCACACATGATCCAGAGGGGGTTGTTGTGATCTTCACGTTGATGATAGGTCCACATTATCTATATGGGTAGAAGTGTGATATATATATATACTGATAATTAGATCCTCAAATGTATATTCACACAAAAAGAGATTAATATGCATCAGTGAAGTTGGTTTGAACTCATTAACAATTATGGTTTCTCAATTCACTACCATACAGGTAAATAAAATTAAGTGGACGATTATTTAAATATAAAGGATCCTATAATTTTATTAATGATGAGAATTTAGAAGGATCCAATCTTATTGGACTTACAAAGATATCCATGAGAATTATAAAAGAATTTATATCATCATTTTTTCACAAATTATTTATCTACCATCCATTATAGTGAAAATTAAGGATTCTCAAAGAAATGATGTGCATATCCAAGAGGAGGTGGAATCTATCAGAAATAAGAAATATTAAGCATCCAAAATTGATGAGTAAGGAGCCATAAGATTTGGGTCATGACTATGTGTACCATCCAATAAGGATGTAAAGAAATATATTCTGAATGATTCATATAGATAAACCTTATTCATCCACCCAGAGGACATAATGATGTATGAAGCTCTCCAAAAGCACTATTGTTAGGATAATAGGAAGAATGAGATCGTTGAATAGAAATCAAAGGGTCTCGTATGTCAACAATTGAAGGATGTAAGAAAAAATGTAAGGTGATGATGAAACCATTACCTATACCTATATAAAAATAGGAAAACATTACTATGGAATTTTTCACTAGATTTATGAATAAATCCAGAAAAAGTAATGCTATATGGGTCATTGTGGATCATCTTATAAAGACTGCGCACATTATTGTGATTCGAGAGAGACTCTCACTCAACCAACATACAAAAATATACATCAAAGAACAGGTGAGGATCCATGTAGTACTACTATTAATTATATTCAATAAAGATATGATATTTACCTACAAATTATGGAAAAGTCTCAAAGATTCTATAAACACTGAGACAAACAATGAAACATCTTATCTCCCATAAAATGATGACCAGTCTGAATTGAAAATTCTAACACCATAAGATATGTTGAGAGCATGCTCAATGGACTTAAAAGTAGGATGGGGTCAGTATATTCAACTAGTAAAGTTATATTAAAATATTAGTTCCCTCAAATAATCCAAATGGATCTATATGAATCTATTTATAGGAAAAATTGTAGAACACCTGTATGTTGGGATGAATTAGGTGAACGTAAGCTGCTAGTGCCTAAAATGGTCAAGGAAATAGTTTAAAATGTTAAGAAAATTTAATTTCATATCTAATATACATAAAGATGATAGAATAACTATGAAGATAATTGATTAAAAGTCTTAGAATTTGAGGTTGGTGATAATTTATTCCTCTACATATATCCTTGGAAGAAGGTTATGAGATTTTGTAAGAAAGGAATGCTAAGTCCTAGTTACATAATCCCCTTCAAGATTCTTAATTGAGTCAGAGCTATGTACTATCAAATAGAACTTGCACCAACCTTGTCTTAAGTACATGATATATTCCATTTATCCATTCAAAGGAAGTACATACCAAATCCCTCACATGTACTGAACTTAGAGGTGGTAAAACTAGAAAAAAAAAATCTTTTATGAGGAGCAGCCGATGAAGATTTTAAATTGTAGAGACAATGTTATACATAACAAGAACACTCACCTTGTCAAGGAACTATAGAGAAACAATAAGTATGAAGAGGAAACATGGGAACTAGAGGAAGTGATGAGGGAGAAATACACTCACATGTTTTCACCTAAGTTTGTAAAATTATATTTCGAGGGTGGAATTTTATAAGGTGGGGAAGAATGTAATGAACATAAATTTTTTCAATGTAATTTCCCTTCTTATGTCATAAAACACATAAATCACATAGAGAACCAAATAAAAACATTATTCTCATTAATTAAAAATGATACTTTAGTCATAAAAAATCAATAATAATTTCAAATATTACACTAGGATAATAGATAGAAAATAATATTATAAGAATGGAATAAATTGGATCTCTTCGATCCACTAGATTGACCACACTCATAAAAAAGTTATAGAAATAAAACATAATGTTAATAAAAATTATTCATTTTGAAGACTAAATTATATATATATATATATAATTGAATTAATAATTAATGAAATAAGAGAAATTTATAGAAATTAAGGAACCTATACTATTGGAATAGTGACCTGACAATTGGAATAGTAATCTAACTATTAGGAATAGAAATCTGGAAATTAGAACCGTAACCTCACCTATTAAATTATAAATAAAATTTTGGTAACTTATAAATGAAAATATGGTATATTTATGTCATTTTATAATTAAAAAAATATTTTTATAAATGATAAATTAAGTGTGGATATTTTTATAAATCGTAAATGTTTATTTACAATTTTATAATTAATATAAGGATTTAAAAGAAAATTAATTTTCATAATATAGATTAATAAATTAATATTTTTATTTTTATAATAACTATAATATAATTTTATTTGGCCTTAATTAATTTTTCAATGGATCTTGAATTGATTATATTATTAAAATCAGTATTTTCGAATTAATGATGATTTTATTTAAAAATTAAATTTATCATATTTAGAAATTTAATTTCATAAAATAGATATAATTTTTTAAATATAAGCATTGAAATATTTTCAGATTAAATTTTTTTAATTTTTCTAATATAGTTGAATTCTTTGTGAATAGTGAAATAAAGTAATTTACGGTATTTAACAATATAATCTAAATACATGAATTTTTGTTTCATGGATGTAGTAGGAATTATGTAAAAACACATGGGCTCAAACTCTTGTAAAATATTTGATGTATTTATTCATAGGAATCTACACTAATGATAATCTTCAGTCAAAATAATAAACTGATGAATATAATAATCAAAAACACAACTCTCCTCTCCTTATAAATATCACCCCTCACCAACCCTTCTCCTCACACCTTCTAAGAATTGTATCTTGTCAATATTCTACCTAATTAAGATCCCAAGAATCATCCCAATGTTCAAGGGTAGCTGGTCTCAACAAAATACCAAGCCCATGTATTTTAAGGAGGTCCTCAAGTAAATGACTTTCAAGAGGTAAAATCCTCAATAATTTTCTTTTAATTAATTTTATTTTGTTATATTCTACTCAACTCCCATATAAAAAGAAGCATGATAACTCAAGTATCATATTTATATAATAATTTTATTGTTTTAATGGAATAACCAACTTCAAATATATTCTCTTCTCATTTTATTATAAAAATGAAAACATTTTCTGTGATATGTCTGTTCACCACCTTCGTGGATTATGAGTTTTCATTTTCCATTACCAAATTAAAAGTTGGTAACAAAAGAATTATTATGATTAAAATAGATTTTAATATTCATATTATAACTTTCTTCATTATTTGGAACTATTATATAGACATATTATTAAATAAAATAAAATGGTTTCATGATGATCAGAAAACCACCAAAATAAACTAAATATATATCATTAAACATCTATAAAATGATTTATCCTCATATGAGAAAAAAATTATATATGCGCCCATTGAAACTTCTATAATTTCATCAATTCAATATAATTTCACTTCAATAGAATTATTCCCTTTTTAAAATAACTTTCATATTTATATACAAGTAAACTGAACATAAATCCATGAAAATAAATACTCCCAAAGCAATGAAATTGAACTCTATAACTCATTAAAATGTTCATAAATAAACTTAATAATATTATAATAAATCAAATAAAAATAAAATATGTTCTCAATAAAGTAATTAATTAATCTAATTTGATTATCTAGGACATTAAGTGGAACTGAATAATGCATTCAGATATAAGGTATATCTCTAAACCTCCATTTTTTCCTTTAAGATACAGTTTCTTTCCGTTTATCCAAATTTATTACTTCATTATTCTTATATAATTTTTCTAAATTATGTGTATTTCATTCCCACATATATATCTACTTTAATTTATCCTTCATTAATGTGAAATATATATATTAAATTGTTCCCTTATCAATTCCTCTCGATAATGAAAGCCCGATAAAAGGGGACTTCTCCGATTCTTACCCATTTTCAAGTACACTCCATAAACTATTTTATGCCACCAATAATTTTATAAAATATATAATTTTATAATAAAAACATATTTTAGGTCATTTATTCTTTTATATACACAATTATTCCTTTGTCCTCTTTAAAGTCTCTTTAATATTTTCATTTAAACCGCACTACAGTGGCTCATTACTAATGTTTCTTAAACACTCCTTTTCATGTATTAAATTCTATTGTACATAATTATTCATGATATATTTTTATTTTTATTTTAGGAATAACCATAATTGATTTTATCCCTTCTTAAATCGATATCATTATGATACATGCTTTTCTTATTCCTAATGATGTGATTACAATACCCATTTATTTCTATTCATAACCCTTATTATAACGACCCATACTTTACATACATTGTTAATACTTCAAAATTGAAGCACATTTATTACAACATATGACAAAACCACAAAGGACCGTATAGGTATAGTGTCTTTAGAAACTGGGAAACATAAACAACTGGTTCATAAATCTTCTACAGTGTCTCCCATTTATTTCATCATATCTAGGGTCCCTTTTAGCATATTCTACTTAATATCCATCTTCCTGACCTGGGGAAAAGAAAACATAAAAGGGTGAGCTCAAATGCTCAGCAAGGGCAAATAAAGGAAATAAAAATCATATCATATCTTTATGAAGATCAAAAGCTACAAAAGAGATCATAATATCTTATCATGGAATAAATCATAGAAGTGAAAATGAGATCCCCATAATCATAACATATAACTTGAAACTTTGTGGCATGCACACATAATCATGGAAAATCATTTCTTGTTAGTCATGACTCATTTCCAAGACTATCTTAGTGGACAAAGTCCCTTTCTGAACCGAGTTCACTCCTCGTTTCAGTCCTGTATCACTGAACCGAAATAACCTTCCGTTCCAGCCATGTCTATCTCATGAGATATAAAATCATTACCCAATGCATTGGAGGGAGATATAGGTCCCACCCATCTCATAATGATACCATTCTTATGTGTGCCACAAAATCATAAATCATACATCATTTCATAACCCATGTAGTAAAAATGGGATTCGTAAACATCGTGACATCATAAAACAATTCATATAAGATAAAGGAATTCATAAAAATAATTCCATCACAACATAACCAAATCAATGTAATAATAGGGATAGAAACAGAACCCTATGTTATCTTAGATGGAAAATAATTTTGATAAAACACTTGAAATGAATTCTTGAGGAAAATATCCTTTCTTCTTCAAAATCAATTTCTTTTCACAAAACATCATGCAATTTTAAAAGAAAGAGATTTTATTGAAAATATTCATGAAATCTTTTGGAGGAAGCTTCATTAAAATAAGGCTTTATAAAACCGTAAAAATCTGTTCGTGTCGTATAAGTTAAAAAAACATTCTTCGTACTTTTGTCGGAAAAGTCAAAAAGTACCTCGTACGAAAAACGACAAAAGATTCCTTTCATACGTATTACTAAAAACTCACCGAAGGGTAAAAATGGATTTAAACAATTTTAGGTGGATGGAAAAAATATTACATATTGAGTAAACATGGATGTGGATGATAAAATACACCCCAGTAAATACTTACGAATAAACAATCTCGGATAAAAATGAGATTGTGATATTTCCCTTACCTTAGGTCTGATTTGCTTTGTTCGTGTCCGAAGCTCCTGTATAATGGTTTAAATAATGTTATTGACTTATTCCAGAATCATACATATTGATATGATATCATATATGGTCATATTATTAGCTTCTTGTTAGTAATATTTCATTGTTACTTGTTACTCGGGTCTTTATAACTTTTTGTTCTTATGCGTGTTTTGTTGAATAAATTCTTATTCTTATCTTTAGGTTATAGATAATTCGTTTTCAGAATGGTATTAGTGTATTATATACCATATTCATTCATTCAATTCATTTATATAATCATTATGAAATGAAGATCATGTAGAACGAGTCGCATCACATCGTGGAGACGGTATTCCGTACGTACGCACGAGTGATGATATCGTTCCTATGATCGTGGAATTGTATTGGAGTATATATATATATTATTTCAGTATCAATATTACTTCATAATAATCATATATAGTTACTCATTACACCATTATACCCATCCTTGTAAGGTGATGGTGGAAAAATAGATTACACCACGGCGTGGAGACGGTATTCCGTACGTACGCACGCGCGGTGATTTCATTTTTCCGTAGGATGGATAGAAGGTGAATTAGGGTTGTTTCATATTTATAATAACATATCAGTATGTATGTAATACTGATGTTATTACTTTATCATGAAACAACTAAAGAAGAAGAAGTTGAAGAAGAAAGAAATTGAAAAGATCGGTAATGGATATTACCTCTTCTTTGGAACGCCTCTTTGAATCCTCCACTTAAGGAACTAAGATTGGTCTTTGGAGAAGACCAGGACCTCTAGGATTATTCTAGGGAAGTGTAGAGGAGAAAATGGCAGGGGTTGGCCGAGCTTGAGTGCTCAAATTGGTGTGAGGAGGAGGGGGAGGAGGTGCCCTTTTATAAGGGAGGAGAGGGGCACCTTAGGAATATCTCAAAATATTATTTTATATTAAAGTCAAAATCGGTTTATATTGGTTCCAAAGGGTCTTATTTCGAAGATAAAGTGGGGATGGGTCGAAATCCTATCAACCAATAGGATTTAAACAAGTTTAGGGTATTATTTTAACCTTATCAATTAGATTTAACTCTAAGTTAATTAATTTAACTTTTACCGTGTCTTTTTGTTTTCTTTCACTATATGGTTAATACACTTACTATAACATGCCAAACGAACCCCAAATTGTTTATTATTAATATATATATCCTTATCTAAGTCATTTGGCCGAACCATAGATTTTTAGGAATAAAATAAAAATTAATAATATAATATTTGATTTAAAAACTATTTTGTGTCAATTTTGACACTATTTGATATATGATTTTTGTGAAAGTCATAACAGACTTATATGTTCGAACCAAGTTGATTAAATCAACATTAATATATCATAGTAACCTAGAAAATTAGTGGAATTCATAAAAAGTCTTAAATTACATTTATTTTGGTATTTATATTATCAATTTTGTCAATATTTCATTAATAAGATAATTACTGCATCATCTTTGTGTCATAAATAAATTACATTATTTGATGTCTAAAAATTACAAATAAAATACCATCATGTAGGAAATATTTTTAGCTTTCTAATTAATATTTACAATCGAATTTATCTTATGTATAACCCCATATTAAAAATGATTTACTTATTAAACTTTGATTTTAACTATTTTAACCCTTCTTTAAATAAATTAATAATAAATGTCCTAATCTAATCCAAGTGGGCCTAAATGGTCATATTTTATTCCTAAGTTTGTTTTTGGTCGAATTACACTTGTCCAATAGAATTAGGACATGTGTTAGGGTAATATTGATATCATATTTACCCTTAGTTACCCTATTTACTATTAACCGCAGTAAAAATAGTAAAAAGTTACTATTCACCAAAAAATTATTTTTATCTCATTGAACCACATTTTACTTACTGATATCAACCGTGTCTGTCGGATTTTCGAAATTCCATTCACAGAAGCGGTAAAATTAAGTTTTATGCAAAATTCAGTTTTTAACCTACCACTTAGTGGTTTCACTATTCATCAAAAATTGAAAGTTTTCAGAAAAATACCAAAATTTCACCCTAGGCTAATTTTGATATTCTGAGTCCAAAAATGAAGTCCATTTTGAAAAATAAAATTTATAAAATTTCAAAAAGTGGTTATTACTATTCATAACGGCTAGTTTTAATAGCATATTGTTGTTTAGTGAAACTCGGTATTGCGTATGACGCAAGCTATCGAGGAAGGTCGCGATTGCGTGTAAAGCAAGCCAAGCAAGTGTTGTGTAGAAAAAGATTCCTTTGATGATTTATATAACATAAAAGTCTCGGGTGTTACACTTATGTTTATTTCTTATATTTGATTCTTTATGTTGAACAAATATGAATGAAAATTTTATTATGGGTGATGTCAGATAGTGCTCTAATGCATTGGGTAATTTTTAGTCTCATGAGACATCATGTATGGGATTAGGGAGTAAACCAAATCCATTATGTGACTTTTTCCACCATGTCATATAGTCTTGGAAGTTATCCTTAACTAATGTTTATTCCATGTTCTATATTTTTACCACATTAAAATATTTCTAGGATTATATAACTCCATGTTCTATATGTTATTCTTCTAGAAATTTATTCATGAGATATTCCTTTTATTTTTTCATGTTATTCCTTCTAAATCATATGCTATGATTTATTCCCAAGTTTATTACCTTAATGGGTTTTTTAGATCATCCTTTTTTCTGATGTATTCCCCAGGTTATCCTATGTAGTTATAAGCACTCAAAGTGAGTTAGGATCTCATTATAGTGATTAAATAAAATATGTTGTAATTTTTTTATTTTCATGTTTTCTAATCATGTAAATAGTCTACCAAAGACAATAGAATATTCGATCCTTGGTTTGTATTATGCTTAAAATTAGGTAATATTATATTTAAAAGGCTAGAGTTTCTATAGATTCCCAATTTATGTGGGGAAATGTTATGAGATAATGTTTCCCATGGATAATGATATTGAAATGTTCTATAAAATGGGTATCCTCCTAGTGATAACACTATACAATAATATAATATTGTATTTTATCACAAAAAAATATAGGGTTTATTAAAATATCGATTTTATTATATTAATATATATTATTATATATTATTATTTTTTAAAAATATATATTTATAATTTTTTTGTGCCATTTTATTGAAATATGAATATTCATTTTTTTAATAATTTTTTTGTTTAATATTCATGTATAGAAAATTTTTACATTATGAATATTTTATATGATTTAATCTAAGTAGTTTAAATTAGTTCTCAAAAATTCCATACCATGAATATAAGAGTTACATGATAAGTTCGACATATGAATCAATTTTATTCAACTAATACAATTTTTTTAGTTATGAATTAAACAATAAAGGTTGATTATTAATTATGAATATTAGGTGTTTAGAATAAATTGGAATTGATATATCACTCAAGTATTGCTATATGGATAGTGGGATATTGGCTTGGGCTACACAGTTTTGGAGACTGTAAATATATCAAAAATTTAATTTATTTTCTATATGTACCATCATACATTAACTTTAAAAATATTTTCTTCAATGATATTAGCAAATTAAAAGAAATTATTTTATGTACCATATACATGAGAATAATTTAGATATGTGTTGATAGGATTAAACTTTATTTTGGGTAAGTAACATAAATCAGTAGTTTTAAAATGTGTTAAACATTAATATGTTTGGAACATGTTAATTTGGTTAAAGCTATAGGTGATGGATATACACACTAAAATTTAATAAACCATGACATATCATAATTCCATATCTATGTAAGGATTCATAATGACATAATTTATGTCTTGGTCAATACAGGGATGAACCAAGACATAGTAAAGTTCTTCATGCTCTGGTTCTCTTCATAGGCATTATCATGATATGTAATAATGTGTTTATAGTGACCCTATTTTTTCCAGATTGAGAATAAACTCAATTTTGAGATTTATGTGTCTTTAGACCTCCATAGTAGTAAAATGATAGATTTACCCAAGATGATGTCCTTATAAAAATTTTATAGCAGTTCATTTGACCTTAGGGTGTAGTGTTTACCATTAGGTTATGTCTTCTTGCATTTTCGAGTACATTTACTTTTAAGGGATTTTTAATATTAATTAATATAATAATTAGTTATCCTATAACAATGGATGGGGATATCATAGAATCCTTAGATATTTTTTTTCTACCATTTGGAATGTTTATATAATATTTTTCACATTGTCCACTGAGCTATTTTATAGATTTGAGCACCACAGAGGATTAAGAATAATATATTGAGAATAATATATTATTTTTAATATGAATCTATGCATTTGTGACTAATTAATTATATCTAATAAAGGTACTTTTGGATGGTAAAAATTATGTAATGTTTTCTCCTGGAATGGGGGGTTTACCCTAGGGATAATGTAATTTCATTTCACACCTGGTGACTTAGGAAGAGGTCATCATGGGTGGAATTTATCAAATAATGTTTAATTTATATGAGATTTGATGTTTGACCCCTAAAAATCCTATAAAATTACCATTATGGATTCTATCTAGGGTTATATTTAAAATTTATTAACATAAACCCTTGATTGTGATAGGGGAATAGACCCTTTGATGAAGGTAAAACATCAACATCTAATTAGGACCCAATTCTTGACATTAATGGGAAAATATTCATGACAAGTGTTAATTCCTGAAGAGCCATCGTTGTCCCCATGAAGTATGAATTTTTTATCACTATATTTATCTATTCTTCATAATTTTGAGTATGTATTAGTTGTTCTTTAATTTTTTTCTCAAGTGCATCACCCTATGTATTATCAACTTTAATGAAGGCCTGCAATCTAAGATTTTGTGTTGAATTTATTCGATTTGTAATTATTTAATACCCAAAAATAGGTGATTGATATTTATATAGGTCACAATTATTTGATTCCTAGGTTTTTCCTTTTATTCCCCTTCTCATTCATTTCACGTTCTTCATCAGACACTACCATGGTCAACAATTCAAAAAATATTATCTTGGGTTGATAAGTAAATGATGTTCCAGAGATTGAGTGGTTAATTTGGTTTAAAATTTGAATATTTAGTCATGTTGGATGGTGATTGATTGACGGAGGATCCTTATGAAGGAAAAACAACATGGGGTGTCAGTGAAGTATCATGTTGGGTCAATGAGGGTAGTGTCTGAATCCCTTATGTTCAATTTTTTAGTGATTTCGAAATCAACCATAGGAGGCACACCATCATCTGATGAGGAATTTGGTGGAGTAACCGACTTAATAATAAATAGTAATGGGCTTGAACACAAGATTATGGATGATCATTAGAATATATTCTTGAAGATATAAACACATTGTGTGTGCTCCAGATCCATAAAATTTGTAATGGAAGGGCATCAGTGGATAAGATTTCAGTCAGAGATATATATCACCCATTGTGTAGCCAAAGGGAACATATTTTGTCACACTAAGTTATCTAGATTGGAATGTTTAGGGAGTATATTTTTTAGTTTTCTTTTCACCACACACATCATTTACACTCGAGGGTGCATGACTCAACCTCCTTGATAGAACATGAAAAGTACGATGGTTGAGTCGACATGTCTTGTTCACCCTAGGACACACTATGTAAGTCGACCCTCACATGACTATAGTAGAAATGGTGCACTCCAAGTACCCAATAAGTCCCACATGTCATGTGGGGTGGTCGTAGATGACCAGCCAACCCCTGAGGGGATACACTTCATGTACCACCTGAGTACATATCGTGTACTATTTCTATCCATAGTGGATCTTCATATCTCATTTCCTAGGAATCAGAATTTTACGGGTGAGTTATAACACCCTAAACCCGCACTCCCATGTCTAGAGTTAAAATAACTTTATTTAAACACTAACTTTGATAAAAAAATGAGATGAACATATCCTTATTTTTTTCCATCACTATAAGTTAAACATTAAATCTCACAAATAATTGTATAATCATAATAATATATGTTTTAGTGTCTTTGTGTACCATCTATATAAGAAAATCATTTTATGATAAGTGTTAACATTTCTCAATATTCTAACCACACTAGATACACTTCTATAAATCTCCTAGTTTATACTCTTCTTTATAACCTATGGGGAATAATATAAGTAAGTGTTGATGTTAAATTCTTAGTAAGTGAAAATTACCCATCATCATTTAATTAAGGGTTGGATCAAAAGCATCATAGAAAACCTGAGTAAGGGTGAAACATCATATTTAAAAGGAAAATGAACAATAATATTTTTTTCACAAGTCTTGATACAAGGACATGTAATATCAAATGAACTAAAAAATTCCATGGTTAAAGAGTGTGATACAATAATCATGATCCAAGTGTCATAATCCTAGGAATATAAAAATATGACATGACATTGAAAATAGATTGATAAATAATTTTGGCCCAAAAATAATCATAAAAATCATATAAACCAAGATATCTGCATCACATTCACACCAAAAACTAATAAAAAAAGCTTCCCACATCATATTCACACAACAAACCTTTGATAAATCTTCCTATATCATGTTCACACAATAAACTAGTGAACAAAGCTTCCCCCACCATGTTCACAAAAAAACATATGATTAATATTCTTTCATCACATTCACACAAAAATGAATAATATCTTGTGATATGAAACCTTAACCAATGCATTGGAGGGATATATAGGACCCCAACATTTATAATAATATTCATACCTATGTGTGACATTATGACATTAAAATATTAATAATTCATTCATTACCAAATTATATCACAGAAAAGATATGAGTTTCATGAATATAATTTACATTAAAATTACACAATACATCCAAAGGAAGAATTTTGATGGTGGATTAAAAATATCCTGAGTGTAACATAAGAATTATTAAGGATTTTTTCATAGAACAAAAATAACTTTTTAATATCTATCAGCAAATCACTTGAAAATAATCAGTATTACCCATTTTTGGAAGGCATAAAACCCCCTTAAAACTGTTTCTTTAAAATTAAATATATGATATTGATAAAATATTTAGAAACATAATTTAATAAAAACATAGGTTTTTTGGAAAAAAATTAAATGATAAATATTATTTTAAAAACTTTCATTGAGAAGATATAAAAATAATTGATAAATCATTACTTAAAATGAACAACTTTAAAAACGCTTTTAAAATAAAGAATCCATTTTAAATATCAAATTTTTACATAAGATTTCCCTTTATTTTCATAATAATAAAGATTTAAAATCATTTAGAAAAGCATTTCAAAAAAATAAATTGACACAAAGAGCTATCTAGGGAAGAATGATAATTATTCTTAATAATGTCAAAATTTCATGGGGATGAAATTCATCATAGAGAAATATTTGAATCATAAGTTTCATTTCACATTGATAGAAATATAAATTACCATGAAATAAAATCTTTGGTTATAAGAAATGGGGGGGTTATTCCATGTTTAGGCATAACATTTCACCGGGCACTAAGGTCAGTCTTGTGCCCATGTTCTTTTATTTTTATTTTTATTTTTCATCATTTTTTATTTTTATTTTTTAAAATTTATCTTCTTTGGATTCCCATGTACACCTCTTTAGGTATTTATTTCATGAAAGTGATATAGGGAGATAAAAATAAGAGGGAAAGGTAAAGGGAGAAGGCACCACCATTGGATAATTGGAGGCCCGGATCATAGTGCGGTGACTGTGGGTAGTGGATTCTACATGAAGCATTGGTGATTTCTGCCCAAAGGTAGGCTTGGTTTTATTTTTTACATTATAAATCCCCATATATTAATTTATTTGACATTTTAAAATATTTTGGGTTGATGGGGACCACTAGTGGGTTGATCTAGGCATAATTCAGAAGAAGCGGTGGTTTCAGTCCATTCTGGGGGTTTTCCATTCCGGAAAACCCATGTACGATGCATGTGATTTAGTGAACACACATTGTGGGTCCTTTCTATTTGGGAATATGACGGTTTTGGGAATAAATACCATGTATCGATGGAACATGACATGTAGTGGCAACCCAAGGTGGGATGGGGGCACATGGTCATATAGGGCACAAAGACCAAACCTATGTGAGGTACACGAATGACGACCATGTACTTTGATTGGATAGACCTCATGTCTAGGTACATGGATGGGGACCTTATGTGGTGTTTAAGTTATGTATGGGGTTGTATACATCATGTATTCTAGCAGATTACACACCGAATGGGGGTTGTGGTACACAGATAGGTTCCCCTTTGGGGGTACACACTGTTGGACCAAGTTGGATGGACAAGAAAGTTAGAAGATTTTTCTTTTGATTAGTGTTGTCTTTTGTTGTAAAAAAGATAAATCAATTAACTTTCTAAAAGACTTGGAAAATATGATGGTGATTTTTAGATTTGTATTTAGAAAATATCATAAGTGTTTTGGAGAACTTGTGATGTTTTCCTTAGAAATTAAAGGGGGAGTAAAGGTGTTTCCAATCCTATTCGTGTTTGATTGGAAAGAAAGATGTTACTGGAAGAAAGAAAAGTTCCAATACATTCCTTAGAAAATAGGACTATACTATAGATGTTTGATCAAAGACTTTATAAGATGAAAGGATAAGGTTAATGGTGAAAGTATATATTTTTTGAATAATCAAGAAGATAGGGAATCATCATGGGTGTTACTACCTAAGTAGATATTAAGGTAGCATTATTTCCTAGTGTTTGCCAAATTTTTGGGCCACAAAATAATGAATTTTTTACTTTTTCATAGGAAGAGTTTTTGAAAATGACTCCACAGAGTGAAGTATACCGAATGTGAAGGATAGTTTTTGAAATGCATAGTAGGTTCATGGACTGGTGAAGGAAAATCAGAAAAGAAATGATTCTAGGAAGCGTTATATGCAGACTGCATAGGAGAAACAGTTCATGAGGGGATCACAGTTCACTGGAGGTTTTCAGTTCACACGAGGAAAAAATTTCTTATTGAAGGGTGATTTTTAGGAAATTGAGGCAGTGATTTTGGCTGTTGTGAAGGAAAGAAGGTGGTATCTAGAATGTTTAAGGAAAACATTTTATGAGATGTTCACAATATGTAGTTAAGGCTGTACCACATTGAAAAATTGGGTAAACCAAATTAGTTCAATTTTTCTATTTATTTTCCTATATTAGGATTGATAATACCATCATTAATGTAGAAAATTTTTCATTAAATTATATCTTCACTTTGAGGAAGAATCTGGATAAGTCTAGAAGAGTTCACGAGGAAGAATTCGGCGAAGGGAAGTAGTTTTCACAGGAAAGATTCTGTGAAAGATGAAGTTGTTCATGGAAGAAGAAAAATTTCATCAAATAAGAAGAATTAGTCCATAGAAGAATTAATTCGATGAAAATAGTGGTGGTATTCCAAATTAGTATGGTAAAGTACGATGAAGAAGTCGTACACAGAATGAGTACACTGAAGATTATAACGATATCATGAGGATGCTCTAGTGGGATGGTAAAAGATCAAGTGATTAGTGGTTGTTGAATTTGGATATTGGTAATTACAATGGGGAATGGTGTTCTTTGTATACCCTTGTGGTAGAGTTGGTACATGTTGATGGGTTGTTTACCAAGGATCCCAGTTATGGTTTTTCTTATGTGGGCCTTTCCCTGAGGTTTGTCTTATATCGACGAGCCCTTCTGGAGGGCCCAGATTTTTATTTTTTCATGAGAACCATTGTGAATTACCTGGTTGGTGTTTTCTATTTTTGGATTCCCATTGGGTTTTTTTAGGGATAAATTGGAGGCCACTGAGGGCCATTTCAGTTGTTTCTACACTAAGAATATCTCATACATTTGGATGAACTAGAGAAACCCCTTCTAAGAGGTCCTTCTCTTACTGTGCACTTTGATAAATTTGATTAGGTTTTTGTGGGTGTTTCCTGAGTTCCTGGGTATGTTAGGGGAGTCCCAAATAGATTTTACTTTATGTTTGAACTTGGGGACTGTGGGATCCCTGACTTTTGGTTAGCCCTGAGGGGGTGTCATTTTGATCTAGTGGTGGTAGTTTTGTTAGATTTTGAGATCCAAGGTTCTGATAGAGGCCTTGTGCTTTGTTCGAAGAGAGTTTATTTTAACCAATTTTTCATATATTTGTACAGTGGTTTGTAGCTTTCATAATCCCTTTTTCAGTTGGACTCTATCCCTGAGGTTTGATTTAGTTTCTTCTTAGGATGTTGGTTTAAAGATGAGACCCTTGAGATATCATGGATCAGGTGTTGGCTCTATGTTTTGATCTATTCTATCCTCCACCAGTTGGTTGTGGTTAGACGAACTTATGGAGATAATGGAAAATCTAAATGAGTGAACCTATATAGTTTAGTGTTACACCTTACTAGAGGATATATACATTTTATGTGGTGGGATCCTGATTTCTTGAGTGGGTTCTTGGGGATAGTGGGTCTATTGTGATCATGGGTAGATGGGATCCCCTTGAACAGTGCATTTATTGGGCACATAAAGAGGTACTCCCCTAGTACAATGTATACTATCAAGACGTCATTTAGTTTCTAATTATTTATCCAGTACTTTCGAGACATAGCGTTTTCTCATATATGTGGAGTGAAGATCTATCCCTAGTTCAATAATTCCATTGGAGTCCTAGAGGCTGGTATATTTGTGTTGTGGTTTTGGATGCATATTATTATACCATAAGTTCCTACAATCATTCCAGATTCATTTATATGTCTTAGAAATCTTATGTATAATTAGAGGACATGTTGATAGTCATGTTTTAGAGAGAGATGTGTGTAGCAAATCCTATGGAAGGGGATTGAGAGGGGTGGATTAACCTCGTGTTTTAGAATAGAACCCATGGTTAGCTATTTTTTTTTTCTTCCCCTTTGTTTAATGAAGTTGTTATTTTTTTTCTATAAATTGTTATTTTTTCCTAGGCTAGGAATATCACATTTTCATGCACTTTTTAGGATAGCAGATTATAGGATCAAAATTGGGGGTGGACCACTTATATTTATTTATCACCCCCTATACATGCACCTTCGTGTGCATGAAAACATGATATATTCTTTCAGGTTGGATCATAGGTTGTATGATGGATAGGTCCAAGGCCAAAAGTTGCTTGATTTAGTAGAGCCAATCATGTGGATTCTTGAGATCGTATTGATGTAGCTCGAGTATCATATAAACCAGGTATGTGGTTTGGATTGGGGTTGGTATAAGACCGTAATTTATTTTATTTTATAATTTTATATTTCTAATATATGGTCATCTTAGTGAGGTATATCTTGTTTCATGTCTTTCTTGCTCATATTCTGTATAACTATATTCCATAATTAATTTATTATAGCATGCTCTTGTTTAAGTTATTTATTTTTTGTACTCTGATGGTTATCCTAGTGGATTTTTTTACTTATTTACACTATTGTTAAACTCTGACCAGTCTGTATTGTCTCTCCATTTTCTCTTTTATACCTTCACCACAAGTTGTTGGCCTCTATAATTTGGGGAGTTATTCTTGAGTCCTTGTGGAATGTCATATCGGATGACATGTCATGTCGACCTAGGTTGGTTAGTTATAGATATAATGGACAAAATCCTTCATTGTATCAGTTTTGGGGGGATCCTATTAGGTATTAGAGGAAATTACACTTTCCTAGAATGAGAGTTCCAACAATGTATTAAAATCACTTTGGGTGATATTTGGATTCATAGAGTGGTATTTTTCCTTTGTGAAGATAAACCTAGATTATTGATGAGATAAGAGTGGAATGATAGTTGTGTAGTGCCTAACACTTTTTTTCTTAGAACTATATCTCTTTTTGATTGAGGAGGAACATGAGAATATACCAATAGAGTAGTTGAATGTTTCTTATAGAAGGAGATATTACTCATATTTGATCGGTGGTGGTGGCTCCACACTCTTCCATTACATGAAATAGTCATGCGGTGGTGATTTCAACTTTATGGTCCCATGTGACTAGATATTCTAAAGTGATGGACCTTGAGGGTTTTCCAAAAGGTGGGGATCATGCCTACTACTTTCCAAGGTGGATAGTGGGTTTATATTTTTTCTCCAATAAAATATTGATAAGGAATACCTCCTTATTGTAGAACATCCCTCAGTGTTCTATATTTAGTGGATCTTTGTGGGTGTACCCATCACGTGGAAACTCTTAGTATGTGGTGGAGGAGGAGGTTTACTCAAGAGGTTCTTATTCTCCATTGCTCTAGTTTAATAGATTTTATCATTGTTTATGGATCCAAAAGGGAAGGGTAATCTAAATGGTCAAGATTATCAACTTTTAATTATGGTGGATTGGGCCATCCGATAGTCAGTCATACAGTTTTGAGAATATTGTGGTTGTTTATACTGTTTCTAGCATACTTATTTATATATTTTGAAAAGTATAGATAAAAACACAACCCAATTATCTCTAATAGTGGATTATATAGTAGTCCTAGACTTTTAAACATATTATTAAATGATTTTAAGCATTACTAACCATCAGATTACAAGACAATGATCGTAAATTCTAGTGACTTTGTTAGATTTGATGCATAATTAGAAATTATGAAACAAAAATAAAAACACCTTTTATTTATACATTATAAGGAGATCCTAATTTCCTTTGATCCCTTACATCTTCATAGGATAACCTTTGGAATACATGAACAAAGGGATGAGCTAAAAATCCTAGTAAGTGAATAATAATATTAATAAATCATAACACATAGTTTAGAAGTCATAACATGATGGAATAAAAGGCATTAATATACATAAGGAAGAATAACAAATGAAATCATTGTATCATAAAATATATGGAAACAACTTAAAATATGACATAATCAGGAGTCAAGGATCATTTAACATGTAGGATCACGAGTCAAGGCTAACCCCTAAGACTGTTGTACATGAAGCATGAGTTAAGGCTATCCATTGAGACCGTTGCACATAGACACTACCACAAAAACAGTTTTTCACAGCGCCCCCCTTTATCAGCGCTTTTTTTAGCACTGATAAAGGCCCAGCTTCAAAAAAAATTTAAAAATATATTAATATATTAATATATAAATGTAGTTATATTGTTATATAAATATAATATATAATTTTTAAATATATTTTAGATAATTATAAACGTACATTTACACTTATCATACTTAATATATAAGATATTTAGTGAAAATGACTTCTTAAAAAATTTAAAAAATATTTTTAATTAATAATTTGATAATCATTATGGAGTAATAGTCATTTAATAACAATTTGAGGACTAAAAAAATTAAAAAAAAATTAAAAAAAGATCCAAAATATGTTGAAAACGCAACTCAAACTTCAAACGGCCATAACTTTTGATCCGGGTGTCCGTTTGAGCTCTACCACATATCAAATCGAAGCCTACGATGAGTAAGGCCCAGAAGGCCTCCAAAACTGAGTTTTTTGTTGGGGTACCTAGATTTTTTAACATTTTGTTGATTCTCAAACTCGTTTAAGGGGGTATTATTGGCTTTTCTTGGCGGGGACTGAATTTATTCCAAGGTATTACATTCATATTGATATTATGTCTTGAAATTTCATCCTTTTTTATAATGAACTGCTATTTATAATCAAATATATAACTATATGTACATATTTTTTATATATTCGAACCTAAAAATTAAATTTTTTAAATAAATAATTAAACATATTTACATATAAAATATATTAGCTTTATCTAAATAATAACTAATATCCATTTTATTTAAAATACCAATATATGAATATTTATATACCTATATATTAATCTAACTATATATATATATTAATCTAACTATATATATATATATTAATCTAACTATATATATATTAATCTAATAACTATATATATATTAATATAACTAAATATATATATTAGTATTACTATATATTTATATATTAATATCACCATAAATATATATATTAATATCACTATATATATATTAATATAACTATATAAATATATATTCATATAACTATATATATATATATAGATATAGATATATATTAATACCACTATATATATATATATATTAATATTACTATATATATTATAATATAACTATATATATATTATAATATAACTATATATATTAATATAAATATATATTACTATACGAATAAATATAACTAAATATATAAATATATATAGAGAGAGATATCATGAATTGGAAAGCAAATCAAAATAGAGTAGTGGTAAGGGCTTAGGCGCGCAGGGGGGAGGTCTTGAGTTCAAATCCTGGTGGAGGCAGGGGTGTGCGCGCATGGGGAATATTGGAGAAAGCACTGTTAAAGGGTAGAGGGGGCGCATGGGGGTGTGCGGGGTGTTTTATAGGGGCTTAAAAGCGTTGTAAAAGGGGGGGGGGGGGTTCAAGTGCTGTAAAAGCCCCCCCCCCCCCCCCCCCCGATTGGCAATATTTTTTAAATTTTTTTAAATTTTTTTAAATTTGTTTAACTTTTTTAAAAAATTTTAACTTTTTTTAACTTTTATTAGCACTTTTTTAAAAGCGCTGATAAAAGGGTCCTTTATCAGCACTAAAATGAAAGCGCTGATAAAGGAAGCGCTAATATAGGACCCCTTTATCAGTGCTAAAAAAAGCGCTGATAAAGGGGTACTTTTTTCAGCGCTTTTTTTTAGCGCTGATAAAAGACCCCTTTTATCAGTGCTTTTTTTAGCGCTGATAAAGGGGTCCTATATCATCAGTTTTCGGAGCGCTGATAAAGGGCCCCCCCCCCCCTTTATCTACTCTGGCATTATCAGCGCTTTTCTAGCACTGATAAAGGCCATTTTTAGCGCTGATAAAGGCTGTGTTTGTAGTAGTGAGAGCACGAGTCAAGGTTAACCACCAAGACCATTGCACATAACATATCATGAATCTAAACAAAACCCAACGCATTGAAGTGATATATGGGTGTACCCATCATAACATGTTCATGAATATGTGTTCCACATAAAGAATTATATATATTTAGTATAGCATAAACATAAGGGTTACCCAAGGATAAAATTGGATATCATAATAATTTCAAAGGCATAAAAAAAGGAAATATCATAATGGTGCCCATGAAAGAATGGATTTAAATCAAAAATAAAAATTAATAAGGGAAAATAGGAATATATACTGATAAGGGATACTAAACTAGAGTTAAAACATGTACAAATAGTTTTTAAGAAACTTTAGAAATAAAACAATTTACTGTTGCTTAAAGAATATATTAACGATTATTTAAAATTGAATAGGAATAATTGTTTTTATAAAATCATAAATGAAAAAATATATCTTTTCATGATAAAATGGGTGATTTTATTAAAATAATGGAGTCTTAAAACATATTATGGATGACACTTTAAAATGGTCAAGAAGTTATGAAGATTCCTTTAATCGAGCTTTCTTATCGGGAAGAATTGACAAGGGAACCTTTTTAAAACTTGTATTTCCCTAGGAAATAAGGATGATATAATCTAGATAATTGAGTTTGGAATATATTAACATAATCTAGAAGAATTAAACAAAAATAAAGAAACATTTCATTGTAGTAAATAGTGATAAAGAGTAACCTGAAAAAAAATGGATGTTTGGGTAGAATCCCTTACCTTATGTTTGAAATGGTTATGTACTTGACTTATTATTCTGGATAAATTAATTTAATCCATTAATTAATTAATTTAAAAAAATTCAAATTTATTTTATTTTTTATAATTTTTTTAAGTTCATTTAAGGCATTTTTTATGGGTTATGAGAGTCAATTTCATTGTTGGGGAGTGTTGGTTTCCTTCGGTTTCATGATCAATTTACTTGTATAAATGTATGGAAAATTATGTTAAATGAGAATAGTCATCCAGAACTGAAGTTATATGTTATTAATTTTAATATATAAGAATAAATTATTATATAATTCATTTTATAATTTTTTGTGATGATGAATCATTATATAAGATGTTAGCGGTAATCGTTTAGATGATTTTGGCCATTTTTCAATCACCACAAAATAGTTTTGTTTTATTAATTAATATTATGTATATAAAATGGTTCTAGAAAATTAAATGGATTATAATACATATATTATAGTATTTTTTAACCATAAAAATTGTCTTATAACCATCCTTGAAGGTTTTAATGGAAATTGAAAATGCGTTTCCCTTGAATGTGATAAATTACCACATCATGGATGATGTTTTCATTTTTTAGAACAAAAAGGGTAAGGGAAAAATGATGATTGATTTTTCCATTAGAACAATAAAATTAAAGTATATGTAAGGTAATGGAGTTATCATACCATTTTGATGAGTTTAGGTCAGGATATAATAAGAAAAGAAAGTAACATGAAAAGAAATTAAAAGTAAAGAAAGAGGATTTTACCTCTTGAATCCTTCTTTTTGAGAACCTTATTAGGGGGATGGGTTTTTGTATTTATTTTATACCGAAGACTAATGTACATGGGATAATTATTTGGAAGATATTTGAGTATAATTCGGACAATACTCAAAGCTTGAGAGGTGTGAGGAGAATAGGTGGTGAGGGGTGGAATTTATAGTGGAGGAGAGGGGTGTTTTCTCTTTATTTTATTCATTAGTTTATTATATTCGCTCAAGACTATGAATAATTTTATTATTATCACAAAATATATTAAAATAATGATGTATATTTATATATTATGGGATTACATCCTCGATATATCATATATGGATGAATAATTCATGTATTTAGATTTTATCGTAAATTATTGAAATTTACTGTTAACCAAAAATACAAGTATTTATGAAAAATACAAAAAGTTCCCCCTAACCATTTTTTGATGATTATAATTCAAAAATGAACTATATTTCATGAAAATAATTTTATAAATATTATAAATCTAATATTTAATTAAAATCATCATTTAATTGGAAAATGCTGGATTTAAAATTATAAGTGATTTTATAACACTTTGAATAATTAATTAAAGTATCATAAAATAATAATATAATAATGAGACAAAAAAGTAAAAACTCATGAATCTATTTTATAAAAATAAATTTTCTTTTAAATCTTTATAATAATTATAAAATTTTAAATAAATGATTATGTTTCACAAAAATATCAATACTTAATTAAACATTTTTTAAAACTTTTATTTACTTATACAATGATATAATTATATCATATTTTTATTTATAAGATAAATAATATTTAGATGTACATTAATTGGTGGATTTACTATTCTATTGGTAAGATTACTATTCCTAATTGTCATATTTGTATTCCAAAGGTGAAGTTTCAACTCCATTAGTATATGTTCCTTAACTTATAGAAATACCTCTCATTTCATTAATTCTTTTGTTATAAAGATTATATTGTATTCTCTATGTGCTGTTTATTTAATTTATACAAAATAACATAATTATCAGAATTGAATTTTCATTGATAAAATTTTGGGTCGTTACATTCTTCCCCTCTTATGAAATTTCACCCTTAAAATTTCATTTTACATACTATGGTGAAAAAAGGTGAGGATACTTGTCCTTCATCACCTACTCTAGTTCCCATGTTTCCTCTTCATATTTATGGTTCCACTAATATACTTTAATGAGGTGATTGTTCTTATAACGTAGGTGTTTATCTCAATGATTCTAGATCTTCATTGTATTCTCATCATACTAGAGATCATTTTCCAATTGTACCACCTCTGAATTCAATACTTGGGAGGGATTTGGTATATACTTCTTCAAGATGGATACATGGAATACATCGTGTACTTGAGACATGGTTAATGGATGTTCTAGTCGATAGGCCATGGATCCAACATGATCAAGAATATTGAAGGGGTCTATTTACCTAGGAATTAGCTTTACCTTCTTCCCAAATCTCATAATCCTCTTCCTTGGAGATATGTGGATGAATACCTTGTCTCCAACCTTAAACTCTAAGTCCCATCAATGACTGTCTGTATAACTCTTATATCATATTTGGGCTTCCTTGACATTTTGATGAACGATTTTCACATTTTCTAATGTTTATTAATAAATAATATGTATTATAATCTTATTTTAACTAACTTTATCCCATCATGTTGGTGTTATAAAAATTTTCCCATAAAGAAATTTATAAAGGGCCATTTGGATGTTCAAGTGGAAACTATTGTTGTAGGGGTTAGATGTTGGTCTCATTCTTATATAAAGTCAATAGAATATACCCTCACTATATATTCCAATGTCTAAATATTCTACTCATATTAGCCATCATTTTTTGGATGATAGGCCACACTGTAGTTTAGCTCAGTATTTATAGCATGTTGGAGACTTTTCCAGAACATGGAGGAGAATCTAGTATCTCAATTTGATAAAATCAATATTGTTACTCCATACTGCCTTAACACTTATCTGATGTATATTTGTGTAATTTGATCATGGTACAAGTCGTCTTGAATTGTGATAAATTGAGTTGTCTTAGTAAGATGATCCAAAACCACCCATATAACATTGTTTCATATGGATGTCTTTGGAAGTCTAGGGATAAATTCGATGGTGATGTTTTCCTATTTCCATGTTGGTATGGGTAATTTTTACATCATCCCTTTATAAATTTTCCTTTCAACCTTCACTTTCTCACATACCAGAAACTATGATGTATATTCAAAAATCTCCTTCTTCATATTTCCCCACCAATAGTTTTCTCTGAGATCTCAATACACTTTGGTGCTCCTTGGGTGAATTGGGAAGGTTGATCTATGTATGTAATTCAGAAGATCTCTCTTGATCTATGAATTATAAGGTACACATAGTTGTAACCCAAGTTATACAAATCCATTGGAATCGATCTTAAACTCAAATGATTTCCCATTTCTGAAAGATTCTACCCTTTTCTAAATTGACACATAATTCCTTTGAGAATCCTTTATTTTATCCCTAATGGATGGTTGAGAAATCATTCATTAAATAATTAATGATACTCCTTCATTAAAGATTCCCATTTCCATCCTTTTTAGGTACAAAGAATATTGTAACCTTTTCAATTCTCATCATTGTTAAAGATGCAGGATCCTTTCTACAAATGTCATCAGCCACATTATTTTCTTTACTAGGATGATAGTAGATTGAGAAGTCATAATATTTGACGAGATCTAACCTTCTTAACAAGATCATATTAAACTCTTTAGGTGTGAATATAAATTTTAATCTCTTATGATCATTATATATCTCACAATTCTTCCCATATACATTAGGCCACAATATTTTCAATGCAAATATCTTATCTTCCAACTCCATATCATGTTTTTGTTACTTTTTCCCATGAATTTTTAATTTCCTCAAGGAGTAGGCTATCAATTTATTATTTTTCATCTATACACGGCCCAATACCTTCTTTGAATCATCTTTGTACACCACAAAGAGTTCCCCACTTGTTGGTAGTTAGAGAATTGGTGCAGTGATAACCCTCTTTTTTTACTCTTTAAAGCTGTCTTCACATTCATTGGTCCAGAAAAACTCTACTCCCTTCCGAGTCAGATTGGTTATGGGGTTCGATAGTCATGAGAATATTTTTCAAAAATATTTGGTAATACCCATATAAACCATGGAATCTTCGAATCTCCATTATAGATGTTGGCCTAGGACACTCTTCCATTTCCTTTTTCTTGTAAGGGCTCGTAGATATTCCTTTTCCAGTGATAAAATACCACATGTATGATAATTCCTCCATCCAGAACTCACATTTATGGTAATTTTTATAGATTTTATCCCTTCGCAAAGTCTTCAGCATATTATTCAAATGATTCTCATGCTCCTCCTTTCTTTTGGATTATATTAGAATATCAATGATAAAGACTAACCCAAATTTGTTGATGTGATCTATGAATAATGTTTTAATTAAGTGCATGAATATTGATCAATCATTAGTGAGTCCGAAGGTTATCACTATGAAAACATATTTTCAATACCTTTTTTGAAAGGTAGTCTTGGGAATATCGTCTTTATTCTCAATAAATTTTTGATATCCTGAACGAAGGCCTGCCTTAGAGAAATAATTAGACCCAGATAGTTTATTGAAAAACTCATATATCTGAATAAGGGGATACTCATTATTTATCATGATTTATTGAGCTTATGATAACAAATGCATAAGATCATTGATTCATCCTTATTTTTGACAAAGAGGACTTGTCCAACCCACTGTGAAGCACTCAGGCATATAAGAACATTTTCTAGATTCTCCTCTAACATCTTATTCAGTTCTTCCAGATCTATGGTGGTCATTCTATAAGGTGTATTTTATATAGGCAGATATCCAAGAATAAGTTCAAATGAGAACTCAACTTCTCGGTTATGAGGAAGACTAGGAAACTCTTTATGGAACACATCAGTGAAGTCCCTCACAAAGGGAATGTCTAGGATAATGATTCTACCCTTTGTATCAATCATTTAAGAAAGATATTCTTTCTCATAAGGCCATAAGATCCATAGTTGAGATGATGATACTGAAGGAGTTTCATCTTACTCCTTACACTTATAAAGAATAATAGGATTCCTCGAGATGTGAAAAGTGATCTCCCTTTCCTGATAGTTAATGTTAGATTTGTATAAAGATATCAAATCCATTTATATAATAGAATCAAACTCCACCAAGGAAGTAAGAAAAGATTTTCTGGGTGGTTTATTCCACAATCATTAACTAGGGAGGATTTATACACTTTGGATACAATAATTTTCCCAATTTATTATTCTCATAGATAACTCAACCTCAATATTTTGAGTTATTGTATGAATAGTTCTACTAAACTTTCAAGATATGAAAGAATGCGTAGAACCAAAATAAAATAGTTTTTTATCTATTCTTGAATGAATAACTATCATACCTATCACAACATCATTATTAGGATTCACCTGAGTAGTAGTGATAGAATATTCCCTTCCTTTATACCATGTAGGTTTTTGTTTATTGCCTCCAACCAGCGTTTTCTTAGGTAATTGGTTCTCATAATGACTATATTTCTTATAGTTTAAACATTACACTAAAGGCTGAGTATTGATCTAAACCTTCCTTTATTCTTCCAAATTTGTGGTTTTATTCATATACCTTCAGTAGTTAATATAAGTATTCCCATCTCTTCTACATTTTCAGCATCTCTTGTTTCCCGTTATACAGTTCCCAGTATGATTCTTCCCACAGTTTTGATACATGGAATATTGGGTTTTCCTTACATCATTGGAATTATCTGTTGATCCTCCCATATTAGACTCCATTTTTTTATTTTTATCATTATTCCAACAAGACCATTGATAGTCTCTTATCTCTATTTAAACCTTAAGGTAATGATGGAATTCTATTCATATCTTTCAAAGTCTCTAATTTATAATTCTTTTCATAGACTCAGATTTAGTCTGCTAAAAAAGCGATCCACCTTGGTTTTTGTGTTCATGAAAAAGATAGAGTCATACCATGAAATCCTTGTGATGTTTTCCTCATATTCCCTGATAGAATCGTCTTCCGTATACTTCATTTTGGGGAACTCCCTTTCCATAATAAGATTAAGAGTTCGGGGAGAATATTAATTGGAAATATTTTCTTAAAACTTCCCATTGCATGGAATTAATTTTCTCCTTGGACTTTGTGTTCTTTATTAGTGTCCACCAATGATCATCTTACCCAAAAAAATGATAAACCTCTAGTACAATTATACATCATTCTAAGAACTGTTGGATAGATAATATCTTTTCAATGGAGTTAATACATTTTTTAGTGATGAGGGGATTATAAGATCAAATAAACATGGGAGACCTTTCTCATATGAATGATTTGATGAAAACTTTTTCTTTATTTGGAGAATGATGGTGTTCCATATGATTCATTTTATTATTAAAACTTGATATAGTTGAGAAAGTACTTTCATGAAGTTTTGATCACCTATACCCATCATATTTGTCATTTCATTTGGGAAATCCCCACATTGCCTATCACACTGATTATCGACATGAGTTCTCCTATTTCAATAAAATGACTTAAAAAGGAAGTTATAATTATAGGGGCTTGAATAATTTGATAATAAGAATATAAAAAATAAACATTGATCAGAAAAGGATAAACTTTTGTAGGAAAATTATATACTAACTTTTGATTCCCTAGGTTACTATCTAGGTTATCCATGGTGATTGAATTTTCTATAGGGTTCTCACTAAGGTTCTCTAGTCCTTGTCCACAAAATTAACTATTCCATGCTATAATACCAACTATAGTTACAATAACATTTTACATATATTATCACATGATTTTTAGTATAATTAACCATCAAATTAAAAACACAAGATCAAAAATTCCAATGTTTTTGGAAGTTTAGATACATAATTAGAAATCATGAAGCCAAAATTAAAACATGTTTCATTTAAAATCCATAATGAGATTATAGAATCCTTTGAACCCTAACATCTTAATAAGATAACCTATAGAATAAATGAAAAAAATTATGATATACAAATCCCAATAATGTCAAAGCATATGAATAAAGAATAACACATGGGTTAAAATAAAAAACATGATGACATAAAAATGTATGAATATGCATAAGGAAGCATAACATATGTAATCGTGGTATCATAAACTATGTGGAAACCACATTCAACATGAAATAAGCATGATTAAAGGCTCATTGAACATAGAGGAGAACAAGTCAAGACTAAACACAAATACTATTTCACATGGAGCATGAGTCAAGGCTAACCACCAAGATCGTTTCACATGGTGAATGAGTCAAGGTTAACAACCAAGACAATACCACAAGATGTATCCTTAGACTAAACACTACCCAATAAATTATATCACTATTTGGGAACACCCATCATAACATTTTCATGAATATGTGTTCCCTATAAATGATCATATATAAGGAAGACAACATAAACATAAGGGTTACCATGGAAAGAATCGGGTATCATAATCATGTCAAAGGCATACAAAAGGGAATATCATAATGGTGTCCATAAAATAATAAATTTAAATAAACAAAGGACATTAATATAGTAAAATATGAATATATCATGATAATTAATATTAAAATAGAGTCAAAACATGTAAAAATAGTTTTTATGAAACTTTTGAAATAAAAAAATTAATGCGGTTTAAGGAAAATATTAAAGATTCTATAAATTTGAATATGAATAATTATTTATATAAAAATAGATATGAAAAAAATTATTTTTTCATGATAAAATGAGTGATTTTATAAAAATAATGGTTTCTTAAAAAAAATTATGGATTTTATTTAAAATTGGGTAAGAATTCGGCAAGCTCCCTATAAGTGGGCTTATTTATCATGTATAATTGAGAAGGGAAACTTTTTAAAACATGTATTTAACCATAAAATAAGGATGATATGATCTAGATAAACTATTTTTAAACACATAAACATAATTATTAAGATGTAAAAAAAGAAAGAAACATTACACTAGGGTAACGAGAGAGAAAGAGAAACCCAAAAGAAAAATAGAGGCTCGGGTAGAATCCCTTACCTTCTGTCTGAAACTGTTACTCACTAGATCTTAATGTCCTAAATATTTAGATTATATCCATTGATTAAATAATTAATAAATTTTTATACATTTATTTTATTTTTATAATTTTATTAAGTTCATTTATGGCCTTTTTTAATGGGTTATGATATTCAATTCCATCGTTCAGGAGCATTGGTTTCCGTGGTTTTTATTGCCAGTTTACTTGTATACATGTATAAAAAATCATATAAAATTAGAATGGTTTTATATAATTGAAGTTATTTTTTATTAATTAAACCTTATAAGATTAAATTATTATATAATTCAATTCATAAATTGGTGTAAGGTTAAGTTATTAGATAAGACATCTGTGATAATCGTCTAGATTATTTCGGCAGTTTGTTGATCATCAAAAACTAGATTTGTTTTATTAATTAATATTATGTATATAATATGATTAAATATCATTAAATGGGACATTATAAGTATATTATAATCTTTTTTAACAATAAAATGGGTTTTTTAATACTTTAAGACATTAATGGAAATTGAAAACTCGTCGTTCTTGAATGTGATAAATTAACCCAACACGAATGATATTTTCATTTTTTAGAACATAAAGGGGAAGGGAAAATGATGAAATATTATTAAATTAGAATACTAAAATTATATTATATATAAGTTACTGGACTTACCATACCATTTGGATTAGGATAAGTGAGGATATAATAAGAAAAGAAAAGAACATAAAAATGAATTAAAAGAAAAGAAAGAGGATTTTACCTCTTGAATCCTTCTTCTTGAGAACCTCCTTAGGGGGATGGTTTTGGTGTTTTGTGGAAACCATAGTCTTCTAGATGAGGGAGAGGTCTAGGGAATATATTTTAATAGAGTATGTATAAGGATCAAATCTTGAGATGTGTGTGGAGAAGAGGCGATGAGGGGTGGTATTTATAGTGGAGGAGAGGGGTGCTTTTTGATTAATTTATTCATTAGTTTATTATTTTGGCTAAAGATAATGAATAGTTTTAGAAATATCACCAAATATATTAAAATAATAAATGTGAGTTTGATATTGTGGGCCTACATCATCCATAAATCATTTATGACTCAATAATTCCTGGATTTTTCTTTTATCATAAATTATCATATTTTATTATTCATATAAATTCAAGTATTTTAAAAAAACATGAAAAAATTAAACCTAAAAATTTATCAATGTGTATAATTGAAAAATTAATTTTATTTTGTGAAAATAATTTTCTAAATATTATAAATTTAATTTTTAATTAAAATCATCATTTACTTGGAAAATAATTATTTTAAAATTATAACTGATTTTATAACACTTTGAAAAATTAATTAAGGTATCACAAAATTATCTATTAATAATAAGAAACAAAAACTAATTCAGGAGTTTATTTTATTAAAATAAATTTTATTTTAAATCATTATAATAATGATAAAATTGTAAATAAACAATTATGATTTACAAAATATATAATTACTTAATTTAACACTTTTAAAATATTTATTTAATTATACAATGATATAATTATATCAAATTTTCATTTATAAGATGTATATGTTTTATATTTACTTTCATTGGTGAGGTTACTATTCTATTGTTAAGATTTCTATTCTTAATGTTCGCATTTCTATTCCAATGTTCATGTTACTATTCCATTAGTATATGTTCCCTAATTTAGAAATACATCCCTTTTTATTCATTCTTCATTTATAAAGTCTTTATGGTGTAATATATTAAATAGTTATGTTATTTATAGTATAAATCATAATTTCAAGAAGTAAATTTTCATTTATAAAATTTTGGGTCGTTACAGTTGTAGACCTATTGGAGATTGAGATGCTAATAGAGAATTAATAAAAATGCTTATGAAGTGATCGGTAAAGAAGTACATGCTCCTTTTTTCCATAAGATAATAACATTGGCACTTGTGCCTTATAGGAAATTGATCACAAAGAAATTGAAATGGGTCTAGATGAGAATCTTGGCTCATAACTCCTCTTGTTTTAGTATAAAAATGTTGTGATGTGATCAGTGGTGGAGTGTCTTGTAAATAAATTATACACATAAAAACCCATCAGGAATTATCAAAGTTCAGGAGAAAGGTGTTCCCACAGTATATAACTTTTTGAAAAGCTATTTTGATATGGATTCATTATTTATTTGGTTTACTTCATCTTATGTGGTGTGATGAACTTCATATGAGATAAGGATTTTCAGTATAGAGGATTCGAAAGACTCGCATAGAGAATACATTTGTTTCTATTAAGTTATTTCATTGAAATGAGTAAGTGATGAAACCCTTATGATGAAATAATTTTTTTTCATGGGTGGTTGTTTATCGTGTTAATTTTGATATTGGACCTCTAAAGATAAACGAAACATTCACAAAGCTGATTTTTTTTCACAACATTTTGTGGTATAAGATTCCATATTAAGGAACTTTAGTTGTTTCCTTTTCAGGTACTAAATGATTTAATAGTGGATAGGATATTGGGAGTTATGTTTTTATCCATTCTTAACTAAATTTTGTTATTTTCAAGTCAAAATACCTCCCTATGAATTAAAAAATAAAGTTA
Organism: Viscum album; assembly: GCA_963277665.1. Taxonomy (NCBI): domain Eukaryota; kingdom Viridiplantae; phylum Streptophyta; class Magnoliopsida; order Santalales; family Viscaceae; genus Viscum; species Viscum album. Next base: position 283,383,630 of record OY728120.1, on the reverse strand, counting down.
CCCTAGCGAATGACCTCAAAAATATTTTCTAATTATTCTAGTAACCTCAGGGTGTGGTGATTTTATATACTATGAGACTTGGAGAATTTACAAGCATGTTTAATTTTAAGGGATTTTTATTATTGATTAAATAAAATAAATTATCTTTTGAGAATGGATGGTGATATCATAGTGACTCTATATCTTTCATTCAGAGCCTTTGGAATATTATTATAAAATTTTTGAGGTTGGTCACTGAACTGTTTTGGAGTTTTGAACATCACAGATGCTCAAAAATAATATATTAAGAGAAATATATTATTTTCATTCCACACACTTGATTTTGTGAAAAAATCTATTATTTCTCCAAAATAGATAATTTTATGGGATAAACAACATTGTATTTGCGTACAAAATATAGGCTTTACCCTTGGGATGAGGTTATTTCATCTTGCACCTGAAACATTTATCATAGGATTTCATGGATAGAATTTATTAAATAATATTTAATTTACATAGGATTTGATGTATAGAACATAAATATCTCCATATAAAACTCCAATTATGGATTCCATATAGGTTTAGACACAGTACTTATCAATATAAACCCCAGATTAAGAGGTGGTGGATATACTTCAATGATAAGAAATGATTGAAATTAAATTGGGAATGGATTCATGACATCAATAAGTAGATCTACATGGTGTGTATAAATTGATGAAGTGATGGTCATTATGTGATGAAGTATGGAATTTCTATTTTTATCTTTCTCCTTTATTCCATATTTTGAATGTGGATTAATTATTCTTGCATTGGTTTCTCAATTTCATGGAATTGCATGATATAAACCTTTTTTATGACTCAAATTTCTGAATTTTCATTCTCTTTATAATGTTTCTAAAATTTTCAAGTCCAAAAATTCATGGCCATAATTAATAAAATTCACTATTATTTTATATCTCTTATTATCCATTGATTTCCCTTTCTATTTATCACACGTTCATCACCAGCCTCCACAGTGAATCCCATATGGTATTATTGACTAATACTTTATAGTTTCGTATCTTAATTTAGGGTAAATTATTTTTTTAGAAATTTTATATTTTACTTTTTAAAATTTATTAATTTTTCCCATATTTATCACGGTTTTCAATTATTCACCACATGTTTTTGTAAAGCATTTGGATGATCCTTATGTAGGGGTTTCTTTTGCACATGTTTGTTATGCATTTTTTGGCTCAAACAGTGGAGAAACTCCCTAAAAAGATAAATTTCTAGTTATTTTGGAAATATCATGGTACATGTGCACAAGTAATGTATTTTTTAGGGAAGGCCATGTGATTCCTACTATAATCCATGTGTCCTACTTTTCTAAGGGAATTTTATGGGACATGTATTTTTTACCATTTGGGAAAACGTGCAACTATTTTTTTGAGGCGGGATAGAATTTAAAAAATCTATTTTTAATGATTGGAGAATGATTATTAAAATGTTATTCTAAAAGAGTTATTTTGTTGTGTAAACCAATTTAGGAATACAAAGTTAGAACAAGGTTTTAAAAACCATGTGGTCTACCTATTTTTCATCTAAAGGTGGATTTTCATGTTTTCTATCATTCATTTTAAGGCATAAAGCCCTACCCATTCTCATATCTCATTTGACTGGCTATGAGGTGTGTATGAAAAATCATCCCCTCTCTAATCCTTTGATTCCAAGCTCCCTATCCCTCATTTTCAATTGGTCTTCAAGAGTTAAACACACCATTCATTATTATTCCTCTTACTCTCTTGTCCCCTTTATCTCTCTCCTTTATTTTCCTTCTACTATGAACCCTAACCATTTTTTGTGCTTTTATTAATGTTTAGAATGATTATAATATTGGGATTTTTATTTTTTTATAGAATTTAGAGGTCTTTTCCCTCCATGGTTGGGAATTATCCATCAAATTCGAGACATTATGATAAGTTTACTCTTGAAATAGTAACTGTTTCTATGGAATTCTGGAGAATTTCATTTGATAAATTGCTTAGAATTTTTTTTAAATTTTTTCCTAAGAAATTATAACCTTGTGGTATACCTATAATTTATTTAAAATTGGATTCAAATGAATTTAAGTACTTGTCATGGAGGGGAATTCATGAATTTTCTAATTTTTTTTATGAATGATTTTGATCACATGACTAATTTTTGAGGAAATCCATAAGTGGATATTTTAAATGAGACAAAGGTATTCTAAAGAGGTTATTAGCACTGTTTTATTATAAAATAAAAGGTTTTATCAATTTAAATTTTGTTTTTTCGTAAATGGTTGGGTTTGAAAATGAATTTCCATGTGTAAGTTGGATATGTGAATTAAATTTTTTTTGAAATAATATTATAAATGGTGTGAGAAGGATTATCATTCTGATATTGATTTAAAAATAATCGTTATAACTTTTATAGATGTTTTTTTATAAAGTATGTGAAACCCTCAATTGTGAACCACAATTGTTTGTATTCCCTTTGTGGATTGTGACCCATTTGGATGGTGTTTTACATTAATGTACCATATTGTGATATAGATACAAAAATGTAAAAGGGGAAGTTTTTTTTATGGTGGGTAAGGTGAGATGAGTTTTATTTTAAATGTGATATACTGGTTCTTTTTGAATTTATTTATTGTTAACTATCTTTGGTTGGTGTCCTGGGAATATTAACAATTAATAAATGACCTATATAAGTAAAAAATCTAGTTCATCTTATGTTTGGATAGATTTTGAAGAGTGGATGTTAAGTATTCCCAGAGGTGACCCCATGGAAGATTAATCCTCCATGTATAGTTATAGAGACTAACTATTTTAATGGTACTACAGGATGGATGTTTCATTCAAGGTCATCTCAGGGTTCTTTTTTCCAGTTCAAATCATGTTACTTAAGTCCTAGAGAGTTTCCCATGATGTTTAAGGTTTTTTTAATGATTTATACGAGATTAAATCCAATATTTTTCTTATATCCCCTAGTTATCAATTTTTTTTGAACCAAACTTTGGTTGAGATTATCTGGTTATGTTATCTTGAACATTGGTTATTAATTTTTATTGTATTTTACCATGCGTGTGATTTTTTTAATTTTAAACTGATTTCCAAAACGGTTTAGAAGGTTTGGTTTTTAAAATAAATGCATTTTTTTATTAAAATTGTATTTTTTATGAATATTTTTTAAAATAGGGGAAATTGGGTGGACATAGATTCATTTTCAAAAAATTTAAAGGCCCACTTTCTATAGTTTTGAAAGTGTTTAACCAAACTGTTTGGCGACCCTTATTTTACATAAAAGGGATAGTTGTTTTAAGGGAGTTATTTTGGATTTTCATTTTGTTTCCTTTCTTATTACATGTAAAAATCTATTTTATAACATGTGTTCAAACTAGATTTTTGTGAAATTTTTTACAAAGTGGATTCCTTATAGGCCTTAGTTTGATCCTTCCGAGAATGTATATATCACACCCTACTTATACACTGATCTGTAGGAGTGTATACCGTTTCTTTGTTTCCTCTAACATACCAAGATATTTTTTTAGTTTATGGATGATTGTTAGTCGATCAATGGATGAAGGGGATATGGTAAGTGACTAAGGGTCACCGGGGGTGATGTTGGAGATATTCCTGTTACTTATTAGTTTTAATTTTGGGAAGTTCTGTCTGCCATTCTGACCTCATGTATTTTATTTTATTTTATACCTCCACAATATTTTATTTAGTTGTGTATTTTGGATGGATGGTTATTATGTATTCTTATTTTGGTTGTATTATTTTTTTTATTTCCACTATTTATTTATTTGTTTTTTCAAGGGTGAGATATTTACCAGGTTTTTGTTCTTGATACCCAAGAACTAGTTTATAGCCTATGGGGATAAGGAACACCCTTCGATCCTAGTGACGATCTGAATCGAGTAACATGTCAAGTAATCCTTGGTCGGGTCAATACAAATTGTATCAGAGACAATTTTCTTAATAGGGATGTTGGTTCTAGGATCTCTCTCTATTTTTTTTAGATTATCATATCATTATGGAGTTAGAAACATTGTTGTCACTCAATGATCATGAGTGGATTTTTTATCACAGCCTTTCATGATGATACTTTAGCTGTCATGGGAAATTGTGTTTTCATTTCTATTTGATGATTCATATTCGATTGATATTGAGATGGTGTATTAGATACTCATTTTAATATCATGAGTTTCCTTAGTGGTTAAGTTGGGTTTTTAGTAAAAATGGAAAAATGATCAGTGGTGCGAGGTCAATTTGTATGACCAGATAAAATAGGCAGTTACCAAATGCAAGATCTCAAAAACATTAAAGGTTGTTTCTTCATGACTAGTTTTGGTCCATTAAACCATTTGGATAAGTCAATCATGGTTATAAATCACATAGAGCATTGTTATTTTGACCCCTTGATTCATGGTTTGTTTCAAGTGTTACTTCATAATGGAAAATAAACTAATGTGATTCTTATGATATGTTGATATTTTTTAGAGTAATTTAGTCTTCCAGTTGAAATTTTATGCAATCTTCCTTTTATACGATTATTTTAAAAATAATTTCTTGTGATAAATTGGAGATTTTAGGTAAAAAAATTATTTTCAATGAGTCATTTGGGATTACTTAAAAAATAGTCTTGGTGTTTTGGAAAAATCATCAAACATTTATATTTTTTCAGGAAACCAACAATGAAATCTGGTTTAAAAAAATTTGGATCATTTGTAAAAGTATTTTGAGCCTATTAGAGTTTTTTTTAAAAGATTTAATTTTTAAAACAGAAATAATGTGGTATTTTGAAATAATATAAATGTTTGATCATTTTACAAAATAATGGTTTTAAAGTAATTCTGATTGTTTTAGGGAATTAATTGCTTTGGTTTTTACCTCAGCATTCATTATACCTATTTTAATGTGGGAAACCATATTTTACATGCATGGATAGCTTGGGAGAGTTGTTTCTCTATGGTTAGTGCCACTAGTTTGAGACATTTTATTTTTGGATCACTATGAGCTAGTGCTCTGTAGGTCCACCCTCAGTTATCCTCAAATAAAATTTAGTGACTTGGGGTTAGAACTAGGTTAATCTATATGATTCATGATATTGGTTAATGAATGTTTTTGATTTCATAGAAATAAATAGTTTAGGGTGACCATTTCTTATAATTTTGTATATTTCTTGGTTTTTATGGTCTTTTGGATGTTTCTTGGAAAGTGATTCCATGTAGAGTTGAGCTAGAATTTTTTTATGTCAACGTTTAGTGTCAATTTTATTATCTCTATGTAGATTTATGGAATCATGTTTATTGTAAATTTATTACCATTTGAAGTGGGCATCATATCTTCATCATTTTAGATCAATTCTAAATGGTGGGGAGACCCATGCTGGGTTTTTGTCTTCTCTGAGATCATACAAACTGAAAGTGGTAGGATATTTCTGGAGGTTGCTTGATGGGGTTGGGAATTTTGATAGAATTCTATAGGATATGTTATGTTTATTTTTTTATTGGTCAAAGGTTTATTGTATGTTTTCCCCAACTGTCCCAACTCTTGTATAGGTGTTATGTTTTTCGGTTCCCATTTGTGTATTCTTATACCAAGTGTAACGCCCCGACCCTAGTTACCCAAAGTCGGTGCAGTATTACATAACATTGGCATGATCATAAGAAAGATCAAATCTCGAAACACCGATTGGTTTAGTAGCCTTGGAAACACTAGATGTATTCATAAGTCTTACATTACATCATAAAATGAAAAACTACTACAACAACATATTGTCTCCATAATCCACACTCATATCCCCACATAATATCCCTGCAGGTCATTCATAATTTACTTCTTCACTTCCTGAGAGAAATAAAACATAGAAAAGGGGTGAGCTCAAATGCCCAGTAAGGATAACAATATAGCGGAAACTTTTATAAATAAGAATAAACATTTAAGGCAATGTATAACTAAAACAAAAGCCTTTCAAACTTGAAATTTCAACATGGTATGTCATAAATAAAATGAAATAATGCCATTTACTTATTCACATGGATATTCTACTAATCGAATAATCACATGCAAAATCAATAACCACTTTCATAATGATGGAATGCATAATGCCAGACTATCATAACCACATAGCCAAGGCCTCGTGCCAAGACTACAAATAAGATTTTGTCAAGGCCTTGTGCCAAGACACTAGTTTGTCTCATGAGACCTACCGATGAATCGAGGAGCTATAGCGGGCTCCACCCATCACATATTAAGTCCAATGCATTCCCATATGAAAAGGTTTAAACATAAAATAAACATTCGTATTAAAACTAGAATACGAAATGTCAATAATTTCTCCATAAACTATGAATTGTATAAAAATAGCACATCCACAGTCAAACATATCACAAAACCTTCAATACAATATAGAAGTTTTGTATCATAATAAATCAACTTCAAATAAGCGTAAAATCCATCAAAGAATGTTGACATAGATGAAATCAAAACTCTTTTTAGAGAAATATCTCTTTTATTTTTTTTAAATCATTTAAGATCCATATAAAATAAAACATTTTCTTTGAAAATATTCTTATAAGCTTGTAAGGAAAACATTGAAGATTTTATAACGGCATAAAATAACCGCACTCGTCGTATAAGTTAAAAAAAACATTCTTACCTTAATTCTGTCGAAAAGGTTAAAAAGGACCTTGTTTTGAAAATGACCGAAAGATTCCACTTATAAAAAGTCAAACAAGGGTATAAATGACTTTAACCCATATTCTTGTAAATAATAAAAATGTTTTGAAATACATTTTGAAGAAACATGGATGTGGATGATAAAGAGATCCCAGTAGATTATTACAGATAAACAACCTCAGATAATGAAGAGATTGTGAAATAACCCATACCAATTTGGTAACTTATGAAACATACAACCCATGAAAGAGGTATCATACAATGAATATGTAAATACACATAAATTATAGTGTATTACACAAAGAATATAATTATGGACAGTACATACACCACACAAAAAGTGATGGTGGCAATATGGCATGAATCTCATGGGAATAAGAAGTGAGATGAAAACCCATTACCTTGTACTTTTCCTTGGTTGGGGTAGGTTAACCTCCTGTATAATGGTGAAATAATTGTTATTAAATTATACAATAATCATATACATTAATATGATATCATATATGATCTTTTAATATTGATTTGATAATAATATCTTAGTATTATCGTTGTTTCGGGTGTTAACTTACTTGTTTTCTTTTATATGTTTTGTTATGTAAAACATGTTCATAATGGATAGGTTGTATATTATTCATATCCAGAATGATATCAAGTCGTTAAACATCATTTTTAAATCATCAAATGATAATTATACTTGAATGGATACGATGGAGAATGAATCTTATCGCGTTCGTGGAGACGGTAGTCCGTACGTACGCACGAGCGACAATATCATTCTTTTGATATTGAAATAATATATAAATGGATGTTATATCATATATACAGAATCATTAACATGTTATATTTATTATTTACATGAGTTACACATCATTATTATACCCATCCAAATAATATTATATTGAATAACAATTACACCACGACGTGGAGACGGTAAGTCGTACGTACGCACGTATGGTGACATGTTATTCAAAGGGTGGATATAATACTGAATATGGTTGTACCATATATATAATAACATCACAGTATATATATGATACTGGAGTTATTATTTTATAATGGTAACAACAAAGGAAGAAGAAGTGGAAGAAGTAATGAACTTGGAAAAAGGGTGGTGAAATCATTACCTCTTCTTCGGGTTCTTCCTTTTGATTTGATCAAAATGGATGCTTAGGTTGGCTTTCTGATCAAACTAAGGCCTCTAGGTTGTAGTGAGGGAAGTTGGGAGAGTATTTGGGAAGAGTTTGTCCGAACCAAAAGGCTTTGAAGGTGTGAAGAAATGAGAAGGAGGAGTTCCCTTTTATAAGAGGGGTGAGGGGCACCTTTGGAAAAGCTAGAAATATTAATTTATAATAAATTCATATTCGGTTTCTAATGGCTCCAAAGTTTATCATTTAAATTTTAAGGTGGGAATGGGTCGAAAACAACTCAACCAATAGAATTTAGACAGGTTTGGGTACTTATATTAACCTTATCTTTAAGTATTAACTCTAAGTTAATTAGTTTAACTTTTACAATGTCTCTTTGTATTTTTATATTATATGGTTAATAAACTTACTATATACATCCAAGAGACCCCCCAAGTGGTCCATTAATGATGAAACTATCATGATATAAGTCTTTTGGCCGAACCTTAGATTTTTAGGAATTTAATATCAGTTAATAATATAATATTTGTTTTAAGAATTCTTTTATGTCAATTTTTACACTATTCAATAGTTGATTTTTGTGAAACTCATAACATATTGATTACTTAGAAGAAAGTCAATTATATCAATACTAATATATCATATTATCCTATAAAATTATTTTAATTCATTAAAAGTTTCATATTATATTTATTTGGGTATTTATAATATCAATTATTTTAATTTGTCACTATTATAGTAATTACTTCATCATCATTGTGTCATAAATAAATTAAATTATTTAATGTCTAAAAATTATAAATAAAATATAATTAGGTAGGAAATCGTTTTATCTTTCTAATGAATATTTATAATCTAAAATCCAACATATATAACCCTATGTAATAATTGTTTTTCTAAAAGATATATGCTTGTGTCATTTTTGTATTCATTTTAACTTAATTAAAATAAAGTGTCCCTATCACCTACAAGTGGCACCATGGGGTCCCAAAGTCGACCCAAAGATGCCTATGGTCGAAAAATTATCAACAAATAAGGCTAGAACACATTTTAGGGTAATTTAGTATTATTATAATATTATTTTTTAACCCTTATTTACCGGATTTACCCTTAACCATGGTAAATAAAATATTTACCGCAGTAATTATTCAAAATGTCTAAAAAAAAAAGTTACCTATTTACACAATTTTAACATCCTGATTCCAAATATGGAATCCATTTTTCTAAATTCAAAACACAGAAGTGGCAGAAATTAATTTAAAATTAATTCCCGCTGTCAAAACAAAAAGCGTGTTTTTAAGAGATAATAACTATCAAAAGATTGACACTTGTTTATGTTCGGTTTAATTGCAAAATTATGTCCAATTAAAAACATTATATTAAATGGTAAAAATATATTCTAAATATACTTTAAAACCACTCAAATTCATAATTTATCACCATTAATTATTTTGATTAAAAAAGTTGTTTTTGATTAAAATTTAGTAATTTTCACTATTCATCAAAATATGAAAGTTATCCGAAAAGTACCAAAATTTCACCTTAGGCTAAATTTGATATTCCGAATCCAGAAATTAAGTCCATTTTAAAATATAAAATATATATAATTTCAAAAAGTAGTCATTACTATTAATAACGGCTAGTTTGATTAGTTATGGTGTGTTAGAACTCAGTGTTGCGTACAACACACGCTATCACATTATTCAAAGAGAAGCGTACCGTAGAAGCTTGGGGTGTTACACCAAGGACATTATAGGGGTAGAAATTTGAATTAGAGGGAGAATTTTGATACCCACATGTCATTGTTGATTGATATTTCTTATTAATTTATTAAAATTTAGGGTAATTTTTTAATATTTTTTCCTTTAATTTTTTATTTTTCTAGAGATTTTTCCTCTTCAAAATGGGTATCACATGATCACTGCATGATTTGGTAAACTATAAATATGACCCTTAAATAGGGCTCCTTCTGAACATAGTTAGTGTTCATGTTTTGGCTGATGAAATGTAGGTACAACTATATAGGGATATTTCTAGTTTATTTTTAACATGAACAGTTAGTGTACCCAGGAAATGCACAGTTCAATTCAAACCATTCATGTCCCCAAAGAAACTATGTAACCTATATTTCTATGGGGTTTTTTTCACACATATTACACATGATTTGGAAAACCATGTGACGCATTCATGATTGGGTTGTGTAGTTTAATAGCTATGTTTTTCATAGTTTTATCATGGTTCATAAAACATGCCACCAAACCCTAAAAGGGTGTTTTGTCTACCCACTATGGCCTTAATGGTTGGAGCATAGTTTTCCAAACCATGAGGAATAACCGTTAAGCGCACTTAGTTTTCATTTAAAGATAAATTTACATGTTTTCCCTAATTGATATTAAGGCCTAAGTACCTCCTTCTCCTCTCTCATTTGGTCAGTTCTATGGTGTGTTTCATAGATATTTCCCATGGTTATTAACTGATTCCAAGCTCCATATATTTTTTCAAGTTGTTTTCAAGAGGTAATCTGTTCATTCTTTCGTATTCCTCTTCTTCTCTATTTTCCTTTCTCTCACCCCTCAATTTTGTTTATCTCATGAAACCAAACCATATTATGGGTTTGGATTAGGGTTTTAGTTGGCTCTAATGTTTGGGTCATGATTGTTTATGGGATTTAGTAGTCATTTCTATCCTTAGTTTTTCATTAACCATCAAAATGGAAACATTGAGATGAGTTTCTACTTGATGAGGTACATTTTTTTACATAATTCCCTTATATTTCTTATGATAAATTTATTTAGTGTTTTTAGAAATGTTTTCTAATGAAATTATAAGCTTATGGTATACCTATCATGGGTTGTAAATGTTATTTAAAAGATTTTATATACTTGGAATGAGGGGGTTTTTGGTGAATCTATAATGTTTTTTTGAATGGTTTTAAGCACATGCAAAGTGTTTGATGAAAAGTCCATGTGGAGATTTTAAATTAATCTAAAGGATTTTAATATGATCTTGGAACCATTTTATTTTAAAAGAAATGGGTTAATATTTTAGAAATATAATTGTCAAAAATTTTATATTTTCCAAATTATTCTCCATGTGTGAGTTGGAAAAGTAAATTCAAATAAGGTTTGAAATAAGATTTTAAATGGTGTGCACTGTCTTGGTATTCTGAGTCGGATTTTGAAATCCTTGTTGAAACTTTTATTGATTTTGTTTTGTAAAATATGTGACACCCTAAAGTTTTTCCCATTATTGCTTGTATACCCATTTTTGATTGTGAGCCATTTGTGAGATTTATTTCATTTATGTATCTTTATAGGATACTTATGTATATTATGAAAGGGGTTATTACTTGTGAGGGTGTATAAATTGAAATGAGGTTTATTTTAAATATGTTACACTAGTTTTTTATGAAATTTTTGATTTATCACCTCCCTTAGTTAATGTAACATGATTCCTATAAATAATTATATAACACGAATAAGTGTAAACACTATTTTAGCTAGTGTTTTCGTCGTGTAGGAACCATGAATATTTTCTACTACTGAAGGTTACCCCACAGTATCTTAAGAATACAAGGATCATTATATGACTTAAATAGTTTCATGAGACAATCATGACAGATTGTTTTATATAGAAAAAACTAGAGTTTGTGTCCCCAGTATGGATTATGATACTTGAGTCCTGTGGAGTTTCCAATGAAATTTCATTTTTTGGACTTTCTAGGGGATCACATCCTATACTTTTCATGTATTCACTAGTTATTTATTTTGGGGCACCAACACTAGGTTGATTTTATTTTTCAATGTTCCATTAACAAATTGGTTCCTATTTATTATTTTATTTCACCTTTAGTATTCTTGCAGTTATTTTCAAGATTATTTATGAAATGGTTTGGAAAGTGTGTTTTATAAAAATGATTGTTTATGAAAATTTGGATTTTTTTATGAAATGTTTTATAAAGAGGGGAAATACGGTGGAATTGGAAAAAAATTCAATAATTTTAAAGGCCCTCATTCCATTTTTTTGAAATTGTTTAACTTAAGTTTTTGGACACTTTTATTTTACGTAAAAAGTGGTAGTTTTTTTAAAGATGTTATTTTGGATTTCAATTTGGTTCCTCTTTTTATTTATTACAAAAACCAATTTTATAACATGTGTTTAAAATAAGTTTATATGAAATTATTAATGAAGGTAATTTCTTAGAATCATTGGTTATATCCTACTAGGAAGGTTTCGCTCACACCCTGTATAAGCACTAGTGTGTAGGTGTGTATGAAATTTCCTTATTTTCTCCTAGCTGCCTATATCCTGGTTTCAGTTAGTGGAATTTTTTTGTGCCATCATTGGATGAGTAGGATGTGGTAATTGAGTGGGCGTCACTAGAAGTGTTATTGGATCTATTCATTTTATGTCATACTTATTATTTTTGGATGTTGTATCAGCAATTCCAACATGGTGTATTTTATTTTATTTTATGCTTCTATTTTATTTTAATTAGTTGTGTGTTTTTAATGGAATTTAATTATGTATCCTAATTTGGTTAGTTTATGTATTTTGTATCCATTACTTTTTTATTACTATTTTTAAAGGGGAAATATTTTCAAAATGTGTGTTCTTGATAACTAGGAAAAATTTTCCATCCTATAGGGATCGGAAATTCCCTACAGACCTAGTGGTGAGCCAGGTTGGGTGATGTGTTGGTTCATCTTAGATTGGTTTATTGTATCTTATATAGCTAAGGATTCAACAAATATTTTTCTATATAAACACATGATCAATTTTCAAGACTAGTAATGATTGATTTGGGTTTGACATCAAAGATCTATATATGAGAGATCGATGAAGGGTGATAGTAGATATGAGAGACGATGAAGTAGTGAAAAGACAATCATAATTGATGGGGTTTGTATGATAACCCATTATAATAAGTTTTTCAATGAATTCATGGCCCAAAATAAACAATTGATGTACACTATTATCAAATGAGAAATTTTGTGCAGTATTAGACTCAATCTAAAGAAGGAACTGTGATGATAGGATGAATATGTGTGATTTATAGAATTTAGGATTAAAGATACCAGCATATGGGAAGTGATCCAAATCAACATGTTGTGTGATTCCAAAATACTTGTAGATATGTTTTCAATCAAAGATAAATATCACATTTCACATTGCTAAAGGATGCATGATATGTAGCTATACACTGCCCTATCTCATGTGTATAGGAAGTATATGCCCAAGTGGATTTTTTATCACACATGTTGTGTGGATAAAGACCACAATTTGGGTACCCTATAGGGTGCATGACTCGATCTCCTTGATAGTGCACTATGAGTGAGTTGGATAAGTCCACACATCATGTTCACACTAGGACATGTCATGTATGTTGAACCTCATATGATAAGGGCAATGGTGGTGCAGACTGAGTACTAATCTGGTCCCACACACCATTTACCTCTTATACTCATTTTTTAGGTATTAAATTACAAAAAATGTTTGGATGTAAATACAAAAATATGTTTCCCCATAGGTGCTACACTCTATGTACCCATGTGGTACATATTGTATACTATTTCCATCATTAGTGCATATTCATATTGGGAATTAGATTTTGGTGAATGAGTATTCCATCCTAATATTTTTTTAAATGACATGATGTGGTGTATTCCTCTAGTGTCACAGTTGATATGTGAGGTGATATATGTAGTTTATTCCCAATAGATATGTTGGTCTGATGATGGGGATTGAGGATAATCAAAGAATTATCATGGATGGTACACCACTAGAGGAATGTTTATATCAATTCATAGTTCCATCACATTATAGATCGGGTTCAATTATCCCCCAAATACTCAAGGAGGTGATATTATATCTATATAGTTAGTACCCCCCATCAAAGATCTCATATAGGGTGCGGGTCTCCCCACTGGGTTTGATACTTCCTTAACCAGTGTGTGTCCTTTAATGAGGAATGGGTCACCTGGTAGAGTTATAGAAAGGTGAGGCAATATTTCTCAAATTTGGGTATCAATGACGGAAGGGATTAGTAATCACTTGGATATAATTTATTTTTGATAATTGTGGATATTTATGTGAGGTATTCCCTTGACTCTCATATATGATTTAATGAGGATTGTGTCTTCCTTTATGGTTTCCAATGCTGATGTGGAGGTTTGAGAGTTTGAGTAGATTGAATACTTATTGACTTGTGATTCCTTACACACCCCTTAGTTTACTTCAATATGTGACATATTACTGGGATTTCAACTTCATACTATTTGGGATATTCTGTTCTCTAGGAATTTCCTATTTTTTTGATATACAACCACTGATGGTGGGAGCTGATATGGATGGGATTTATTTTTAACCCTAGGAATTTTGGTTATAGATCGTATCTATATCGTTCCTTTCCTTCATAATGGATACTTTTTAATCTAAAATTTTATCTTACTTGTTTATTTTAATTCATTTAATGTTTTCAGGGTTTCGTACCTAGTGTGTTAATATTCACCCTTTCATGAGCTTCATGCTAACACAAGTTTTGTCTATAAATATGACAAAAAGTGCATAGATAGTCTTAGTATATAGATACATTGTGTTCCTTATTCAGATCTAATCCTAGGATATTTTTTGGAATAGAAGGTGGAGCATTATGGTTCATGATGATATAGGTGACCTTTACGACTATAAATCGATCCAAGAGTGCATGTAGTGATGAGGTTCTTTCCAGGGTATTATGTTAGTCATATTTAAAAGGATTTTCATATGTATAGTTCCTTTGGTATTTTCCTTTATTCCATTATACTTCTATTTGATATCATATTCATGAGTTTTATATTGATTATATATTTATATATATATACTATTGGTGTTGTTGGTTATTATATATAATGGGGATACGTATACGTTACATGTTGATATAGGATATGGCCTCCTAATTTTTTTTATATTTCTACTTGATGATATTCACAAACCCTTGACCTATTATAGGTGGCCTTGGTGTATAAATCATGGCCTAATCATAGCCTAAGTGGGGCCTATGGCCATTTTTTCATGGAAGTATGAGCATCTCAGTAATCTTAACCGAAATGAAATCATATTTTTTTATTCACCATATGATGTTGGATTTTATAATTTTAAACACATAACTTGAATATTTAATTTTTTAACACACAATATGAGAATATTACAAAATTTTGTAATGGAGTTGTAATGGATTAACAATTGAGGAACATTATAGTCAACACATTGAACAAATTGAGTTCTTGAGGCCTATATAATGTAGTTAAAGTAATTTAAAGTGGTTGTCACAATGTGAAAATATTCAATCAAAGATCATTATTTACCTTTCCCTATAGAATAAAATTCCAAGCTTCACAAAGAAAATGAATCATTCATAAGTGTTAAAACATTTCCCTAAACTGTGGATACCCTGGGAGGGTACAGTCCTTTAGTTTCTTCTTTTGTGATCTCGATAAAGCTCATGTGAAGCTTATAAATTCCAAATCTTACATGTTAAAATTATATAGTATTATTATTATTGTTATTATATTTTCTAAATTTATAAATAGATTTTAGGTTTTTGGGGTTTTGGTATTTTTTAACATGGAGTTTAGGATAATTTTTATCCCTTCCAAACTCATCAGTGGTATCAAAGAAAATCTATCAATATTGAGTTTGATTTTTGAATATAGAAATAAAGATGAATAAATTAATTTTCTAGGATCCTATCCTATCCCCTTTATAATAATAATTGTTTTTTATATAGATCATGACAAAAAAAAAGTCATTAAAAATATGAATACTTCTTATACAAGTTATACGACCATACTGTAGAGCTTGTAAAGTGGTCATTATTAGTGTTATAAGAAAAACATGAAAAATAGGGCATCAAAATTGGATATATAATGCAAAGTTTAAAAAATATTTACTCATCATGGTTTTGGTCTCTATGGTGAAAATATAAAAGGACCCTCACTATTAGTGAAATCACTTAGTGGTGGGTGAATTGATGGTTATAAATTTTATTTTATTTTTCTTCTTGAAACAAACCTTTTTAAATGATAAGTTTATTTGAGATCATTATCAAACAAACAGGAATAATGGGAAGAACTTTTTTAGAAGGTCCACCTATCAAAATGAGAAGGTTAATCCCTTACATGATCTATATTTCACTAAGACCATATGTCCCACTAAAATCAAAATGTAGGAAGAATTTATATTGAATAACCTTGTACTTTTTTTACACCTCTCCCAACAGTGTTGATTTTTTCCTGTAATTTTAAAGAGATAAATGATTATTTTTCAACAATAATAAATCCTTAAATAAAACTCTATTTATATACATTTATTATTATGTTGCTTCTTCTTCTTCTTTTTTAACCTTTACAATCATAGGTTACTTTTCAAATCAGTAGGTGAACATCACACCCCCTTCATCGTCTTCTCTATGTAAAAAAATAATCTTGATTAATTATAGAGAGATCAAACACATCTTACTTTATATTTCACACCTCACTCTATATTTTACATGCATTAGTGATACAATATACATCACACACTAGAAACAAATTTCATTTGAATTTAAATTTAAAATTAAAATTCAAAAAATTAACTTCCTCTAACTATTTTTCAACTTCTTCTATTTTCCCCATTCTTCTCATTATTTTTATAATATCTAAATCCCTTTTATCATAAGAGAAAAATCTATAGTGTGACCAAGAGGTAAAACTATAACTACTAATTTTTCCTTCACTCAAACACTTTCTTCAAGGAAAACCCATATTCCTCCTTTTCTTGAATAAAAAATACAATTTTTGTAAATTTAAAAAATATTAAATACCATTATAATATACCTGAATAATATTTTTCTTTAAAATAAATATTCTAGAAATTTTTACTTTTATTTCTATATAAATCTCCATGTTCAGCTATGGGTTGAACTTTATGAGGATCAACCTTATGAAGAAACCTTTAAATATTTTTTGAAACCATGTAAGGTTAGCGTCTCAACCATACATGGTACTTTGAATGCCATATGATGGTATGTATCAACCTAAAGAAAACACTTCTTAACCAAAATCCTAACTATTATAATCATACGAGCACTTGTTTAAACCTTTTGGAATACTGCTATAGATTTTCGAAACCTTACATGAGATTTTATGATATTTATGGTAGAAAATCACAAGCTTACAAAGATTATATGTCATAGAAAACTTTTCATATAGAAACAAACATTCTAAAATTTTCTCCCAATGGTCTCATAAATTCTTCCAACTCTTCAAAACACTTCCAAAAAATGATAATCCTTAACCTCAAATATTATACATTGTAATATATAAGAGTGAGTATAATTTATGAATTCAAAAGAAAAACCAACACCATAACCATAATCCAAACTTATTTATATATGGCCTATTATCTATCCAAATATGACATGCTTGAGTGATCTTATTTAACAAAAAACGTTTTTAGATCTCAAAAATCTCCCCCAATCAATAATATTCCCTGAAGTAACTCTTTGAAAAACATCATTCCCCTTTGGATTTTCCCAGCTACCAAGGAAAATAAGGAAATTTTACTCTCTTCCAACTTATTAATGATCAATTATTCAATAATACTAATACTAAATGAGAAAACATAAGGTCGGAAATGTGAACATTGAATAATAATACCTTATTTTCCATAAAAGGTAACTTATATTAAACCTTTCCAAACCAGAACCTCTTGATTCAATATTGATGCAATGGTACCGCTTGAAAATGAAACTCAAAATGGATAAATTCTTATTCAATAAATAGTCCATTATCACATGATATATTCCCTCAAAATTATAAATATGTTTATAGAATTTGTAATACATAAATTCTAACATGAACTTCAACGAACCATTAGAATAGTGCACACATTCACAGTATTGAAGTCCTATAGGACCAATTTTAATACCTATATATAAATAAATTATCCCACTTAATAGATCACTACCCCAAAATTTTGTGTACATATCAATGGATTACTCCCAAAATTTAGTTTTTATCCCCTTTATAGAGAAATTAAGAGATTAAACATAAATAGATTCATGTTGTCATTTTTTCTCCCCCGTTAATAATAATAATAATAATACTAATATGAGGGAGGGTAGAATTACCCTTCAATAGACTTTGGAGGGCTGAGTTCGAACTCCCATAATCATCCTCAAATATTGAAAAACCACCTCTGGAAATGGTTTAGTGAAAATATCATCCACTAACCCATTTAAACGGAAAATCCATATTTAACTCATTTCTTTTAATAGGATTTTAGTTAGTGTGATAATTTATATAAATTTACATTGATATGTTATTTTTAAAAAGATTAAATAATATATTAATACCACATTGATTATCAAAACCCTTGAGTAGTGGCAATTTAACCTCTATCTTAAGATATTAAAACTGTGTTCTCATCCACATAAGTTGAGTTGTAGCTTTATTTCCTACCAAAAAATTTACTTATATAGTACTCTTAGTCATAGATATTTTCTTCTTATTTTTTCAATATGAAAAAATATATAATATGAAGAAAAATCCCCTAAAATTTGACCTTTTATCATGAAGATTTATTTCCCAATATGTATCTAAAAATCCTACGAGATTTTGTTATTCTATGCTAATATATTTCATCCCAAAGTAATTTTTCATTTTTTTTACCAAATAATAATTTTTATATCCATGAAATTAGATTATTTTTGTGAACTTTGATACTTAGAACAATATATGATAATATAGACTAAATTTGTTCCAAAAATTGTCTAGTATAACAGACTTGTAGTTAGATTTCATAATTTTCTTAGATTCACACCAATTCCTTGATCATCATTGGAAATATTATTTCCCACTAACATGGGTGTGAAAACTATCTTTTAATCCAATATAATTAATTATTTAGAATCTTTCAAGAATACTTCTCTTGAGAAAGAAAAGTTTTTCCTTCCTCTTAAGAGATTTGTAAACCTGTAAAATAAATCTTCTCACCAAAAATAGAACTTTGAATAACTCTTTCATCTCTAATGAAATTATTCAAAACATATTTCTTCATTACCATAAAATATAATATCATCAACATAATCAATAATAACGATAGATTCCTCAATTTCAACTTTGATATAGAGGTTAATGTCTACTCTTCCTTTTCAAAATCTAAAATTCTTCAAGAAGGTGTCTATCAAATAATTGTATGATATATGGGCTTTTTTTAACCTTTATAAAAACTTATTTAAACATAAAATATAATTCAAATTTTATCCTTGAATTATAAAAGAATTCTTCTCAGTATATATCTCCTCTTCTAACTCGCCATTGATGAAGGAAGACTTGAAATATATTTGAATAATATTATATTCTCTTTGGTATGTAATGGAAATAAGTATTTTAATAGTTTTAAGTATTAAAAAATTATAAAATTATCAAAATAGTCCACTCCATAAACTTTATAATACCCTATACATACAATAATTTCTATATTTCTCAGAAAAACTCTTTTTTCATTCAACGCATTCTGAAATACCCATTTTGTTAGAATAACTTTTTTGTTTTTAGGTTTGGGTACCAAATCCTATTTAACATTATTCAATGTCTTTTTTAATCATTCATTCATGGAATTAACCCATTCATGATACTCTAAATCCACCTTAACACCACTTGGTTCAACCTATGAAAATAAAGATGTAGGTTATGTTGTCCTTAAAGTTATTCTAGTTTTAACTTGTTGTCCTTTGTTTAAAATAATGTTTTTGACTTCCAATTTTCTTCTCATCATTGTATGAGATGAATTTGTAATATTTTAATCACTAGATTTATATAAATCATTATATTCAACCCAAAAATATCATATATTTTGGTCACTTTATAAAACTTATTTGGTATATTTGACAAAAACAACTTCATTTCCCTCAGTTTTGGAACATGATTCTTCATGTGTACTTTATTTATTTGTGTGTTCTAAAACCTTCACATAAAAAATATGAACATCCTTCCATATATATTTTTTCTAAATTAGGTATCTTATTTAATTTGTATGATAATTTGGAACACATATTTTTTCAAAATTTCCCATACTTTCACCTTTAACTTTGATTATAGAAGGTCTTCTAAACACATTATGGTACTTAAAACATTGATATATTTTATAAACCATATAATATGGGGACATATCTAAATTTTTAATATATAATAACTAGTTTTTAATATGTATATTTTCTCTAAGAACTTGTTTCAAAAATATTGAATGGTATCACGATCTATCAATATAGTTTAAGTCATTACAAATAAACATTTTTCTCTTTTATTCAGCCACACCATTTTTTCACTGTGTATGGTGCACTGTGTATATAGTGAATAACATGGTTCTAAAAAAGCATAAAATTTTCTAGTTGGATATTACACATCATTCTAGATCAATAAATTCTTTAAATGAAAACCACATTCCTCTTTGGTACTTCTTCTAAAATTTTAAAACAACCTTATAGACAATTATTTATATATCATAAACATAATACATGTAATCAGATTAAATTCGTCGATAGAGGGAAAAAATAATTATCACAGTTTTTTTATTTCTTCCTAATGGAAATAAAAATTTATTAATGGATAAGCTAAAATTTATGGGTCAATTTAATATCTATATTCTTGTGTGGACACTTAACAAACTTTCTAAATTTTATGTTCTGAACATCCAATTCCTCTCTCTCTATTCATCATTGGAACATTATGAAAATTTTATCCTTAGATAATCATTCTATTATTCCATTTTTATACATAACCAAGTATTTTATGCCACAATTTATTTTCTTATTTCATGCTCAAATAACATGAATTTCTAAAATTAACAACCTAAAACAAATTAATCTTTCTTAGTTATCCACATGACAAGATACATCTATATTTTTATTTATTCACAAAAAAAATCATCCTTTTGGAATATAAAATAATTTTTTTCATTATATAACAAATACACACTAAGTATATTGTGTTTTCGTCTTTTAAAAAATAAATTAATATGGGATTTTAGAAGATCTTTCCCAATCAAAAATAATCCAATGCCAATTATTTTGAGTGTATTATAATTTCCAAATGTAATTAATTTTTTCTTTCACATTTTAACATATTTAAAGTGTTTTAAATCTAATTTCAAGTGATTTTAGCATTCATTATCGATAATCCATGTATTATCCCCTTTTGAAGCTTCAAGTGTAACTTCCATAAGCATAGCTTTATCCTTACATTTCATATAATTCTTCTGATGTTTTTCCATATTGTGAATAATATTTTTCTAGAATGGTAGAAGGATGCATCATTCATTTTCATGGATACAAGTCTGGTTTCACCTTCCATTTAAAAACATAAAACATGTTCTATTCATTCTATTTACAAATTCCAATCAG
This sequence comes from Viscum album, assembly GCA_963277665.1. Classification (NCBI taxonomy): domain Eukaryota; kingdom Viridiplantae; phylum Streptophyta; class Magnoliopsida; order Santalales; family Viscaceae; genus Viscum; species Viscum album. The sequence goes on along the minus strand of OY728120.1, from coordinate 283,362,388 downwards.
TTATTGAACTTCAATCTTTTGATAATACTAACTCCCCATAAAATATTTCCTCTTGAAACTCCAAGTCTCATTATGATAGTGGTAAATAAACTAATACGTCTTTACATTATTCTTGAATCCTCTACAGTACTAATATAATCTATAAAAATAATTCTTTCCTTTATAACTAGCATGTAGTATATAATTTGATACCAGTGATGAAACCTTCATCGAGTCTCCATAATTGGCTCCATTTTGTGAAAAAACATTATTGAGGACATAGACAAATTTATTATTTAATGTGGGATTAATTTCATCCATTTAGGATTCACAAGTTATAGAAGTTATTATCTTCAATTTAGAGTGCCCATAATTTCATGTTTTTTGAGATTCACTTTATTTTACCAAAAACTTATCCTTCTTTACATTCTTCTTTTTCAAAGACATTTCACCAAAAAAATTAAGATTGTTTTACATTTTATATAATTCACAATAATTATACTTCTTTTAACATTATCCAACCTTAGAAATATAATTTTATATGATGGATATAGAATTATTAAGTTCTTATTTTTCTTCAACCTGTTTTTTATAATATGGTCAAGATATTTCTATTTCTCCTTGAATTTTTCTTCTATAAATACATTTATAGTTCCCTAATCCTCATGAATATTCTTTTAATCTACAATTTGTTTTAGTATTTTTATTTTTCATCTTTATGGATATATTCCTTACTATAAGAAGATTATTTTCCTTTATTTTGAATTCATATCTCTTTCTACAACATTCAACCCTTTTAAAGAAACACTTTTAATACTATCTTAAATATAAATCTCATATTAGTCTCATCTTACCATACAAATTATCTACATTCATAAATATTGAATTATTTTTCATTAACCTTACAAATTAGATTCTTTTCATTAAAATCACTAGAAACCTCAACCTTCTCTCCTTCATCCCTACAATAACAACATTCATATTTGGATGATAAATTCCTCCTTTTGAATTTAAATAATTCAATTCACTATCAATTAAAATAAAACATTGAATTTTCATTCAAAATTAATTTTATTTTAGATAATATCTTTAATCATTTTTCTTATTCATCCCTGGATTTTTCTTCTATTAACTTTTGACAATTTTCTACATAATTTATAATTTCTCCACAAAATTCTAAGTGGAATATTTTCCTTGAACTTTTCATTTACTATTTTCAAATTTCTAGAGATAAGAGACATAATTTTATCAAACTTCGTGTCCAAATATGAATATTAATCAGAATAGGTAGCCTCATATTTATCTACTATCATCTTAGACTTATTTTATTCAAGGCATTAAAAAATATTTCTTTTTCAAACATAACCTTCTTCTTGAAAATATTATCTTTTACCATATAATATAAAATAAAAATTTAGTTAAATTCATCAAAAATAAGTGTTTCTATATATTTATCTCCCAAAGATAATACTTTTACAAAAAAATTATTAGTTATTTTTTCAAATATCTTTTCTACCACAATAAAATTCTCTAAATTGTTATTAAATCCTCGGATTATTCTCATAGTTACATTTATCCTTGTGAGGAATGCCTTTATAGTTTCATTATAATTAATCCGGAGGTCCCAATACTATAACCTAAAAATATTTATCATTACTCTCATCACTTTGGTATTATCATAATTGATATTCTTTATATCTTTCCATATTCCATTTAATATTTCAATTCCTTTAACATTTAAAAATTAACTCTCAAAAAGGTTGGTAAATATATCATTTTTATAACATACATAATTTTCAAGATTCTTCTTGTCTTCCATCATAATAGCACACCTTTATGATGAGTAATATATATATTATTTTCTACCTTTAAGGAATTATTACTTCTATATAATAGTAATGGAAATATCATGTCCTTATATATATGATAAACCTTCCCATGAAATGTGTAAATCCCCTTGTTGTTAAAGAAATTTTGGTTTTCAACTATTAAACAAAAACTTTATTCACAGACTATTATGTAGAAACACCAACCCTTGTATCCCAGATCTTATTTATTATTTATTACATTGTTATAAGATATAAATAATCGCATCCTGAAGGACTGAATAATTTATTAGTCGTGGTACACTAGACACATACATGATTCCTATATTACATTTGAAAACAAAAATTACAACATAATTTTTTTTCAAAAAAATATTATTCCATATAGAATATCCTTCTATACCAGTCATAGTACACTTCATGGATTACTTGGAAAGGAAACAAATAAGGGATATCTCCAATTCTCAGCAAGGGTTACATAGTGTAATATCCGAAGACATGCACTCCTAGATCCTATAATGAATCTATAACTTTACATTTGTGGCTATGATTTTGATAATTGTGACCCAAATTGTTTTCCATCAAAAACTTACAACATCCAAATTAAAACATGGATGAATTATATTAGAGAAAACATTTTAGTTTTAAAATTTTAGATAATTAGGAAAAAATATTATATAAACAATTCAAAATTCATCAAAAGAACATTTCTTCCATTTAAATAAGATTTTATTATTTCAGAATAGGTCATCAACATAATCCTTGTGAAATTATTTTTACACTTAAATTATTGAACATCATTCTTTTAAACCTAGTGAAAATAAAAGGTAACAAGGGTGATCTCAAATGCTTAGTAAAGTAAAATATAATAATTAACAAATGAATTCCATCAAAGAGCATTAAAATAATATAAGAGTATGATGAAATAATAAAAATGCACGATTATAAGATGAAAATATCCATACCCATCAATAAATGAAATCATAAAACATAAATACATGGCATAAGTATTTATAAAAATAAATAGTCATAATAATTGATAATCATGAGCCACATGATATCAATAATAATTAAAAGAAACATCATAAACCCATATCAATAATATATAAAGCTTGTTTGTATCTTGGAACAACATCTCCTAGAAACCTTAAATAACCCTTATAAATGGAATAACCAATTTGATCGACTTCCATATCTGAAGTACCAAATACATTAGGGTATTATCTGGGTGAACCCATCAAATAATATATAATGGGATCACCTATTCTATCTAGGCTCACCCATCATTTAAAATATCCAAGAACCGAATACATAAAAAATTCATCAAAACACATTGAAACAAACTTTATTCTTCTCATAATATGACTAACCCCTGAAAAGGAAATATGATATAATACAATCACATTGAAACATGATGAACACATTGAGAATAAATGGGTTCTAAAACAATCTCTCTGAAACATGATTAACTGAGGTAAAATAAATGAGTTTCAAAACAATCTCTTGGAAAACATTATTAACCCATGGAAGAGAAATGGGTTCCTAAACAATATCTTTGAAACATTATTAAACTAGGGAAAAGAAATGGGATACAAAATAATCTCTTTGAAACATGATTAACTGATGGAAAATAATTGGTTTCTATAACAATCTCTTTAGGAAATAATCATCTCGTGGAATATAAAAGAGTTTTATAACAATCTCATTAGAACATAATCAACCCATGGAAAAAATAGGTTTCATATTAATCTATTTGAAACAAAAATAATCCATATGAATAATGGATTAAGACGGTATAAATAAAAAATGTCCTCAATTGAGGAAAATTATAAACAAGGTTATTTTATGTTTATTAATGTAAAAGACCATAAAATATCATTAAAAGCATTGTTGGGGAAAATAATCTTTCAACATCCCAAAGCATCCCATACCACTTTGTAATAGTTTAATTATAAGACCCATGAAGGATTAACATTAAATAAAACTTATAATATCATGATAATAAGGATATTCATGATATATCATGTCAAATGTAAATTATATACACATCATAAAATAATATAAGTGTATAACATAACAAACATCATCCATCCAATGGCCTGAAGACCTTCATTTTTTATTGATTTTTTGATAATCCACCTTTCAAGGGGTGAGGTGTAACCCTTAAAAGGTTAGTAGGTGTAAGTATTACATGGAATGTAGGCCTTAGAGGGATTCATTAGCTCTTAGGCTTCAAACATTACATATAACCTAGACTAACTACAAAGAAGTAAAAATGTGACAAAAATCCAATATCTCTTTGGTAACATTGAAACTGTGAACCCCATGAAATAAGGATCATAACAAGGATATTTAAAACCATATAAATTTAATGATAATAATAATAAAATACATTAATGGGAATTATATACACCACACAACACAAATAAGTGGTCAATAAGGAAAATATCTCACAGAAATAAAAGTAAGACAAGAAAAACCTTCAGAAAGACCGTATAATAGTAGTAATAATAAATAAATGATATAATTATGTGTTAAAATTTTAAATCCATAGAATAAAATTATAAATAAATAAGAATAATATAATATTAGATTCATTTCACACATATTATTAGCATAACATAACCAATGACTTAGAAGTTTAACCCAATGAAGGGAAATTGAGTTAATAAAACCCTTACTACTTGAGTAACTTTTGAATCATGAGATCTATGAAAGAATAAAATAAATTGAAACATTTAATATAATAAAATAAATATAACTCATGATATAACAAGTCATAGGGATATAGATACACCATATAAAAATAACTAGGTGCATAATTACAAATATGTCTCAATGGGATGTAAATTGAGACGAAACCCCTTACTACTTGAGTAACTTTTGAATCATAAACCCCATGAAATAAATAACTTATGATGAAACATTAAAAACCATGAAGAAAAATTTATTCATGATATAAAATACAATAATTTTAGTATATAGAACAAAAAAATAAATAAGTGGTGATTATGGCGTATTCCCCTTGAAAGTAAAAGTGAGACAAGAATCTCTTAGTTTCAGCCCAATTTTTCATGCTTGTCCTTTATCTTCCTGAATAAAAAACTTATGCTAATTATATAATTATTTATGAACATTTTACATGTTTATTATTAAAAAAATTCACGTATAGACAATTTACATTAAATTACTTAATCAATAATTATTAATTCATGTGTTATGACCATATTTAGTTTATGTGTCAAAACCTACTTTGGTAGGTCATCTATGTTGAAAGGGGTCATTATTAAAACATATAAAAAATAATTATCATGAAATAATTATCATATTTATACATAAATTATATTTTTATAACCAATCATGAATTATGGTTATGAAAAATGAACCAACATTATAATAAATAGAGACGGTAGGTCGTACGTACGCATGAGTAACATTCTTATTTTTCAATGATAATTATGGAAATAAGGTAAGTAACATTTATCCTTAAATAATTATTATTATATAATAAATACCATATTATTTAATTATATATACTAATACATATAATTCTTATGATTTAAAATTAATCGCATCGCTTCGAGGAGGCGGTAGTCCACACGTCCACGAACGATGTTATCACTTTTTTAGTTTGTGAAAAGATGTTAATGTAAATGATATATTATATTTAAATAAACGTAATTATGTAATTAATATCAAATATATGTTATTTATATCACATATTGTTAATTGAAACCATCCTTAATACACTGCAGGTATTGTGTGAACGTATCGCATCGCTTTGAGGAGGCAGTAGTCCACACGTCTACAAATAATGTTATCGTATTCCCAAAAAATTAAAAGCATGATGGTATGTGTTATATAATAATTACATAAAAATAAGGACATCATAAATATTATATATATAATATAAAATCATTAATTCCATCATTATCCCTAACATTGAGAGGTTGTAATGGAAGAACAAATGACATCGGTTTGCTAGGCTCTAGTTTGTTGTAAACACATACAATAATTGTGTTTCCCATTTGATGAAAGTGTGTAAAGGTGTAGGTATAAACCTTAACATTTAAATATATTAGTTTATTTAGGATATTTATGTTATTATATAATCATTTCATAAGAATAATTTAAGGTGTTTAGAAAATAAACAAAACAAAATTGGTCGTTGAAGAATGTTACCTTATTTCTGGTAACTCCTTCCGGTTTACACCAATGGACTTCATTGGATTTATTTATTCCCAAAATTAAATATCTAGGATAAGAGGAGTTTTTTTGGGAAATTATTTGGGAATTGTTTTATGATACAAATTTCTTCAAATGGGTGAAGAAGTTGGGTGGGTGAGTGCCTTTTTATAGTGGAGGGGGAGTAGCATTCTTGTAAATATACAATGGTAAACACTATTGGGAGGTATCACTTACATAATATGCCTCAAATAATGGTCAAAATTATAGAAAATAGGGGATGTGGTAAATAATAATCTAGAAAATGGGTTTTTATCAAGTTTCTATGTCATGTTTTACCATATGATAAAAGTTTAACCAATAAGTAAACACATTTTTTTACCTTAATCATTGTAATTAATTTTAATTACATTCACTGATATTTTGGATCAAAAAATAATTATAAATTATTAGAAATTATAAATTATTATGACTGAAAATATGGAATCAATTTTAAAAAATTCCATTCAGATAAGTGGATTAAATTAATTTAAAATAAATCTCACAGACAGGACAAATAGGTAGGTTTTTAAAGTGAATATGTTCAAAAGTTTTATATGGTTTTATATATAAATTAATTATGAAATTTATAAAAATGAACTAAATTGTGTTAAATATTATAAAATTATTATAATTATACTTTAAAACTAATTTAATATAAAATTTAGCATCAAAAAGTATTTATATAAATAAAAAAATTTCAATTAAAATTCAGTGTCATTCGCTATTCATAAAAATATGAAATTTCTTAGAAAAAATTAAAAATTCACCCAAACTAAATTTTGATATTACTAATTCAAAAAATAATTCTTATTTTTAAATAAAAATTTATAAATATTTTAAAATAATATTTTGAAAATTTCCTCCATTAAAAGGCACTAAAACCGCCCTTTAAAAATACACAGCTTTTCATGTATAAAATTGGAGTTATTTTTATCTTAATCCAGTCAAACTTATTTGAAGAATTTCAAAAAATATTAAATATATAAAATATACATTTCATTAATATCTTTCACTAATAATGATTAATTTGATTTATTAAGATAAAATTCCATTCCGTTCATAAAAATAGTTCCCATAAAAATACATCCTTTTTATTTTACTTGTCTTTATCTTTATTTAAAATTAATTGGTAAGCAGTGAATTATTTTTTTAAATTTGTAAGCTATTATTTCATAATTTAGTTAATCATATTCATTCCTACCATTCCAATAGCCAAGTGATAACTATTGTGTTGAATAAATAATATTAATAGTATATTGATGTACGGTAAGACTTGACCTTGCATGTAAGACAAGTTATCCAAGAAACTCAATGCTACATGTAATGAAATATAAACATGGTGTTGCATACAATTATAAGAACCCAGTTTTTAACTTAGGTATGGGTCCTTCATTTTTTAGTCTAAATATTAACTTTGGACCTAATATGGATGGCTAATGGGTTATAAGAGGTATTAGGGGTGTCTGGGGCAAGTTCAGAGCCCAAAACCCATCTTTTTGGGAAAAACAAGTTTTCCTCATAGTTTAGAGTAAACTCTGCAAGAATTATGCACAGTTTAACAAATAATGCATATTTGTTTTCTGGATAGAGCCACCCTACATGGTTGGTGCACAGTCATGTGGCCTAACCATGTGAGCATCCCTTTTCCTAGGTATCTGTGCAAGGATTGCGCACGTTTTGTCAAACTGTTTGGACTAACCATGCATAGCTTAAATTTTGTGTAAAATTACAATTTTTCCCTTAATGATCTAATTAAGCTTTCTCATTCTTCCTTAATCTGCGTTTGTGCAGGATTAACCTCTTTCTCTTTCAATTTGGGGGTTTTTGAAGATCCAAACATGGAATCAAGAGATCTCCATCATCTAACAACTGATAGAGCTTTTGTTCATCTCATTGTATTAAAAATGGTAAGTACTCGAGTCCTCTTGATTTGTTCTCCTTATATTTCTCTCTTGATCAAGATATCGTAGTATGAGTGTTTTTCTCCATTTCTTAGATCTACTCTGATCCAAGGAAAATCAAGTTTTGATACTGGAGGATGAGAGTTTTACAACCCTAAGGTGGGTCATCTATAATTTTTCCCTAAGTTCATAAATATAAAAATATACTTGTGGCCCCACCAATTTCATCGAGTGTCATTTCTTAAATTTATATTCCCTGATAATAATCATTAGAAATGTATGGTTATGCTATTTACAAATATTTGATTTGTAGTTAGAGGTTACACCCATAACTTAATCATCCCCATGTCGATGGTTACACCACATTTGGATTTTTAGTGTTTTTACATGTTTGAACCACCGTTCAGGCATTCCTTATCTTGACATCCCTATGGGTAAGTATCCTATATTAAATGGAATGATTATATAATGAATTACATAATGGAAAGTATTGTGTGTTCTCACCACTTGACTGACCTCAGGTAAGTGCTTCGACTAGATAATTAAATGTGAATTGTGAATTGAAAATTTTACTAGGTATAGCACTTGGCCTTAAATGTAAATGATTAATTGGTTGCATATTCATAGGACCCATTACCACATTAATGGAAGGTAGGGAATGAACCTTAAATCTAGAATATTCCATAAATGGATTAAATGGTTTCATGACACTTGTCTTTGTCACACAAATGAAAGGAAAGGGTTGAACCAAATGACTATATCAAAAGGTTTCATGATACTTGACCATATCACACTAAAGAAAGGAAAGGCTTGAATTAAAGGAGATATTACACGACATTATAGTTAAAAAATGTCCTAACTCGAGATCACCTTGGATTCTGATCGGAGAATGACATGATCACTTAGGATCCCCATTCTAATTCAAGGACACAACATTCCTAGGTTGATACCCACCTTGTTCTTGATCCTTGTTTGTTTTTGGATTACTGGTATAAAAATATTTTATCCTTTCATTATCATTATATTCATTGGATACACTCCTTAGATCTAGCATTGACATGTAGGTTCTATTGTTATAGCCCATAGGGCCCTATTTTTGATTAGCCCCATTTTACATTCGACGATCACCTTGGAATCGGTAGGCACATTGTTATTGAATGACTTGGAAGATTTTCCTTGGATTACACTCTTATCCTTAGCCAGGATATAGTAACTACTAAGTTGGTGACCCTTGATGTATGCATTTCCTAGGTTACTACCATGGAACTTCATTATTAGGCAACATTGATCATGGTTTCCTTGTTACATCTTGGAACCTTCATTATTTATTCTATCACGAGGTGATGTTAGTGTGGGTTATGTCTCACATGACTTATCAATATGAAATTGGTAATTACTTAATTAAATAAACTAGTTTTATGTTCATCCACCAGATGAGGGATAAAGCAAGTACTTCGGTATTTAGTTACATTGTCTTGATTTAATTTATATATATATATATATATATTCTTGCATACTGTTACATTTCCATTACACATGCCATATTTTATAGACATTTTTGGGGGTGGCCCACAGAGATTTATCTCACACCCTCTCCAGGAAACGTTTGGTACCTATGGAAGATTAAATGGTTGAAGGTGTTGAAAAATGGAATCATACGACATCGAACACTTTATTTCTTGTTGTTTTGTATAGATATTGATAGTAGAGGACCGAGTTAGAGATAGAGATGATTGGGATAGTATTTTGATTCATTCTTACTTTTGTGAAACATGTTATGCCTGCTGTTTTGTTTCCATGTTTTTCATTTTTTTAGTGACATGAAATACCATCAGTTGTTGAATGTTATTTCAGTTTTTTCAGTTATTGTTACCATTGTCTCTATTTCTACCATACCTTCTATTTAACTATATTTCTTACACTATTTACATATGTTTACTTTCACCCATTGTGCTAAACTTTGTTATAAATGGCATATTCTCCCCACAGACATACCTGAGGCCCTCACTGGTAGTTGGTAACCTATGGCGTTCATGGAGATGTGCTTGGGGACATGTGGGAAACATGGATCGGGGCACCTATAAAGTGGAAACTGGGACTGGGACATCATAAAGTGGTATAAAAGGTTTTTCCTTTCATACCTTACTATTTTAAGACAATAGATTGGATATTAGGAACTCTTGGGACATGGTCATAATCCATTTTTTGGGCATCGCTAACCCATGTTCACTGTAAATACCAGGTTTCTTAAATTATAATTTTTGTTCTACTTTTTCCTATTATAGTTGATATTATTTCACTATTGGGTGATTCACATGTTGTGTGATGTTTTTTTATTATTACTCTGGTTGAGTATTTTCTTACATCCTTGGCCTGATGATATAAGGGTAAGGAGAAGTGTAACATGCATCATTATGGGCACCTATAATTCACAAGCCATGTATATTTCTACTTCATCTAAGTTCATTTGATTACTTATCATTTCTTGATATGCATGTGATTGTTGATTGATGTTGTGGTAGTTAGCTTTTGGTTGTATTACTTTTGGTTGTGATTGAGTGATTTTATATCTCAATTCCTGAGTTGTATGGGACCTTATGGGTTAGGATGAGTTATTTCCCAAGTCGAGGAAGTATTATATAAATAAATGGGTGTTGTTTCTAGTGATAGGTGTATGGGTATTGATTCATCAAAAATGGAAATGAATTATAAAGTGAATCATGAAATATAAAATTAATTGATTTCACATCCTTATCCTGTCTTTTCATGTATACTAAAGGTAAAGGAGTGAACCTAGAAATTAAATGTAAAATGAAATGAATCTTATACTTGATCACTTACCGATATCAGTCTATCTAAGTGGGTAGTTGGGGTATTATTCCTAGGGTAGTGAGTTTTTTTACATTCATCTTATGTTAGAGATAATATCTTATGTTTCTATGTTTTTTATGAGGTGTGTGCTTGGAATTTGTAGATCAATGTCACCATGACGTCCTCGTGTTGCTCCCCAAGAGGGTGGTGACGACGATGATCTAGACGTGGTGGGCCCTGAGCAACTAGTCTTACCTACAGGAGTTCCACTTGAGGTAATGATTGTTATACCCGATCTGGGAACTGATGCCCAAGTTCATGATAGTTTACTACATTTGATGCAGTCCATGCATAGAACTCCATGGCATGTACCTACGATGGCTGATCTGACTCATGAGTTCCAACAGAAATATCCTCCTACTTTCTTAGGGGATGGCTGTCTGCATGATACTGAGTCTTGGATAGAGGTCGTCCTTTATATCTTTATGCATCTGGAGACACCTCTAGAGTGAAGGGTCAGTCCTTACACATACATGCTTCAGGGTTTGTCCAGGCATTGGTGGGATGTGATTACCCAAGTAGGTTGTCACCAAGGCATGTTATGGGATGATTTCCGTATTTCCTTCTTTTATCAGTTCTTTCCTAAGACGTTGAGAGCTGATAGATCTAGAGAGATCATGCATCTCGGGTAGGGTTCTATGTCTGTCATGGAATATTCATCACATTTCATGGAGTTACCACGCTTTTCACCACTTCTAGCTGGTGATGATCTTTTGCGTACAAGACATTTTGAGTATGGGCTTCAGTACTCCATTCATATGCTAGTCAATGTATTTTGCCTGCCTTTTTTTCTACAATAGTCAATCAAGCTCTTATCACTGAGAATAATTTGAGGGGAGACAATATTATTAGGTATAGAGGACCAGTGCCATGTCAGGATAGTAGTTATTTCAGTGGAAGGAAACGTTCCCTCGAGGTTTCTCGTTAGTGTAGTGACACCCAGAGTACTCTTTTAGATTGCTCTATAGAGTGTCCTTAGTGTGGAAAATGGGTGCATAAGAAGCCTCAGTGTGATAGAGACCCAATGGAGTGTTAGGATTATAGTTGTATGTTTAATCTTAAGTGTTTTTGTAGGAACTTTCCGTCAGCTTAGAGTGGGAAAGGATCTACACCAGCTCCACCTTTCAGAGAAGGTTCTTTTAGGCCATGTCAGGAGGGGAGTTAGAATAGCCGTACCAGGTCTGGATGAGGAGGTGATTGTGGTCGTGGTAGCCATACCCTTGATCACCAACCGCACGAACAAAGCAATTATGATCGTGCTAGTCCATCTGTTACCCTGGACCGTGGATCAAGTTAGTTTCATGCACTTCTGCCAATATGTGAGGATCAGGCTGCAATACCATCTACAGTATGAGGAACTATTCTGGTAGCCTCTAATATAGTATCTTCTTTATTCTATATAGGTCCTTTGAACTCTTTTATCACTATATCTATTTTGGAATGTCTTGGACTGGATATATAGTATTACTATGGTTTAAAGAACCTATATACATCATTAGGGCTACGAATAGATGGCATACACCAATTTAGGGACTGTCCCCATGAGTTAGGCAGTTACCCTTTCTAATAAAACCTTTTTATTTTTGAGATGATGGGCTTTGATTTCGTTATCAGAATGGACTGTTTGGTTCACTATCATGCTTTTGTAGACTGACATCGTTGTAGGGTATCATTTACATCACGAAAGGGAATTCATTATCTAGATAAGGGTGAGTGGTATGTATAAGCTATTAAAACTATTGTAAATCATCATGGGAAAGGTGGAGTGATCTCCCGTATTACAAATCTCTTCATGGAGGATAAGGGTTTTCATAAGGTTGATTTCCCTCCAGAAGTGGATCATTCCAGGGATGTATTTCCTAGAGATTTTTCTATATTAACTTTTGTGAGATAGTTCAAGTTTACAATTGATATTGTTCTATGTGTAGATACAATGTCCATCCCTCTATACATGATAGCACCAACAAAGATTGAGGAGCTCAAGTGGTAGTTAGAGGATTTAAAGGCCAAAGGTTCCATACGACCCAACACATCCTCTTGGGGTTCACCGTTGATTTTTCAAAGAATTTGAATGAAACCTTATGCCTTTTCATGGATTATAGAAGGTTGAACCAGCTTATGATCATAAAATGTTATCCACTTCCTCGAATATATGATCTCTTTGACCATCACTGAGGAGAGAAGGTATTCTACAAGATCGAACTAAGATCGGATTTTCATCAGGTATGAGTCATACCATCAGACATACCTCATACAGTTTTTCGTAGACTGTATGATCTATATTAGTATCTTTTTATATTGTTCAGTCTTACGAATTCACCTATCGACTTCATGGATCTGATAAATAGGGTGTTCCACCCCTATTTGGACTCTTTTGTCGTGGTCATTGTGGACGACATCTTGGTGTATTCCCACATTCGTTACTACCATGACAATCATCTTGAGATCATTCTAAGTACAATGAGAGAGCACAACATTTATGCCAAGCTTTCTAAGTACCACTTCTCGATCGATAATGTCCACTTCTTTGGTCATATTATATCATAATCATGAGTACATGTGGACACTAAAAAGGTTAGTGTTGTAGTTTCCAGGGAGCATCCCAAGAACATGTTTGATGTATTTATTTTATTAGGGATGGATGGATATTACATCCATTTCATACAAGAATTCTAAGATCTTGATTCACTTTTTACTAGTCTTACAAATAAGGGTGTCAGGTTCATGTGGGAAGAAGGGTGAAAGAAATCCTTTTAGGATCTGAAAAGGATGATTGTATCTGCACCTATTCTAATTATTCCAGAGCCTGGAAAAGGTTATTACATCTTTTATGATGCATCAGGAATTGTCCTTGGAGTACTGTTAATGTAGTAAGATAGATTAATTGTGTATGGATCTCAGAAGTTGAGGCCTCATGAGATAAATTACCAAACACACGACATTGAGATAGTAGCGGTTCTCCATGCATTATGTACCTAGATACAATATCTTTTCGGTGAGTGATTTGTGGTGTACATAGAACACAATAACCTAAAATATATCTTTTCTCAGTGTAAATTAATTATCAGACAATGGATATGGGTAGAATATCTATAATACTTTTATTTTGATATTTCCTATATATTGGGGAGGGGAATTGTTTTTTTTAGATTCACTAAGTTGGAAAACTCTGACACAGGCCATATGGGAAGATTGTTATGAAAGGAAATAAGTGACCCTCTTTTATAAGATGCATCTATATTTTCATCATAGTTATGAGCGGTAAAATATATTATCCTTGAAAGTTACCTCTTGCCTCCTTGATAATGTGAAGAGTATGCAATTTTCAAATACTAAAGGCTTGGTTCTCCGTGAGAGTATATCATGAGATAACCCACCTCCAGATTGGTCAATAGACAGAGACAACGTCCTTTGTCTATGTTGACATATCTGGGTCTTGACAAACATCATATAAGAGTTGATTAAAGCGTCTCACGCCTCTTAGTGGGCAGTCAATATAGGCATCTTGAAGATGTATTGAGATATTTGACGCCAGTATTGGTGGCCTGGGATGAAATGTCATATAGTTGGCTTTATCACTAGGTGTTCCACCTATTAGTAGGTGAAGGCAGAGCACTAGAGACCTACCGAATTGTTACAACTGATTCTAGTCCTAGAATGGAATTTAGAATATGTATCTATAGATTTTGTAGTCATCTTACCTAGGTCACTGAGGGGTAGCGATGCTTTATGGGTTTTCATTGGATGACTACCAAAATCATCCCACTTCATTCAAATATAAGATACTTTCTTAGTTGAGGAGTTGGTAAGATTGTATGTCCGTGAGATCGTATGACTACATGGGGTTCATCATACTCTCATTTAAGATCAAGAATCTCATTTCACATAACAGTTCAGGAAAGGTTTTCATAAAGCTATAGGAACTCAGGTGATTCTAAGAAGAGTGTTTCACCCTCAGACTGATGGAAAATCATAATGGATGATACGGTTTCTAGAGAATATTCTCCAAGCATGTGTCCTTGATTTTTTAATTTTTGGTAAAAGAATATACCTCTCGTTGAGTTCACCTATAATAGTTGTTTTCATGTGACGATTCAGATGGATCCTTTTTAATCCTTGTATGGTAGGCCATGTCGTTCACGCTTGTGCTGGCTAGAGGCAGGTGAGGCAGCCATACTAGGTCCTCTTCTCATTCAGGTGACTTTAGATCAGGTTCAACAAATCAAGAATCTTATGACTACTACTCAGTCTAGACAAAAATATTATGTTGATCTTCATTAATGACCTCTTCAGTTCATGGTTGGGGATTATGTTTTTCTTTGGGTATCGCCCAAGCTTGGGCATAGATGGTTACAAAAGCTGGGATAGTTGTCGACTCATTTCGTAGGGCTATTCAAGGTCCTAGAGAGAGTTGGGATGGTATCCAATTGATTGCTACTACCTTAAAGGTATCGTTCCAGGAATGACATCGTTCATGTCTCACAACTTTGCCAAAATCATGCTGACCTATCGTTTACTTATCATCCAGAGTAAGTTGAGTTACATGTTGATGCTACCTTTCAAGAGTATTTAGTGTGCATCATTGACCAGAGAACAAAGGCTCTTCTAGGTCAGTATTTCCCTCTCGTATTGGTGCTATAGTATCATGACCGAGTACTGTATGGGACATGGGAGAGGGAAGATGATGTACGTGCCCAATGTCTAGAGTTGTTCTCAGAAATTGTTTCTTCACCCTTAAAAGGTGAACTCGTGGATGAGTTCTTTTACAGGGGGAGACTATAAGAAACTAATTTTTCACTCATGTATGGATCCTTTATTTTTCAGTCTAAATATTTACTTTAGACATAATATGCATTCCTAATGGGTTAGAAAATTTCTTAGGGGTGTATGGGGAATGTTTAGAGCCTGAAACCCATCCTTTTGGAAAAAACAGGCTTTGTTCACAATTTACAGTAAACCGTGCAGGAATTATCCGTTATTTGGAAAACCATGCAGATTGTGTTTTTTCAGATAGAGCCACCTCACATGGTTGGCACATGGCCATGTGGCTGAACGATGTGAGCACCCATTTTTTTCGGGTACCCATGCATGGTTTGTGCATGGTTTTCAAATCGTGCAGACAAACCATGCACAGGATAAACTTTGGGTAAAATCCCATTTTTACCCATAATGATATAGTTGAGGTCCCTCTTTCTTCCATAATCTGAGTTTATGTAGGATTAACCTATTTCTATATCAATTTGGGGATTATTTTGTGATCTAAACTTGTAATCAAGAGATCTCCATCATCCAACAACTAATTTAGTTTCTGTTCATCATGTTGGATGTGCAATGGTCTGTACATAAGTTCTTTAGAGTCATTCTCCATCTCTTTTTCTCTAGACCCATATATCATAGAATGAGAATTGTTCTTACTTTCTTAGATCTACTTCTATCTGAGGAAAATCAAGGGCCGATACCAGAGGACGAGAGTCATACAACCCTAAGGTGGGGAGTCTATAATGTTTCCTTAAAGTTCACCAATTTTGGAATATATTTGTG
This sequence comes from Viscum album, assembly GCA_963277665.1. Lineage (NCBI taxonomy): Eukaryota > Viridiplantae > Streptophyta > Magnoliopsida > Santalales > Viscaceae > Viscum > Viscum album. The sequence continues at coordinate 283,346,043 of OY728120.1, read as the reverse complement.
GGGCCCATCAATTTTATTGGGTTCCATTTCTTAAATTTATATTCCATGATTATAATCTTTATAATTGTATGTTTATGCACTTTTAAAATATGTGATTAATTTTTTATGGCTACACCCACAACACAGTCCATCCCATGTCAATTGTTATGCCACATTTGGGTTTTTAGTGTGTTGAAACGTTTATGCCACTGTTCGGGTGTTCCTTTTCTTGACCTACCTAGGATTATTCTTCTTATATTAAATAGCATGGCTATATAGTGAATTTCATAATATAAAGAACCATGGGTTCTCACCACTTGACCCTCCAAAGGTAAGTGCATCAAATTGATAATTAAATGTGAAATGTGAATTGGAAAGTATACTAGGTATATAATTTGTCCTTAAATGTAAATGAATAATTGGTTGTATATCCATAGATCCCATTACCACATTAATGTAAGGTAGTGGAATGAACCTTGAATTGGGAATATGCCTTTAATGGATTAAATGGTTTTATGCTACTTGACCTTATAACACTAATGAAAGGAAAGGATTGAACCAAATGACTATATAAAAAGGTTCCATGATACTTTACCATATCACACTAATGAAAGGAAAGTATTGAAGAGAATGAGATATTTCATGGTTTCATGATTAAATAGAAATGGCCTCACTCAAGATTTCCTTATATTCTGACTGGAGAATGCCATGAGAACTCAGGAACCTCATTCTGATTCAAGAACATGACTTTCTTATGTTAATACCCACCTAGATCTTGATCCCTATTTGTTATTGGATGCACGGTATGAAATTGTTGAATCATTTAACTATAATTACAATATTCATTGGATATACTCCTTGGATCCATCATTGACATGTAGGTTCCATGGTTATAGCCCATAGGGGCCTGTCTCTACTTATCCCCATTTTACCTTAGAATATCTCCTTGGACTCAGTAAGCATGTTCTTGTGGAATTCCATGGAACATATTCCTTGTATTACACTCTTTTCCTTATCCAGGCTATAGTTAATACTGATTTGGAAACCCTTGAGGTCTATGTTTCCTTGGTTACTACCTCAGAACTTCATTATTAATGAGAATTGATAATGGTTGCCTTGTTACATCTTAGAACCTTCATTATCTATAGTATCACGATATGATGTTAGTGTTGGCTATTCCACACATGAACTATCAATATGAAATTGGAAATTACTTAATTAATTAAACAGGTTACATGTTCAGACACCATCTGAGGGTTGAAATCGGTACTTGAGTATTTAGGTACATTGTATTTCTTTACATTATATATATATGTGCTTGCACACAGTTATATTTCCATTACATGAGAAGGATTTTATAGATTGTTTGTTGTTTAGTATGGAGTTTGATAGAAGAGGACCGAGTTGGAACATAGGATGATTTGGATAGTCTTTTGATTTCTTTGTAACTTTTTTAACCAAGTTATGCCTGTTATTTTGTATCAATGTATTCTAGTTTTCTAGTAAGATGACATACCATTAGTTTTTAAATATTATTTTAGTTGTTTCATTTATTGTTAATGATTTCTCCATTTTCCACTACACCTTCAGTTTACCTATATTACTTTTACTATTTACATATTCTTACTTTCACCCATTGTGCAACACTTTGGTAATGAGTGAATATAATATTCTTAGAAGATGAATATATTATTTTCAAGTAACATTAGTCACCTATTCACTAAATAAATTTTCAAACATGTGGTTATCTATGAGATAATAGTTGTATTCCAATAATTAACTCAATATCCCAGATCATATACACAATAATGGTTACAAATACCATAAAACATATTTTGAAAAAATTAAAGGAATACATTACCTTAAACCTTCATTTTACAAATGCTTGAACCCAAAAAAACTCATCCTAATATGTTGTTGATAATGTCAAAATTTTTACTACTTAAAAAACTAAAATGGTTTGTATTAAGTATTTGAAATTGCGATAAATTCACGATTATAGTCCTATGATGGTATTAATAACTCTTAAAATAACATTATATGAAAACATCATAATCTAAAAGGTTTTGAAAACCAAACGTTGATGCCTGATATAATAACCTATGACCCACACACCTGGATCCTATACTGAAATCAATAACTTTACATTTCCATATACGATGTCGAGAATTGTGACCCAATTTTGTTTCATCAAAACTTTACCAAATCAAAAGGATATATTGGATCACTTACATTATGGAGGAACTTTTCATATTAGAGTTTTAGAGTACTAGTAAATACTTCTATATAAACAATTCACTTGTCATCAAAATAACATTTCTTTCATTTGAACTATCTTTTCGTATTTCACAATAGCTCATCAATATCATCCTTGTGAAATTGTTTAGACAAATAAATCAATCAAAACCATTCTTTAAAACCTGTGGAAAAGGAAACATAATAAGGGTGATCTCAAATGCTTAGTAATAGAAATTTTAGGTATTAACAAATGAATATCATTATTGAGAATAATAATAGAATAAGAGTATGATGGCATAATCAAAATGAATGAATATAACATAAGAATATGCATACCTATCAATACATGGATCATCAAACATGAAAACACGGAATAAGGATTTATCAAAAGAAATAGCCCTAAGAATTGATAATTGTGACCCACATGATATCAATAATAATCAAATGTACCATCATAAAACCATATCAAGAATGTATAAAACATGTTGGTATCTGGGAACATAATCTCCTAAAACCCTTACAGAACCCTAATAAATGGAATAAAAAATATGGTTATATTCTATCTATGGAGTATCTAATGCATCAGAGAACTATCTAGGAACACCAATCATAAAATATATAACTATCTCACTCGACGCTATCAAGAAAAAACTATCATTTATAATTTCTAATAATTGGATACATTGATAATTCATCAAAACTCATTGAAACAACATTCATTCTTTTTAGAATAAAAATGAAACAGGTTCCCCTACAATATCTTTGAAACGTGATTAACCCATTGAAAATAAATGGGTTCCAAAAAAAATCTTCTTGAAACATAATTAACCCATGAAAAAACAAATGGGTTTCAAAATAATATCTTTGAAAACATGATTAACCCATAGAAAAGAAATGTGTTCCAAAACAATATCTTTGAAACATGATTAACCCATGGAAAAGAACTAGGTTACAAAATAATCTCTTTGAATCACTATTAAACCATGTAAAATATTTTTGTTCCATAAAAATACATTTATGACATAATCAACCCATGTAAAAGTTACGGGTATCATAACAATCACTTTGGTACATAATCAACCAGTGGAAAAAATTGGTTTCATTAAAATCACCTTAAAACAAACATAATCCATCCAAATAATGAATAAGTATGGAATCAATAAACAATATCCATGGTGTAGGATAATTAAAAATAATTGTTTCTTACGTTGATTAATGTAAATGGCCTTAAAATATCATTAAAATAATTCTTTAATAAAATATTTTTTAAACATTCCAATGTGTCCCATAAAACTTTGAAACATTTGAATTATAAGTCCCATGAAGGAGTAAAATTAAACGAAACTTATATTATCATTATAATAATGATATTAAAGACATAAAATGTCAAAATCTAATTATATAAACCCCATAAAATAATATAGTTGTATATCATAACAGAAGTCAAAAAGAAAGAAAATTGTGACAAAAATCAAAATTCCACTTTAGTAATTTTGAAATAAAAAACCCGGTGAAATAGATATCATAAAAAAGATATTTAAACCCCCATAAATGTAAGTATAAGAATAATAAAATATATTAATTGGTAGTATAAAAACTACATAATAAAAATAAGTGGTGAATATGGAATATATCTGACAAAATTAAATGTGATACGAGAAAACAACTTATAAAAATCGTTTTATTGAAGTGTGAATAAATCAATGATATATTTATTTGGGAAAATTTTAAATCCAAAAAATAAAAGTGTAAATACATAATAATTAAATATGATGTCATTTAACACATATTCTTGGAATAACATAACCAATGACATATAATTTTAACCTAATGAATAAAAATTTAGTTAAGAAATCCCATACTACTTGAGTAACCTTTGATCCATGAGTCCATGAAGTAATAACATCAATTGAAATATTTAATATCATTAAATAAATGAAACTCGTGATATAAAAATATATAGGGGAGTATATACACCATATAAAAATAACTAGGTGTATAATAACAAATATTTCTCAGTGGGATGTAAATTGAGATGAAACCCCTTACTACATGAGTAACTCTTGAATCTTACGACTGTTTCGCACGGAATCCGGGGATAACCTCCTGGACGGGAGATTCAAACGTTCCGATCGGTTTCTAACGGGTTTGTTCGTAGAACCGGAAACATCCAATGATTCCACATCCGTTTGGACCTACTTTCCAAAGGCAGGCGCTCATTAGCTTGTGGACTAATGAGGCTTAGGAATTTGCATTGGTCGAGAGGATGGGAGGTCGGACTCATCACAGCTTTTTGAGGGGAATTATTGTCTACTTCGGGACTCTCTTTATAGATTTAAGTTATGTTCGTGAATCCTTATTACATTACCAAGTATAAAATGTGCTTTCCTTTAGTTTTAACAATCAATGATTAAATATGCAAGAAATTTAGAGAATCTTTTATATGTATTCAAGGTTCTTCATTAATAGAGAATCATCTATATCTGTTTAGAGATTCTTGGTCAATGGTATCCTTCAAAACATTTATATAAAAGTCTCTTGGTCATTATGATGACCAGGATGGTTTTAAAGCCACTCAGTGGGGCACTTGAATTTTATCGTCATTCAGAAGGACAGAGATTATTTCAAAGTTGGGATCGAACCCATAAATGGGCTACCTACGTATCCTTTGTTTTGGAAAAGGAATCAGAACCCACGTAGTTCGAGTAATGGAGTATGATGTTTATGATTGCTGGCTCAAAAATGAATGTCATAATTACTTTTACACTCTAAGCTCACGTGAGTCATGATCGGTGTGAGAAACAAGAGGTATTAGTAAAATTTAGACAATTGTGCCACGAAAGATGAAATCATAAGAATTTATTTGGGGCTTATGTATGGATGACTGCCCAGATAGATGAAGGTTTAGGATCTACTTTTAGGGAGAAAATCCATGAACATGGTCCATAAAGTTATATGTGCTTCATGGAGATTTGAATACTCTAATCTTGGGGATTACTCCTAAGGAGGATGCCCAAGTTAGGAGGGGACTTATGATTGGGTTTTACTCCTGAAAAGGAAACCCAAATCAAAGGTAAATTATGACTGGTTAAGAGAAATTTAAGGGGACTTGGGGCTTATTCCTGAAAAGGAGACCCAAGGTTATGACTGAGTCTTATTCCTGAAAAGGAGACCCAGGTTAAGGGACTTGGGGCTTACTCCTGAAAAGGAAGCCCAAGGTTATGACTGAGTCTTATTCCTGAAAAGGAGACCCAGGTTAGGGATTAAGGTTTGGGGCTTACTCCTGAGGAGGATTCCCATATTTGAGGTTGGGGCTTATTCTTAAGAAAGATGCCCAAGATTAAAGGACTTGATTGGGGCTTACTCCTGAGGAGGATGCCCAAGATTGGGAACTTTAAGAATTTGGGGCTTACTCCTGAGGAAGATGCCCAGATTAAAGGTTTTATAACTGGGGATTATTCCTGAAAAGGAGACCCATGTTAAGATTCTCTCATTTTAAAGGATGAGGTTGAATGAATGAACTCTCCGTATTTTAGTGACATAAGGATATTTAAATCACTAGACTTTGAGAGAGATTCCACAGAATTCCTTTCAGATAAGAAAGTCAAATCAAGAAAACATGCCATAAATGGCTTTGAAAAGTGTCTTGAAGACTGAATCTTGAAAAGGAAAGGTGAAGTGGCTTAAGAGGGGAAAAATGGGCAAGATGGGCACCCAAAAATATAGGGGCGCGCAAGTCCTGCGGCGGCGCGCAAGTATTGGCCGCGCAAGTATACTTGCGCGACACATGGTGTACTTGCGCGATTTTCAATCAGAATTGAAATACTTGAGCGACTCTTGATAAAACCCTTTAGAATCCCCTTGAGATTCTTCCAAAAAAGGGACGCGCAAGTTATATTGAAGGAATTAAGTTGGCGCGCAAGTGTTTGATAAGTTTCAACACTTAGGTCTTCCTTCTTCTCTTTAGATATTCCGTTCTAGGTAAGAAATTACCTTAGAAGTGTTCCGGAAGCTTTGAGAAGAGACTTGGGCGTCGGGAGCTTCAATCCGAGTTTCTGAAAAAAGATCCTCTCGAATGGGGGGCCCACAGGGTCTATTTATAGGCAAAAGAAGACCCAGGGCAGTTACCGGGCGGTTACCATTTAGGTCACGCAAGTCACCTGCGCGACCAAGGTAGCCGCGCAAGTATACTTGCGCGGCAGTGGTATAACTTGCGCGGTGGATTTTCTGTTGATCCTTTGTTCATTCCTTTGTCGATTTTTCATGTTTTCTTCAAAGGATGAATCACTTTCAGCTGAGATATTCCCTTTTCCTATCTTTAGATTCTGTGACGAAAGGAGCTTCAACAAAAGTCCCCCCTCAGAGTTGGATCCGGAGAGAAATGAGGATTTGACTCTGAGGAAATCGAATCCCTCCAAAGGAAAAGGGAGGGCGCGCAAGTCTTTCAGTGCGCAGAGGGCGGCGCGCAAGTCTGCGTCGCGCAGGCCTTAAGCGCTCTGGGTGTGGCGCGCAGGTAGGCTTCCTGGCCTATAAATACATGGCCTCACCTCCGTTACATGCATCTGGATTGCCAGATTTCTCGAGCTCTCGCCGTGCAAGTCTTCCTCGCCGCGCAAGTCTCTTGATTTCATTGTTTCCTCGCTGCCGCGCTACTCTCAAAGTAATAGGGCTCACGCGGTAATACTTGCGCGACAAAAACTTGCGCGGCACACGTATCACTTGCGCGACATCTCCATACTTGCGCGCCTTAATTCCTTAGCCATTTTTTCTAATTCTTTCACAAATTTTATGAAAAAATAAACTCATTTAAGAGTTAAATTTATTCAACTCCTGTGCAGATTCAATGGCTCTTAGACCTGGATTAATTGATGAACTGGATAGCAAGCGGATAGATGATATGATGGATATCATTGGCCCTAATTACTATACTGTAAAAGACAGTACTCTTCCATATTTGGCTAAGTATCTGAAGAAATATCATCGCGACTTTCCTCACTGCACTTATCTACCTTTGTATGGTCATGGTCATCATGATGGAAAATAATATGCAGTTTCTTCCGTAGAAGCCGCTGAACTGCCAATGCCCGAAGAGGGTGTGGACACTGATGTCAACCCTATCATTGCAGAAACATTAGCTCAAGTAGAGCTAAATCCAATAAACTCTCCTGAGACCCATCTTGAAAATCCTGTTGAAACTGGGAAAGATGGGGAGAAGTCTTCTCAGGTTGCTGAACCACCATTGGGTAATGGATAACAATATTTGTGATTGTACTTTATTCGCAAGACAATCTATTCTTTTGTTATCCTTTGAAGCTGACTAAACCTTTCAATTAATCATGCAGGACTATCAACTGCAATGACTAGATCCGAAGATGAGGCCTCAGCCTCTGCCCCAATGGGAATTGAAAGTGAAGAAGCACAAGTCAGGGGTGAAAGAGCAGGACAAGGCACCTCCCTAAGTGCGCTAATTCCAGATTACATACCCCCTTCTGACGATGATATTGAATCAGATCCAGATATGCTTAAAGCATTCAGCTTTTCACGACGTAAGGCATGGAATAACATATGGAACATCATATCGGGGGTACCTTTAGAAGAGCTACCATCAAAAATTTCTCGATTGTCATCCCAATTTGTTATAATGGGACTTGGTGGTTTTGGGTATGAAAAGATCCATGATGCGGTGAAACAGATCATTTTCAGGAGGGATCAAGTGCAGACAAGTCGCGAAGATTTGACCATAGTTAAATTGTCAGTCAACATAGGCGAATTTGAGGCTGCGATATCCCAGGCTGAAGCTGATTATGCTGTCAAGATGAAGGATCTGAAGCAAAAAATCAAAGAAAAGGTCGTCCAGCAGGTGCAACTCCAGCAACAGTTAGATGTTGTTACTGGGGAACTTGATCAGCTTAATAAATCATTAGATGAAACTAATATGAATGGCATGAAAGCCATTGCAGATGCTAAGAAGGCACTTCAGTAAGCTGAAAAGAGTGAAGCTGGTCAAGTGCACGAGCTTCAAGTAACTGCTGATAAGGCTCAGGATGCTATACATCAAATGAAGACTTATGTTGACAATCTTCTGTAATTCTTGAAAAAGAGAAGAGACTCCAGTCTGTGGATGTCTTTCTATCTCCTGTGTATCAATGAAAAACACTTTTGTCTTCAATCATTTGTACCTGCATTCTTTCATTACCTGCTTCAATTTTACTTAAGCCAATGGGCCTAGTAAGCATAGTTTGATTTTTACTAGGATTATTACAAATAACCCTACAAACTTTGAATCTTTTAACTGCTCAATATTACCTAAATCATACAAAAAAATGTATATTTAGTGAGCTGGAACTTGACTTTTATTCAGAGTTCCTTTGTTTTTTGTGTGGGCAGTTTAAAGTCATGCGCGCCGGACATAAAGGGGCTAATGTTTAAGGTCGAAATAGCTTTGACCGAAATGGATTAAAATGGATTCAATTCCTTGACAATTTATCTGAAAACATATTACCATACTCAAGTATGAGGGAAAAATGTAAACTATGGCTTAAGAATATTTGAATCTGAGGAATGATATGAAAAAAGAGCTAAAAGGCATTAGAAGAAGTAGTTTCCAAGAATGAAGTTACTATTATTTAACAAAACCCGTTAGGGGGTTGAAATATGCAGGGCCACCTATGGGCATTGGCTGCATAGTCAAATAAAATAGCATCTTTTGGCTGACAAGTCTGTTATGTGGACTGTTTATGCAAGGCCACCTATGGGCACGTGCTGCATAGTCAGGCAAAAGAACTCCCAGAAATTTATTTTCCTAGTGCTAAAAGCCAGTGAAAGTTTATGGAGATTCAAATTTTCTAAAGCATAGAGTTTGTTGTATGGAAAGGGATACTTGAATATGGAGAAGATATTTCCAAATAAGAATATCGAAGAACTGGATGAATATCACTCCTACGAAGGTCTGACCCAAACATAGGGAAGAAGAATAAACCATAGACTTGAATACTTTCAGATCATGAAAAAGGATATGGGACAAATATGTTAAGGATGGCTATTTTTTTCGCGGATCCCTACATATTGTTGTTTAAGACAAATAAGGACAAAAGAGGCATTCTTCCCAAGAATGAAGTTACTATTATTTAACAAAACCCGTTAGGGGGTTGAAATATGCAGGGCCACCTATGGGCATTGGCTGCATGGTCAAATGAATAGCATCTTTTGGCTGACAAGTCTGTTATGTGGACTGTTTATGCAAGGCCACCTATGGGCACGTGCTGCATAGTCAGGAAAAAGAATTCTCAGAAGTTTGACATTTTTGTGACTAGAAGTCATGAAAAGGGTTATGAAGATCTGAAAATAATTAAGGTTAGGATTATAACACATAAATATGGGTATTTTCCAATGTATATAGAGATACATAGGTCAATGAAAAACCATAATCATGTTGTGGCTGGGTCCTGAATTGAAAACTTGGACTTCACTACGTATCTCATAAGAATGAGAATCAAGCCATACGTAGTTCTTGAAATGCAGTTTAACGTCGTGCAGGACGAAAGTATGAGTGATCTTAGTTTAGGGTCATAGAATTCGGACCATAATAATGAATACACAGTGTGTGTTTTCATGAGGACTTTTCAGCCAAGGGACTGAAAGTGAAATTTGGGGTTAGGCCCAAAAGACTTGGGACTGGATTCGAGGGACACTCGAATGTTCCTACGTATCCCATAAGGATGGGAATCAAGTCCACGTAGTTCTAGAGATGCCCTTTGTACAAATTTGGTTCGTACATGTGAAGGGTGAAAGGGGACTTTAGTGAAATGATGGTTTAACCTAAGATAAAAAGTTCAGGCATTACCATGTATGCACGTAGTCTTTTGAAAATGAAAACCATGATTGAAAAAATCAATGTCAATAATGGTTCCTTCTCAAATGAGGAAATCAAAGAATATTTGTAGTTTATTGTCGTACCGGACAAAAAGTGTTGTATAGTTTAACGTCATATAACAAGGACGAAAGTGAATCAATGTAAAGATATTGATTCCACGGGCGGTTTCACAAATCAACATCATATGAGGTTGTGGTGAACCGATGTGAAGAGATTGTTTTTGGGCTTGAACCCTGGGAGGTTGCCTACATACCCAGCCTGGAGGGAAAGGATCAAAGTCCGTGTAGTTCAATTAAAGAATGAATCAATGATCAAGTTGTTCTTGTGGACAATGATCTAATAAAAAATATTGTTGGGACTTACACATGGTTAGTGGCCCAAAGGGAGTGTTATGGTTGATGTTCGCTCTAAGCTCACGTGAGTCATACTCGGTGTGAGAAACAAGAGGTAATAACAACCTTAACGATGTACAGTTTAATGTCATGTAGGACATATCAAGGATTTTCTGTACAGTTTAGCGTCATGTAGTTAGGACGATGGGGATAAAATAGTTTAACGTTATATTGGACGAAAGGGGGACTGTGCAGTTTAATGTCATGCAGTAAGGACAAAAGAGTGTACCATTTTAACGTCATGTCGGACGAAGGTGCGAATAGTTTAAGGTCATATGCATGGACCGTGAATGGTGCAGTTTAATGTCATACTGGACTTTTGAGATTATATAGTTTAACGTCTTTTCCGGACGTGAGGGACTTTTATACAGTTTAGCGTCATGTAATTTAGGACGTCACAGTTTAACGTCTTGCTGGACATAAGGGATTTTCAAATAGTTTATGGTCATATACATGGACCAGAGATGATGCAGTTTAAGGTCATGCTAGACGGTTTAGGGAACTTTTTCACAGTTTAATGTCGTGTGGGACGAAGTTGCAGTTTAAAGTCATACTGGACCATTGCTGTATAGTTTAACGTCATATAGAAAGGACGAACTGGTGCTGTACAGTTTAAAGTCATGTAGCTAGGACTAAGGTGAACCAATATGAGGATATCAGTTCTGGGGACTTTTTACAGTTTAACGTCATGCTGGACGATGAAAGTGCCACACAGTTTAATGTCATGTTGCTAGGACACAATATAGTTTAATGTCATCTCGGACAAAATATAGTTTAATGTCATCTCGGACAAAATATAGTTTAATGTCATCTCGGACATTGAAGGTGACACATTTTAACGTCATGTTGGACGAAGTTGCAGTTTAAGGTCATACTGGACCATTGCTGTATGAACCAATTGTAAGAGTCTTGGTTCTGGGAACAATATTTTGTGTTTATACAAAATACTTCTTCAGAAATCTGGCATTAGTTGGAGTCGTGATGTGTTCTCCATCCATTGAGATCAGAGAATACGCTCCATTGGAGTAGACCTTATGTATTGAATAAGGTCCTTCCCATTTTGGTTCAAGCTTGGGAGGCTTCTTTCCTGGTATCATTGGTGCTCTAAGAACCAATACCAATTCTCCCTGAATGAATGAACGAAGACGAACTTTTTTGTTAAAAGCTCATGCTATCCGATTCTGATAGATTTCCAAGTGGTGCAAAGTGCACAATCTTTTCTCATCTAACTGTTCCAATTCCTTCAATCGCTTTTGGGATTTCTCATCTGTTGATAACTGATCACAAATGGCTATTCTGAGTGAGGGCAATTGAACTTCAATTGGCAAGACTGCTTCTGTTCCATATACCAATGAATATGGAGTAGACCGCGTTGCATTGCGAGTGGTAGTCCGATAAGCCCATAAAGCATGAAAGAGTTTTTCAGGCCATGACCTCTTATCTTTATCCACCATCTTTTGCAGTATGTTTGAAAGAGTCTTGTTGAATGCCTCTATCTGGCCATTAGCCGCTGCATGATATCGAGATGAATGGTTGGACTTAATGTTGTATTCTTGATACAATTTCTTTACCTCAGAAGAACAGAAGTTGGTGCCATTGTCCGTCAATATGGTATGAGGGACACCAAATCTAGTAATGATGTTAGACTTGATGAAGCTAATAATGCATTTAGAACTGACTTCTTTGAGAGGTACTGCCTCTGCCCATTTGGAAAAGAAATCAGTAGCAGTAAGAATGTACTTAAACTGCTTGGCCGTAGCTGAAGGGTAAGGTCCCACCACATCCATTCCCCATGTGGAAAATGGCCATGAGTATTTAGCTGTATGAAGCAACTCTGGAGGTTGATGAATGAAGTTGGCATATACTTGGCATGAATGACACTTCTTTGTGAAATTAACACAATCTTGTATCATTGAAGGCCAGAAGTATCCAAGCCTTCGAATTTGATCAGACAGTCTATGTCCAGACTGGTGGGCACCACAGACTCCTGCATGCACTTCTTTTATGATAGCCATTGTCTCTTCACCATCAATACATCTGAAGAGAACTCCATCAAAACCATGTTTGTAGAGAATTTTCTCGAGGTGGTTTGGACCATCATAAAGAGTAAAATTGACCACACGTCGCCGAATTTGTTCTTTCTCGGCTCTATCAGGTGGAAGTGTTCCATTTTGAAGGTATTCCCTGATAGGTGACATCCATCCTGTAGTATGATCATACGGTTCAGGAATGGGACTAATTTCATTAATTTCCTCTGTTCTGACTTGAACATAAGGTGAAATTGCACGACGGTGGGCAATACAGATGGTTGTCTCGTCCCGATTTGGATCTGCTAAAGCTGTGGCTATATTAGCCAGTGCATCAGCTTGTGCATTTTGTGATCTTGGGACATAAGAAAATGTCGGTTCTGAAGGGAATTCCGACATTAACTCTCTGACGTAATCATAAAAAGGGATTAATTCTTCTTTTCTGATGGCATAATCCCCATTGACTTGTTTGATTACCAGGTCTGAATCACCTTTCACCTTTAAGTGATTCACTTGTGCTTGAAGCGCTAACTCCAAGCCTGTAATGAGAGCTTGGTATTCAGCTTCATTATTGGTACCACCTTCCCACAACAAAAATGAATAAGGTAACACTGCCTTATCTGGAGAAATGAGCACAATTCCTAAACCAACTTTGTTGAATTTAGGATTTTCCATTTTTTTCCCTGTTGGACTTCTAGAAGCACCATCAAAATACATTTCCCATGTTTGAGGACTCTCTTGAATAGAGAAAACTTCCTCATCATGGAGTTCGATATCTGAATGCGTGTCTTCCACTGAAGGATGTTCAGCCAGGAAATCAGCCAGAGCTTGGCCCTTAATTGCCTTTTGAGACACATACTGGATGTCGAACTGCTGTAGAATAACTGCCCACCTTGCCAGACGTCCTGTAAGTATTGGACGACTAAGGATGAATTTGAGTGGATTATTACGAGATACCAATTGGACCTCGTGATGTTGCAGGTAGTGTCTCAGTTTCTGAACTGTAAAGATTACTGCTAGGCAGCACTTTTCAATACTCGAATATCGGGGTTCTGCTTCAAGCATAGTTCTACTGAGATAGTAGAGATTATTTTCATTCCCAGCATCATTCTTTTGAGCGAGAAAGGCACCCAATGATCGCTCTAAATCTGTCACATAGATTATAAGAGGCCTACCCTCAACAGGTGGCATGAGTACTGGTGGACTCAAGAGGTATTTCTTGAGAACATCAAATGCTTCTTGACATTCTTCAGTCCACTGGTAAGTGACTCCTTTCTTCAATAATTTGGTAAAGGGTAAACTTTTGCCTACCAAATTGGCGATGAAAAGCCGAATATAGGCTAAGTGTCCTTGAAGTCCTCTTAATTATTTCAAATTCTGAGGAGTTGACATACCAAGGATTGATTTGGTCTTCTCAGGATCGACTTCAATACCACGATGGCGTACAACAAAGCCGAGGAATTTTCCTGAGGTTACCCCAAAAGCACATTTTAAGGGGTTCATCTTCAAATTATGTTGTCGAAGCTTGTGGAATACGACTTCCAAATCAGCTAAGTGATCAAAAAGTTGTTTGGATTTAACCACCAGATCATCTACATAGCATTCAACAAATTTCCCTAGAAAAGGTTTGAAGATACGATGCATGGCGCGTTGATATGTTGCACCTGCATTCTTTAAACCAAAGGGCATCACCCGGTAACAAAACACACCTTGAGGAGATCTGAAGGCTGTATATTCCTCATCTTCTGGGGCCATTCGGATCTGATTATATCCAGAATATCCATCCATGAAAGAAAGTACTTCATAGCCAGCCGTCGCATCAATTAAGAGTTCTGTAATCGGAACTGGGAAATCATTTTTAGGACAATACCGATTAAGATCTCTGAAATCGATGCAAACCCTAATTTGTCTGTTCTTCTTCTTTACAGGGACAATATTATCCAACCAATTGGGATATTGAACTTCTATGACGAAGTTAGCTTTGATAAGCTTATCCACTTCAGCCTCGATTTTGGCAGCATAGGTTGGGTGTGTTCTTCTCGCAGCTTGCTTGAATCCTCGATGTTCTTTTGGCAAACCCAAATGATGGGTGGCAACATCAGGATCAAGGCCAGGCATCTCTGTATAATTCCAAGCAAAAATATCTATATTTTTCTTTAGAAAAGAAATATACATCTCTTGTTCTTCAAGGTTCATGGCCGCACTAATTAAAGTGGGGCGTGGATCTTTCTCTGTACCCAGATTTACTTCTCTGAGTTCATCCACAGTGGTAGAGATACCCTCTTCAAATGCTGGAGGAGCATCTCTAAGATCTTCCTCTTCCTCTTCATCATGTGTTATTTCTTCTGTTTCTACTTGCAAAGTAGATGAAAAAACGAAATTCTCATGATCATAAGAGATGTCAAAATTTTCACATTTTGAAGAAGAATCTTCCATTTCCGACCCTATTGATGATAAAGGGTCTTCTTTGGGAAATAAAGAGGAGATGATGGATTGAGAATCGACATCAATATTCACCTCTGGTGTTGCTATAACTTCTTCTGGCCTGATTAGCGAAGTATAGACTTGTTGGATTTCAGTAGACGAAATGAAAACGTCACCACTTATGCTTTCATCACTGCTTGGTAAGTTACCAATTTCTCCCATGTTGTCTGGCTCGATTGCCGTAATTGACATTATGGATCTTTCCATAAGAGTATTTTGATTTGGGCCTATTTTGTCAATTTTACTGATAGGTAACACATAATCTGTACTCACATGTGAATATGGATTTATTGGAATTTTTTCCAAACCATACGGAGCATTAACTTTGGTAATTTCCTTCATTGTAGATTTTTCTCTTCCCTTCATGTGATAAAATTCCGCCTCAATGTATTGAGACTCACATGTCTTGAACGGGGCCTTATCACCATACAATGTTCCAACTTGACCATCGAAATAGTATTTGAGACATTGATGGTATGATGACGGAATAGTTGCATGCTGATGTAGCCAGGGTCTTCCAAGCAAGATATTGAAAGCTGAGTCTTGATCAACAATCATGAAATCCGAATTGGAAACAAGATCTCCAAACTGAGTTCTGAGCGTAACTTCTCCCAGTGGTTCTTGTTCATTTTTATCATATCCTTGCAACATCATGGTAGAAGGAGATAAATCAGATTCCGTGAGGCCCAATCGACGAAGTGTGCGAATGGGCATGAGGTTGACTCCTGAACCATTGTCAATGAAATCTCTTCGAACATCTATACCATTGACTTTTCCAGATAAGTACAAAGGTTTTATGTGCCCATGCACAACATCATCTTCATCTTTATCAGTAAAAGATATCACTGCATGGCATTCCGCAGGATTATTCTCTATGTGATAGATTTCAGCTGCAGCAATTTCAGTTTCAAACTCCTGAGGACTTGACAAAGCTTCGATGAGTGCTTCCCGAAGATCTCTTGACAGATTCAAAGCATCCAAAATTGATAACTTGGCTGGTACTTGGGCCAAGTGTTTCAATATATCATACTTTTGATCTAGAGGTCTGCGTTTCCCAATAGGAATATGCGGTTTAGCAGGTACTTTGGAAGCAGATGCTTTGGAAGCTGATGCATCTTGTATTGAAGTTGGCAACATCCTTGGTTTTAGAAAATTAGACTGATTAGATCCATTTACTTGCTGAGATAAAGAAGATGGAACTTTTAATCGGTCTTCCAAAATAACTGTGCCGAAACTGAGTTGGCCATTGGCAGATGAACTTGCTTTTTCTTTTTGAGCTCGCTGAAGGGCTTTACCACGAGTTTCTGCTGCATATACAGTGCTAGCAGGGGTAGAATTAGAGTAGTGGCTTCGGAAATATCCACGTCTTCCCCTGTATCCTGAACCTCTAAAACTTCATCGGGTTCCCTTATTTGATACAGGGAATTCAGGCTCATCAAGACTGGAATATGAATCTGTTAATTGAATCATATTAACAGAACCAATGATTAACTCTTCGTCTGATAAAGACTCTGCCTGGTTAGCCTGTTTAGGCTGTGCCGTTTGGTGGGACGGTGCCCGTGGCTTTGAAGTAGATGGCATGAAATCTGCCAGAGTCAAAGACAATTTAGGCTTTGATACATACTCATCTTCTCCTGATTCCTCTTTCTTCTTTGAATTGCGCTGACCTTTTGAGGATTTGTCTTTTGATGGAGGCTTTACTGCAGCTTTTGTAGGAGACACAATTGGCTTCTTCAATTGTGTTCGCAAAATGGAATGGGTCCGATTGATTGTCTTTATGACCATCCAATCATCATATTTTTTCGCAGTTTTGCTTTTGACTTCCTACCACTCGCCTCTTTCTTCTGGATCTGTAGTGGTAATACACTCTACATGAGCTGAAGAACCCTTCAATTTGACTTGTCCCAAGTCGACCATCTTTTGCAGGAGGTCTTTAAAGACAAAACACTCCTGGATGGGATGCCCCAACATTTGATGAAAGGGACAATAATTGGGACGGTCTTCATCTCCTTCCTTGTTTGGCCTCTTCGGCACTGGTAATTGAACCAAATTATTTTCCAGAGCTGAAATGAAGTAACCAGTAACTTGTTCACTTTGGAAAGAGTATGTTTTACTCTTCATATCCTCAAATTGTTTTCGTCGTTGATCTTTTTGATCATTTGGACGAAACAGCCTTTGTTGTTGGCATTCAGGAGGTGGAGCCCTTCGAGAAGATGAAGGTTTTGAAGTAGAAATAGGTACAGGTGCCTGTTTAAGCATAACTATAGCTGTTTCTGCTTTACCCATTCTTCTTCCTGGAGCTGATGGAATTACACGAGATTTAACCTTAGACTGTATAAGGGAATCTTCAATCTGTTGAGCGATTGAAGTAAGGTCTCAAAACCCTCCTGTGTATTTCACAGGGATCAATGGAGTGCGTAATTCGTCACGCAAATTTTCCACACAGATTGGCAACAATTCCTCCTGAGGGAGTGATAAACTCAAGGAATACGTTAATCCCTTCCAACGAGCAATGAAATCAGAGACTCTTTCATTCTCCCTTTGCTTGTAGTTTGTAAGATCGAAAACTGTCGTTTTTGGAAAAGTTGAGCTAAACTGAAGAAGGAATTTTTGACGAAGATCCTCCCATCCGATGACTGATTGGGATTTCAAGCTTGTATACCAGACAAAAGCTGGTCCTTGCAAGGTTCGCACGAAGCATCTGAGTTTCACTGCTTCTTGCTGCTCTGGAGTTCCCATCATAGGATCACAACAAGACATGTAATGCGTCAAATGTTGTTCAGGGTTGCCTGATCCATTGAAAGTAGGGAAAATAGGGTTTCCAAAACTGGATGGAGGAGAAATTGAATCTACCCATTCAGGGTAAACTTTCTTTTCAGGTTGAACTTGCGCCCGTTTCCCTTCCATAGTTTCTAACCGAGCTGTTAATGACTCAATAGTAGTTATTAACTTTTGAGAAACGTCAGGTTGAACTTGGTTTTGGGTAGGTGCAATGAATGGAGCTTGGACAGACGTGGTGGTTGGTGCTGCAACTGATGGTAGTGCTGCCAACCGTTGTTGCGTTTGACCCGTAGGATTAGACCTTTGTGGGTGTACTGATAAAGGAGGATATTCTTGATCCATCTCAGTAGTTACAACAAATTCCTTCGGCTGTCGGACTTCAGCATTCTTAAGAAGAAGACTACTCTGAAGTAGTTATGCATTCAACCTTCTTAATTCTTTCATTTCTTCCTCCTGTTGTGCAAACCTTTGCTCTAATGAGAGTGATTGACCTCCTTCAGAGGAAGGGTGAGAAGTAACCTGATTCTTTCCTTTCCCCTTATTGGATCCTTTTCGGAGAGGGGGAAGTGGGTTACTTGAAGGAATACCCATATTTTAGGTAAGCCTTTGATTACGTGTGCGCACACCTTCTTCATTTAGGTCTGTGTGCGCAACTTCTTGAGCTGGAACCTCTTCATCTGATCCCTCTGATTGAACCTCATCTGGTGAATCAGCAGCAACGGCATTGATGACATTAATGGATGCATATTGCATGGAATCCTTTCTATCAGCATTTCTGTGATATTGTCTCCTTCTATGTCCAAGATGAGACATGGAATTCCGTTGACTTGATCCATCAGGAATTTCTTGGAGAACTGTCACTTGGAGAGAATCTCCTGACAGTTTGGCTCTTCGTTCCTCTTGAGGCTTATTCCCTAATTGAGAGAATACTGATTTTCTCTGAGGGAGGGATTGAGGATTTGAAAAAGTCCCCAGTCCGGTGGACTGGGGATGTTCCTACTGTTTCCGCTCAACTCCTCGAATCCCATTCGTTGACTCTGAGGGTTGGGTTAGAGAAGTCCCCAGTCTGGAAAGCTGGGGTGTCTCTTGACATGATATGTCTGAGATCTTCTTGAAATCTCTCTTGATCTTGCGAATCTTAGTTCGGAAATTAGCTGGATGCATTAACCTGTATCCACTTTTATCACCTGGTTCAACAGACCGTTGGATGATTTCCAAAAATTTTGTCATTTGATTACGTGTTTGCTCCAGACGAGAGGCTTGTGCAATATTCTCGCCTGCTTGATGTAGGAGCAATTCAACAACTTGTTCTCTATATATTTGATTTTGAAAAGAACTAGTTGAAGCTTGTTCTTGAGCAAGCTTTTGATTATGAACAAAGCCTATTGACTGTGGCCGGCCATGGGCAATAACATTGCATGAGACCATTTTCGGCAGGCTTTGCTGACCGGAAAGCACTGTGAAATGTATTGCTCCGTGAACACCCCATCCTCTGATATGAACATCAGATGGAGCATTGGCAATTAACTGACGCAATCTTCTTAGTGCGCCAAGGCATGAACGTTGAAGGGTTCTCTGTTTCTTTTCGGCCTTTGGATACCGAGAGACTGATAGAGATGCCAAATCAATCTGGCGTTGTAACCCTTCTATTATCTTAAGATGATTTTCATATTCATCGTAAGATAATACCTTCTTCTTTAATTGACAAAGAGTTTTCCATATGTTGAGACGAATATCATGGATTCCATCATCCGTCAACATCTTTGGAATATCGTACTGGGAGTCAGCCAAAGGCCAAAACATGACTGGTACTTCACCTTTTGCCATTTTTTTCCTCATGTTCAGCATTTCCTCTTTATCATTAAATGAAAATTCTTCTACCTGTTTGGAGCAGAGTTGGTGTTTCCTTATTGCTTCATCGGATTCAACAAGATTGGTAGAGAAATCACTATTCATGCTGGAAGATGAATGACCCAGGGATGGTTCGGAGAATAACCTGAACCCCAGGCTATCTTCTGATGGAGAAAGAGTTTCACCTGCCGATAGTAAAGCATCAGACATGACTGGTTTTACGTTTGCAAGTGCCTCGAGATAGGAGGGCTTTCTCGTCACTACATTGCCTTCTGAAGAATTTTCGAGACAACGTGAATCACTACTGCGGAGAGGACTTTCGCAGCGAAGTTCATCACCATGAGGAGGACCGTCATGATGGGTTACAGCAAAAGATGAAATCTCTTGCTCCTTGGCCTTCTGACCACACAGAGGGTTCCTGTGGCTCTCATCTGAAGAAGAAACTTCAAGATTGACCGAATTTTCATGAAGCAAGTCTTCATGAGGAAGTGTCTGTTGAAGACCTTCAGAATTAATGTTCCAGTTATTGGGAACTGAGGGAGTAGTATCTTGAATTCCGACAGATAAATGTATGAGGGCTTCAAGAACTCCAGCATCGAGCAAGGCCTTGTTACAGATTGGTCTTTGATCTCCTGACTGTGCTGGGCGGATCTTTTTCTTAGATGCCTTCTTACTCGCTTTAGAAACCACTTGATGACGAAAGTGATTGCTCTGAGCAGGTGTATGTGCCTGATCAGGAAAGATGGTCAGGTTAGGCTAACGATCTCCACTCAAATCAGGTGTATGTTCCTGACTTGGTTGTCCGTATGATATGGGGGAGTATGCCCCATAACCCTCTTGGACTGGAACAGATGTGTGTGTCTGTTCCAGAGTGAATCGTTGATGTGTCACTCCATTTCTAGGGATAGATTTATGTGTCTGTCCCTGAGATGATGCTGAAGCTGTTATGATATCCTGGCAAGCATCCAGAATATGAGCAGGAATTTGCTTCTGCACTTTCACCATTGACAAAATATGTTTGGTGACTTCAGCTACCGGAACGGGGATATACGTCCATTCCGGGCTTGGAGTAGGTGTATGTGCCTGCTCCTGTCCTCCTTTTCCTGTCAGTGAATCCTGACAGTACTCAAGTGTGGAGACAGAGAGTTGAGTCTGCCTCCTGTTTGTCGTCGGGACTTTCCGACTGACTTCTCCGGACGCTACCAAGCGAGACTGTTGGTAGGCCTGATTAGTATTAGCATGTGTATGTGTCTGCTGATTACACTTCGCCAAACGCGGTTGACGAGATCCACCATATGTAGTCAGACGAGCCTGCTGACTAACTGGTGATGTATAAGCAGGTGTATGTTCCTGCCTATGGTACTCCGCCGGAATTGCCTGGCGGGATAGGCTTGATGCTGTCAGACGAGTCTGCTGGACAGCGGAATTAAAACGGAAAGGTGTGTATGCCTGCTCGTTTGCCACCAAGTTAGGTTGGTGGAATTCTCCGGAGATGGCAGGGATGACAACCTGCCTATTGTTAACCGGATTCCGTCTCTGGCGGTTCATCTTGCCTGCTCGGGTTCGAGGAACCTGAGCTGAATGCCTGGAGTTGGTACCCTCATCATGTTGAGGGCGCACTACCGCACGAGTCTGGCGGCGATTGTTGATGGGAGCCCTCGGGAAGGACTCCTGTCTTTTTGAATTAAGGCCCCGAGGGACCTGCTCATTCACTTCCTCAGAGTAAGGGAGTGAATGGAAATTGCGTTCCGGGGATAACGACCCGAAACGGTTGGAGACGGTAGTCAGCACCGTCTGCTTCTTGATTGCTGGTCATCGTTGTCCGGACGACTAGGTAGAGTTGTTAACTTGGAGGGCTTGACGAGCGGCCTCCAGAGTTGGGATAGTACCGTTGCGACGTTACTCCTTAACCAGTGCATTAAAAACACAGCGTTGAAGACGCTGAGTTGGTGATGTCATCCTCAGAGCGGATGATGTTCCAGCAGGAGTAGCAGCATTGGTTTTCACAGCAGCAGACCTCACAGTAGAGGTGTTTACAGCAGCAGTATTCACAGGGGTGAATTTAAGGAATGCCATTTTTGCAGAAGATCTTGAGAAAATAGTGCATGTTCCATGTAACAGACATAATCAAGATTAATCCGGCCACTGCATCTTTTGGATGAGCACATGTCAATGATTGCTTTGTTGGCCCAAGGGGCTTTAACAAATAAGAAGAACATCACTTTCACTTGGTTAAGGATTCACGTCGGGTTCACCATTTTTGTTTCGCACGGAATCCGGGGATGACCTCCTGGACGGGAGATTCAAACGTTCTGATCGGTTTCTAACGGGTTTGTTCGTAGAACCGGAAACATCCAATGATTCCACATCTGTTTGGACCTACTTTCCAAAGGCAGGTGCTCATTAGCTTGTGGACTAATGAGGCTTAGGAATTTGCATTGGTCGAGAGGATGGGAGGTCGGACTCATCACACCTTTTTGAGGGGAATTATTGTCTACTCCGGGACTCTCTTTATAGATTTAAGTTATGTTCGTGAATCCTTATTACATTACCAAGTATAAAATGTGCTTTCCTTTAGTTTTAACAATCAATGATTAAATATGCAAGAAATTTAGAGAATATTTTATATGTATTGGAGGTTCTTCATCAATAGAGAATCATCTATATCTGTTTAGAGATTCTTGGTCAATGGTATCCTTAAAAACATTTATATAAAAGTCTCTTGGTCATTATGATGACCAGGCTGGTTTTAAAGCCACTCAGTGGGGCACTTGAAGTTTATCGTCATTCAGAACGACATAGATTATTTCAAAGTTGGGATCGAACCCATAAATGGGCTACCTACGTATCCTTTGTTTTGGAAAAGGAATCATAACCCACGTAGTTCGAGTAATGGAGTATGATATTTATGATTGATGGCTCAAAAATGAATGTCATAATTACTTTTACACTCTAAGATCACGTGAGTCATGCTCGGTGTGAGAAACAAGAGGTATTAGTAAAATTTAGACAATTGTGCCATGAAAGATGCAATCATAAGAATTTATTTGGGGCTTATGTATGGATGACTGCCCAGATAGATGAAGGTTTAGGATCTACTTTTAGGGAGAAAATCCATGAACAGGGTCCATAAAGTTATATGTGCTTCATGGAGATTTGAATACTCTAATCTTGGGGCTTACTCCTAAGGAGGATGCCCAAGTTAGGAGGGGACTTATGATTGGGTTTTACTCCTGAAAAGGAAACCCAAATCAAAGGTAAATTGTGACTGGTTAAGAGAAATTTAAGGGGACTTGGGGCTTATTCCAGAAAAGGAGACCCAAGGTTATGACTGAGTCTTATTCCTGAAAAGGAGACCCAGGTTAAGGGACTTGGGGCTTACTGCTGAAAAGTAAGCCCAAGGTTATGACTGAGTCTTATTCCTGAAAAGGAGACCCAGGTTAGGGATTAAGGTTTGGGGCTTACTCCTGAGGAGGATGCCCATATTTGAGGTTGGGGCTTATTCTTAAGAAAGATGCCCAAGATTAAAGGACTTGATTGGGGCTTACTCCTGAGGAGGATGCCCAAGATTGGGAACTTTAAGAATTTGGGGCTTAATCCTGAGGAAGATGCCCAGATTAAAGGTTTTATAACTGGGGATTATTCCTGAAAAGGAGACCCATGTTAAGATTCTATCATTTTAAAGGATGAGGTTGAATGAATGAACTCTCTGTATTTTAGTGACATAAGGATATTTAAATCACTAGACTTTGAGAGAGATTCCACAGAATTCCTTTCAGATAAGAAAGTCAAATCAAGAAATCATGCCATAAATGGCTTTGAAGAGTGTCTTGAAGACTGAATCTTGAAAAGGAAAGGTGAAGTGGCTTAAGAGGGGAAAAATGGGCAAGATGGGCACCCAAAAAGATAGGGGCGTGCAAGTCTTAAAAGGCGCGCAAGTCCTGCGGCGGGGTGCAAGTATTGGCCGCGCAAGTATACTTGCGCGACACATGGTGTACTTGCGCGATTTTCAATCAGAATTGAAGTACTTGAGCGACTCTTGATAAAAACCTTTAGAATCCCCTTGAGGTTCTTCCAAAAAAGGGACGCGCAAGTTATATTGAAGGAATTAAGTTGGCGCGCAAGTGTTTGATAAGTTTCAACACTTAGGCCTTCCTTCTTCTCTTTAGATCTTCCGTTCTAGGTAAGAAATTACCTTAGAAGTGTTCCGGAAGCTTTGAGAAGAGACTTGGGCGTCGGGAGCTTCAATCCGAGTTTCTGAAAAAAGATCCTCTCGAATGGGGGGCCCACAGGGTCTATTTATAGGCAAAAGAAGACCCAGGGCGGTTACCGGGCGGTTACCATTTAGGTCGCACAAGTCACCTGCGCGACCAATGTAGTCGCGCAAGTATACTTGCGCGGCAGTGGTATAACTTGCGCGGTGGATTTGCTGTTGATCCTTTGTTCATGCCTTTGTCGATTTTTCATGTTTTCTTCAAAGGATGAATCTCTTTCAGCTGAGATATTCCCTTTTCCGATCTTTAGATTCTGTGACGAAAGGAGCGTCAACAACGACCCAAAAAATAAGTAACTTAAAATTAAACATTAAATACCATGAATATAAATGTATTCATGACATAAAATACAATAGGGTCATTATATACACCACACAGAAGAAATAATTATGAATATGGTGTATGCCTCATGAAAGTAAAAGTGAGACTAGAATCCCTTACCGTGAACTAATTTTTCATTCATGTCCTCAATATTGTTTAATAATAAACTTATCTTAATTACATAATTTCTTCATAACCTTTTCAAGTTTATTATTACTTTTATTTCACTTATAAAAAATTTATATACAATTTCTTAATCCATAATTTTTAGGTTTGTTGTTTTGACAATTTTGGGGTATGGGTCAAAAATAAATTTGGTAGGTCAACTATGGTTAAAAGGGGTATTATTAAAAAATATCCAGAAAAATAATCAGGAAATAATTATCATAATTATGCATAAATTGTACTTTTAAAACCAATCATGAATTATGGTTATGAAAAATGATCCAATTTTACAATACTGAAGATTGTAGGTTATACGTACGCATGAGTAACACTCCCATATTTTAATGATCGTTATGGAAAAAATGTAATTACAATTTATCCTTAAAGAATTATAATTATATATTAAATGACATATTATTTAATTATATATATTTATACATTGAATTATTTGGATGTAAAAGGAATATCATCGCTTCAAGGTGGTGGTAGTCCACAAATCCACAAATGACGTTATCACTTTTTTAGTGTTTGAAAAGGTTTTAAATAAAATTATATATTATATTTATAGAAATTTAATTATGTCATTAATATCATATATATTTAATGTTTGTCACATTAATTTAATTAAACTTATTACATTCCATTTAATGTGTGAACGTATCACGTCTCTTTGAGATGGCAGTAGTCGGCCCATCCACAAACGATGTTATTGTATTCCTACAAAATGGGAAGCATGAAGTTATGAGTTATATAATAATTATTAAATTTTAAATAATGCATAAATATCATAAATATCAAATAAAATAATTAATTCTATCATTATTCACAAACCATTAAAGGTGTTAATTAAATAACAAACAACATTGGTTTATAATGCTTTTGTCTGTCATACAAACAAACAATGATTGTGTATCTCATTTGATTGAAGTGCCTGAAGATATAGGTAGAACCCATAAAATAAAACATATTAGAATATTAAGAAACTATTTTTATTATATAATCATGTAATAATAACAATTCATGAGGTTTGAGAAATAATGAAACAAAAGTGATCATTGAAGAATGTTACCTCTTTTTTAGGTAACTTCTTTTGGTTAATAGCAAAAGACTTCCTTGGATTTATTTTTTAATAATTTTAGGATTATAGGGTAATATAAGGTATTTTTAGAGATTTTTTGTGAAGTTTTATTCAATAAAAAGGGATTTATATGTGTGAATAAGTTGGTAGGGTGAGTGCTTTTTTATAGTGGAGGGGGGGGTGGCATTCTTGTAAGTATAAAAAGGTAAACACTATTGGGATGTCTTTATTACATAATGTTCCTAAAAATGATATAAATTAATTAATATATGTAATATTTTTGAATAATTTCCATAAAATGGGTTTTAGACAAGTTAATATTTCATTTGTCCCCTTAAGATTAAATTTTAACAACTAAGTAAATTCATTTTTACCATAATCACATTAATTAATTTTAATTACTTTCACAAATATCATTTCTAAAAAATAAGTTGAGATTATTAAAAATTATAAATTATTCCTAATAAAAATATGGAATCCATTTTACAAAATTCTATTCACAAAAGTGGTATAAACTAATATAAAATTAATCCCACAGACGGGACAACAAAGTAGGGTTTTAAAGTGAATATGTTTAGAAGTTTGAAAATTTTTATATCTAAATTCAATTTCAAATTGAAACCAATAAACTAAATTAGATTAAAATATATAAATTTTTTCTTATTATTATTGAAAAAAAATTAATAATATAATATAGAAATATAAATTATTTAGATGAAAAATAAGTTTTTAATTAAAATTTGGTGTCATTCACTATACATCAAATTAGGAAAGTTCTAAAAAAATACTTAAAATTCAACCAGATTAAATTTTGATATTTTAATTTCAAAAAATAATTTCATTTTTTCAAATAATTATTATAAATGTGTCAAAAGAATAGATTTAAAATAGGTGTTCTATTAAAAGGTGGTAAAATTGTCCTTAAAAATATACATCTTTTGATACATAAAATTGGATTTATTATTATTTTAACCCTATAAAAAATATTGGTTGAGTTTTAAAAACATTAAATTAAATATATAAAATTAAAATTTCGTTAATATATTTCAATAATTGGTATTAATTTAATTTTTTAATATAAAACACCATTCTGGTCATAAAAATAGTTTTCAAAAAAAACATCTATTATATTCAATTGGTCTTTATTTTGGTTTATAATTCATTGTTAACCAGTGAATTAATTTTATAATCATTTTAATACTATGATTTCATAATTTAGTTAGTCATATTCATTTCCTCGATTCCAAATGCTTGGTGATAACAATTATGTTGAATAAATAACATTAATAGTACATTTTTTCTAGTAAGACTCGACCTTACGTGTAATACAAGTTATCGAAGAAACTCAATGTTAAGTTCAATGTAAGAAAAACTTTTTGTTGCATACAACACAAGATTAATTTTAAATTTCATGTAATAGAAGCTATAAAATAATTTAAATTAATTTTAAAGAATATATTTCATAAAATCTCATGATGTTACACGTACAACTGAAGCTATCATGAGTAAATAAGCATAAATGACATGGAAATTTAAATAACTAAGCACATATTACATTTAAATAATTTTACTATCTTGATTATACAAGTCATAAAAAATATATAATGGTAAATAAATGAAAATGTATTTCATTTAATCAATAACTTATCTATTAAAACTTGTTAAGGAATAATCAATGCGGAAAGGTAAATAATTGAAACCACATGCCAGTAAATCAATAAAATGATAATGAAATTCATTCAGAGATAATATCATTCGAAAATATCATGGATAATAATAATTTAATTATAAATGATATAAATTCAAAATTATTTCACTTCATGATCTCAGAAATAATCATACCTCTACCATCAAGATCTTTCATCAAGATAGTTTAAAAATGATGGGTAGGTATTCACTAAAAACCCATTTAACCAAGGTTGTCCAACTAATTCATCCAATGAGACTATCAATATGTTTAAATAATTCAAATTGAAACATAAATTTACCTGAATTATAAATAATAATTATATTATATGTCAAAGTGGTAGTATTTACACCATATAAAATAATTTATGTGAATAAAATTATAATATTCTTCAATAAAGAGAAATCGAGATGATGTCCCTTACCTCACACATCCTTTTTATCAAACATTATTTAACCTATTGTATAGTGGTTTTAAACTTTTTATTAACTTGTAAAACAAAAATAAAAATAAAAATATTTATAATATCATATATGATCCTTTTATAGAATCTTATCACCGGTTTGTTAACAATCATTCATTATTTTCATTGTTTCGAGTGTTAATATCCTTGTTTTCTCATTTGTTCATTTTCATTAAAGCTCCAGTTCTTGTGTATATTGTATAGTAAAATCATCTATAAAATAATTATCATGACATAATTATCACATTTACACATAAATTATACTCTTAATACAAATCATGAAGTATGGTTTTGAGAAATAAAGTATGTTACGGTCAGGGAGACAGTAGGTCGTATGTACACTTGGATAACATTTCCATTTTTCAACGATCATAAAGTAAAAGAGGTAAGTAATATATTATCTTTATGACTTTATGAAAATATCATAAATAACATATTATTTCTTTAAATATACTTATATTTATCTTTCATGTGGTGTGGTGATGAAAATTGAGCCACATCACTTCTTGAAGGTGGTAGTCCACACGTACACGGATGATGTCATCATCTTTAAGTGAGTAAAATTTAAGAAATAAAATGATATATTATCTTTTTATAATGAAAAATAAGGCATTAATATAATAACTATTTAATTTATATCACATATATTCCTTAAATTTATCCATATTATATCCCATAAAAAGTGTACGTGAAAAATGAATCACATTGCTTCGCGAAGAGGTTGTCTCCCATACACAAGAGCGACTTTATTGTAGCCCCAAAGGAATGTAAAATAAAGAAGGTATATATGATATAATTAATATAGAGTTATAATTATATTATAAATATCATATATATATATATATATATAATTTATATCCATCAACATTCTCAACCATGAGAGGTGGTAATGGAACAACAAATGGCATTGGTTCATGAGGCAGTAGTCTACCATTCACATGAATGATGATTTCATAACCCATTTGATGGAATTAGGGATAGTTTTAGGTCATTAACATAACATAAAAACATATTTGTTTTTTTTAATATAATATGATTATTATATCAACATATTTTAATAATAATTTATGGAGGTTGAGGAATAAATAAAATAAAAATGATCGTCAAATAATGTTACCTCTTCTTCATGTAACCTCCTTAGGTTTGCATAAAAAGCCTTCATTGTTTGGATTTAAACTGAGAATAAGATTATAGGAAGATTATATGGAATATTAGAAGTTATTTTGGGAGTTATTTTCTGACCCAAAAGGTTTTTAAGGATGGGGTGGCCTTTTATAAGTGAGGTGAGTGGCACACATGTAAATTTTGAAAAGAAAACAGTGTACCCATATTTTTCACGTGCTAAAAGTGTCCAAAATAGGGTATTATAGAAACTTAAGAATTATGCGGCCTAAATATATCCATATAAAATATTTTATATAAATTTTTAGGTCAATTTAGTATTTATCCATTTAGATTAACCCCTAGGAAAACCCATTTTTACCATAACCATGGTAAATAATTTTTACTATTTTCACTATTCATTATGGTCAAAAATTATGTTGACCATAATATAAAAGATAAATTCTTATGAATCAAAATATGCAATCACATTTTTTTATATTCCATTCACATAAGTGGAAAATATCAATTTAAAATTAATCCCACAGACACGATGAGAAAATAGGCTTTCTAAGAGAAAATGTTCAAAAGTTATAATGTTTTTATATCCCAATTAAATTTTAAAATTATTAAAATGAACTAATTATCAACAGGTATATAATTGAAATAATTCTAATTTAAAACCAATTAAAA
Organism: Viscum album; assembly: GCA_963277665.1. Taxonomy (NCBI): domain Eukaryota; kingdom Viridiplantae; phylum Streptophyta; class Magnoliopsida; order Santalales; family Viscaceae; genus Viscum; species Viscum album. The sequence goes on along the minus strand of OY728120.1, from coordinate 283,316,636 downwards.
ATATAATTTATATTTATAAATAATTTAAGAAAAAAGGCAGTTTTTAATTAAAATTCAGTATTTTCACTTTTCATTGAAAAATGAAACATTTCAGAAAAATCTGAAAAATTCAGCATAAGAGAATTTTGAAATTATCATTTCAAAAAATAATTTCATTTTATCAATTAAATTTTCTAAATGTTTTTACAATTAATTTTAAATTATGTTCCCAAGGAGCGACTAAACCGTGTTTTAGAAAAAAAATACTTTTTAGAAAACATTTATTTTTCATTTAAAAGAATCCTATTTTATTTCTAATAATTAGATAATAATAACTTTCATAATTCAGTTAAAAATATTAATACTCACCAATTTAATTTTTAGGTTATAATTTTATACTATATTATGGTTCATTTTGACTTGGGGTTCTTTGTTTCACATTCAATCAAATAGATTAAATATAAAGAAGTATACTTCATGGGTTGTTCAGAATTGGTACTCCATGTCATGTAAAATATAAAAAACAATATTATTATTTTAAAATATCAGGTTTTTAAATACTCTCCTCCTTAAATAAATGGTTTCTTCTCAATATAAACTCAATCTCGGTAATCAAGGGTTTGAAATTTAAAAATTATTTTATTAAAAATCCACTTCATGGAAAGTGTTAATAAAAAATACTCTTAATAAGAGAGAAATGGAAGAAAAATGGTCATATGGAACAAAAAAATAGGTTTACAAGTAGGATAAAATTGGTGTCAAGTGAATATATGGACATATCATCAAAAACATAAACAATTATAGATAATGACATAGTTCATTTATTATAAGAAATTGAATGGTCAATGAAAAGTTAAGGATAAAAAACCATAGGTATGTGATGATTTAAAATACCATATGATTCATTGGATATGAAGGTAATATGATAACATTTTTTCAATATCATTTTCCTAAATTTGAGGAATTATTTTACAATCTAAGAATATAAGAAATTATACTCACTTCGTACAATTCTATTTGATAAGCTCAATTTCATCCTTTGGTTGTGGTTTGAACAATTCTGTGTTCATATCATACTCCATGAAATGAAAAAATTAATTTTTTTCACTAAAGCAAATAAATTTTACATTAAATGGATTTTATGATCGAGAATTGAGTGAAAATTATTTCCTTATGTCTCTATATATTTTCCAAAACCAATATGATTAGCACAAGGTATCCAATATAACTAATCACTAAACCTCAAAATTAACACTGCTGGTTCATCAGTAATATTTATTTTTCAAATAATTTAACAAGAAAAATTCATATTAACTGGGACTTAATGTAGGACAATGGTAGTTTCTAAACCCTAATCAACCTTAAATCATGAGTTCAAGCCTTCTATACTTTCTTGATGCAAAGTTGATCACTTGATATGCAGGTTGTTTTTTTTATAAAACCATATTAATTTAATTCATATAACATTCCCCAAAGTGTAATAACCCATAATTACCTCAATATCAAAGATAAGGTAAACATTAAAGGGTATCAATTCCATTAAACTTAATACTATAAAGAATATGGATGTTCATTAGATAACTTTTTTCTAAAACATATAATAAACCACTGGGTTGTATTCCCATAAATGTTTACCAAAAATATCATTAATCTTTGTAAACTCCCATAACATAAAACATGAAAATGGGTGCTTAAGATTTCAAATTATGATCAACCTTAAGCTCATAACCCATGATGGTATCTATAACAATTATTTTACTAAACACATATATGAATCATAAATCTTAAACAGTCCTTATATGTTTCTTGATTCTTATAACAAAAATATTATGAGAAAAAAGAACTTCTATAATTTTATTCTTAAATCCCAATACATAAATATTTAATCTATTTTATTTCAATATAGGTCCTTCCTTAGTCTATGGGTTAAACTTTCGAAGAGGTAATTTACTCTAATAATTCCTAGGTTACCCACATTTAAGACAATAAATTGTAAATGGATCCATAGGATGATTTTTATTTCCTTCCATCATATACGCCATTTTTCGTCAAAAATTATTTTCTTCATGTCCATATATCCCACACACACAAAATTCCCCATTCCTTTGAGAAACTTTCTTGGAAGCCTATTTCCATATTTATGACATGATGGAAATCTATACTTCTTTACTCCATGGTCACCATCACTCAATATATAAGAAATATCCATCTATTTATTATTTACTGATTCCTAGAGTTGGTTAAGGTATATATTTTTAATAATATTTTGGGATAACTGATTAGGAATGATCAAAATATATTTCACTCTAATATTAATCCCATTTGGTTTCTCATATTCACCACCTTGTACTTCATATTAAATTTTATCATGGTTACTTTAGATTCCATCCATTGACTAAAACCAAAAATCAGTGTGAGAAAAAATAATTTTAGTGGGAAAACCATAGAATAATTTATAGGATGCCTAAATCATGACACATTATTTTCAATATAAAACACCTTATGTTTAACCACATTCATTCATTTTCAACATCTATTCAAATCCATCATAATGTTTTTTAATGAAAATGTTAATTATCCAAAGCTTATCCCTCAGGAGTGTCAAAATAGGTTCGTAGTAAGGCTTGTTGTCCTGCACTTGGTAATGATTATGTCAGGTCTAATTCACCCTTTTTAGATTTACTGCACCTAAGTGTCATGACCCGACCCTACCCGGGCTCAAGCCGCAACTACCCCAAGCCCGCCTCCATAGGCCAGGGGCTGGCGACCAGCGCCGAAGGCACAACAACTCGGGGAGGCCTTTGCCTAAGCACCTGTACACACACACACACACAGCACACTCAATGAAAAAGTGCAGAGTAAAAAAGAAAAGTAAAGGGAAACTGCTATAAAAAAACCACAAGAGTGCATCGACCTCTAAACAGTACAGGGTATAAGTAGAAAAGAAAAGGGGCAAAACACGCGCCCAACTAAAAAGTGCCACAACCCGGAAACATGTAAACCAAAAGAAACAACTGATGGGTCTCCCACCTAGAACCTGGCCACGACCACCGCACGCGGTCCAAGCTCCCAAGCTCCTACGCTCCACTGAAGCCATGCTCCACCTGTCTGCCGTCTGCAAGGGCACACCAAGTGCGGGCAGAGCCCAAGCAGGGGTGAGTATAAAAATACTCAGTAGGATACCTCAAAGGGTCGAGGGAGCAACAAATGAGGTACCGAAGGGTGAGCAGTAGAGCGAACAGGGAAAGTAAAGGAGTACAACTGAAGGTGCAGTAAAGAGTCCAACTCAACCCAACAAGAGAAAGGAGGTAGACTCATCCAGACACAAGGAGCTGGAAACGGTGAGAATATGAACTTCCTGTCGAGTCTTCGCTACCTATAGCAGGAGAGTAGGCTCATCCAACCACGAGAAGCTAGACACGGAAAGCACATGGCATACCCCGCGCGTCTTTGCCTCTCCTGGAAGGAGAGTAACCAAACCCAAGAAGTGGGTACAATAACAGTGTATATACATATCCTTATGCTCAGCAAGAAGCCCGAACAACATCGTAAGGGGATCTCCATCCGGTATCTCAGCCCAAGAAAATGAGTCGCCAACAGTCCCAGAAGAAACTCCATCGATGCCCAGCATCCCGCACGTCTGCCCCGAACCGCAAGCCAAGGGGCTCAATCACCGCACTTCGACACTATCCGCTTTGGGCGGCACTGACTCGCCTGCATGGTTTTAGATCACTTTACAGGAACGCGTCTCGGTGGGGAAAGCACCCCTGTACTTGAGGGTTCTGGGGGAACGTCAAACCACGACTCGTCACTGCCCCGCAATCGAGAGGTATCCTCAAAGTCAAGCCACCACAACACTGACCCGTATAACCAAGGGTCCCGCTCCGGTAATCATGGAGGAAAGCCACAGACTAGCCTAGTCGGAAGGACTGAGTCTAGAATACCAACAGTTGTCCCACTGCCCAACCCTGCTGGAGGGTGATTCATAATACGATACTGGGTGACCCACTGCCCAGCACCGCTGGAGGGTAAACCATAATATGATATCGGGTGACCCACTGCCCAGCCCTGCTAGAGGGTAGACCTAGAATAAATCAACGGGTGACCCACTTCCCAGCCCTACTGGAGGCTAAACCATAACACATCATCAGGCGACCCACTGCCCAGCCCCGCTGGAGGGTAGACCTTAACACATCATCAGGTGACCCACTACCCAGCCCCGCTGGAGGGTAGACCGTAACACGTCATTAGGCGACCCACTGCCCAGCCCCGTTGGAGGGTAGACCTGGAATTATTCGACAGGTGACCCACTGCCCATCCATGCTGGAGGGTAGACCTGGAACTAGACGACGGGTGACCCACTGCCCAGCCCTGCTGAAGGGTAGACCCTATGAGGTCGTCAGGTGACCCACTGCCCAGTCTCTGCTGGAGGGTAGACCCTAAGTGCATCGGGTGACCCACTGCCCAGTCTCTACTGGAGGGTAGACCCTAAGAGCGTCGGGTGACCCACTGCCCAGTCTCTGTTGGAGGGTAAACCCTAGAAGTCAGTGAGAAACCCATTGCCCAGCCCTGCTAGACGGTAAACCCGAATAAGTCGATGAGTAACCCACTGCCCAGCCCCACTGGAGGGTAAAACTCAGAACTACTCTGGCCATCTCTACTGGAGGGTACAACACTGGCCAACTGAACACGGAGTGGGTATCGCGCGACCACCCAACTCCAGAAAAATTCTCCCAAAAGAGTTTCAGCGCCTGTTCCATCATGGGGTTCCACTAGCACCGCTACTGGCCGATCTATCGAGAACGAAACCAAGGGGAGACCACTCAACCCTTCTGGTCAACAAACAAGCACAGAGCCAGGGGAAAAACTCCACCCTGCTGGTCAAACAATCACACAGAGGGACCCTCTACATCGTGAGAGGTCAAAGTACACAAATCAGAACACGACACACACATGGGGACCACACGACGTGTGGCCCCATGTCAACCCCAACCAAGCGCACGAACGTCTCAAGTACAAACCACACTTACCTCCAAGCACTCTCGTATACTCCCAGAGTATACCTCGTCCTAGCCCAAAGCCTATCATGCACACGACACCCAACATCTATGCGAAGGCGTGACGTAACAGCTCCACCTCAAAGGCCCAGGCACGGCCAACCACAACTTGTGAACCATTTACATCACTCTCCCAGGAGTGCGCGATCACACGCCAAGGGTGTGCTACAAACGAGGTAGGGCGAACTACCACTAGAGCACCTTCCATGCTCCACATTCAATAAGATCACGCAAGAGGCTCCGTACAACCAAACGGATCCCACCGTTGTAATCCTCGCGAAAAAACACGCGAAATCGACTACTTACTCGCCTCCAACGGATATCCGACGGAAAAGTCACAAACACCGCCTCATGCCCGAACAACGTCCCATGATCCCGAGCCTCGGTCCTGAAAACAGTCAGGCGCATCGCACCATTTCGATCTCATTGGGAGAACACGTCAAAAGCACTACTCACTTGAGTGCAACGGATATCCGGAGGAAAAGGTGCATCCCGGCGCATCGCACACGAGCGGTGCCACATGGGACCCTCATCCCGGCCCCGAAACTCTACGGACGGATCACACCGTTGTGATCCTCTCGAAAAAGTACACGAAATGGACTATTCACTTGTCCAAAACAGTCACCCGATGATAAAGCTGGAAATCACCGTCAACTCCCGAAATGGCCCTCACGGGGCCCGCACCATCGTGCGGAATTACAGCGGGCAGACTGCGCCAATATGATGCTCTCTAAAAAACGCCCAACATCGACTGCTCGCACGCCCCAAACGGACGTCAGAGGAAAACGGTCGCTAAAAGTTGCACGCAGCTCAAAAGACGGGCCGTGGGGGCCGCGCCTCAACTTCGGCCTCAACGCCTGAAACCACCCTGGAAAGCTCTGCCCCGATGCCAGGGTCCCAACGCCACTGACGGCGCTCAAAACGGACGTCGGATGCGTCTGCGCCGTCCAAAACAAGATCCCCCGAAGAAACGACTAACCCCTCGTCGTACGTGTCTCACCCCCGATTCCCCTCGTTTCGGGAATTAAAAATTCCCGAAACCATCTCAAAATGTCCGCCTCGTCGATACGGTTCCACCGCCACAGACGGCACTCAAAACGGACACCCGTAGCGGAAAATACGGGTGTCCGAACACCGAGGGGGCAAGATCCCTGGGGCTGGATCGGCCTGGACCGGCCGGTCCGCCCGGCCGGGACCGGCCCGCGGATTAGCCGCGCGGGCCGGCCGCGGACATGCGGTCCATGCACAGACCGGCCACGAGGCCAGGTCGCGGCCGCCGCATGAAGACCCGCGCGACGGGGGTCTTTGTCGCCGCACAGGGGTCGCGCGTCGTGACCCCGCGGTCGCCGCTCCCTGGCAACCGTCGCCTCGCCGGGCGCTCCGCCAGACGCCCCCGCCGATGCCCGAGCTCCCCGCTTCCGTGCCCAGCGCCTCCACCGTACACCCACGCTGACACCCATGGACACCGCCTGAGGCCTCCCGCCGCACGTCGTGACACCGCCTGAGGCCGCCTGCCGCGCCAGGGCTCGCCGGACCACCAGAAAAACCCGCAACCTTCGACGATCGACCCTGGCCTCCTCCGAGCTCGTATTTTGATTCCGAAAAATGATTTGGAGAGATAAAAATGTATACTAAGAATTAATGGGCTTTGAGCGATGTTTTGACAAGGAATAGATAGTGCAAAACGAGCTCCAAGTAGGTACGGGAATAGAAAAATGTGAACGCAACATCCTACCTCATTGGGCTTTGCCCGGAGCTTCGCGTCGATCCGCCGGCATCACCGCACCTCACCGGAGTCGCCTTGCCGGACCGTCTCGCCGGATATGGAGGAAGATAGGGGAGGGGTTTCTCCAGGGGGTTCAAGGGAGAAGGGGGAGGGGGAGGGTTTAAATAAATTAATTAATGTTTTAATTAATTTAAAACCCCCGAAAAGACCCGCATCTGAAACCCCCGACAAGGTCGAGGTTAAGCCTCCCCTAGGGTAAACACCACCTCCCGAGCACAACGGAATTCTCGGAATTTTAATCCGAGGCCCAGTTCAAAAGTTATAAAATTTAACGTCTGAAGCCGCAAAATTACGAAAACGCCCCTGGGGCCATTTTTCATAAACGGTTTGCACCCGCGAAACTTACACCCCTCCTAGGGTAAACGGCACGCTCCGAACTCAACTGTGCCCTCGGTTTTCCAATTCGAGCCACCGTTTAAGAGATACTAGCATTTCTCCATTAAAAGAATAATTTAATTTATTAATTTATCCGTTTAACCTTCCGGAAGCGAGCGAGGGGTCCAAACATCCCGCGCCAACATGTTTTATGATGTTCCTAGGGTAAATACCTCATTCCGAACATGTTCTTACACTAGGATCTCTTATCTGAAGCACCTTTTATGATTTATACCATTTATTTTGTGTTTCCAGTGTGAACGCACTGAAAATTTAATTTCGGCCACTCCGGGGCTCGGAATCGCACGCCGCCTGAAGGCACTGCTCTAGAATATTATCAAAAATATTCCAAAGTCTTTCTCAGAAAATCCTGGGTTCTTACATCATTCCCTCCTTCAATATTTTCATCCCCGAAAATCAAAACTAGGGAGCAACATAGGGTACTAAGCTCACACCTGGCTTCCTCATACCCAGAAGAACCCACGCACAGATCTGTGTCAACGCACACAGACCAAAGGATTGATCTGTTCTTGCTAGGTCGGCCCTTACCGACGTCGTGCACCCACTCCAGACTTTGGGGTTAGGGCAAGGTGGTAGGGTACCTCACCATCCCTTTTCACGGTCTCAAACGGCCTGAAGGCCCTCGGGGGTAGCTCACCTCCCCGACCGAACCTCCACATCGCACGTCGTGACTGGAATCACCGCCCGCACCTGGAACAAGACTCAGTGATTACCTCCTTCAGAATATCCATATGGTGAATCATCCAAAGATATCTGGTCATGCAAGGTTCCACAGTCGATTCTCTCTTACACGCTCAGAAGCGAAGGAGTCAACACCGTCGACGAAAGGAAAAAGTCTCACATCTTTTTCCTTACCAACACAGGGTTACACCCGACGCCCTGCGTCACCCTGGTAACACCTCAAACAAGGAGCAGGGAGAAAAGCCTTTTACACGCAGAGCCTAGCAATTCTACTGCAGAAGTAGAAGAGTCGCAAGGGGTACCTCTCACCATCCCATTCTCTACAGGATCGTAGACATCCAAAGCTCGCGGCTACTCGCGGTCCCAACCGTCACCTCCCAGAGCCTGATGTGGACCACCTAGTGGTGATGGGGAGATCTTGTAATGTCGTCCCCTACCTCTAGCTCCTCCCGCTCCTCTACTAGCACCACCTCTCTGGCCACTACTCCGATCACGGCGCTACCTCTACCGTGGTGGTGCGCCTGCTGCCTGCTTGAAGCTCTCAGCAACTCGGGTCGGGCAGTCTCATGCCAAGTGACCTCGTCCATCACAAGCATAGCACTGGAACTCTCTGGGATTCCCTGGTGCCCTCCGGTGCCACTTTGGTGTACGACCACGGCCCGAGATCCACTCACGGAAGGGCATCCTCGGCTGAGGCCCTGCGCCTTTTCGCCACAGTGGTATACGACCACATCTCCGAAACCAGCAGTGGGAAGGCCACCTACATCGAGGTCCTGTCCTCCGGCACCTGCTAGCTACGATAGACGTCCCGGCTCCATCATGCCCACTGCCACTACCAACTCCAAAACATGACAGGAATCCCTCTGTCACCAACTCCTGCTCTGGAACCCTGGCGTATGTGGAAATTCCCAAGGTTACTACGACAGCACAAATCTCTCGGCGGAGACCCTGCTCAAACTTCCGCACTCGGATGTTGTTGTCATGGACCAAATCTGGGTAAAAGTGTGCACGGTCTGCAAAACTAGCCGCGTACTCGGTCACCATCATCCCTCCCTGCTGAAACTGCAGGAGCTCCTGAATCCGAACAGAGCGCAAGCTGGAGGGGAAAAACTCCTCACAAAACAACAACTGGAAGTCGCCCCACGAAAGCGACGACTTGTCAAGAAGCTGAGTCACCAGACTCCACCAACGCCAAGCTACTCCACGAAAAAGGCTGGCTACCAAAGCCACTCTATGATCTGTTGGCGTCTGCACAAGCCTGAAAAGGTGAACCACTACCTTGAGCCAAACCTCTGCTGCCTGAGGGTCTGGCTCACCACTAAACCTCAGCGGTCTCTGCCGCTGGAACTCATGGAGCGCGCTCAACCTGTGCTCAAGCTCAGCATGCTCTGCTGAAACTACCTGCTGCTCAACAGGTGGGGGTGCTGCTACCAACCAACCTGGAGAAAAGAGGCTCGCATGATGGGTACTGGATTGTGGCCTCGTAGCTCATAAGGTCTTCGTCATGCACCAAAGCTGGTATCTTGGCTGGCTGTCTTCGCGGAGACATCCTGAATATTATCAATGAGTGCCACGATCAGATGAGCATATCTGTATATACCAACAACAACAATGATGGGGAGATGACTCAAGAAGGACCATCAAGACTCTGTCCTATGTGATGCACAAACAAATTCCCCTGCAACAAGTGTCTCAGCATGCCGAGTCGACAAGCGGGTTATCAAGGTCCTAGTGAATGGATATGTCAGCCGCCACACCATCACTGGACTCCCTGGCCTGAGAGCCGCTCTCGAGACACGTTAACATTGTTTCCCTATATCCTAACCAATTCCTCTTTTAGGGATGTTCAAACAACGTCCCAAGGAACGAACCACCTTTGATACCACTTTGTCACGACCCGACCCTACCCGGGCTCAAGCCGCAACTACCCCAAGCCCGCCTCCATAGGCCAGGGGCTAGCGACCAGCGCTGAAGGCACAACAACTCAGGGAGGCCTTTGCCTAAGCACCTGTACACACACACACACAACACACTCAATGCAAAAGTGCAGAGTAAAAAAGAAAAGTAAAGGGCAATTGCTATAAATAAACCACAAGAGTGCATCGACCTCTAAACAGTACAGGGTACAAGCTGAAAAGAAAAGGGGAAAAACACATGCCCAGCTAAAAAGTGCCACAACCCGGCAACAGGTAAACAAAAAGAAACAACTGACGGGTCTCCCACCTGGAACCCGACCACGACCACCGCATGCGGTCCAAGCTCCCAAGCTCCTACGCTCCACTGAAGCCACGCTCCACCTGTCTGACGTCTGCAAGGGCACACCAAGTACGGGAAAACCCCAAGAAGGGGTGAGTATAAAAATACTCAATAGGATACCGTGAAGGCTCGAGGGAGAAACAAAGGATGTACCAAAGTGTGACCATTAGAGAGAACATGGAAAGTAAAGGAGTACAATTGAAGGTGCAGTAAAGATTCCAGCTCAACCCAATAAGAGAAAGGAGGTAGACTCATCCAGACACAAGGAGCTGGAAAAGGTGAGAAGATGAACTTCCCGTCGAGTCTTCACTACCTATAGCAGGAGATTAGGCTCCTCCAACCACGAGAAACTAGACACGGAAATCACGTGGCATACCCCGTGCGTCTTCGCCTCACCTGGAAGGAGAGTAACCAAACCCAAGAAGTGGGTACCGGAACAAGGTATATACATATATTTATGCTCAGAAAGAAGCCCGAACAATGTTGTAAGGGGATCTATATCCCGTAGCCCAGCCCAAGAAAATAATTCGCCAACAGTCTCAGAAGAAACTCCATCGATTCCCAGCATCCTGCACGTCTGCCCCGAACCGCAAGCCAAGGGGCTCAATCACCGCACTTTGACACTATCCGCTTTGGGTGGCACTGACTCGCCCGCACGGTTTTAGATCGCGTTACAAGAACGTGTCTCGGTGGGGAAAGCGCCCCTTGTACTTGAGGGTTCAGGGGGAACGTCAAACCACAACTCGTCACTGCCCCGCAATCAAGAGGTCTCCTCAAAGTCAAGCCACCACAACAATGACCCGTATAACCAAGGGTCCCGCTCCGGTAATCACGGAGGAAAGCCACAAACTAGCCTAGTCGGAAGGACTGAGTGTGGAATGCCAACAGGTGTCCCACTTCCCAGCCCTACTGGAGGGTGATTCATAATACGATACTGGGTGACCCACTGCCCAGCCCCGCTGGAGGGTGAACCATAATATGATATCGGGTGACCCACTACCCAGCCCTACTGGACGGTAGACTTGGAATAAATCAACGGGTGACCCACTGCCCAACCCTGCTGGAGGGTAAACCATAACACATCATCAGACGAACCACTGCCCAGCCCCGCTGGAGGGTAGACCTTAACACATCATCAGGAGACCCACTGCCCAGCCCCGCTGGAGGGTAGACCTTAACACATCATCAGGCGACCCACTTCCCAGCCCCGCTGGAGGGTAGACCTAGAATAATTCGACAGGTGACCCACTGCCCAGCCTTGATGGAGGGTAGACCTGGAACTAGACGATGGGCGACCCACTGTCCATCCCTGCTGGAGGGTAGACTCTAAGAGGTCGTCAGGTGACCCACTTCCCAGTCTCTGCTGGATGGTAGACCCTAAGTGCATCGGGTGACCCACTGCCCAGTCTCTGCTGAAGGGTAGACCCTAAGAGCGTCGGGTGACCCACTGCCCAGTCTCTGCTGGAGGGTAAACCCTAGAAGTCAGTGAGAAACCCACTTCCCAGAACTGCTGGAGGGTAAACCCAAATAAGTTGATGAGTAACCCACTGCCCAGCCCCGCTGGAGGGTAAAACTCAGAACTGCTCTGCCATCTCTACTGTAGGGTACAACACTGGCCAACCGAACACGGAGTGGGTATCGCGAAACCACCCAACTCCAGAACAATTCTCCCAAAAGAGTTTCAGCGCCTGTTCCATCATGGGGTGCCACTAGCACCGCTACAGGCTGATCCATCGAGAAAAAAACCAGGGGGAGACCACTCAACCCTGCTGGTCAACAAACGAGCACAGAGCCAGGGGAAAAACTCCATCCTGCTAGTCAAACAATCACACAGAGGGACCCTCTACGTCGCGAGAGGTCAAATTACGGAAAGCAGAACATGGAACGCACATGGGGACCACATGACGTGTAGCCCCAAGTCAACCCCAACCAAGCGCACGAACGTCTCAGGTACAAACCACACGTACCTCCAAGCGCTCTCGTTTACTCCCAGAGTATACCTCATCCCAGCCCAAAGGCTATCGTGCACACGGCACCCAACATCAACGCGAAGGCGTGACGTAACAGCTCCACCTCAAAGGCCCAGGTACGGCCAACCACAACTTGTGAACCATTTACATCACTCTCCCAAGAGTGTGCGATCACACGCCAAGGGTCCGCTACAAACGAGGTTGGGTGAACCACCACTAGAGCACCTTCCATGCTCCACATTCAATAAGATCACGCAAGAGGATCCGTACAACCAAACGGATCGCACCGTTGTAATCCTCGCAGAAAAACACGCGAGATCGACTACTTACTCGCCTCCAACGGATATCTGACGGAAAAGTCACCAACACCGCCTCACACCCGAACGACATCCCGTGATCCCGAGTCTCGGCCCTGAAAATAGTCAGGCGCATCACACCATTGCGATACCCTCGGGAAAACACGTCAAAAGCACTACTCACTTGAGTGCAATAGATATCCGGAGAAAAAGGTGCATCCCGGCACACCGCACATGAGCGGTGCCACATGGGACCCGCATCCCGGCCCCGAAACTCAATGAACGGATCACACTGTTGCGATCATCTCGAAAAAGTACACGAAATGGAATATTCACTTGTCCAAAACGGTCGCTCGATGATAAAGCTGGAAATCACCATCAACTCCCGAAACGGCCCTCGCGGGGCCCGCACCATCGTGCGGAATTATAGCGGGCAGACTGCGCCAACACGATGCCCTCGAAAAAACACCCAACAACAACTGCTCGCACACCCCGAACGGACGTCAGAGGAAAAAGGTCTCTAAACGATGCACGCAGCTCAAAAGACGGGTCGTGGGGCCCACACCTCAACTTCGGCCTCAATGCCTGAAACCACCATGGAAAGCTCCGCCCTGATGTCAGGGTCCAAACGCCACTAACAGCACTCAAAACGGACGTCGAATGCGTCTGCGCCGTCCAAAACAAGATCCCCCGAAGAAACGACTAACCCCTCGTCGTACCTGTCGCACCCCCGATGCCCCTCTTTTCAGGAATTAAAAATTCCCAAAACTGTCTCAAAAGGTCTGCATCGTCGATACGGTTTCACCGCCACAGATGGCACTCAAAACAGACACACGTAGCGGAAAATACGGGTGTCCAAACACCGAGGGGGCAAGATCCCTGGGGCTGGACCGGCCTGGACCGGCCGGTCCGCCCGGCCGGGACCGGCCCGCGGCTTAGTTGCGTGGGCTGGCCATGGACACGCGGTCCGCACATAGACTGGCCACGAGGGCCAGTCTCGGCCGCCGCGTGAAGACCCGCGCGGCGCGGGTCTTTGTCGCCGCAGAGGGGTCGCGCCCCGCGACCCCGCGGTTGCCGCTCCCTGGCGACCGCCGCCTCGTCGGGCGCTCCGCCAGACGCCCCCGCTGACGCCCGAGCTCCCCGCTTCCGCGCCCAGCCCCTCCACTGGACACCCGCGCAGACGCCCACGGACACCGCCTGAGGCCGCCCGCCGCACGCCGTGACACCGCCAGAGGCCGCCCGCCGTGCCAGGGCTCTCTGGACCACCAGAAAAAACCGCAACCTTCGACGATCGACCCCGGCCTCCTCCATGCTCGTATTTTGATTCCGAAAAATGATTTGGAGAGATAAAAATTTATACTACTCATTCATGGGCTTTGATCGAAGTTTTTACAAGTAATCGACAGTGAAAAACGAGCTCCAAGTAGGTACGGGAATAGAAAAATGCAAACGCAACATCCTACCTCGCTGGGCTTCGCCCGGAGCTTCGCGTCGATCCGTCGGCATCACCGCACCTCGCCGGAGTCGCCTCGCCGGACCGTCTCTCCGGAGATGGAGGAAGAGAGGGGAGGGGTTTCGCCAGGGGGTTCAAGGGAGGAGGGGGAGGGGGAGGGTTTAAATAAATTAATTAATGTTTTAATTAATTCAAAACCCCCGAAAAGACCCGTATCTGAAACCCCCGACAGGGTCGAGGTTAAGCCTCCCCTAGGGTAAACACCACCTCCAAAGCATAAAGGTGGTCTCGGAATTTTAATCTGATACCCCGTTCAAAAGTTATAAAATTTAACGTCTGAAGCTGCTAAATTACGAAAACACCCCTGGGGCCATTTTTCACAAACGGCCCGTGCCCGCGAAACTTACACACCTCCTAGGGTAAACGGCACGCTCCGAACTCAACGGTGCCCTCAGTTTTCCAATCCGAGATACCGTTTAAGAGATACTATCGTTTCTCCATTAAATGAATAATTTAATTTATTAATTTATCTCTTTAACCTTCCGGAAGCGAGCGAGGGGTCCAAAAATCCCGCGCCGACATGTTTTTTTACGTTCCTAGGGTAAATACCCCATTATGGATTCGTCCGTACACTCGGATCTCTGATCTGAAGCACCGTTTAGGATTTATACCATTTATTTTACGTTTCTAGTGTGAACGCACTGAAAATTTAATTCCGGCCACTCCAAGGCTCAGAATCGCACGCCGTCTGAAGGCACTGCTCTGGAATATTATCAAAAATATTCCGAAGTCTTTCTTAGCAAAACCCAGGTTCTTACACTAATAATATCCGTTCTATAACCACATCCAAATTTAGAATCTATATAGGGAATTATTTCAGGGAAAACCACATAATCACAACTTTATCAAATCTTTAGAATATTATTCTATACTTATCCTCAATTTATATCAAAGGTTTATGATCACATATCTACAATTTCATAAATCTTGTTCCAATGGTTTCTATTAAACTTCCTATAATACCAAATATGTCAACCCTAGCCCTATTAGCCTAGAGATGGTGTATACTTTGTTACCTTTTTATGAGATACAAAGAATTTCATCCTGAAGGACCAAACAGTTTGCAAGTCTTGGTAAACTAGATACATACATGATTCCTATATTACATTTGAAAACACAATTTACAACATAATTTATTTAAAGAATAACATTATCCCCTATAGAATATACTTTAATATTATTCATAGTACACATCAAGGATTCCTAGAAAAGGAACAAAATAAGGGTGAGCTCAAATTCCAATTAAGGGTTAGGTACAATGGAATCTATCATGAAACAATAAGCATAAACAAAATGTAAAGGTAAATAAATGAACACACATTGAATTTAAATAATTTTAAAATCATGAATAGATAATACATAATAAATGTGAAAAGATAAATAATTGAAAACACATGTCATTTAGACAATAATTTCATTTTCATATCTAGATAAGGCATACTAAATAGAGAAAGTTAAATAACTAAAAACACATTCCATTAAATGAATAAACTAAGAATAAAATACACTCATTGAAAATATCATTGTAAAAATATCAAGGATAAAAATAACTGAATCATCAATGAAGGAAATGCTTAATTATTGGATTTCATGATCTCAGACATGATGCTACCTCTATATTCAAGATCTTTTTTCAAGACAGTTTAAAATTAAATGGTAGGTATACACAATAAACAAATTTAAGTAAGGCAACCCAACCGATTCATCTCAAGAGACTGTCGGTGCATCGAGGGTCTATTTATAACTAGGCCCCACCCACATCTTCATGTCCATATCATTCCTCTTATATCTAATAATAGATTTAATTCATGAATAATGTGATAATCATCAAATATCTGTATTGAGTACAGAATATGTATTTATCAATATTTACTCAGATAAACATAACATTAAATGAAGAACACGATTTTTATAATTGATACGTAGTTTAAGAAATAAATTTATCCATTATAAATAATATATAATTTTAGGGGAAATTTATTGTCCAATGATCACAGGTATGTGAATATTACAACGGAATGTTAATGACTATAAAAATGAATAAAAACAATTATTTTTAATCCATTAATTGGTAAAAATGATTGTAAAACACCTATAAAAAGAATAAAGATTGTATCAATATAACATACACCCATTATAGTAATAAATAAAGGGTTGTTTTCATTAATGAATAGAAATACCATAAAATATCTATAAAATCAATCATGATGAAAATACATTTTTCATCTAGAAAATCACTTTTTAAAACTAAAATTTCATAAAATGTTTGGAAAATAATTTTCTTTGAAAATAACCTTTTATAATTTTTAACTAAGTGTTAAAACATACAGTTTTCATGATGGAAAGAAATTACATATATGTTGAGTATATTAAAACAAAGATTCCTTTCACATTTTTCGTAAAAGACAAACACTTTTAGTTCTGAAAAAGACATGAAGATTACTTTCAACATAAATTAAAAATTAAAAATGGAAAAAAATTATGTAATAAATCATTAGTGAAATTTTAAAAACTTTTCCCCAAAAAATAAATCTTTCTTTAAATAGAAAATAGATTTCTGACCGGAGAGAGAAATGAAGTCATATTTTCCTAAAAAATTATCAATCATTATAAGTAACAAAGAGTGTTAAAATGGTACTATTACATGAAAAATTTCATTAATATCCATATTAGAACAAAATTAAATGGGTTTATTATAAAATTATCCAATAATTTCCTTTAATCCAGATTCAACAATAAAAAATATCAATTAGAATGATGTTACAAAATAAAATTCTTATAATGATCATAATGTTAAAGTGGGAATTAATCAAAGAATTTATTTTGCTTATCAAATATAAATTTACATTAAACTAGTTTAAATTAAACATAATATAATAAAAATTCATTTCATGTATAATCCTAGAATATTAAAGATGACGAAGAACATATATAACCCAATGAAAAGAAATTGACTTATGAAATTATTTAGCACTTGGTAACTCTTAAGTAGAATCCCCTTGGATGAAATAATTAAAATTGAAACTTAAACTACCATAAATTATTAATTAATCATGACATTACATTTCAAAGGGTAATTATATACATCATATAAAATAAATTAGGTGCATAAAATTAGAATACGCCTCATTGAAGAGAATTTGAGATGAAGCCCTTTATCTCACACTTAATGTTGGATAGAAGTTCTTTAAACTCTTATATAGTGTTTTTAAACATGTTATGAACTTATAAAATATCCTTTTATGACATCTAATCACCCTCTCATTAATAATCATTCATTATTTTCATTATTTATGTTGTTAATTGTTTTATTTTCTAATTCTCACTTTGTCCTGAAAGTTATGGTTCTTGTGTATATTATATAGTTCCATCATATCCATAATAATAATCATGAAATAATTATAATATTTTTACTAAAATTATACTTTTAATACCAATCATGATTTTATTTTGAGAAATGAAGTACATTACAATCATGGAGGTGATAGGTCGTATGTATACATAGGTAACGTTTCCAATTTGCAACGATCATAATGGAAAATAGATAAGAAATATATTACCTTTACATGATGAAAAAAATATTATAAATACCATGTTATTTATTTAAATATACATATAAATATCATCCATGTGCATCGGTGATGAATAGAAAGTTACATTGCTTCACAAAGGTGGTAGTCCACACATACATGAACTATGTTATCATCTTTACATGAGTGAAAAAGGTAAGAAAAAAATGATATATTATCCTTCGATAATGATAAATATGTAATTAATATCATTATTATTTTGTTTATATCACTTATATTCATTAAAAATATCCTTTATACCCTCTATGTAAATCATTAGTGAAAAATGAATCCCACCGTTTCGTGAGGCGATAGTCCACCATGCACACGAGTGACGTTATCATATCCCCTATGGAATGGAAAGTAATATATATATATATATATAAAATGAATCCATAGGTATAATTATGTTATAAATATAAAATATATACTTTACATCCATCATTATACCAAACTGTGGGAGGGGGTAATTGATAAATGACCGACATCAGTTCACGAGCCGGTAGTCCTCCATACACACGAATGATGATTTCATAATCCATTTGATAGAACTATGGATGGTTATAGGTCATGAAATTAAGATAAAAACATATAATTATATATAATATACTAAGGTTATTATATTATTAGTTTTTAATAACAATTGAAGGGGCGGAGGATGAAATAAAATAAAAATGCTCGTTAAGGAACTCCCCATCTTCATCATTGAACCTCTTTATGTTTACACCAAAATCCTTCATTGGTTATATTTTTACCTAAAATTAATATTATAGGATTATTTTATGGAATATTTTAAGTTATTGTGGAAAAAATATTTCAAACAGAATGGTTTTGAAGCTTTTAAGAAGAGATATGAGGTGGTGGCCTTTTATAAGTGAGGTGAGGGATACACTTGTAATTTTTGAAAAGAAAAAGATGTTCCTACATTTTTCACATGATAAAATGAAAAGAAATTAGATTATTATATAGAATTATAAATTATAAGGTCTAAATATGTCCATATAATATATTTTAGACTAGCTTTTTTGTCTATTTATCCCTTATCTTTTTAGTTTAACCCCTAGTAAACCCATTTTTTCCTTAACTGCGATCAATAATTTTTTCTATTTTTACAATTAATTATGGTAAAAAATTAATATAACCTTATAAAATAATATAAATTATTATTATTAAAAATATTTAATTAATTTTTTCAAATTCCATTCAGAGAATTGGAAATTTTTAATTTAAAATTATTTCCGCATATGTGATGAGAAAGCGGGTTTTCAAAGGAAAATGATCGAAAGTTTACAAGGTTTTTATATAAAAATTTTATATTAAAATGATTATAATGATATAAATTAGATTAATATATATATAATTTTAATAATTTTCCTTAAAAACAATCTACAATATAATTTGACTTAATATATAAGTTAAACTAAAAGGTAGTTTTCAATTAAAATCCAGTTCTTTTCACTATTCATTGAAAAAATAAAAAATTATAGAAATATACCAAAAATCACCATAATATAATTTATATATTATAATTTAGATATAAATTTTATTTTATCAAATAAATTTTATAAAATTAGAAAAACATTATTTTAAATTATGTGTGTAATGAGGGTCTAAACCGACTTTTATCCAAAATCTAGTTTTTCAGAAAACATTTATTTTTATTTTAAATTATTCTTATTTCATTTATAATAAACAGATAACCATATTTTTTATAATTTATTTATTAATATTCAAGCCTAAAACTTTAATGGTCATATTATAATGGTATAATATATTATAGTTAATTTTAACTCAGGTTTGCGTGTTCTGCAAGCTATCAAAGAGATTAAATTTAAAGAAATATACTGCATGGGTTGTTTAAGCTTAGTGTTATGCATCACATATGCTATCAAAAACAATTATATTATTTTAAAATATCATGGTGTTTAATATTTAACCATATAGAAATTTCAATCCTCCAAACATTAATCAACAAGTCACAAGTTAAGGGAACAAGGCTCGGATACCTCTTGAAAGGACCCTCAATATAAGTGAAATCACAGGGGGTAAATCAATTATTATAAAAAAAATTGTTTATTATTTAAAAAACCCTTATCACCTGTTAATTTGATTTTATATCACAATCAAACACACACACATGAAGGTAATAATAGTTTTACAAGTTTAACATCTCAAAATTAGAAGGCTAGTCATTGGCTTGATTTGTATTTCACCAATACCATAAAACACACAAGTATCAAAATATAGGTACAACAATCATGGTATATCCATATAATTGTGTCAAATGTATCTTGACAGTGTTTAGTGTTTCCAAACTACTGTAATGATAAATGATATTTTATAACAATAATAAATCCATCAATAGAACTGTACGTCCATAGAGTAGTTATGGTGTTGCTTATTTTTTTATTATTCAACTTATATAGTTATAGGTTTATTAAATTATCAATGTGTGTAATTAAAAACATATTTTACTTATTATTTATCAAGTAAATATTCTCAATTAATTTAGTCAATAGAACACACATATTCCTTTATATTTCAAATGTCACTCCATTGTTTTCATTCATCTATGATAAAACATATATCACATAATTATAGAAGACCTCATTTTAATTTGAATTTAAAATTAAAATTAAAACTAGTAACTTACTCCAACTATTTTTAAACCTTTTTTATTTTCCACTCTTATTTTCTTATTCTTTTATTTTTTTCCAGTTTTCTTCAGCATAGCAGAGAAAAATACAGTGTAACACGGTGATTACATTGTAACTACTCCTTCATTATCAGAAAAACATTCTTCAATATGTGAACCTTATACATCCTTTTATTGAATTAAAAAAAACCATTTTTTATTTTTAAACCATTCTCACAATTCTTTATCATCATCTTGAAAAAAAATTATTCAACACATATATTCTAGAAAATCATATTTCGCATTCTATAAAAATATAAATAATATAATATGTTTTGAACATTATGATGATCAACCCTATAAATAAAACTTATAAGAAAATTCTCTAAACCTTTGGTGGTTCCTTGGAAAAACTTATAATACTATGTCTCCACCATAAGAGAAAATATCTAAACCAAAATCCCAACTATCCCAACCATAGAGTTACTTATCTGACACTTGTGATAGACTGTTCAAGATAATATTGACAATAATTAGTCTTGTATAAACCATATGGCTGATAGTTCCAACCTTTTGAATATTATAGGACTTGTCTAATTATTTAGATAGAAACTAAAAAAATTATATTTTCTTTTAATGGTATCAACCCTTCTTCCAAATCTTTAAAACACTTCTAAAAATATACCAAGCCTTTAACTCATAAATTATACATTAAATTATGTGGGTTTGAATATGATTTATGCCTTAAAAACATAATCTATCACAAAAACCATAATCACTACTTCTTTATAAATAAATTCTTATTTATCAAAATATCACATGATAGAGATAACTTCTTAAATAAAAATATCTTGTCATCTCAACAATATCCCCCAATTAGTAATATTCTCCAAATCATAACTTAGTATCTATACAAATGATTCCATATTGAGTATCAATTAGAAATTTTTGTATTTATAATGTCATTCCCAAAATGGCCTCCCCAAGAGAAATGGCTGGAACAATACAGCCATACCAAATGGAATTTGACACTAAAATTGATTTCAAAATGGTCATGGTCTATCATTTGACCATAGTAGTAAAACATCATTAGCTCTTAGAAGTCAGGCATGTCTCTTCTCATTATAAAATTTTCACATAAGGAACTCCTTGTCATGGTGAATTTCATTTTAAATATAATTTAAATTATATTTCCAAAAATACCAAATCCTTATCGGTGTGGGCCATACAATTCTGCAATGAGCATAAGGGAATAATTTAAATAGAACCAAAAACATTTTGGTCTACATTATCTTGGTCTAAAGAGGATTTATATTGGGAATGATTTTAAAAGGTATTATAAATTATAAAATAAGGTAAAATGTTTAGGTTTATATATTTATTTATTTATAGTTCATGAATATAAATATTAACTTTTTATTTTAAAGAAATATTTTGGATAATTTTTCTGAAAAATTCCAATAATGTGTGTTGGATATTTATATGATCATTGGCTAAAATAAAAATCACATATGTGATATTTAATTTTTGAAAATAATTTTTACAAAATATGAAATGTTTATTATTCAACAATAATAGTTTTTCATAAAATATCTCATACTTAGAATATGAATTAATTCATATTAAATCCACATAAATCATAATATGAAAAGTTTTTATTTTATGTAAGTGAATTGATCATGTTTATCGGTGCTTATATTTTAAAGTGTATAACTTATTTGTGAATTATCCACAATTAATTATCTCATGTTTAAATATTTGAATGGTTTGTTTATTTAATTATTCCATGATTTATTAATCATTAATATAAATTTTATATAATGTATTTTGATATATGATTTAGTTTTAAAGTGTTTAGATAATAATCATTTAAGGAGTTATTGTTATGAAAATAAATTTAGTTTTTTCTACCATGAAATATATAAAGTATATGCTTCAACTATTCATGTGACCTTATCCTTTGGGAGATCCATCATTATAGTATTAGAAACATATAGTGTGATATGATCTTTACATCTAGGTACCATTTTAAGATCTTAGATGAAGTTTCATATCCATACTACTTCTTCTGCTACCTCAGAAGCCAAAATATACTCAGACTATTGGAGAATCGGTGACCATAACCTGCTTTGATATCTTCTATCTCACAATAACTCCATTAAAAGTGAAAATGTATCCGATCTATAATTTTAGATCATATTGATCTATTTAAAAACAATCATCTTTATATCCTTTGATGACTAGGTCCTCATATCCTCTATAGACTATGAACATATCCATAGTACACTATAAATACTTAAGTATAATCTTGGATTCCATTCAATAGTGGTCAACTGGGTCAGATTGATATGTTCCTATCACCCTCAAAGCGTATGTGACATATAGTCTAGTATATAGGATATAATATATGGTCAAACCAATAAACAACACGTATATAATCCTTGAAATTATTTTTCATTTTTCATGTGTCCTCAAATACATTTTCTTGGAATGATGAATGCCATGTGACATTGGGAACCATGCCCTATTGGATTTTTCCATAATAAACCTCTTCAGTATCTTGTCAATATGTGTACCTTGTCTTAGTACAAGTATCCTTTTGCGTCTATCATGTTGTATCTTGATCCCAAGAATGTATGTTTCCCTTCCTAACTTCTTCATGGAGAAGCATTTATTCAACCACACTTTGCCGGACTACAAGATTGGTATTTTGTTTCTAATAATTAATAAGTCACCAATATAAAATATTATGAAAATGACTTCATTCCCACTAAATAGACTTCATATTAAAGGATAACATTCTTTATTTATGAACTTAGATTCTTTTAAAATTTCATCAAAAATGGATGTTCCAAGATCCTGATTCTTTCTTTAATCCATAGATGTATCTTCTCAATTTTTAAACTTTGTCAACATCCTTTGGAGTCAAAAATTATTATGGTTGTTTCATATATAAAACTTCTTATATGTTACTTTTAAGGAAGGTTGTTTGACATCCATTTTAAATATATAATAGAAGTGGAATTATGTGATGGAATGTATAATTATATAGATTTTAGTATTTAAACTAGTGAAATTTTTTCATCATAGTCAATGAATTAATGCAATTTAAACCCTTTTGTAACCATTAAAACCTTATAGGTACTAAATTTACCATAATTTTCCAATTTCATCTTGAGTACCCACTTGAAACTAATGGGATTTAGGCCCATATGAGGATCTTCAAAGATTTAGACGTGGTTTTGGAACATGGAATATATTTCATAATTCACGGCTTCTTGACAATTGAAATCATCCGTACTAATTACTAGGTAATTTTATAATATAGAGGATCATTATTATAAACTAATAATGAGTCATGATCTTTAGTGAATAGAAAACCATGTCATTCTAGTTCTCTAACCTCTCTTATACACTTATGTAGTACTTGTGTCTTTGGAACATTGATGTACCTTTGTGATAATTGTTTTAACAATGTTTTGTTATTTGTTGACAAGTAAACATTTTGTATCATAATGTTTTGTTTTTTAGAAATCAGCTCCAGATTCATTGTATCTGGTTCATAGAATCCAAAAGAATCAAAGAAAGAATTTATTTCTATGAGTCAATATTTGTTTTAATCAGAGAAAGAATGATGTTTTTAGAGAGTTTTGAAAGAGTAATGTGAATCCAGGAGTTAGAAAGCTTTCATACTTTCTAAAAGAAAATTAGACTATGCTTTTATGATCAAGAAGATCTCAAAAATCATGAAAAATTTCATGATAAATTCTTCTGAAGAAATGGTGGAGAGGTTTGAAGATATTAAAAATTACAGAGTGAATAATTCCATCATAATGGTAATTTCATCATTATAATATTTCCATCATAATGGGAATTTAATAATAATGAGAATTACATTGTAACAGTAATTTCAACATAATTTGAATTCTATCGTAATGGGAATTTGATTCTACCTAAATAGAATAGCTTCAGGTACTATAACATTTGGTTTTTCATAAGAATCATAAAAAAAATTGTACTTGGGGTGATTTTACTCTGGCTCAGGAGAAAATAGTCGTACCCAGATTGATCAGCATCAAAATAATTGTACCCAGGTTGATCAAAGCTAGATGGAAAGAGGAAGGGATGTTGAAAATCATATCCAGGCCAATAAAAACAGATCGTAATGGGTTGAAAAATAATTTTTAATGATCCAATTAAGAAGAAAAATTAAAGTAGTAAAATTTGACATTTTTTGCATAAATCTCAAATAAATATAATTAGGTTTGAATAATTCAAAGATGAATTTTAAATACGATATATTTTTAGAACTTTCAGATTTGAGGAAGTGAGAAATTTTTTTAAGTTTCACACTCTTGGTTTCTAAGATTCCTATAAATACTTACTCATATTACTTGATCATTTTTAACTATCAACATACATACGAAAGGTGGAGCGCTAGAGATATCAAATTGAAAGTTCCTATCTGATTGAATAAGAATTGTATTGAAAATTTTATCATAGTTTTAGTTTTACGGTTCATACTGAGAAAAATGGATCTAAAATTTTTCAAAAAATGGCACCAGCATTCTGAGAAAATCATATCCAAAATTCTACAAAAAACAACACCATCATTCGGAGAAAAATAGATCCACAATTCTACAAAAATAAGCCCCATAATTATGAGAAAATAGGAACCAAAATTATTCAAAAATCAGCACCAACATTCTAAGAAAATTGGATCCATAATTCTACCAAAATCAGTACTAGGATTTTATGAAAGTTGCATCCAGAATCCAACAACTTTGAATTTAAAAAAATCAGATCTAAGATCCAGCATCATCGGGTTGAGAAAATTTTAACAATCCAAATCAGGATGAGGATTTGGATTGGGAATTTTTAGATTAGTTTCAACAAATATTTTGTTATTTTTATTGGAGTAATTTTTTTAAATTCAGACATAGTAAAATAATGGGGGTTTGTATAATATTTCCTATTGGTAGATAGAAGGTTTCTAATGGGATTTGGCATAAGTTATATTCACTTATTCATAATAGTGGATTTCCATAGACCCATGAGAATGGATATAGAAAGGATGTAGGTTCTCACACTGAGACCGAACCTTGTAAATATTACGTGCTTTTATTTCTTTCCTACTTTTTCATGCATGAGTATTTACTAAATGTTAATAAGTAAATAAATCTTAATAGTTTTCAGGGGTTAAGTTTCAAAAAGTTTTTAAACTTATAAAAAGTGAAAAACTGATTCAACCCCCACCCCCTTATCAGTTTTTATTCATTCCTTGGAACTTTAATTGGTATAATAGTGTTTAGGATCCCTTGTGGAATACTCATAGCGGATAATATCAATTCTTTCAATATTAATGGAATTCAAACATTCGATGGAAAAAATATTATGTATGGAAAATAGGATGATTAATTATATCCTATCTCTTATCTTTGAAGTTGTTGATGCTTATATTATTGGTTTTACACATATTGAGAGAGATTCTCACATGATATTTGTTGATAAGAGATATATAGAAGTTAATGAAAATTCTAGAAATGTAATTATTATGTCTTAATTATAGAATTTTTATCAGAATGTGATGGGTCTCAAAACTTAAAAAAATATGTGGGATAATATGGAAAGTGTTTTAGAAGGGAATAATAAATTAAATATAGAAAAGATACAAATTTGGCATAGTAAGTTTGAAGAAATCATAATGAAGGGTCAAGAATCAATTAATGAATACTTCACCATAGTAAATGAAATTCTTTGCTACATCAGTGGATTTAGAGATGTCCTAGAAGATTCTACAATTGTGAAGAAACCTATGAGAAACATTTCAGATATGTTTGATTCTAAAATTTCTTCTTTATAAGATAAGGATTATTTCTCTCTTGGGGAATTTCATTACTTTATTTTTTTCAAATGAAATAAGGAAATCTCTAATCTTCAAAAAGAATATGAAAGATGAAATGGATTTTGAATCCATAAGAAGGATGAAAATACAAGATGTTGATGAACCCAATTCTTTTGAGTCTAATGATAAAGAAGATAATGATCTGAATGAAAAACCATGTCTCTCATATCCAAGAATTATCAAATAGGAATAAGAATGTATGTAGGTAAACTTACACTAAATTTTTTATAGTGTTTTAGAATCAGACACATTTATATGAATTTCCCCCAGGATAAAGTTGGAGAATATCGAGATGATTCTGATGAAAAACCATGATAGAATATGTGGAACAAAAGTGATAAAGAATAAAATTCTTCTAATATATACAAGAATATGTTTATAAGAAACAAAACAAGTATTTTTAGTAAGAAATTTGAATCATACTCAAATGAAAACAATTAATCTAAAGATGAATTTTTAGAAAAAATCAGATCTTTTATTAAAAAAGTTAATAAAATAAAAGATTCCTTAGAGAGTGAATATGGTGGTGAAGAATCTTTTAGAGAGTATCATCTCAGGACCAAAATTGATGCATGTCTTGAGAAAATCAATACTCTCAAGAAATAAATTAGAGTAATGAAAAAAGATCATAAAGAAGTATTTGATGGAAGAAAATATGTCGCTAAGCAGGAGGATAAATACATTCGGTGGATTTTAAGTTACAAAATAACAATTTATGAAAAGGGAAAGATGATTGATGATCTTAGAAAGAAGCTGGAAGCTATAGAAGAAGATTCTAACAAGGTGCAATAAAAAATTATTAATCTGTAATATCCTTTAGGAAGATGAATGAATACTTAAAAAAAGATACATAAGTAAGATATTTGACTTCTAATGTTACTGAGAAGGCTCAACATAAGAATCAGGTAAAATCTTCCCATACCAAAAATAATGTTTCATTTTATTCATTTATCATTTCAAGTTCCATAAAAAGTATTGGGAAATATTGGGTAAAAATGGAAGTGATAAACCTATCAAATCAAAAAAAATAGAAAGCTCAGTCAAAATAAATGATGGTCCATGTTTTGAGTATCCTATAGATTAATGAAGTTACTAACCTCAAAAAAATTCAATATAGAAAGGTCTTATTTAAATATAAAGTTAATATTTTATGTTTATTTCTGGTGTGGTGGAATCTATGTACATAGTGCTTCTAATTTTTTGAAAAACTTATCCTTACCCAGAAGAAGGTTTGATAAAACTAGAAGAAATAGTGAAGGTAGAATGTGAAACTTTCCTAACTTACAGAAATATGGAAAAGTGAATTCTCAAGATGTTAGAAATTTCCCAACAAGAAATCAATCTGAATGTATGGATGAAGTTTTTGGACGATGTGATCAAGTTAGTTATATTGCTGAAATGCGTATGATACTACTTTAAGATTTAGTTTCTTATGATAGAAAAGAAATAAAAACGAAAAAGATGAAAGTTGAGGAACGAGATTTTGTAGTTGAAATTACTTTGAAATTAAGTAAAAGGAGAAGACCATGGAAACTTGATAGTGGTTTTTATTCACATATTATAGGTGATATAAAAATCTTTAAACACATAGAAAATCATGATGGGGGAGTAGTTGCCTTTGGGAATGGTTGTTCCTTAAAAATAAATGGCATTGGAATGGCTGATATTGACTGAGAAAAGTTGAAATATAAGTAAGTTTTATTTTTTTATGGGATAAAACATAACCTAATCAAGTAAGTTAACTATTTTATGATGGAAAATAAGTTTTTCATAGAAAATATTTATGTGTCATAAAAAGTTTGGGAGATGGAAAAGTCCTTACAAAAGGGGAAAGTATTGGTGGGAATCTTTTTCAAATAATAGAATTCAATAACTACTATTAATTGGGTGCTGAAGATGAAAAAAATTGTGGCACCTTATACATGGGAACCTTTCATTGAAAAATGGAGCATTAGAAATAAAGAATATAATTTTGGTTGAAATGGGAAGATGTATGTTATAAGAATACAAACATTCAACGTTCTATTGGAGATAAGTAGTTAGTACTGTTGTACATATTCAAAATAGATGTTTTTTGAGACTAGATACCAACACGACTCCTTATTAAATGTTGTATAACAAAAAAACTCTATTAAGATACTTTAATTTTTTTGAAAGTAAAAGTTTTCTCAAATCCAAAAACCCCAATTTAGTGAAGTTTGATGAGAAATATGTTTAAGAAACTTTCATGGGTTATTCACCAAATGGGATAAGTTTCAAATTTTGGAACTAATGTTTAAAAAATTTAGTGTGCTCATATGATTTAAAGGTAATTAAAAATCAAATTTCCTTTCTAAAAGTTATGGAGAATACTAAGGAGGATAAATTGGAGATTTCCAAAAATAGTGAAAGTAATTCAAAACATTATTATCTATAATTAGAAGAATCGTGTGATGAGGAAATTATAGCTTGGAAACAAACATTGTGATTTCCTAACTCAAAAAATATGTTGAATCTGAAAAATTATTGAGAATTGGGAGACTTTTTTTCATACTAAAAGGAAGTTAAAATTATAAAATCAGAAAACACTTATCTCAAAAGTCAAAACAGAATCTATTTCAGATGTTATTTAACATAAATAATGGGTATATGTGATGAAATAAGTGTTGGATAATATTGAGAAGAATAAAACATGGGATATTTCCCCAAGGCCAGAAAAAAATGTTGTTATAACCAAGTGTTTTTATATAAAAAAATTTAATGATCACGGAGAAGTTTCAAGAAACAAAGTAATTCTTGTTTGTATAGAATATGCACAGTTGCAAGGTGTGTATTTTGATGAAACGTTTTCCCTAGTTTTGAGATTGGAAACTATTAGACTTTTTCTTTCAGTGGTCACACATCAGATATATACAGTTTATCAGATGGGCATAAATTTATCTTTCTTAATTGGTGAGATTGAAGAAGAAGTATACATTGAGAAACATTGTGGGTTTCTACTTGATGTGGATGAACAAAAAGTTTTTAAATTTAGGAAATATTTGTTTACGATGAAACAATATCTACTTTTTTGGAATTCTAAGCATGAAAACTGTTCCAGAATGATGAAATTTTCTATTGGAAAAGTTTTTAGAAACTTTTATATGAAATATGTTGACTCCAAAAAATTAATTGTAAATAATTTTTTGGAGGATATAATTTTTTGGGGGGATTTAGAAATGTTTTGTAAATATTTTCAGAAAAAATGAAGAAGAATTTTGAAATGTCAATGTTGGGAGAATTAACTTTATTATTTGTTTTACAATTTCAACAGAAATAATACTATATTTTCTTATCTCAAGAAAATTATACCTGGGAATTGTTAAAGAAGTTTTGGATGGATGAATCCAAATATGTTTTATCTCTTATTTCAATGAGCCCAATGTTGAGTAAAGATGAATCTGCAATAAGTTTGAATTATAAAGACTTTCAAAAGTTCAAAGTAAGTATTCTTTACATTATATCTTCAAGGTATGATATTGTTTATGTTGTTACTCTATGTGTTGTCAATGTAATATGAAAGAACCATAATTTTTGTAGCAAAGAAGATTCTGAAATATTTTAAAGTAACAACTTCACATGGGTTATTGTACAAAAGAATTGTGAGATGAATTTTCATGTTTAGACTGATGTTGATTGGGCTTGAAACAACTAGAAAATTCAAATATGACCACGGTTTGGAACTGTAGCTATAGGTCCAAAAACTGTGGAAATAGCATACAACCAATATTGTGGAAAATTGTGGCTGCTATTGTCAAGGAAATATGTCTTACCAACTACCATGGTTTTAACCCTGGAAATAAGGGCCTAGTACCACAGTTTTAACCTTGAAAGTAGGGGACTATTTCCAGAGTTTAACCATGGTATTAAGGGGCCTATTTCCACAGTGTCAACCATGGTAATAGGGGCCTAATTTCAGGGTTTTAATTGTGGCAGTAGGAGCCATTTTCCATGGTTAAATCGTGTCAGTATGAGGCCTATTTCCATGGTTTTAACCATGTCCTTAGGGACCATAGTTCCATGGTTTAACCATGGCACAAGGCCCATACTGCCATGGTGAAAACTGTGGCTCTATCATTTACATGGTATAAAAAAATTCACTTCCCCCCAATAGTTTCCCACCCCCACTTCCAGTTTCCACTCCCCCCTGTGAGTCCCCCCATGCCCCTGGATAGCCCCTTGCACCCCCCTGACCCCTAGTTTCACACCCCCACTGCTAGTTGCCCCTCCCCCTACCCCTGGATAGCCCCCATTCACCCCCTGGATAGCCCCCTTGCACCCCATATCCACCCCTTGAACACCCCCTGCACCCCATGCCCCCCTGGACAACCCCCTTTCACCCCCTAGACAGCCCCCCTACACCCCATTGACACCCCCTTCAACACCCCCCCCCCCCAGACAGCCGCCTTCCACTCCCTAGATACCCCCTTTCACCCCCTTGACATCCCCCTTGTAACCCCTTGAACACCCCCCCCCCACCCCCTTTCCCCCGGGACAACCCACTTACACCCCCTTGAACACCCCCCCCCTGCACACATACTCCCATACCCCCTAGACAGCCCCCTTTCACCCCTAGACAACCCCCTCGTGCCCCCTTGACACCCCCTTGCACCCCCTTAAACACCCCATGTACCCCCATGCCCCACTATACAGCCCCTTACACCCCCGGGATAGCCCCCTTGCACCCCCTTTAACACACCCCCTGCACCCCATTCCACCTTGCAGTAACCCTCCCCCTGGACAACCCCCTTGAATATCCCACTTGAACACCCCTCCCACTGCACCCCCATTCCCCCTGGAGAACCCCCTTGCACCCCCGGGACAGCCCCCTTGTACCCCCTTGACA
The DNA here is from genome assembly GCA_963277665.1 of Viscum album. Classification (NCBI taxonomy): domain Eukaryota; kingdom Viridiplantae; phylum Streptophyta; class Magnoliopsida; order Santalales; family Viscaceae; genus Viscum; species Viscum album. The sequence continues at coordinate 283,285,729 of OY728120.1, read as the reverse complement.
CCCCCTTCCACCCCCCCCCCCCCCGAACACCCCCCTGCACCCCCTTCCCCCTAGATAGCACCTTCCACCCCCTAGAAATTCCCATTTCTACCCCTTGAACACATCCCCTGCACCCCCATGCCCCCTGCAGTGGCCCACTCCCCTGGATAGCCCCCTTGAACACCCCCCCCCCCCACCCCCTTAAACAGCCCCTCGCCCCCACCCCTTGCACCCCCTCCAAGATACCCCTTACCCCTTGACCCCTCCCCCTGCACCCCTCTCCCTACCCCTTGCACCACCCCCTGCCCCTCCCCCCTGCACACCCCCCATGCACCTACCCCTTCCCCTTGAAAAAGAACCAAGCACACCCTCCCCCTACCGGTCCCCCACCCCACCTTGTCCTCCCCCCTTTCCCCCACCCCCTTGAATAGTCCCCTCCCACTGCGCCTCGCACCCCCCCCCCCCACCTTCTGGAAACCCCACAGCCCCCTGACCCCTCCCCACTACACCCCTCCCCCTGCCCCTTGCACCACCCTCTGCCCCCTCCCCAAGCACACCCCCCTCCACCCTACTCATTCCCCTTGCAAAATAAACCATCACAAACTCTCCCACACCTGTTGGTTCCCCCTTCCAGTCCACCAACCCACCTTTTCCTCCCCCTTCCAGTCGCCCCCTACACCCCACCCATCATGCCCCTTTCACTCCTCCCCCCTGCCAGTCCCCTCCCCCCTCCACCTACCAGTCCCCCCCCCCACCCTGCCAGTTTCCCCTCCCCCTACCCCTGTCAGTCCCCCCTTGCACCCCCTTCCAGTCCCCCCTTGCACCCCCTGCTAGTTTCCCCTCCGCCCCCTACCCCTATCAGTTCCCCCTGCTAGCCCCCCACCACCCTGCCAGTTTCCCCTCCCCCCAGCCCCTGCTAGTTTCACCTCCCCCCAGACCCTTCCAGTCCCCCTCCACCCTACTCCTACCATTCCCCCTACCTAATAACATCCCAACCCATTGGATTATATCAGGTCAGATAATCTACTAACCATTGGTGAAATTTCCCAGACACTAAATATATTTCATGGGTTTAAAAACAATGTTACAAAATGAGAATGAGTTACTCTATTTATCAAACAAAAGATTAACATGGTACTCACTATCAAAATTAAATTATACACTAAATCTACTTATATACTAATAATTAAGAAACTCCAAATATAAAAAAACACACAACTGCACTTACATGAGTCTCCCTATAAGACAAACTACCAAAAAATTCTCGAACCTGCTCACAAGTACCTAAAACACAAGGTAGAACATAGTAGTGTTCGTCCCAAAAAATTATTGTAAAACAAAACATCTTAGAAAATTCAAAAAGAATATAACTCAATAAACAAGAATAGTGTAGTCACATAACCAATAATAATAGAATAAATGCACCAAGTATAGGAAAACAAAAACGGTCTCTAACTGAACTAATGTGTGACAGATAAACAATATTTCATGTGCCGATCTTAAGTTCAAAAATACATGTGTCATTCGTTTAATTGAATAGTATCATTGTTTACATAATTTTAATAATATTCCATGCAAAATGATATATTTTCATGAAGAGGTTTTGATTTTGTTTTGATTTGGTTCGAAATATGGAATTTGGATAAACATTTTTAAAGGTTCTTATATAATAAATATCCAACAATATTGGCCAACCATTAGGGACCCGCACCACTACTATGGTGGGAAGTTTCTACCTCTTGGCCTAGCAATTAGGTAGAATAGTGTGCATTGGGAGAACCTAAGAGAGGCACATGATCGACGATGAGTCACTGTGTGGGGCAACATGATGGTGGAGGTGGACACTGGCACGGGGCGGTACTATGTTTGTATAAAGAACAAACTAAATTTATACATACATGATGTTGAAGGAGAAACATATATGCAAAATATTTTTCATGATTTGGGTGCAGTGATTTGAGAATAAAGTTGGGACAATATTACTCTATGTGTTTCAGAATTTTTTATTTGTATCAGAGTTTTCAGTATTAAGTGAGGTCAAGTCTTAAGCAGAAGAAATAATTCTTTCAAAAGTATTATTGTACTAAGGTAGTGGATTATCTATAGGTGATCATATATTATTTGAGAAAGTAAAACATTAATGCAATAATATCAAGAAAACTATATAAGCATAAACTACCACTGTGAGTTTTCACAGACAACGCACCTCCATTGGAGGGGTTTTATTAAAAAACCATGACTTGTTTATCAAACGACAAAATTATTTTAACTAAAAATTGATCAATAATTTCAGTTTAATATAGAAAAGACGAATTAAGGATGCCCTAACCCCTATGTACATGTCTCCATGGCCTTTCACCCCCTAGACCACCCCCTTCAACACCCCCTAGCACCCCCCTACACACCCATCCAGCGGGTCCTTTGATAGGAAAAAACCATCCTGGGCATGCATCCATTACCAGTAACCAATCTAGACAACTAGAAACACCTAGGTATGGGTTGGGTCATTTGTAGATATGTGAATGAAAATTATATGTTCATCTAAGTGAATGGTCGTAGGCTGTGTATGGTTTCATCTTGGTATATGTCAAGGGATACATAGCATGGTGTGAGAGACTAGGTGTTTAATGTAAGTGCATGGGATTTCAGGCATGTGAGTTTATGCTCCTCAACGAGATCCAAAACACAATATAAAATATAAGGAAACCAAAAATCAAAAAAGCCCTAATTAAAATTGGACCAAAGAATAAAAATGGAATAAAAATTACCCAAATCTGATGTTGAACTCACTATCTTTAATGGTGGTGGATAGAACCAACGTCATCATAAGTAACCACATGTAAGGAAATAGTGGGAAAAGAAATGAGATGTGATGACTTCTTATATATATATATATATATATATATGATCATTGTGTCAACTATTCAGGATAAATGATACATGAATCCATAACCAACAATGAAAAAATAATATTCAGATTGATATGTACATCCCAATACTAAATAACATGATCATTAATAAATAGGAAAATTTCAAAAACACCCATTAATCAAAGAAAAACACGTGCCAAAAATTTGACTTTACAAAAACACACTTTCTCATTAAAAAACTATATTACATAAGGAATAAAAACACTTTTTTAGAAACACATTTTAGAAAAACATGGCATGGTGAACCCAGCTTATCCCCCCTACACACCCATCACACACCCATCACAACCCCTGCACACCCATCCCCATCCACTGCACACTTCCTACCTCCTACAGACAGTCCCTCCACCCACTGCACACTCTCCCACACAGCCCCTGCCCCTGTACACTGCACACCCCTTACACACACCCAGCACACACCCCCTGCACACCACAGCACAACCCCAGCACACCCCCACCCCACTCCAATGCACAATTCCTTCCCCCTACACACACTCCCTCCACCCCATGCACCTCGCACACCCCCTGCACACACACTCTCCTCCCCATTCACAAAACCCTACCCTTGTACCCTACACACCCCTACTCACACACCCTCTACACCCCCCTTCAACCTGCCACCCCCTGAACACCCTCACACAATCTTACATAACCCCAAAACAACCCCTTCACACCCCCTCTAATGTCAAAAATAAACTACAAACCAAAAACTAAATTCAAGGTTAAATAGAGCCTAATAATTTCATTTATCTAAAATTCAAATAAAAAAGATAAAGAATAAGGGCACCAAGAAATTGGATAGTCCAATATTCCAAAAAAATGATTCATTATGCATATTAGTTTCTAACCACATTTAAAATGCTTCATGAAAAACTAAAAATTCACATTCTATAAAACTTCAATATGTTAAAGATGAACCATTCCACCCAAATCCAAATTCTAGTATGGTCTAGACAACTAAAATATGCATTGTTGGAAACACTATAAGAAATACAACCCACTTAAGTGAGCTAGATAATTCCTCCCTACTGAAGAACCAGTCCACCCAAATCCAAATGAAGGAAAAATCCATAGTGAAGACATCACCAATAAAAAAACCCATCACTATCCATACCACCATGATAGAGTTAGGTGGGATGGAATGAGATCAACACACTTTTAGGAGCCAACACTATAAGAAGAGAAAACCTAACGTCACCACCATCTTCTAACTATAAAACATCATTCCAAATAATTTTCCAACCAAAAAATATAATAAATTGAATAAAAAACAAAAAAAAACTAAAGCTCATCATCACCACCCTCAAGAAGAAACTCCACACAAAGACGGATAAAACACACATTAGAAAACAACAGCCCCCACCCACATCACCCACACTTCCCCTTGCACCCCTACCCACTACACCCACACTGCCCCCTTCCCCATTCACCACCCCACCCACCTTCACCCCCACCACTGCACCCCCCCCCCCCCACCTACACCCCTACTACCCCACCCCCCTAACAAGCACCCCCACTGCCCTCCCCCTCCCCCTGCCCTGCAAAACCTCTCACCCTCCCCCATGCTACACTAGCCCCTCCCCCTTCCCTGCACAGCCCCTCCCCATCCCTCTATTACACCAACCCCTCCCCCTTCCCCTAATTCTTCTATATTTACATGAGACATTTTTTTTGGGGGGGGGGGAGGGGTACTACTAATTAAAATTGTACACTCACTCATATTGTGTGTCTTTATTTCTAACTCTACGAGAGGGAGTCAATAGATGGGCTATGCTTTCCTAACTCATAGATGTTAAAATAGAAATTGGTTATATTAAAGATAAAAGATAAATACATTAAGAGGATATACATGAGGATAACATCCAGAAGGAAATAGGTGAACTAGAGTAGAAATAATCTGGTGTGAGAATGACCCAAGGAGTTGCTTCCATGCATGTAGGAGTTGAATTCAATCATGAACTTTTGTTGTTGTTTCTAGTAGAAAAATATCAACTGTACATAGAAGTTTTTACCTTATATTGGGCTATGTGGGATGGAATTGGAAAGGATTTTGTTTCAGGAAGCATACAAATAAAAAAAACACTAAACCTATTTGGAACTCTATAGTGACAGATTCATTATATGCTCGGGTTGGTACTAAAGTACCAAACATGCATCAAGAATAGATGAAAGGAAGAGTATTTGGCTGGAATGTACATGAGAAATCATCCAAACAATGTGAAATGAGAAATTGATTATTAAAATGGAATGTTACGGAGGGGTTTGTTTTTTCATTTAAGGACAATGGAATGTGGGTTGCATTTCAGTTACATCTTATGTTACATGGGAATGAGGTTTGGCTGGATCAAGCTTATGATTTCCAAGACTGTTCTGGACTCAGAAGTTATAGCTCTTGTAACTAGTGTCGTGGCTACAGATCACTCTGAAGCTACCCTACCAAATGTTTTTCGGTTCTTCAGGGAGAGTATTATTGAGGATGTATTTGGAGAATTATCACCAATTACTGAATATGCAACCCTCCTTCACCCACCCCTGCACCCACCCTCCCCATTACACCCCTCCTTCACCCCCACTACCCCCAAACCCCTATTATCCCCACCACATAACACCCACACCCCACTAAACCCACCCTATCCCCTGGGCCATCCTTCAAGCCCCTACCCCCACTATTGTCCCCACCCCACTGATATGAATAGAACCGATATAAAATAACTAATGGGTCCCTAACAAAATCATCCTAAACTATAATAAAATATCTAATTTCATTGAATGTTATCTCAAACTCCTCTTTGTTTTGTAATTTTTAGAAAAAACCTTTTTTGGGTTAAGTATGAAGGAACACAATAGATTACCAAAATACCCACAAATAAATTGCAGATAGGTTCCAAAATTCAAATTCTAAAATTAATCTTTGCAAGTAGTTCAGCCACGCACCATAGGATTTGGGAGGAGATAACACACATATCGAGATCCATGTGAGAGCTGAAATCATGTGACACCTAAATATCTATGCCATCAGTCACTATCACCATTATTCTAGCCCCACTTATATCAATCAACTCACTATTTCAAATATGAATCACCTCGTTAAAAATTCCTTACCAATGATACTGAACACCACTGCTCCTAACCCAGTTTCACCTAAAATTCCATTTTCATCATTGAATCAAGAAAATCATGAACCAATAATAGACAAATGATCATCAAAATCCACATGATTATAACACCCAAAATGACTTCACCAATGATAACATCAACAAACAATACAACCCATTCTAATCCAAATACTCTAACTTAATAAAACTAACCAAACCAAATTGATTCACTGAACTAAGAAGAACCAAATGATATGGACTTAAACTAAACCAAATAGAAGTGACCTGATCAAAATAAAATAGAAAATATAACCAATAATACTACAAATTAGAAAACCAACCAAGTTTAAATAAAACCTAATAAAATTTACGAAGCTCTAACTAAATAAATGTATTCCGAAAAAATTGATTCACAAAAATAAGAACCTAAAGTTATAGGCCTAAAATAAACCAAATAGATTTGGACTAATCCAAATTAAATAGAATTAAACTAACACTACTATAATCGAGACAACCCATCTTAAATTAAACCAATGCAAATAAAAATTAAATGAAGTTACCTAAAGTAAATCATTAAGCAAGCCAACAAATTCCCAAAACCAAGAATTATCCCTCTACATTACAAAATCCTTAGAATCCAAAACCAAACAAGTAAAATGTATTTCATAATAAAAAATCCAATTTTTTTAATAAAGATAATAAAAAAATAGAAAAATGTGTTCCTTAATATATATATATATATAGTTTATAATACTATGATTACACCCACACTTACCCCTACACCCCCTGCCACACACTACACCCCCATGTCCCCACTACAACCCCCACCCCCACTTCCCCCCTACACCCTTCTGCCCCCCCAACCTTCATTATTTTCTACTAAGTTTTTCTTTTTTAAAATTTTTCCATCACCTGATCAAATCTAAATAAAATCACTTCTTTGGTATTGATCCATTGGTTGATTGAAAATTCCTATCTTGAGTTATAAATTTAATAATCATTTAGAATTTAGATATATTTTGTTACTATTTTATTAAAAATTCTTATTCCTCATATACTTCTATATTTTTACTAAATAGTGATAATATGGAAGAAAACCCAGCTCAATTAAATCGAACAATTAGAAATTTATGTGCACAAAATTTTAACTATTAGAATACTTTATTTGTGTTTCCAAATGATCAAGTAGACTTTGAGTTAAATCATTGTCTATTCCAAATGATCCCTATTTTCTATTGTTTGGTAGGTGAAGACCCCTACAAGAACTTGAAGTAATTTGGTACCATGTTCATTGCCTTCAAAATGAGAGAAATTTCATAATCTCAAATAAAATGGAAGGAATTACCATTATCTATTGAGGTCTTCACAAAGGAATGGATGAAAAAAATATAGCTTGGAGAGGTCACAAGCTAGTATGAGCCCTAGAGAGCCATTATTTAAAAGTTATTCTTTGATTCAAGGTGAAAATAGTAAGAAAATGAGATTTATGGCCTAATTAAAGCTAGTGGAGAATATATTTATTGGTATTGGGACGTTTTCTATAAGTTTTCTACTAGTCATCCACATCAAATCAATATATGTGATCATAATTTCTTAAAATTATTATATTGAGGCCTTCTAAATAATAATAAAAACCTATTGGATTCTTCATAAGGTGGATCTCTCAAGGTAAAATATTTAACTGGGTCCAACAATTTGATAGAGAAGGTCTCTTAGAAATCTCAAAATTTTCATACATGGACCACTACTAAAAGTGTGGTTGAGGTAAAAAAATTTAACTCTCCATTACTTGAGTCTATAATTAAAAAACTAAACTCTCATATGAGATAATTAGTGTTGAGAAAAGTGAAAAAGGCATCATCTAAACCCCTATTGGTCTCTCAATTTTGTATTTTCTTAAGATTTTTTTATAGACTTTTACCCTTAAATGTATAACACCAAAAGAAGTGACACTGTGAACAGATGATAATTCTAACAACCAATGTACAACCAAGGTTTCAAGGAGTATTCAATAGTATGATATGGATATGGAAAGAAATATGAATCCAAGCCACCTTTATAATAGATTTTATAATATAACATTCATCTATCTTAAAATCATATCATCATAACTTATGATTTCTAGAATTTTCATATTTAAACTCTATAAGACAATCAAACCCAATAAAAATCATAAAAAAAAAATCCAAAAAATTATACATGATGCAATAAGTTAAAACAAATAAACTCTATCAAAGACAAATGTGAAAATTAAAAAGACAATAAATTGAAACAAATGAATCTTACCCATTGAAAATTTAAGAGGCTGTGGATTTGAAATCAAAGATACCCTTATCCATGGAAAAAATCCTAGGGCTTGTGAGGAATTATAACCATCCTGGTTCATATGTATTATTCTGTGTATTGGATAAAATCAGAGATAATTGATAGAAAAAAACATAAATAGAATAATTATTTGAGGAATTAGAAAACGAACCCTAACAAACCCTACTGTAGGCCATAAACAAGCTGTGAGTCATTAACCTCCCACTGGTTAGAAATAGAGGGGCGCCTGAAATATGTGAATACTGAAAAAAACATTACACATTGGTTAGTCGAGGATGAGGGCGGCCTAAAGGCGGAGGCAGATCTGGAGCTGCATCACAATAAGAGGATCATGGGGAGGTGTGGTGGTCGCGTTGTCTGAGGAGAATCATCCTGAGGTTGGGTGGTTGCGTCATCGTAAGAGGATTGTCTCGAGGTTGGGTGGTCATGTCATAAGAGGATAATCGTCCAGAGGTTGGGTGGCCACAGCATCATAGGATGGTAGTGGGAGGTTGGGAGGCATCATCGAGTGAGGACGAAGATCATACAATGATTAGACAAAATCTGCGAGGAAGAGTTTGTGAGAAAGAGACCGCGAGGAAAAGGAGAAGGTTTTTTAGGGAGATTCAGGGAGTGAGAGAGGAAATCCACAAGGGAGGATGAATTTCCATGGCTAAAGCCACTATTTTTTAAAATTTGTGGTGATATAATAGGATTTATCCATTTTTTTAAACTGTGGCTATATAAGTGTAGCTAAATCCTAAATTTTTAGTAGTGTGACATTGTAATGATAGAAAATCAAACATAGGAGGAACTTTTTTCTTGGGGGAATATTGTGTGAGTTGTAACAGTAAGAAACAAAGTTCATAAATTTTGAGCACAAATGATTCTAAATATGTTGTAACCACTCAAGAATATACTCAATTGTTCCGGATAAAATTTTTCTAGACGATTTGAATGTAAAAGTTTCTAAACCATTAAAAATAATTTGTGATAATCAGATTGTAATTGATATTTCTAAGAATCTTTTCCAACATTAATGATCAAAACACAATGATATAAAGTTTCACTTTATAAAAGATAAAGTTATGGCTAGAGAAGTTTTACTAGAATACATTTCAACAAAGTATCATATTGTTGATTTCTTAATAAAAGTGATGTCGAAGGAATGGTTTGTCGAATTGAGGTTTCAACTTCATGTTAAGCCTCCTACAATGACTTCCTAAATATCTTAAGGAAGAACCCCCACCATTCATTGGATTATGTCGACAATAGTGTATAGAAAGTAAACAAATTTTTATTTTGTAAGAAGTTTTTACTTATCTTTATTTTATGAATATAAAGCTATAGTTGTCATATAATGTGGGAGAGAAATGGAAAGTGAGAAAATAAATAATAGAGGATAGAATGAAAAAGACAAGTAAGAAGAGTTTATCTTTACCTGGCCATAAAATTTTATTTCCACCGAGGGATGGAATTCATTAAAAAACATTACTTTATTCAGAAGTGTGGTGTATGGAAACTCTATTTTTAAAAAGGTTGTGTTTTGATAAAATTGAAAAAACCTGATTTGTGAAAAACATTATGATATTTGAAAATTTTGTTAGAGAGGGTTGTCAAAAATCCAAAGGAGTATATTGAATTTCCTTTGTGATAAATTATTTTAACAAAGTTTTTCTATTTGTTTAAAATCAACCTTTTTGTATCAGAATGTTTTATTTTCTAAAAATAAGATCAATCTATATTGTATTTTGTTCATCATATCCAAAAAGAATCACATGCATAATTTATTTCTCGGGGTCTATCATTGTTCTAATTAGATAAATAATGAAGTTTTTAAAGAGTATTTAAATAATAATGTGAATTCGGGAGTTATAAAGTTTTGATACTTTCTAAAAGAAAATCATAAGATACAATACTGATCAATAAGATCTCACAAATCATGAAAACATTTATTATTAAATATTTTGAATAAATAGTGGAGATGCTAGAGGATACTCAAAATTGTAGAGTAAAGAATTTCATCATAATGTTAATTTTATCATAATGATAATTCCATCGTAATGGGAATTTGATCATAATGAGAATTCCATCATATTGGGAATTTCATCGTAAGGATAATTACATCATAATGGGAATTTGATCATACCTAGATAGATTGGCATCAGGTACTGTAGCATCTGGTTTTCCATCTAAATCATAAAACACATTTCATACCCTGGATGATCGTACTTAGGATCAGGAGAAAATGATCATACCCAGATTGATCAGCCTCAAAAAAATCATTACCAAATTGATCGGAACCAGATGGAAAAAGGAATGGATGCTGACAATCATATCCAAGCAAACAAAAATAGATCTTAATAGTTTGAAAATTAATTCATAATGTGCCAATTATGAAGAAGAATTAAAGTGGTCAATTTTGACTTTTTTGGCATAAATCTAAGAGAATTATAAGGATGTTTGAAGAAGTAAAATATGATGTTTAAATGTAGATATTTTCAGAGTTTTTAGATTTGAGGAAGTGGGAAAGAATTTCAAGTTTCCCTCTCTTGGTTTATGAGCTTCCTATAAATACTTTCTCATATAACTTTCTCATTTACAACTTTCTACATATGTGCAAAAGGTGAAGCACTGGAGAAATTGAAGTGAAAGTTTCCAGCTGATTGAAGAAGAATTGTACTGAAAATTATATCCGAGTTTGAATTTTATCGTTCATCCTAAGGAAAAACGGATCAAGAATTATTCAAAAATCAGCACTATCATTCTGAGAAAATTGGATCCCAAATTCCACAAAAATTGGTAACAAAATTCTAAGAAAAACGGATCCAAAATTCTGCAAAAAATGGCACCAGCATTATGAGAAAATAGGATCCATAATTCTATAAAAATCAGCACCATAATTCTGAGAAAATTGGATCCAGAATTCTATAAATATCATCACTAGAATTCTTTGAAAATTGGATCTAGAATCAAGCATCATTGAATTCAGAAAACTGGATCTAGGATCTAGCATCATCGGGTTGAGAGAATCAAACCCGATCAAATCAGACTAAGGATTCATACTAAGAATTTGTGGAGCAGTTTTAATAAAGTATTTAATATTTTGATTTGCTCAATTGTTTTAAATGAAAATATTGTAAACTTATTGGAGTAAATATAATATTTCACATAAGGAAATAGAAGGTATCTAATGGGATTTGGCACAAGTTTTATTCACTTCTTCATAATAGTGTATTTTCATATACCCACGAGGGTGGCTATGGAGAGGACGTAGGTTCTCACACTAAGGTCAAACATAGAAATATTTTGTGATTTTCTTAATTTACTACATTTTAATAAATTATTATTTACTAAAATTTAATTAAGAAATAAATCTGAAGGGGTTGTAGGGTTAAGTTTCTAAAAGTATTGAAACTTATAAAAAGTGAACAACTGATTCAACCCCCCTATCAGTTGTTATTCAATCCATGGAACTAAAATCATCTTCCCCCATGGGGATTTTTGGAATCTATTCCAGTGCTAAATATTGTGTATCTTGGGCCCATACTTAATCAAAGTCTATCTCACCCACCTGTCTCTTTTTTAGATATGATCCTTATTAAGTAATTTGGGACATCTAGAAACCACTACCTTTTTTATGAAGGATTTTATTGGTAGTATCCCTTTGTTTCCTTGGGATATCATATAAAGATACACTTTTTACCTCAAGGTGAAAGTTTTTTACCCACATGGGCTTTAACAAACTCTTCATATCCCCCACACATGTAAGTACTACAACACGAGTTTCTTTCCATTCAAAAATTGGTATGGGATGTCGTCTTCCACTTCAGTTGTCACTCATTTTAGTATGCATGTTACATCTTGAATTTTATATCCCCAAAAGGATAATGGAAGGCTCACATGACTCATCATTGATCTCAACATGACCAACATGGTGTGCTTGCTCATTTTTCTTACTCTATTTCATTATTTTGTATAAGGATAATTGATCTGGGATAAGATCCCAAACTCCTGTAAAAAATAAATCAAGTCTTGATTAAGATATTCTCTACCATGTTCTGAGTGGAGTTTCATAATATTCATACCAAGATGGTTCTCCAATTAATTCATGTATTCATTTAATCTATTAATGGAATTTGACTTATACCTCCTCTATTAAACTTATCCATATATAATAAAATCAATAGTAAAAGTTATGAAGTATAAGAACCCTCCCCTTATTTGAAAATTAAATGGTACACACACATTAGTATGAACTAATTCAAAAATACCTTTGTCCCTTTTACCTTTTCCACTAAATAGGGCTTTGGTCATTTTTCCTTTTAAACATGAATGACATACACCAATTGGTCTTAGTTTTAAATAATTTAAATATCCATATTTATGTAATTTATCAAGACACTTTTAGTTTATATAGCCTATTTGGTGAGGCTAATATTGGTTGTACTATGAGTCATGCGAAATAATTTATTTTTTGATTTCAATTACTTGGTTTGTGTAATGCAACACATAAAGTCCATTATTTAAATGTTCCTAGCCATATAAAATTCTATATTTATAAAATAAAGAATATTTATTCATGAACTTGAAATACATTCATTTGTATCACATCTGGATATATAAATAATATTTTTTGTAATGAATGGAACATTATAACAACCTCTTAAAAATAAGATCATTCCAGTTTGAAACATAATGTGGTAGTCACAGATAGATAATGTAGAAAGTTTATCTTCATTGGATACTCATAGATATAACCTTCCCTTAGTCAATATTTGTTAATCTAATTGCTTCTACCATTTTAATACATACATGGGAACCATAAGTTGTATCTAATACCCAATTTTTGGAATAGATAAATTTCACTCAATAACAAATGAACTTTAAGCATCCCATTTCTTCTTAGACTAGGATTAGTTTTTCATTGAGTGGTCCTTATTTCCACATGTGAAATAAAAAAATATCATGATACCTTTCTTGTCCCATGATCTTTGTCTCATTGGATAGGAATGAATAATATTTTTTCTTAGATCTCTTTTCTTTCCCTTTATTTTTTTTACAATAAGGATAGAAGAATTTTCATGCTTCATCTCATTTTTTAAATGGAAAAAAAGAGTGAGTAGATCAGTGAGGTACTTCTCAAGGTTATTCATATTAAAATTAACAAAAAATCTAGAGAAGATCTGAGGGAGTGATGCAATAATGATAATAGTATATAGTTATTCAAGGAGTTAAAACCCTAAAACCTATAACCACTCAATATACCCAATGATATTGAAAACATGAGGCCTAGATAGAAAACCCTATGCAATATTACACTAAAATTGGGCTTTAGATATCTCAAATAGTTCTTTTCATTCTCTCTCATCGTATAGAACATAGAGATGCTCGAGTACTCAATATGCATACAAGTTTTTGTGAGACATAATGAGTTCACTAGATATAGATGAAATCATAAAAAATTGAACATTCACCACATTATTAGTATTTTTAATAGATATTTTACTCTTCATTACACATCTCCTTAGTAGGAAGATTAGGAATTGAGGATTATATAATTTAAGAGTTTCATTTATGACACACCACAAACTAATGGTTTATGAACATCTCCTAGAAGTTAATTCCAGTGTAAATATTGTCTTTATCTAATATAGATCCAAGGTATAGTGTGGATGATAAACTTTCCATTTTATTATACAATTTAAAAGATCATATTACTAGTAAATTTATTGATTATAATTTATGTGAGAAATAATAAAAATTAAATATTCATTAAATATTCCACAATTTTATTAAGTTTCAATAGCCCTCACCATTGAACTCAAAATATCACATCACACAAGAAATTATAGTGGAAATGATCCATATTTCCCTTCATTATGATCCAAAAATTTTCCATGAAAACTATAAGAAGGTATTTAGGTAAGAATTCTTTCCAATTTTTGGATTGAGACTCCTTGGTCTATTGATTAGACCTATAAATATTGAAATAATTGCTTGGATTTCCTCAACACTTGACTCCAAATTTTTATTTAGTAGAATATTTCCATTAAATTAAATAAATTTTTGGTTAAGTCAACCCAAAACTCTCATGATAACTCCCTGATAAAAGAAAGGGTCTATGATTTTTCCATATAAACACATAATTCAATATTTTCATTCCCAATCAAGTAATGTAATGCTTAGTCAGGCATAATATTAAGTTGATGGATTTAATTTATTAATCTTAGCATTTTTCTTTTTTATTCTTTACATGACTTGTTAATATTAAGTGGATATTATTTAATTAATCAGTCATGTTTGATAAAATATTTACACATAATCCATTATTTTAAATTCCATTTTATCACATTAATTCCATTAATTATGTGATTGTAGTCTCGCATCCATAAATTAAATAATGAATAAATAGAGACAAATAAATAAATAAATATTCTCATTATGAGCCTATATAATAGTTTATTTATTAAGGGGATAATAAATCAACCTTTTACCGAAGGGGATACTCAAAGTGCCAGTCTTGGAACAAGTTGTGACTCCACTATTCCACATATTTATCACCTGGATTGGATTTATCATTGTTATATCTTGAGATTCCTCCAAACGCCTTGGGAATATCCATTTATTAAAATAATTTATAACTCAAAATCAGGTGAGGGGAACCAAATTATTGTTTAATGGGAATATATAAATAATTTTTGACACACAGGTCCTACAAAATAATGGAGGGAGGTATGAATAACAGACCATCATATTTAATCTAATGATATATAATAGAAAAATCATACAATTAATTAAATTAAATAATTTCATCACATACACTAGTCTTATTAAAGCCCATGATTTTTCATAAACATGCATAAATTACACATTTAAAATAATTATCTAGAATTTATTTTAATTCATTTGTGATGAGAAAAATCATGCACTAACTAATTTGATTAATTAAATTTTTAATCAGTTAATTCATTTTATCTTATTACAGAAAATCGTCCAAATATTCCCATTAAAATTGATTTTAAATAAAATAAATTATTTTATTTTATCTATAACTAAATAAATCAACACATAAATTTGTAACTAGAATCAAACCAATGATTACCTATCAGAACAACTTTGTATGGTTTAATTGTATAAAATTCACCCATACAACATACTGTGAACATGATATGTGTCATAATTTTATGTCATGTACTATCAACTTAAAGACCCATGGAATATAAGAAAATTATGTATCCTATACAATTTAATTCCTTGATTCTTTAATATATAATAACCATACATGAATTAGAGTCTTGAATATTATGAAGAATAAATTAAACATTTAATATAATATAAAACCTAACAAGTGGCATGGACTTTCAACATAATCACCCATATAAATCCATCTTATATTGATTAATGAGTAATTAATTAGTTTTAATAATTAACATAAATATTTATATTAAATGATATATACAATCCCACAACACGACATTTATTATTTTCACTGAATATATGCAGTAAACTCCTAGGGACTCATTGTTCACCTCTTGTGAATATTTTTTAAGTAAAATGGATGTATAAAGGATACAAGACAAGTACTTATAGTTACATTGATCCTAGTGTTTACACATATAGTATTAATTACATGTGGGTTATTAATTACATGATAAGGTTTGACCCTGGGTTTTCAGTTTTGAAAGAATGTGGACTACACGGTGTGTTGTCAAACTACATGGAATGTTCTCTAGAAAAGCTGTGGGCCACCTTGGATTCTCTAAACATAATGAATTTATTTCATGTGACATGTATTAATTACATGATGACCTAAAATACATGAAGGAGTCCTTGTGTAATTAATAATAATACAAAGTGTGTAACAATCGAGTAAAAGCCATGTATTCTTGTATTATCCATCCAAGATCATAGGAACTTCCATATGGGATCTTCACATGTAAACATATTTAATCATTAAACAATCTGAGTAATATTTTTTAGGAAAAAAATATGTTGTAGAATAGATTTTGATGATATATTAATAAAGAGTGAAAACATAAAATGAATATTATTTTTTAAATGTGAAACTATTAATAAAAAATATATAGTTATAAATTTGAACATGAGACCTTTGATAACACTTAAAGGTTCCAGGCATAGTAGAAGAACCTTTGATAAGAATTAAATTAAAAATTATTTTAATTTAGAGTTTCCCAAAGCCCAAATAGATGATCTTTCCATGTTAAATATATAATTAATTTATTTAGATTTAAAAAAATGAATACATGTTCTTAGGATTTTTCTTGTAAGATGGTGTTTTGGATCGTTTGAAAGACCCTTTTTAAAATTACCATTGTTTCGTTGTATGATCCAAGGGTAAAATCCCTCTAGTAGTGATCCAAGCATAATTATTTGATCTCTAAACAATCACAAATGGAACTTCAGGTGATAGTGTGGTGGATAAATTATCTCTTTTTATTCCCCTTAATTTCTTATCCTTAGTCTTGAATGATTTCTTCTCATTCCTAAGAATATGAGAGGAAGATGATCCAAGAGAGAAATATTTTCTGCACAATGATTCTTGATTCCCTATTTCCAATTAACCCTAAAATATAGACATAAACACCAATTTATAGAGTTCAGGTTTAGGTTGAAATATTATTTAATTATATACCAGACCTTAAATAATATTATAATTTTTTTAAACCACTTGTCACATTATTATTATTGTTATTATTATTATTATTATTTTATGTATCGTTCTAACTTTCATAATAAAAAAATTATCTCACTATTTTGTAAATTAATATTCATCACCAGATGTAGTCTTGGCATTTTTTAACTCCTTCTCATTTAGTGAATACCTAAATAAATTTTTAATTAAATATTCCATTGATCAAAAAATATTTTTCAATCAATTAAACATGAAAAAAATTATTCCTCGATCTTGAGAATAATATTTATTCTAATAATTAAATTCAAATAGAATTTAATCGAGATCAATGAAAAATCTTAGCATGTGGCCTTCTAGGATTCATTCTAATTGGCATTAGGTGGTATTTCTTAAAGTACCATATTACCATATAGCAATGAGTCAAAGAACCCAAGATAAAAACACATAATGTAACAATGCTAACAACAACATATGAATGCTCACTGTGTAATATAATCCATTTGTCTCAATATCTCATCAATCTGGTTGCACAGCCATGTCAACAACCCATAAACTCGATATATTTTTCTTTTACTCTCTCAAATAAAAATATAGTTCCACCATGGCCATGTCATTTAAATCGATAGTTCTATTTCAATAAAAATGTAAATATATCAACTTCCATAAATATAGAAGGGAAAATCCTTCCTCAACAAATCTATTAATAATATTTCACTCATGATGCACCCAATATATGTGACTTCACCATGGACTATTATCATCTTTTTTTACAAAATACATAAAAGTGAGTGATTTTTGACATGCATGAATGATAATCATGAAGTCTAAGGACAATTGCATAAACTTGGGTATAGTAAAATCTGTTGACACCAAAATTTTCAGAATTCCTACTGGTGCGTTTGTTCTCATAATCTCCCATCTTGGATATTGCCAAGTGAAAACTTCATGAGAGGAAGTCTCATCCAATTATGAGTATTTTCACTAGACAGTAACTTTATATTTGTCGCATCCATGAATTTTATTTGACCATAAAACTATATTTATGAATATCGCCATAAAATTTCTCGATGCTCATCATAGCGGGGAACTGTTATGACAATATCAATATGACAGATACTCTAGGACATTATTATTTTAAATTAATGTATAAAAATGGATAATATATAATAATATGCTTCATTAATATTCAAATCATAAAATATACATGTAATTAAAGTACAAACCGTTGGTCCTAGGACAATAAATCCAAAAATCAACGTTCTATGGAGTGAAAACCGAAGGAGCTCAATCATTAGATCTTGGATAGATAGGAGTATTAAATGGAGTCAGCGTAGACATTTTAGGAAAATGATATAAGGTCTAGGGATACATCATAGGATATGAAAATGGTATGTGATAAGTAAAGCCTAAATAAGATGATGATGGGGGGAATAGGTGGTAATATCCATAGATAATCAAGTGGGGGAGGAGAAAGTGTGATAGATGGTTTGTTTACTGGTGGGTCTGTATGTGAACAGGTATGATTGGTTCTCCATGTTTCTCTATTATCACCCCTTCTCAATTTTCCATGTTTCTGATGTTTTTTAGTAGGCTGAGTAGAGGTCAAATCAATTGGAGGTGAATGTATCTTAAATAAATTTCAAAAAGAATAATAATAGTACATTAATTTAATATAGAGGAAAAATATTACAGCTGTTATATTCACTAAGGGGACTAGTGCAGGCAGCCCATGGAAATGTAACTATTTATCATTACAAAATATTCTCTTCCTTAAAATTTATTCAATATATTTCATAACTTTTATAAGAATAAAATATACATTTTTTAAAAACAGTTTTTAAATATTATGCAGAAAAATTTGAATTCAATCAAGACATAAACATTATAATAACATCCTCTCATATACAACAATTTTTAAATAGTTTTATAAACCTTATGTAAAAAAATACTTTTTTAAAGTAGTTTTTAAAATAATATTTTAAAGATGTTTATATAGAAACATTTTTTTGGAAACTATAATTTAAAATAAACCTATACGTGTTTTTAAAAACATTTTTAAAAGTAGTTTTATGAATTAAAAATAAATATTATTAAATGAAATGAAACAAACAAAACTAAAATAAGAATACCATTCCAAACTAAAACCAAATTAAACTAATTATAGTGTTTCCAAACTAAGAAACCCTATACAAGATAAACTGAATGAACTATGAATATTTATGATTGCTTCCATATATTACCCACCAATAATTCAGGATCAACATTAATTCTCATAATTAGAAATTTTGATTCATATAATACAATATTTTGGTAAACAAAAATGATGGAATCAATGGTGTCAATTTCATCACCACCATCATAAAAAAATAGATATTGTGATTACGTCAATAATGACACTGATATTTCACATAAAACACTTGTTTTAATGCTGATACCAAAATATATGGTTCATTGGTGGTCGGGAAGTGATTCATGTCAAAAAACCTAAATCCATATTCATAGAAAAATATACCATGTTACATCATTGAGTCAAACCATTTTCATTTCATCATAGTGACTCGACCACGGGAGTAGTTATCTAATAACATTATTTTATCAACAACTCCAAAATAAGACAAATTTTCATATCAAGGCCTACAATCTGATGCACTGACCTAATACCTTGTTGTTGTAGTTAACATAACTCCATTATGTTATGTTCTCATATTCACTAATCAATCAGTTGTAATAAATAAATACACATTGGTTTTTAAATATTTTCATTCACAAACCAAAGAATTGGGATAAAAATCCAGCACTCTCAATTCATGAGAAATAAAGTCAAATAGTAAACTCAAAACCTGAAATATTTATAAATAATACAAAAAAATGAATATTTATATTTTAATTTGATTAAATTATTGGTAATAACTTTATTTCAACCAACAAGGAAACTCTTTTCTATGAAAAGTCACTCTTTTTTTCAAAGGCAGCGAATGATGAACTCTACTTATAATTTGTTTATGTTACCTGCATAAAATGATAATAATAGTTTAAGGTATATATGAAATTATATAGTATGAGATAACATATAAATATTCAAACTACTTACTTAATATAATCATCGAACAAACCACAGTTGAACAATATTGTGTGTTGTGCCATATCCTTCACTTCAAGGTTAAATGTAGCCAAAGAATATGACCCAGGAATTCCTCCAATTTGGAAAGATACAAAAATGAGGTCTAAATTTCCCTATGTTTCTCATCTTCATTTCTCATTGTCTGGTTACATCTTTTTATCACAATAAAACAAAGAAATTGAACAAAAATCCACATATTATTAATCTAGATAACCTGTCATAATGAAACCTTCAAGATTATTCTTGTTATAAATATAATACATAATTTTGTATATATTTATTTCAATAGGATACATCCAATAAAAATAAATGGTTCCCATAATAATTCATTTAGTTATATGATGAACTGTTAGATGCAGTATGCAAGTAAAAAATGATAGAGGAAATTTTTTTTCTAACTCAAACAAAATTATTGGTGCCTTTTCCATATTTTTTATCAAGAAATACTTAGATAATATTATATAAAAAAGGTATCTATAAAGATGTAATAATCAAATCAACATCACTCTTAAATTATTGGATAGTAAATATAAAACTACTATTGAAATCAATTCACAAATAAGGATGTGAGAATCGTGAGTTTATTGGGATTTAAGTTTCTACTCTCTAATGTTGACTCATTTTGATATATTACTTAAGTAGACATATGGAACCTTGAAATTATCCAATACTTATAAAATTTTATTTTTCTCTCAAGGTTTTATCATATAAAAAGCACATGGAACTTTCCATTTTTTTTCATTGATACACATAGGATGTAGTTCTGGTCGAATACCCAAGTCCAACAAGTCACATCAAGATCATATGTCACAATTGGTCTTCTTATTGATATTTAGAATAATTAAAAGAATTATTTAAAATATATTTTACTCAATTTTCATTACGGCTAAACAATGATATAACAAATTGGTAGACCAATATGGAAACTTAAAAAAGATAATTTTCTTTTCCAAATTGTATGTTCAATAAGATTTAACATTCTTCCTCTTCTTATATTTTATTTGAATTTTCCCTAATGAAAAAATAATATCTTTTAATTAATTTATCACAATAATTATTGACATATTTTGAGGTGTACATTCAGTGCCAACAATATTATCAAACCTCTGGAGATTCATCATGTATAGATGATCCATTAGTAAGAATCATTGATGTACCATGAAACAAAAACTATGATGATATTAAAATCTACTAGATCATGAATTATTCATAAAAATTGGACATAATAGTTTTCCCTACATGATCCAACTAGACATCATTACATAAGCAGGGAAATAATTTATAGTTAGTACGAATCTAAAATATATTCTTTGAAAATGCATCAAATGTTCTTACACCCACATCCTAAATTTACATAAAATATTTTATTAATGGTTACATGTAGAAATATATATAATTTCTTGGATAAAAAGGTCAATATATTTTTATAATCAATAAAGTGAGTGTTTTTTTCATAAAAATCCATAGAGGATGATTATATACATGAATAAAAACTGGCCACATGTTGTGAGAAGTATAAGAAAAAATAGATTAAAACCATAATAGGATAGTCCCAAACTAACATTACACACCTCAGTTACAAAATCTATATTTTATCCATAAAATTTCTACCATGCTAATCTATTTCATGATGAACCAACTACTCATTATCTTTAATTCTCTCAACACCATGACATCATATATTTTTTAGATTTTAGCATACATGAATAGGTTTTAAATCCAATATATTAATGGAAAATTACACATGACTTTATTTCGAACACAATATGGTGTTACATCAACATTTATATTCCATTAAGATATACCACATTATTTGTAGTTATATAGTTCTATTTTCCCCACCTAGAATAAGATTAAATCATTTAGGAAAACATTAATTTTATTCTTCTAAAATCCAAAAAGGTTTATTAACTTCCATTCCATATAATTATTTGAGGGAATAGTTGTATTATCATGAAGTAATTAAATTAAAAGGGTAAGTATATAATTAATTCTAGTATTATAAATTACATACATAGGTTTTCCATGATATAACCACATTAAAAATTCCATTTCTTCATTTAACACATTATTGATGTAAATGAGTCCTAACATCATCCATTTATTTATTTCACCCTCTTAACATCATCATTTTCACTATTCTTATTATATGTATTGATAAAATTGTCTTTTTTAATTTTCATACTGCCTTTCTCAACATAATTCAAAAATGGAAACTGATTTAAGGTCAAATTATCTATTCCAAACCTTTCATTTCATTAAAGAATAATATATGATTTTGTCATCTCTCCTTTGTGGTACCAAACATAACAGTTTATTTGAAATACAACCTTTTTTATGGAATCTAACTTCTTCTATACATAAGTAAGGTATTCCCATATAATTATAACATGTAAAACATATGACTTCCATCTAAATCAATGTTAATAGAAAAATCTAAACAAATCATATTCTTTGGGAAGTCATTTGACATCTTATCTGTATGATAAATCCTACATTTATCCATTCCATTATAGGAAAAAAAAGTTATATTAGTATAATCATAGTAAACAATAATTAAAAAATTCATTACAACCAATTTTAAAATGAAATTTATCAAAGCATACTAGTATCTAGCTAGACAAAGAATAAGATATATTACATATTTTATAATTGATGCATAAAATTAATGAAAAAAACAAATTATAAGACATGGAATGAGTAATAACTATTACATAATCCAATTAAATACATGTATTTATAAAATTATAGTTTTAAAATCAATTTCCTTATTTTTAATATGACAAAAATCCAATTAAATACATATATATTTTTCATGGAACCCATTTAATCAATAATAAAAATAATGTCCCACCCAACATAAAAACTCTTGTCTTTGATACATATATTTTCATGAGGGAGACATTCATAATTTTGTCCATACATTATTTAGAATCACATTTTTGAAGATCAATTCCAATAAGATAATCCAAATATCAATTTTAATATGAAATGCATGAAACTATGCTAGTAAGTTTCCAAAAAGATAATAAGAGATTAAATATTCTATAATTGATGAATATGAGTAAAAACCTTAATTAGGTATATGACATGGAATACTCAACAACAGATATATAATATTAAATTGAAATTAATTATGAAAATAAATGATCATTGAATTATGAAAATAAAATAATTAAATGAATAATTTCTTAAATCTCAAATACATTAATAAAAAAAATTATGATAATAATTAATTAGATAATCATTTGATATATTTTAAAACAATATATTGGATTTAAGTAGAATTAGTGAATAACTAATTTACAAACATATATATCCACTACAATCACATTTATTATGCAATAATATAATAAAAATAATCTAAAATAACCTTTGTTCAAAGAATTGTGAAGAATCATGACCTAACGAGATCTCGATTAGATTTTAATATGTAGATAAAAATGAAAACTATGGTCTAGAAAACAAAATATTATGTATTTTTAACTCAATCATTTGTTGTGGAAGAATTAAAGAACCAAAAAAATCAACTAAATGAGAGGAGATATATGTGGGAGAAGAGATGTCACACCCAGTTTTTCATGTCTTTATTTTGATCTGGTTCATTGGGAATTAATATCCTTTTCATGGGTATTGGGTGAGATGAATATTGAGTTTTAAATTTTCATCTTTTTCTAATCACCATGATTTGGGTTACCCATTTCTTGTTTAGGAGTTTTTGGAAAAAGGGTGGTTATTTCCGGGTTTTGGCCAACCGTGAGCCCATTTCTAGATTTAAAAACCAAATTTGTTTATTTTATAACCATTTCATTTTTTCAAAATTTTTCATTAATTACACTTCCCACTTGTACTCCACTAAAATATTAAAACTACCATATCCTTTTTTACCCCTTATAAATTCATAAGCATGGTGAAGTTGGGTTACTAATTTTGGTATTAGGCCAGATCGTGGGCCCATTTCTAGTTTTAAAAATATAATTTGTTTATTTTATATAATTTTCATTTTTGAATATTTTTTGGTTATTCCACCTCCCATTATAATCCTAAATAACTACAATCATCCCCATTATCAAGGTTACTACTTTGGAGCTCATTTGAATCGCATATTAGGGCAAAAGATCTCTAGTTTCCTCAAAACTTCTAGAATTTAGAAGGTAAATTGTTTCATCAATAAGTAATTCAATTCGTACAATTTTTCCAACAAATATTCTTTCCCTAGTTCTTCCAGATCTTAGGAGACTCTCCAAGAAGTTTCAATCCATTCCCTTTTCTCTAAGAGTGGAGATCTAATGGAAGACGAAGAGTTTTCTAGGTGGTAAGGTAAGATTCCTTCTCCTTTCTCCTTCCTCTTCCACCTCCTTTCACTATTTTTTAGGTTTATATTTTCCCCTATTCATGTTTGTCCTAGGTTTCTATTATACCATTATTATTTATGGGGGTTCTGTTCATTTTAGGCTTGTATTCCTAGGTTTAGGGTTTATAAACCCCCAGATGGTGATATTGGGTGTGCGTTTCAATTAGGCCAAGGATTTGATGTAGGATATCCATTGAACATGCCTTTATCATTTAATTTTCATCATTTTATTATTTTTAAAATCTTATATATATGTTTATTATTTTTTTTATCCTTTGGATAATTTTCATGATGTGAAAAATGATTGTTTAAGCCTTGTTTTGTGAAAGGTAGAGTTGTTTTGTCATAAAACTGCACACCAAGGGTTTATTTAAATGTTACGCTATATTTTTCAATAGTTTTGTGAGGTTTAAAACTTGTTTTGTGATATTTGGAATATTTTTCAGTGTCTTGAATAAATTTATTTCATGAAAATGTTATTTTACCCTTTTTAAAGTGCTTAAAATAAGTTGTTTTGTTAAAGAGTCCATGTCATGTGTTCGGTAAATTACCCAGTTGGCTTTTATAAGTCTAGTGCAATTTAAAATGATTTTATTGGATTTATAAATACATTGTAATAATTAAAATAATAATTTTGGGATACTTTTATGACTTTCCAATTTGGATTTTGTTTTATAAACAATTTGGTTTTGGTTTACAACAGGTTTTGGCCCGAGTTGCCGGAAGATGGCCCATTTCACATCCTTATGAAAATGGTTGTATTTTGAATATTTAACCATCATTTTTTAAGGGATTTATGAATGTGGTTTTCTAAGGTAAATGGTTTGTATATACCTCTTTAAAAAATTGAAATGCATAACTTTTTCAAATGTTAGTTTTGAGAAAATGTTTGAAGGCATGTGTAGTCTTTCCTAGCAATGAAGAATGAGTGTTTTACATGTATATACCATGTTGTGTTAATTGGGATTGTTTTATAGTCCATTAAATGATTTTATTATATTTTTTTGGATTCCAAATATGTTTTGGTATTGTTTTGTTATGTGTTTATACTTAAAAGAGTGTTTTTGGATGAGTTTTATGTGCAAAGCCTCAATACACTCCTTGAAATTAAACTACGATAATTCTTAGTGGTTTATTGATTCGTGAAAGAAATGTGAAGAAATTTTTTGGGATATTTCTGTGTTTATGGTTTGGGAAGGTAATTCTGATGTGAAATTTTTATTTGATAATATTTGTAACTTGATTGAGAACTAAAGAGAATCTTAAGTATCTAGGTGGGCGGACGTGTACTAGTATGCTAGTGATCCCGTGGGGTTTGGCCCCTATTTCACGTAGCAAGTTTGAAGACGAAAAAACTAACTAAAATATGATGATTATGATGTTGGGGGACCACAAGGTTAGGGGTATGCTCTATACTGGTGTCTCGTGTGCACGAGAATGGATATTTATTATTGTTACTTTCCCCGAGATATGAGGTACCTCAGGCTCACAACTAACTAGTGCCTAGGGGTGTTCCTGTGACTTGTGCTCATTGGCTATTTTGTACTCACCCTCAACATAAAGTGTGTTTGGTTGGTAAATTCAGTAGTGTGTGTGATATATTTAAATTTTTAAATTCTTTAAAGTGTCCCTCTTGAAAGCTATTTTCATTTTGAAGATGCAGCTCTTTGAAAATTGTTACTAGCATTCTTGTTTATAAAACATGCAAGTTTTTTTTGGTAATTTTTTTTATAGTATGGGACCTCATTTGGAAAAAATACCTTTATATTTGTATTTAAAAATTTAAATTGATGTTTTTTTTATTTTAAAGGATGTGCATTGGTAATAGAATATCGGGTTAACCTACTGAGTTTTAATACTTACACCTATAGTCTTCTTCTATTTTTAGCCATTGTGCAGGTTTCAACATGAGTTCAATTGCCTTGGGAGACATATGATCATTGTGTTGGAGAGTGACCAGAGGGGTTACATGGAGTTAGTTGGTTATCAGGTTTAGTTAGTTGAGTTTTTGGTTTAGTTATACTTTGATTTTCCTGTACAAATAATGTTCAGTTCAATTTTCATGTAAATGTATTTTGGGTTGTCCATTTCTTTCCACTATTTATTTGATTGTTTATATTTGGGAAAAATAATTCCCTTTAGTACTCTATTGATGCCCTCAGTGATTGTCTCCATCCTGGGAGGATCTGGAATGCCACTCGGGACTTGTCACGGGCTGGCCTAGGGGACTGGTTCAGGGTCAACTCGGGCTGGTTCATGACAAAATGGTATCAGAGGAGGTCATCTCTAAGCAGACCTTTTTTAGATTGCCCTTGTTATTTGGGGATTTCAAGGTAGATGGAGTAGTATTTTTTGTACTTTAGGGGTTAGTGTGGGAATAGTTTTGTGAACCCTTTCTCGTTCTGATCCTCGGGTTTCCACGGGAAGTCCGGTTTTATTAGTGTCTCTTGTTCTTGTTGATTATTTGGTGTTCGGATATGACAAGGGGAGTCTGACTAATGGCCTCTGTGAGCTCATAGGGCCTGGAAAGCCATTTGGATCCGGAGGTTGGTCCTAACAAGTCTCTATGTGTTGGTTTTGTGTTTGACATATGACCGCCAACCATATGGTCAAGTCACCCATCAACACTAGTTCCCTTTTGTGGGTTTCTTGTAACTTTCTTGATTTCTGAATTTTTGTTATGAAAATACTTATGTGATAATTATGGAAATAGTTTTCAAAGGAAGGATTGGATTTTTAAAAGTGGAAAAGGGGTTTTTAAAAATAATATATAAGAATGGTTTTGGGAAGGTTTTTTTTTTAAATAAATTTTGGGGAGAAAGTGGAAATGACTTAACGGGATTGGATTTTCCCAAATATAAAATTGAGTTTTGCTGAAATAAATTTTTTTGAAGGTTTAAATAATTTTAAGTTTATTCTGAATCTTTATTTTAAATGGGGTGTTTCGGGATGTTAAAAAGTGTATGAATCTGATTAATTGGTTTTGGAAATTTGTTTTGAGTGGTTAGTAATTTCGTAGATAGGATATTGGTCTCAATGGACATCAGATTATAAAAAATATACCTTGTTGAATTTTTGAAAATTAGAAGGCGTTGTTTAGATTATCTTGGTTGTTTTCAAAGTTGTTAAAAATAAAAAGGGGTATGTTTTTAAGAAAATTATTATTGATGAAGTGTGGTTTTTTTGGAAATATTAAAATGGTTTTGACTTGGTGGTTAGTGTTCCTTTTGAAGGTACATGATTTTTGGAATTAAGTTGTTTTGTTTTAGCCTTTAGTGTTTTCATGGGTTCTCACATGAATGGTTTTATTGATATCTGGAAGGATTGCCTATATTTCATGGTGTTTGGGTGCCTGGGGTGGCATGGAAATGTGCATGTGGGTGAGACTTCATGAAACACCATTGGTGAATGTGGAAACCCCCCAAGTTAGTTTGTTTTTCAAAAGTGTTTTGAGTTGAAAAATCATGGCATTTGTTTATAAACTGATGGTTATGTGGCTAGTTTTTTCTATGTCTTAGAAGAGTTGTTTGTTCAGTATGCTTACTTATGATCTATTAGTCATACTCTTATTGTGTCTTGAGATGATATCTTGTTGGTGGCTCGGTTTTGTAGTAGTGTTCAGTGGGTTTCTAAAGATGTGTTGGATGTTGTGATGTGGGCATGGATAGTTCTACATTGGAAATATTTCCTTTTTCTCAACCTAAGGATTCATTTAAAATTTTAAATTCACCTCTTAAGATGATACCTCAACCCGTTTTTTGGAATAGAGATCAGTTTGGGACTGATTTAACATTTTTCCAGGTCATGATAATTCTTTTTGACATAGTAGTTGTGTTCGGTGATGTTGATGTGTTTCGTTGTATTCCTTTTCAATTATTCTCCTTGATTGGAGTGATAGTGAATTTTGATATGTATATATGAGTTCCTATTTAGATAAAGGTGTTTTGTTGAGAAAGTTAGTTTTTATTGAGTGGTTTGTTCCTTATCACCTGACTGCGGTGCAACAGCTTCTTCAACAATCAAGGCTCTAGCCATAGGCCTTGGAGTGAATCTTTTCACGCAGTCAAGAAATCACCTGAGGTGTAGAGTGATCTACAAGGCTCCTGCCTCCACCATTTTGTTAAGTTAGTTTTTACTATATTATGGTTCCTTGCACTGTGAATTTACTCTTTTCTCAATGAGCATGGTGGACTTACCCCTCACACAGTGTCAATGGTTATGCCTTCATGGATGTGATATTCTGATCAATGTCCCTATGTGGACCGCCTGTGTAAATCAGGTGCGGTCTTGGTATTACATGTTCATAGATAGAGGGTTTTGGGTGGTTCATATATTTATTTTTTTCGTTTTAGTGGCCCAATGATTGGGTCCCCTTCCCTATCTACCCCAAGTGGTGGGGGTTTTGATTCGTGTATAAAGTGTTGGCCCAGTTCTTGTACCCTCTATTCGGGAGTGGGTGGTTTAAATGTTCATCTTATAACCCTCCTAACTAGGGATGGTAGGTTGTTATGGGTTATTTCTGCTGGAATTGTTCAAGTTATTCCCAATTCTAGTTAATGTTGAATTATTGTTTGTTCGTTGCAAGTTTGGTTCAAATGGTTGGGAGACCCACCACAGGTCTTGTTCATTTTTCCGTCTAAGAAATTATCTTGTGCTATTTGTTTCTTAATAGTGGTTATTCCATTCCATAATCCACAATAATATTTGGTTTTCATGAGATCTCTTTGTTTTGGGTGATTTTTGGGTTCATTGGTAAAAGGCCCAACAACCAGGTTCTTGGTTTGGTTGTGGAGGTAGCGACTCGATCTTTCGGTTGATTATCGGGAAGTGGTTGAGAGTGGGTGTTTTGGTTGAGGTAAGGGGATTAAGTTCCATTAATGGTTGATTTTGAGTCATTAGATTAGTATTCTGGATTATATTGATAAATAATCCTTAGACGTTTATCAATCAGTTATAATGTGTTGTGGCTTTCTAGGGGCGGAAAACTTTAATGGTGGGGATAATTGTCACACTCAGTTTTTCAAATATCTCTTTTGATCTAGTTAATTGGAAATTCATATCCTTTTCATGGGTATTGTGTGAGATGAATATTGAGTTTTTATGTGTCATTATTGTCTAATCACCATAATTTGGGTTCCCCATTGCTTGTTTATGAGTTTTTAAAGAAAGTGTAGTTATTTTATTATTTGGGCCAACCGTGAGCCCATTTCCAGATTTAAAAACCAAAATTGTTACATTTATAACTTTTTCATTTTTCAAAATTTTCCATTAATTACACTTCCCACATGGCCTCCACAGACATATTAAAACTACCATATCCTTTTTTACCCCTTATAAATTATTAAGCATGGTGAAGTTGGGTTACTAATTTAGGTATTGGGCCAGACCGTGGCCTCATTTCGAGTTTAAAAATATAAATCGTTTCTTTTATATATTTTTTATTATTTAATATTTTTCGGTGATTCCCCCACCCATTAGAATCAAAAATAACAATACTCACCACCATTATCGAGTTTACATCTTTGGAGCTCATTTGCATCGCATAATACGGTGAAATATCTCTCGTTTCCCCAAAACATACAGAATTGAGACGTTATATTGTTTCATGGGTATTAGGTGTGATGAATATTGAGTTTTAAATTTTCAACTTTGTCTAATCACCCTAATTTGGGTTCCCCATTGATTTTTTAGGAGTTTTTGGAAAAAGGGTGGTTATTTCATGGTTTTGGCCAACCGTGAGCCCATTTCCAGATTTAAAAACCAAATTTGTTTATTTTATAACCTTTTCATTTTTCAACATTTTTCATTAATTACACTTCCCACTTGGACTCCAATGTCATATTAAAACTACCATATCCTTTTTACCCCTTAGAAATTAATAATCATGGTGAAGTTGGGTTACTAATTTAGGTATTGGCCCAGATCGTGGGCACATTTCTAATTTTAAAAATATAATTTATTTCTTTTATATTTTTCATTTTTCAATATTTTTCAGTGATTCTATCTCCCATTAGAATCAAAAATAACTATCATCATCCCCATTATCGAGGTTACTACTTTCGAGCTCATTTGAATCGCATATTAGGGAAAAAGAACTCTAGTTTCCTCAAAACGTCCAGAATTGAGTAGGTAAATTGTTTCATCCATAAGTAATTCAATTCTTACAATTTTTCCAAAAAATATTCTGTACCTGGTTATTCCAGATCTTAGGATACTCTCCAATAATTTCCAATCCATTCCCTTCTCTATAAGTGTGTAGATCTAATGGAAGACAAAGAGTTTTCTAGGTGGCAAGGTGAGATTCATTCTCCTTTCTCCTTCCTCTTCCTCCTCCTTTCACTATTTCTTGGGTTTATATTCTCCCATATTCTTTTTAGACCTAGGGTTATGTTATCCCATGATTTTTTATGGGGGTTTTTTTCATTTTGGTCTTGTGTTCATTGTTTTAGGTTTTATAAACCTTTAGATGATGATATTGGGTGTGCGTTTCCATTAGGCCAAGGATTTGAGGTAGGATATCCCTTGCACATGTCTTTATCATTTATGTTTCGTCATTTTATTATTTTTCACATCTGATATATATGTTTATTATTGTTTTTAATCCTTTGGATAATTTTCTTAGTGTGAAAAATGATTGTTTAAGCCTTGTTTTTGGAAAGGTATAGTTGTTTTGTCATAAAAGTGCACAACAAGGGTTTGTTTAAATGTTCCACTATCTTTACCAACTATTTTGTGAGGTTTAAAACTTTTTTAATGATATTTTGAATATTTTTCAGTATCTTAAATAAATTTTCAGCATTAAAATGGTATTTTACACATTTTTAAGTTCTTAAAATAATTTTTTTATAGAGTACATGCCATGTGTTCGCTAAATTGCCCTGTTGGCTTTTATGTGTCTAGTGAAATTTAAAATGATTTGATTGGATTTATAAATACATTGGAAGAATGAAAAAAAATAATTTTGGGATCTTCTTATGTCTTTCCAATTTGGATTTTGTTTTACCAACAAATTGGTTTTGGTTTTCAACATGTTTTGGCCCGAGTTGCCGAAAAATGGCCCGTTTCACATCGTTATGAAAATGGTTGTGTTTTGAATATGTAACCCGATTGTTTTAAGGGATTTATGAATGTGTTTTTCTAATTTAAATGGTTTTTATACACCTCCTTAATAAAATTTAAATTCATATATTTTTCAAATGTTAGTTTTGAGAAAATGTTTAAAGGCTTGTTTGGTCTTTCCAAAAAATGAAGAATGAGTGTTTTACATGTATATACCATGTTGTGTTAATTGGGATTATTTTTTGGTCCATGAACTGATTTTTTTTAATGTTTTTATGGATTCCAAATATTTTTTAGTATGGTTTTGTTGTGTGTTTATACTTAAAAGTTTGTTTTTGGAAGAGTTTTATGCGCAAAGCCTGAATACACTCCTTGAAATTGTTCTACGAAAATTTTTAGTGGTTTATTGATTCGTGAAAGAAATGTGAATAAAGTTTGGGGGATATTGGTGTGTTTATGGTTTGGGAATGGAATTTTGATGTGAAATGTGTATTTGATAATATGTGTAACTTTATTTAGCACTAAATGGAATCTTGTGTATCTTGGTGGGTGGATGTGTACTAGTATGCTAGTGATCCCGTGGGGTTTGGCCCCAGTTTCACGTAGCATGTTTGAAGATGAAAAAACCAACTAATATATGATGATGATGTTGTTGGGGTACCACTAGTTTATGGGTATGCTCCCTACTAGTGGCTCGTGTGCATGAGAACAGATATTTATTATGGTTTCTTTCACTGAGATATGAGATAACTGGGGCTCACAACTAACTAGTGCCTAGGGGTGTTCTCGTGACTTGTGCTCATTGGCTATTTTGTACTCAAAATTGGAATACGGTGAGTTTGGTTGGAAAATTCAGTTGTGTGTGTGATTTATTTAAAATTTTAAATTCTTTAAAGTATCCCTCTTGAAAATTATTTTTATTTTAAAGTTGCGCCTCTTTGAAAATTGTTACTGGCATTCTTGTTTATAAAACATGCATGTTTTTGTCTGGTAATTTTTTTATAGCATTGGATATCATTGGTAAGACATACCTATATATTTTTATTTAAAAATTTAAATTAATGTTTTTTATTTTAAATGTTGTGCATTGGGAATAGAATATCAGGCTAACCTTCAGAGTTTTAATACTCACGCCTATAGTCTTCTTTTGTTTTTATCCCTTCTGTTGGTTTCAGCATGAGTTAGATCACCTTGGGAGATGTGTGATCGTTGTGTTGGAGAGTTACCATAGGGGTCACATGGAGTTAGTTTTTTATCTAGTTTGGTCATTTGAGTTTTTGGTTTAGTTATACTTTCATTTTCTTGTACAAATAATGTCATGTTCAATTTTTATGTAAATGTATTCTGGGCTATCTATTTATTTCCTCTATTTATTTGATTTTTTATATTAGGGAGAAATTGTTCCATTGTGTACTCTATTGATTCTATCGGTGCTTGTTTCCATCCTAGGAGGATTGGGAACC
This sequence comes from Viscum album, assembly GCA_963277665.1. NCBI lineage: Eukaryota > Viridiplantae > Streptophyta > Magnoliopsida > Santalales > Viscaceae > Viscum > Viscum album. The sequence continues at coordinate 283,252,768 of OY728120.1, read as the reverse complement.
CCTCTCGGGACTTGTCGTTTGTTGGCCTAGGTGACCGGTTCAAGGTCGACTCAGGTTGGTTCGTGACAAGAGAGGGGAATCTACAACACATCATATGGGGATTAGGGATCTTGGGGAAGGGTAAGGGAGGGTAGGCCATGGATCTTACGTCAATACCCTATACCAATAGTTTTTTAATATCCATTGGTATTTGCTTCTATATTCCAACAGTTTGTAAAAAATGTTTGTATAGGCCAATAAAATGTATATATACCAATTGTTCTACAAAACCATTTGTATAGAGGCATGATCATTTCCTCAATTTCTAGTAGTGGTATTTTTTATTTTCAAGATGGAAAGTGGGACACCAATCTCTTCTCATGTACAAAGTATGATTGAGTAATTTTATGACTTGGAGAGACTAATGGTCTTCATTAAAGATTGGTATGGATATATAATTCATTATGGAATTATTATTAGAAATATTTTAATAATAATGAATAAGTAAAAAAATTACCCCATTTTATCAAAGTGTTTAGGATATATGAGAATGTAATATTATAATTAATAGGCTTGTCTTTCCATCAAAACCAACCTTCCATTAACCCAAGGGGTGTTCCCAATCCCCATGGGATGGTGACAAGATTCACAGATTCATATACATACAATGGGAATGATTTCTACATAAAATCAAAGTTAAGAACAATATAATTCTTCCATAATTTCAACATAACTCGACTATAAGTCTGATATCCATGACAAAAATGAATCATTAAATATAAATAAAACAAAAATAAGTTTCATATATAAATCCCTTGACACACCTCCAAATTCCCTCAACAATCCATTACACCACTACTCACCCCAAGCTCCCTTAACATGTTGTCACTCAATAATCTCCCAATCTCTATAAAAATAATTCAATCTACTAATTACCATAAATGAAAGAATAAAAGAACTCATTTAAAGGGAACTCTTGGCTGAACATTATAAGAATGTAAATTTGGGTCCAATAAAGTCAATTAATAGGCACACTTGGCCAAATGAGATAAAATAAAACTAACCAAAAATCCTCCAAGTCAATCAATTATCTAAGATTAATAAATTATTGACCCTAAGACTATAAAAATTATTATATAGGTGTAAGAATAGAAATACTAAGTATTCCATCACCGTCCTTTCCATATTACAAAATTTTAATTATAAAATCATTTTCATGCTACTTTGAAATACAATTCGAAAATAGGATTTCTATTTATTTCTTATTATATGAAAATAAAAACTTTATATTCATTTTCTCACCGTAAACCTTGGGAAACCAAAACACACATTAAAAATCCATTTAAAATGCATCAAAATAATTTAATTTAAAATAGTTTCCAAAAACATCTTTTGAAATCATTTTAATGAAAGAGTACCAAAGATCATAATCAAATAATACTAAAACTAGAACCACAAGTCAAAGAAGTTTAAGTAAATAAACTAAGAAAAGGTTCCTCAGACAATACTGGTAGGGAGAACAATCAAGAACAATGTAAACATCCCCTACTCTAACACCCCAACTTGACTTACTCTAAACAGAAATTGGACTAGACTACCACATAACCACAATCATGACACAAATTATGATCTAGGTTGATGAATAGGAGTAAGAGTCTTAGATTATACTATGGGGTTACTATACCCCCTATATTAGAGTTCATAATAACAATACAAAAAACCAAAATTCATGCAAGTTAGAGTATATAGAAAATAAATAATTGATCATCCCATAACAAATAAAATGCTAACATAAAGGCATACAAGGATGATACTCCATGAGGATGATCAAATATATAGATATAAAGTATTAAAAAATAAATATAAGATCTATGAAATGTCCCATGATTTTCTATGTATTATTTTTAAATATTATATTTAATTAATTCGAGACCAGGCTTTGAGATGGCATGTGATTATGAGGCCTAGGGTTCCCAGGCTTAATGTTCGAAATAAAATAAAAATTAAATATCACACATGAGAAGTTTTCCAAAAAAAGTGCAATAAATTTTAAATAGGTGCTCAAATCAGAAATATGATGTTTTTGTTGTGTTCACATTATTTACATTACCTTAAGATAGGACAAACACTAACCCACCAAGGCCGCCTTTTAATGTTAGTTTTTGGATGTTTAAGGAAAAAAATAAATTTAATATTTATTATATTTTTCATTTACACTAATTCAATAACCTAATTTTGAAGTAAGTTGTTAAGAAGAATTTATATGTTTATCCACATAACCCTGGAATTATCTGGAGCGTTGGAGAGGAGACCCTTGGACTAACCTCTTGACAACAAATGACGACGAATCAATCGATCGTGAATCACTATGCTAGTGGAGTTAGAGGATATCATCGATGATGGTAGTGAAATAGTTCTTAATAAATGATCGATCCCAAATCGAGGTAGGGAATTATATTTCATTATTTCTTTCACTTTATTTGATTTAATGATAAACATGGATCGACCCGTGAATAGGTTGACCCATAGTTCATTCATTCTTTCAGGATGGGTGATTGCGGGTTTCTTTTGGGGAATCGATTCTTTTTTGATTTAGTTTCTTGATCCTTCTAATGGGAGTTGATCAAGGTCGTAACAAACATCGGTTGAGGTTCATTCCTCAGGTTGTTTCTCTAGGATTTCTTCCCCCTTTTTTCGGCATGTTCTTCGTTCTTCGTGGGGTTATGAACGAAGGATCATTTCCCATCTGTTTCACAACACAATGATCTAAAATCATAGATCGAATATTTTGAAAACCTATAAGAGGTTCAATATTTATGTATATGAACAATTAAACATATTTTAGGAGATATATTTCTTTGATCATTCTTCTTGAGGATGATTGGAATCAGTTTTCAGAGCAGATCGATGGCCCGAAACTTACCAAATCGATGTTCCAAGGATGATACAATCCTGGATCTTTATTTTTTAGGATAACCAATAAATAGATTAAACAATGGAAGACAAAAAGAAGTGTTGGAGGAAGAATAGAAATTATATAAAATCCCGATGAACGCACTGTATATCTTGAAATACATAGCTGGTGGGACGAGTCTCGTGGAATCTAGGGTTTCTGGAATCATAGGGGTGGAACATGGCATGTGACAGCTATCACATGGCGTGTGGGACCTTACCGGAAACTCAGCATGTATCAATGAAGATATACAGACACAGGGTGGATTACACAGCATGTACTCCACCACATGACCATACACCAAATAGATACTTGGGCTACCCAGTGTACTGGTACACGAGTAGGAAAACATGGGTTTAATCCATGTACTGAAACATGTCCAGCAAACATGGAGTGAACTCCGAATACTCAGACATATAGTGTAAGACTTTCTACATGTTGTGTATGCCCTTTTCCTACACGACATGTTTTTCCGACAGGGGTCATTGTCCACAGGCAGTACAAGGGGTCAAGGGACATGTTTTGTGACACTTCAACATGCCATGTACTCCTCTCTACCTGGCTTGATATCCTTGTCCATCGTATCTTGTATAAGTCTTGTTTTAGTTGGTTCCCCTTTCTCGTTCCCATAAAATCTAGTGGGTATCATTTACTATTTATAGGAGTATAACCCCCTTCATCAAGACTTTTTGTAGAGTCGGGAGTCCCCTCTGAGAGGTCGAGGTCAAGATCCTCTATCTATTCTTGTGCCCCAAGTAGAGTCAGGTTATCAACGTGACCAATCCTACCAGATTTCAATCCTCTACTTACTAGGTTAATCCAGATGAGTTGTGGTATACGCCATGTCCCTAGAAGTGATCCACATCTGGGTATTGGGATCTTCCTCACTCATGGAGTTGGTTCTCCCAGAATGAGTGTATCGTATTCTCTCTTCAGATCTATCAGTATATCTCTCCCATGGTGGTTCCCCATGAACAATACTTCTTGGATGGACATCATCAAGGATATCAGAATTAGGATTGAGGTCTCACAGATGAGTGTTTCATGGAATGTACATACTGAATCCCTAGCGTGGGTATGTGGTCATTGCGACTTACCTCTTGACTATGGGTCTAGTTTTCGAGTATATCTAGATGTGTTATTTTTAAATGTTCTTTAGACATATACTTTGTAGGGATGACTATAACTTTATGTTTTGTATTGCTTTTTGGTTTTTGGGGTGTCCTAATGGGAGTTTTTATACTCACCCATGGACAGGCTTATCCCGCACGTGTCTTGTCTTGTGAAAACGAGTGACCTTTGGATAGATTCTATGGTGGACTAGGACCGAACAGATCTTTTTAGGTTTCAGAAAGGCCGAGGTGTTACTAAAGCTTCAAGAAGTAGTCCGAGTACCTATCTATTTTTCTTATAGGTTGGACTTTATAGTTGGAAGACTCTTCTTTTTTGGTGGTATTGTATTTTGGCCCAATTTACTTTTCCACGCTTTACTTTCCATAGTAGTTCCTAAATCTTCGATAAGTAGTCTCAGTACCTATCTAGTTTTCTTATAGGTTGGACTTTGTAGTTGGAAGACTCTTTCTTTTTAGTGGTATTATATTTTGGCCCAATTTACTTTTCCACACTTTACTTTCCATAGTAATCTATTGGTGGGGTTTAGTAGTGTTCATGCATTTCTGTTCTTTGGTAGTTTTTACATTTCAGCATTGGGGGGATTGGATATGAGTGTGTGTGTGTGTACAGGTACTTAGGAAATTCCTCCCATGTTATTGAAATGCCTACTCGGTGCTAGTCATCAGCCCCTAGCATATTGGAGGAGGTATTGGGGAGTTACAGTATAGGCTTCACTAGGACGGGTCATGACAGAGTGGTATCAGAGGTGGTTGGTTCTACCATAGGACTGAGAGTTTGTGAGACTAGTTTTGGGAAACATTATTCAGTGTTTTGAGTTTGGATTTCTAGCTAGGCACTCCGGTGTTAGTACGGGAGACCAATGTATCTATAAACCAGGACTCTAATAACCTACTTTTCAACTCGGTACACGAGAACACTTATTGAGGGGAAACAAAAAAAATGGTACATAAATCATATAGGAATGGGTTGTGGTTTCCATGTCCTTCATGAGTCATATTTTAAAATAAACTCATTGACCATGGTACATCTTGTTTCTTATAGGATTCCTCCATGACATGTACCATCTAGGATTCTACAGATCGATCATAAGGATGACCCCCTCTGTGATGAGACTTTGATACAAGGTCTATTTCCCCAAAAATTACATCCAGGTGGGGCACCAGCTATACCACCACCACTGGAGAAACAAGTTGTACCTACAGTACCAAAAAATGAGGAGCACATCCTGAGTGAAATCCATGAGTTTCAGAGAAAAATACCCCTTAGGTTTCAAGGTGAGCCCAACCCTCAGGCGGCTGAGTACTAGATTGAGGTAGGGACCAGAGTTTTTTGTCTAATGGGGAAACCAATAGATCATATGGTGATCCTGGTAGTGAGCCTTCTTCTGTTTTCGATAAGGAAATGGTGGAGTTTTACTACATATACTTATGAAATGGTGACTCTTTCTTGGACGGAGTTCAAGAGTATCTTTAGAGAGGATTTATCTTCTATTACACTAAGAGAAGTGCATAAACAAGAGCTTCATCATCTCCAGCAGGGCAGTATGACGGTGGATGACTATTCATCAAGGTTTACCAACCTTTCTAGGTACTTGATAGATATGTATAGGGATTAGTACTTCTGGGATCACACCTTTGAGAAAGGTCTATGTTGGGACATATGAGACAACCTCATACCTCTTTCCATTCCAACTTATGTTGGAGTGCTCGAGTGAGATTTGGTGGTTGAGAGATTCTTCGCTGAGCAGAGACATACAGTGATAGTCAGTAGCAACCAGACAGGTGCAGAGACCTTTACAACAGGTATCAGATGTCATACATAGGGATCAGGATGTGGGAGACATCACAGGAGGTCTGAGGATAGGGGATATTTAGTCCAGGGATCTCATGATGGATCCAGTCATCCTAGGAAGATGCGATGTTACACATGAAATGGTAGAGGATATCTTGTTATATATTTTCATACCTATTGAGCTGTTGATAGGGAAGTGGTGGATAGACCACCGAGGTAGAGCCAATGAGTGGAATAGGAAAATCTGTCAGGTGGAAGATGTGGTAGTGGAGCAGGGAGAGCTAGAAGGGGTGGAAGTCATTTTAACATACTACCAGCACCACCACCATGAGGTCCATGCCAGACTCGGGGAGCTAGAGGATAGGGGTGGGGTAGCTACATGCGGTCGAGGTGTATGACCCAGTGAATCTAGGCGTGATCTGAGGTACGATCTGTGGCTTTTCTACCTTATATTCTATACTTATAGATATAGGTGCATGTAATTATTTCCTCACCACATATCTTGTTCGAGACCTTGAGATTCTGATAGAACTATTGACTCAAACCTTATGTTTGGAGACACCTACAAGAGGAGACTCGATGATCACATGCATTTTTCAACAATGAGATCTTACCCTTAGGGCGAGAGTTTTGGTAGGAACCTCTTTATGTAAGAATCAAGGCCTTACAACATCATTATCAGTATGGATTGGATATCTTCAGTACATACCAATATTGACTGTTTTTGGTGATGGATGTCATGCATCTGAAGCGATGCGATGAGGATTTCCTTTTTTGGTGAAAAGGAATCCCAAGTAGCACATGATGGGATCATGCACAGGAGGGTATAGCCAATCACCTGTGATTTGTCTAACCTTACCCTCATATTAGCAGATGTAGTGAGCTTTTAGTACCTGGTATTAATGGTGGAGTATGAGGACGTCACGACCCGACTCATACTGAGTCTTGGCCCATAACTACCCAACCCCACCTTTATAGGCTAGGGGTGGTAACAAGTGATGAAGGAACAACAAATATGGGAGGCCTTTTCCTAAGTACATATACACACATACACATATCCAACTTGAAGCAATGTGTTAGGGGAAAGAATTAAAATATGCAACCTTTTGTAAAATAAACCATACATGCACAGACCACTAAATATTATGGATACAAAAAAGTAAACTAAAAGGGAAAAATAAGGAAAATACACACCCAAATGAAATGTCTCTCAGCCTAATAGGAAAATGAGAAAAGTAAGCTAGCAAGGAATCCACACTCCTGAATCCCTAGTTGTGACCATCGCACGTGGCCCAAGCTCCCGTATCCTAGAGATCCTCCAGAGTCATGATCAAACCTATGCATCATCTGCATAAGGAATAAGACATGAAAGAAAATCCCATGCAGGGGTCAGTATACACACACTCAGTAGCATGCACAAAAAGAAGGGGGAGTAGTAAGAGATACAAGGGGAAAATAAGTACAGTAGATAGAACAAAGTAAAGTAAACGAGTGTAGATCAACCCAATAAGTGGGTAAAGAAAGCTCATCCAAACACAATGAGCTATAAATGTTGTGAATGTGAACATCTTATCGAGTCTTCACTAACTATAGAATGAGAGTAGACTCGTCCAACCACAAGAATCTAGACATGGAAATCACGTGGTATACCTCATGCATCTTCGCCTCACATGGAAGAAGAGTAACCAAAACCCAAGAAGTAGGTACTGAAATAGGGTTTATATATATCTATATTCTCATTCAAATAATCTCAAATGATAGAGTAAGGGGATATCCATCTCACAGATCATCCTAGGAAGATTCACCAATAGTCTGAGAAGTAACCACCATCGATACACAACATTACTCATATATGCCCTGAACTGCAAGTCAATGGGGCTGAAACACCACACCTCGACAATATCTGCTTTGGGTAGGTATGTCTCACCCAAACGGATTTTAGGTTGCATCATAAGGACACGTCTTTGTGGAGTAAGATCCCCTATTACTGTTGAGCCCAAGGTAACTTTAAATTATGTCTCGTCACTAATATAAAAATTCAGATGACGCAAACTCAAAGTAAAGGACCCACACCCTAGTACGTCTGAGGGATTCCACTCTAATAGTCATCGAGGATCCACACCCTAGTGTGTTAATGGAATTGCACTAAAAGGTATATGGCTGAGGACCCACACCAAAGAAAATGGGGGATTCCACTCTGATAGTCTTTATAGAGGAATCACACCATAATGAGTCAGGAGAATTCCACACTTTTTCGTTGAGTTCCCACGCCCTAGTGAGTCATAGGGATTCCACTAAAAAAGTAGATGAAAGAGGACCCACACTCTTGGCCATGGGGGATTAAACTCTTAAAACACATCAAAATGATCTTCCAATTATATTCCTTTCATGTTTCCACATTTAATGAGATCACAAATAAGGATCCACATATCCAAATGGATCATACTGTTGTGATCCTTATGAAAAAACACGTGAGATATACTATCCACTCACTCCAAATGGTCATCAGATGAAAAAATAGCACAACACTGCATTACACTTGAAAGTCATCTCTCGGGTCCCATGTCTTGGTCCCAAAATTAATTATATGGATCTCACCATTTCGATCCTCTCATAAAAAAATACGAGACTAACAAATCGATCATCCAAAATGGATACCCGGTGAAAAAGTTTCATTTAACCACAAAGCATGTGAATGGGACCCAGTGAGTCCCATACCTAGACTTTAGTTTAAAAACCCAAAAGTAATATTGAGAAGTTATCCCAAAGTATAGGGTCCCATAACTACATACTATACGTTAATTGGACACCACATATAGGCTCCATGTCTGAAACAAAAATCCCGAATAATAATATTTATATAATTATTATTTAACTCAAGATTTTCATGGAACTGAGTCATAAAACTGAGTACTAAAATTCCTAAACTAGTTTAAAATGATCTTCCTCGAAGGGAGGGATCTATGCCCATAGACGGTGCATCAATCAGATGCCCAGTTTTAGAGAAATGGGTATTTAAAGGGTCTTAGCCCAATTTCGGATAGTGCAGCCCAATCTGGCTGGACACCTCTGTCGGGGCTAGCCCGGTCTGACTCATTAGCCTGTGACCCAGTCGCCAGCCTGGCCCAGACCCATCCTCTCCCCAATAGCACACCGCCTTATTTTCCCCCTTGCTACTATGTGTCAACACGACACCCTACAGGTCTCACGGGTCACTATCGCCAAGGGTCGCGCGCCATGACTGCTGCCTGACTGCAACACAGTCAGACGTAGGCTCCACCTAGTTCCCTTGAACCATGCTACTATCCTACTTCATCGGCTGATCACATCACAGCTAGCTTCCATCTCACTCACCAGACTCTCCCCCGATTCCGCTATGCCGCCTCACCTAGTGCATCGTCGGCCTTCTGTGGCTGCTCCTCCATGCCACCCTCGATGGCCACCATAGGCTGGCCTTACTTCGTTAGTCCCTTCCATAGACCACCACAGCTTCACTGAAAGTCTGAAAAATTATCCAGAAATTGTTCTGGGATCCTTGTATATAGCTCTTCACAGATGCAAGAACTTCTCAATGATCAGTTGGTGTTTTGATGTGTCGAAAAAAATTAATGAGTAACGACATGAAGAATGATGAAGAACATGGAGAAATTAAGGGTGTGAACATGGATTGATGGTCGTGTTAGTGTGGACATCAGTGATTGATAATCAAGGTGAAGAAAAAAACAAAAAGAGTTCAATTCTCAAATAAAAACATTAAACGAAGATAAATTTAAAGGATCCTTCCTCAAAATCGGTCATTAGTTGTTGGCGATGTAGGTTTTCTGCTTCCATTATGATCCATCAGCATTCCAATCAAGGAACTCCTCAATTTGATGACAAATAGAAGAGATAGTGAGAGAGGGCGAGATGGTTTAGTGGAAAGATAGAGGTTAGTGGTTAACCCTAATATTAACCCCTTAATTTTCCATTTATAGAAAAATGCCGAAACCCGCCAATGCTAGTGAAAACTAAAACTTCTTCACCCTATCATTTTATGTTGTGCCTAGGTAAAACACCTCATTTAAAAATCAACGGTGGTATCACATTTCCCATCTGATACTCCAATAAAAATTTATTTTATTTGGTGTTAGGGGGAAAATAATTAAGTTTAATTATTTTAATTACCATTTTCCCTTAGGTGGAATTTTCCACAGATGTCTCGTGATAATGAAATTTATTCCCCACTTGGGGTAAATTCCACATTCCACACTTAACCTTGGCCTATGGTTTCTTATCTGAGTTTCCATTTAAGATTTATCCCATTTCCTTTGTGTTTATAGTATAAATAATACTTAATATTTTTATAAAATTAATTCTTCGAAAACCAGGCCTCAGAATTTCATTTTGTCGCAATTCCCAACTTTAAAAACATATATAGAAATATTTAAAAAAAAATTCAAGGTGAAAACCGTGTCTCTAAATCATTCCCTCCTTCAATATTTTCATCCTTGAAAACCCAAAACTAGGACAATAACTCAGGATAGTAATTTTTTATCTGTCTCTCCCATTCCCAGAAACTCTACTACATATTTTCATACTGTGAAAGCATGAGAACCAAAGGATATACTGTCCTCTCAAGGTTTTCTCCTATCGGTCCTTGATCACCACTATGTGGTCTGCAAAGGTGGTTCTATCCCCAATGTACAACTTTCCCCAATCAATGACGTGTGTAGGATCATGCACATATCACCTCAGATGTGACACGTGGAAGAGGACGTGCACCCGCTCTAGTTGTGGAGGTAGGTCAAGGTGGTAGGAAACCACCCCAACCCTTTTCACAATCTCAAACAGCATGATGAACCTCAGGGATAGCTTTCCTCCCTGGCTGAACCTCTGTATTCCGCATCATGGGGAGACGATCAAGAAGATGTGGTATCCTTTATCAAACTCCATGGTCCTACTATGGTTTTCTGAGAACAATTTCTATCTGCTCTGGGCCATCTTCATCAATTCACAGATAACATGTAGTTTCTCCATCGTGGCCCACACCAACTTCGGGCCCATGATAGATGAATCTCCACCTCCCTCCAACATAGAGGTTACCTTTATGTTCTATAATATAGGGCATCAAAAGGTGTCATTCCAATGGTAGAGTGGTAGCTATTATTGTATGAAAACTCTACCAAAGGAAAGTGATCCTCCCAACTCTGGTTGAAATCTAGCATGCAATCCCTTAGCATATCCTCCAGCACCAGGATAGTGCGCTTGGTCTGCCCATCGGTCTAGGGATGAAAAGCTATACTCATCCGAAAAAGGGTCCCACATTCCTCTTGAAATCCTCTCCACAACTATGACATAAAATTCATATAACAATAAAAGACAATAGTTGATTATACCCCAGGAAGGTGGATGATCACCGGCACATAAAACATCCCCAGACTCTCTGTTGAACTCTATTCCCTGATAGAATGGGAGTTCACCAACTTTGTGAGTCAGTCCACTACAACCCAGATAGAGTCATGAAACTTCACCATGTGTGGAATCCCTATGAAATAATCCATGTATATTCCATACCACTTCCATTCTGGGTTGTCGAGAGGCTGCAAAAAACCCACCAGAACCAGATTCTCAACCTTCACCTGCCGACAGGTAAGGCATCATGAGATGAAATCAATTGAAATTGGTCTCATTCTAGACCAACAAAACTTCCATTGAATAAACCTTTACATAATTCTCACACTGAGATTTATAATTATTGTAGAATTATGTAACTCCCATATCCCTTCTTCCTGCATCATGATTCGAATCATCATTCTCCTCTAGAACAAGATCTCGTAATTCCCTCCTTTAGAGTACCAATCACGTGTGTCACATGTGGATATCTGGTCATGCAGAACATTGTAGTTGATCTCTCCCAGTTGGGACACTCTCACATGCTCAAGGAGTGTAAGATTATATAACATCTACTATAGGAATGTTTTACCCTCCTACTCCACCACAGAAAACTACAGAGAAGACAACTACTCTGAAGCTTCTCATGCTAAGGGAGCCTGAGAGTTCCTACTAAGGGAATATAATATAATGTTTCCCTTCCCTGGAGTATATAATATCTTGAACTCATAGTCTTGTAGGAACTCAAACCAGCATCGATGTCTCTGATTCAAATCTCTCTGAGTAAAGATGTACCTGAGACTCTGGTCATCTGAGTAAATCAAAAAACACTCACCAAGACGGTAGTTTCTCTACATCCTCAAATAAAAGACTACCATTTTCGGCTCCAAGTCATGAGTGACATATTTCTTCTCATGGGGTCTCAACTGCATTGACCTGTATGCGATAACTACCTTTTGTTGCATCAATATGAAACTGAGCCCAACTCTTGAGGTATCGTAGTACACTATGAACTCAACTCCCTCCTCTGGTTGTATCAAAACTAGTGCACTTGTCAGCCTCTTCCTCAAATCATTAAAGCCCCTTTGGAACTGCTCAAACCAATTAAATAGTTATCCCTTCTTCGTTAGAGCGGTGAGAGGGGCTTCAATCCTAGAGAAGTTTGTGACAAATCCCTCGTAGTACCCTACCAAACCAAAGAATCTTTGCACCTATATCACACTATTGGGTGGCACCCAAGCAATAAATTCCTTGATCATTGTGGGATCCATGACTAAACCCTCTTCAAATATGACATGCCCCAGAAAGTGAAACTCATGTATCCATAACTAACACTTTGATAGATTTCCATTAAGCTAGTTCTCTTAGAGAAAGTCAATGACCATCCTCAAGTTCTATGTGTGCTCCTCCTCCAACATAGAGTAAAAGAGTATGTAATCGATGATGACAAAAAAATCGATTTAGGTAAGGGTGGAAGATCGGGTTCATCAAATTCACGAAAATGGTGGGGGAATTCATCATGCCAAAGGGAATCATGAGAAACTTATAATGCCTATAGCAACATCGGAAGGCCGACTTCGGAATATCATTCTTGCAAACATGTAGCTAGTGGTAGTTGGATCTCAAATAGATCTTGGAGAACCACATTGCACTAGAAAATTGGTCAATGAATTGATCAATTCTCGGTAAGGGGTACTTTTTCTTTATCATGTCCTGATTCTGGCAACGATAACCCACAAAAAGCTGCAAACTCCCATTTTCCCTATTCATGAACAGAACTAGAATTTCCTAGGGGACAAATTGTGTCTTATGAAACCCTTCTCAGAAAGTTCCTCCAGCTATAAACATAGATCCCAAAGCTCAGTGGGTTCCATATGATATTCTGTGAGAGATATCGTGGCAGTCCCTGGTTTAAAATCAATGTAAAACTCCAACTGTCTCCATGGAGGTAGTCCTAGGACATCTTTGGGGAAGACATCAATGTAATCCTCAACAATTGTAGGAACCCATGTTCCTAAAGATTCAGATACACCGAGTTTTATGATCGCTAGCTGATGGGAAAAGGTTTGTAGTCACTTTCTCATAGCACGTGCCTGACCTACTTTGAGGCCTCGTTCCCCAGGAATGGTGAACCTCGTCCCATGAGTGTGCAGACATCTAACAGGCTTGGGGTGATATTCAATCTGGGCTCAAAGCATAGAAATCCAATTCATGCCCAAGATGACATCATAAGGTTCAATTGTGATGACCAGTAGGTCCCACGTGAACATTTCTCCTCCAAATGAAATCTTTCATTGCCTGAAGATAAAATATATAGAAGTGGTGTTGTCCATAGGAACATCGAGACAAATCCACTGTGATAGCACCTCTATTAGGAGATCCAACTCCCATACCAGGAGTAAGAATAAAAAATAATGATTGGTTGTAGTGTCTACTATTACTGAAGAAATAGTATAATAAACACAGAGCGTACCTCAGATCATCTCTTGCACTGGAGGATCACGGATATCCATAGCATGTAGCTATCCGTGGCCCCGACCACTAGCTCCATGAGCTTGATGCGGGAAACCTGGTGGTGTTGGCGGGAGGATCTCATAGCATCATCCCCCAATACCTGGTCCTCTTTCTCTTAATCCTATACTAGTACCACCTCCCTAGGGACCATCGTGATCACAATGCTACCTCTTCCATGGTGGTCCACTAACTACCTACCCAGGAAGCTCATCTATCCTGGTCAGGAAATATCATGCCATGTGACATCGTCCATCAAAAATGAAACAATGTCCTTCATTTGGATGACCTAGTGTTTTTTGTGGTCCTGGTGCTACCTGAATACATGGTTGTGTTTGATCATAGACAAATCTCCTACATCGAGGATCTGTAACATGAGGTATGCCAACTGTTCTGGGTGCCTCCACTCTAAAGTGACCCCTACCAGGCCTAGCCAACTGGTGCCCCTCAGATAGAAAACTCACTACCACAAGTTCCCACTCCATCACCCTTGCATATGTAGGGATGCACAAGGGAACTACACTGGCACAAATATCTCCTCAGAGACCCATCTCGGACATCCATGCCTATAATTAATCATCACAAATCATATCTAGGGAGTAGCAGGTAAGGTTAGTAAACCTAGACATGTACGTAGACACTATCATGGCTCCCTACTGCAGCTCCAAAAGATCATAAATACTAACAGAGTGCAAACATCAAGGGTATTACTCCTCATGAAATAGTTGATGAAACTCATCCCACTACAGATTCATGTTGTTGTGCATCTGGGTAACTAAACCCCACCAGCACCTAGCCAACCCTAGAAAAATTCTAGCTTCTAAAGCCATCATCCAGTCCACTAGTGTCTGCAACAGCCTAAAAAGGTTGACCACTGACTCCAACCAGTCCTCTGCTGACTGAGGGTCTTTCTCACCAAGAAACCCCAATGGCCTCTTGCACTAGAACTCGTGAATTTCCCTCATCCTCCACTCACCCTCATCCTAGGCTGCTGGTACTAACTACTGCTCCACATGTGGAGGTTCCACTACTGGCCCACCCGAAGTAAGGGGATCTCATGATGGACACTGTACTGAGGACTCATCACTTGTTAGGTCTTCTTCAGGAACTAGAGAGGGTATCCCCGCAGGCTTCCATATCGGAGGTATCCGAAAAGTTATCAAGGAGTATCATGATCAGATGATCATATATATATACAATAACAACAAAAAAGGGGAGTTGACTTAACAATGATAGTCAAAAACTTGATCCTATATGATGCTGCATGCATGTACCAAATTTCCTGACCATAAATGTCTTAGTATGTTGAGTCAACAAGCAGGTAAACAGTGTCCTAGTGAATGGCTACGTCTGCTACCGCACCATCACAGGACTCCCTAGCCTAAGAGCCACTCTCGAGACACATTGACATTGTTTTCGTAAATCTATCCAAGTCCTTTTTAAGGAAATTTATGAGCAACATCCCAAGGTTAGAACCAGCTCCGATACCACTTTTTCATGACCAAACCCGTATCAGGGCTTGAGATGTAACTACCCAAGCCCACCTCTATACTCTATGGGTTGCGACAAGCACCAAAGGAACAAAAAACTCAGGGAGACCTTTTCTTATGTACATGTATAAACTCACACATAGATAACTCGATGCAAAGTTTAGAGGTAAAGAAGTAAAAGATGAAACCTCCAATAAATTAAACCATACATGCATGGAACACTAAACTGTATGGATACAGTAAATGAAACTGAAAGAAAAAAGGGAACAAATATATGCCCAATTGAAATGTGTCTCAAACTGATAGGAAAGTGAGAAAAGTAATCTAGAAAGGAATCCCTACTCCAGAATCCCTAGTTATGTACACCACACATGGTCTAAGATCATATATCCCTAAGCTCCTCTAGAGTCGTGATCAGACCTATGTGTCGTCCGTGTAAGGCAAGATACATGTGGGAAAATCCCAAGCAAGGTTGGGTCTAAGTATACTCAGTAGTACACCCTGAAAAGAAGGGGGAGCAGTAAGAGATATAAGAGGAAAATAAGTATAGAAGATTTAACAAAGTATAGTAAACGAGTAAAAATCAACCCAACTAGAGAGTGAATTAATCTCATCCAAACACAAGGAGCTAGAAATTTTGATAAGGGGAACTTACTATTGAGTATTCTCTACTTATATTAGAAGAGTATAATCATCAAACCATGAGAAGATAGACATGGAAATAATGTGGCATACCTCACACATCTTCGCCACCCATATAAGGAGAGTAACCATAACCCAAGGAGTGAGTACTATAATAGGGTTTATATATATATATATATTCTCAGAAAAATAATACAAAATGAGAGAGTAAGGGGATCTCTATCTCCCAGCTCAAACCAGTAAGAGTCACCAATAGTCCCAGAAGTTACCACCATTGATACCCATCGTTCCTCACATATTCCCTAAATTGAATGTCATAGGGGATAAAACACCACACCTCAATATTATCCACTTTGGGAAAGTACATCTCGCCCACATGGTTTTTAGGTTGCGTCATAAGGATGCGTCTCAGTGGGGAAGATCCCCTCTTAATCGTGAGCCCAAGGTAATTTCAAAGACTTTCTCTCCACTAATCTGAAAAGCTGGATGATGCAAAATCAAAGTACGGGACCCAATCCTAGTGTATCTGAGAGATTCCACTCTAATAGACATCGAGGACCCACTCCCGAGTGTGTTAGGGGTATTCCAATCAGAACTATCTAGTAGAGGACCTATGCCCTTTCTGATAGGTGATTCCACTTTGATAATCATCGTAGAGGACCCACACCCTAATTCAGTAGGGGGATTCCACACTAGTTCATCGAGGACCCACACCCTAGTGCGTCAGGGGAATTCCACTCAGAAATAGTTGACAGAGGACACAAAACCATGTTGATGGGGGATTACACTCTTCAAACATGTCAAAAGGATCCTCCACCATTATTATTTTCATGTTTCCACATTTAATGATATCATGAATAAGGCTCTACACATCCAAATGGATCACATCATTGCAATCCCTGAGAAAAAACAGGAGAGGTATACTATCCACTCGCACCAAATGATCATCTGATGAAAAAGTTTCACAACACCTCATTACACTCAAAAGATGTCTCATGGGGCCCAAGACTTGGTCCTAAAATTAATTATATGGATCAAACCATTGTTATCCTCTTGTAAAACACGCTGTATTGACTACTCGATCATCCAAAATGGATAACTAATGAAAAAGTTACATTTCACTAAAAAGCATGCAAACCAGGCCATGTGGGGCCTACACCTCAACTTTAGTTTTAAAACCCAAAAGTTGTCTTAAATATTTCTCCTAATGTATAGTGTCATGTCACCACTATTGGAATATTAATCTGATGCCACATGTAATCGCCACGTCCGAAACGAGAAGCCCGAATAATAATAGTTATATTGTTATTATTTAACTCAAGAATTTTATGGAACTAAGTCATTAAACTGAGTCCTCAAATTCCCAAACTAGTCTAAAAATATCCTTCTTGAATAGAGGGATCAGTGGCCATAGATGGAACATCAATCAGACACCCAATTTAGAAGAAACTGGCATTTAAATGGTCTTGGCCCAATTTAGGTTGGTCCAGCCCCATCTGGTCGGACCCCTCAACCAGGGATGGCCCGCCCCGGTCTAACTCACCGGCCCACAGCCCAGCCGCCAGCCTCACCCTAATGGTACACCTCCTCGAATCCCCATCCCACCCTGCTGCTTTGTGTCAACACGGCAGTACACAGGTCTCGCGGGTCGCTGCCGCCTGGGGCCCCATACCATGACCACCCCACCTCTCAATCCTCTGCCTGACCTCAACAACACTGGATTCCAGCTCCATCCAGCACCCCTGAACCACACTGCCCTCATTATTTATCATCTGACCACCTCGCACCCAGCTGCTAGCCTCGCACCTGGTTCCACTCTATCTCCTCACCCAATGCATTGTCTGCCTGCCACGACTACTCCACCGTGCCACCCTCGATAGCTGCCACCACCGACCAATTGTGCTCTAGTGGTCCCCTATTCAGACCACCATATATTAAACAAAATCCAAAAACAATTATCTATAAGATATTATGGGATCCGTGGATTGAGCTCTACACAAACGCAAGCCTTGCTCAATGATCTGTTGGTGTTTTTATGCGTCGAAGAAAATTAAAGAAGAATGCCATGAATAACAATGAATAATGTTGAGGAATTAAATCTTTGAACATGTATCGATGGACATGTTAGTGTTTTCATCGTTTATTGATAATCAATGTGAAGAATCAAACAAAAAGAGTTGATTTATCAAATAAAAACTTCCAAGAGAGATAAATTTGAAAGATCCAACCTCAAAATCAGTCATTTTTCATTGCGGGTGTGGGTGCCTTTCTTTCATTGCGATCCAACAGAATTCTGATTGAAGAAATGCTTTATTTGATAAAGAAAATAATAGAGATAGAGATTAGGGTATAACCTAAATCCTCACCCCTAAATTTTTCATTTATAGAAAAACACCGGAACCCGCCAACAGTCATGAACTCCGAAACATCGGCACCCACTCATTTTATGTTACAGCTAGGAAAAATTCAACATTTAAAAGTAAATGGTTGTCTTAGATTTCCAATCTGAGACCCCAATAAAAAGTTATTTGATTCGGTATTAGGGTTAAAATAATTATGTTTAATTATTTTAATTTCCCTTTTTCCTCTGTGAGGCATTTTCCACAGAAGTCTCATGTCGATGAAATTTATGCCCCACTTGGGGTAAAGTGCATGTTCTAGACTCAATTGTTGTCTTGGATTTCTGATCCAAGTTACTATTTAAGAGTTATCCTATTTCATTTGTGTTCAATGAATAAAATATACCTAATATTTTTTAAAAAAAAATTCAGTCACACCTGGCCTCAGAATTTCATTTTGTCTCAATGCCCAACTCTTGAAATATATATAGAAATATTTCAAAGTATTACAAAGTTAAAATAAAGTATCTATAGATAATTTCTTTCCAAGATATGTTCATGGCTTAAATCCCCATCAAGATATCGACTTGTACATAGATTTACAACCTGGGATGAAATCAATATTAGCACCAGCATATCGGATGGCTCCCACACAGCTTCGCGAGCTGAGGGTTCAATTAAAGGATTTGTAGAGGAAGGGATTTGTGAGACCCAGCGTTTCAACTCAGCTAGCCCCAGTTTTGTTTTCCAAAATGGAAGATGAAAGCTTTATGTAGTTCATGTATTACCAGTTCTTGAACCAAGTAACAGTAAAGAACAAGTATCCAATTCCAAGGATCGATGACTACTTCAATTAGTGGAGAGGGTCACGATGGTTCTCGAAGGTTGACCTACGGTCAGCCTATCACCAGTTTTGAGTACGAGGAGAGGATATATTGAAGATGGATTTTAGATGCCTCTATGATCATTATGAAAACATGGTGATTTCATTTGGTGTGAAAAGCACCCCAAAAGTGTTCATGGAATTCATGAAACAGATCTATCATCCATATTTATACCTGTTCGTAGTGGTCTTCATCGACGACATCCTTGTGTACTCAGTGCCTGAGGAGGAGCAAGAAGGACACCTATGAATGGTTCTAGACATACTCTAAGTGAACCATATTTACAGAAATCTCTTTAATTTATAGTTATGTATTCAGGATGTCAACTTTCTTGGACATGTTATCTTAGAAGATAGACTAGCGGTGGACCCGGCCAAGGTGTAAGCAGTGTTAACATGGAAGCCACCTTGGAACGTGACAGAGGTATGGAGTTTCCTTGGAATATAAGACTATTACTATATATTCATTGCTTATTTCACCTAGATATCATCATCATTGAATTATTTGACTCAAAAGGGGCGTCCTTTCGTATGGACGGAGAAGTGCCAGTGGGATTTTCAATAGTTAAGGTAGAGTTTGATGATCCCACCAATCTTGGAATTTATAAAGAAGGGAGTTGAGTATGTACTATTATGCGATGCATCAGGGTCCAGATGTGGATTTGTCTTGATTTAGAGGAAATTATTGATTGCATATTTTTCATTCCAGTTGAGGCCACATGATCATAACTATGAGACCCTCAATCTTGAGTTTGCAGTGGTAGTCTCCACCTTGAAGATGTGGTTACACTAACTAATGGGAGAGTGGTTTATCATCTACTCTGATCACAAGAGTCTCAAGTATATATTCTTTAATAGGGATCGGAACATGAGCTATAGGATATGGATAGAGTTCCTATAAGAGTATGACTTTGATAATTTCTATAATTCTGGGAAGGGACACATGGTGGCGGATTCTCTCAAAAAGAGATCTAGTATGCAGTAACTGAACGATGCATCAAAGAAGTTGGCCTCATTATAGTTATACTTCTTGGATGGATATGATCTAGCTTACCTCCATTTGATGGTTTTCACCCCTCCACTATTACAGTTATTTAAGGACGCACAACTTGGGGATGTCGACTGTGAGACATTATGTTCTTAGATGTCCACAGGGCATGCTCTTGAAGGATATTCACAATGTGGGGAGAACATCATCCTTATTAGGGGACAGATAATTGTAACATTGTTATTGAGGGAGGAGGTTCAAAGGGAGTTTCAAAAATTTCCTTTGGTGGTACAACCTGGTGTTGAGAAGATGTAATAGGACCTCCGACCTCAGTTTTAGTGGAAACAGATGAAGAAGGAAGTGGAAAAGTTAGTTTCTTGATGCCATTTGTGCCAATAGGAAAGGCAAAGAATCAGGTTCCAATGGGATTAGATCACCCCCTAGAGGTTCCAAAATATAATTGGGATGGAATATCAATGGACTTCATGACGGTTTTACCATGTACGTCCAGGGTACACGATTCCATATGGGTGATCATTGACTGAATCACCATGTCGGCCCACTTCTTAGCTATCCAAGAGAATAATTCAGTTGGGAGCTTGGGATGCCTCTATTTATATGATATTGTGTCGATTCATGGAATCCCATTGAATACTGTTTCAGATCGCGATGCTTGTTTCATATCTTAATTGTGGGACGGATTGCATGAGTCGTTTGGGACTCAGTTATTCCCGAGAACATCATTCCATCCCCAAATAGTTGGCCAAAAGGATAGGACTATTCATGTTCTAGAGGACATGTTTCGAGCTTGTATGTGGGACTTCTGTTATAGATGGGAGGACAACCTACCACTAGTGGAGTTTATGTACTACAATAGCTACCACTCCACTATTGGTATGGCACCATTCGAGGCTCTATACAGGTGACCCATTCAGTCACCACTTTTCAGAGCTAACCTAGGATATTCAACACTAATGGGAATGGAATTGGTGCAAGCTAGTATTGAGAAAGTCTAGGTCATCCAGTAGTGAATGAATATTGTTCAAATCCATAATAAGTCTTATGCTGACAGATGATGGAGAAATTTGGAGTTTGAGGAAGGAGACCATGTCTTCCTTTGGGTCACACCTAGACAAGGGTTGTAGATATTTTCCTGGGGCAGAAAATTATCTCCAAGCCCCATCATCCATTTTTAGATACTATGTAGAGTTGGAAAGTCATCATACCAACTAGATCTACTACTGTAGTTTCACCAAGTATATGATGTCTTTCACATGTAGGAGTTGAGGAGGTATGTGCATGATCTGTCACACGTCATCGACTGGGTAGAGATGTACATCGAGGATGGATTGAATTTTATAGAGTACCTACTAGAGATAAAGGATCTACAAGAGAGGATCTTTCATGGGTGATCAATTCCCCTAGTGCATTTCTGGTGGTAGCACAGGAATCTCTGGGAGAGCACATGGGAGAGGGAGGCTCAGATTAATGCATAGTTTCCACATCTCTTTATATAGTATTTTATATTGGCCTTTTGTGGATATAAATCCATAAGTTGATGAGAATTTAATGTCTCAAATTTTTTTATATATTATATGGAATTTATTTGAGACCAAGCTTTGAGAAGTTGTGTGATTAAGAGGCCCATGGTTCCCAGAATAAATTTTTGAAATAAATTTAATTTTAAATAGAATGCAAGAGTAGGATTTCTAAAAAAGTGGAATAAATTTTAACGGGGTGCTTGGATCATAAATCTAAGGGAATAATTGCGCTCATAGCAACAACTTTACCTTAGGCAAGGCCTAACACCAGCCAGTATGGGTCAGCTGTGAAATTTAGTTTTTGGACATTTAATGAAATAAAATAAAATTAATATTTATTTTATTTTTCCATTGTAGTAACACAATGACCAAAGAATTTAAATAAGATATTTGGAAGAATTTCTAGGGATATCTGCGTAACCTGGGAATTCATAGGAGCATTGGAGAGGAGACCCTTGGAGAAACCCCTTGATGAAGAATGACGAAGAATCAAGAGATTGTGAATCATTGCACCAGTGGAGTTGGAGGATCTCATATATTAGAGTAGAGAAATCATTCTTCATCAATGATCAATCTAAACTTGAGGTAGGTCATGTGATTTCATTATTTATTTCACATTCATTGATTTAATGATGAGTTTGGATCAACCCACGAATAGGTTGACTCGTTGTTCAATCGTTCTTGCATGATTGGTGATTGTGGGTTTGATTTAGGGAATTGATTCTCCATTGATTTAGTTTCTTGATTTTTATAACTAGAATGGATCAAGACCAAAACAAATTACAGCTCAGGTTCATTCCTAAGGTTGTTTCTGAATGATTTATTCCCCCTTTTTCCTCGTGTTTTATTTTTTCTTCGTAGGGTTATGAATGAAGGATCATTTCTGATCCTTTTCTTGGTGCGATGATCTAAAATCATAGATAGGACATCTTGATGACCTAGAGGAGGTGCGATGGTGATGGTGATGGAAAAATTTATTTATTCTCCAAGATATCATTCTTCAAGTGTTCTTAAATAATTCTATGTGTGGATAATCAAAATTGGATTTCAAATTCAATTAAAGGCCCAAAACATACCAAAGTGATGTTTTAAGGACCATAAGACCCTGGATCTTGATTTTTGAGGCGAACTGATCATCTGATAAAAAACTAGAATATCAATAAAAACACTTGAGGAAGAACATCGATTCTAGAACATCACAATAAATACGGTGTGTATCTTTGAATACACAATGTGTGGGACCATTCTAGTGGTATCAAGGGTTTCGGGTGAAAGATAGGTGGAACACGGTGTGTAAAAGATATCACATAGTGCATCGGACCTTACCCAGAACTTGGTATGTATCTCCAACGATACACAGACACAAGGTGGAGTAAATGGAATGTACTCCACCACACGACCAGACCCCGAACAGATACTCAGGCTACCCCATGTACTAGTACACAGGTCGGTGAACATGGGTTGAAGCTATGTACTGGCACATGGCTAGTGTATAAAGAGTGGACTCTGTATAGTCAAGCACAATGTGTAATCCTTTATACACATCATGTATAACCTTTTCCTACATGACATTTTTTTAAACGAGTCATTGTACACTAGCAGTACCTTGGGTAAAGCGACATGACGTGTGACACTTCTACATGTCGTGTACTTTTTTTTACATGGTTTGATCTCCTTGTCCACTGTATATTAGAAAAGTATCATTTGGTTTGGTTCCCCCTTGATCGTTCCCCTGATGTTCAGTGGGTATCATTTCCAATCCATAGGAGTATGACCCCCGCCAGTAGGACTTTCTTAAAAAAGTCAGGAGACCCCTCTGAGAGGCCTAGAGAAGGATCATCTATCCATTATTTTTCCCTACGTAGAGTCAGGTTATCGACCTGACCAATCCTACTAGATATCAGCACTCTAATTATCAGGTTAATTCGGATGAGTCTTGGTATACTCCATGGCCACGGTACTGATCTTCATCTATGTATTTTGACCTTCCTCACTATTGAAGTTGGTTCTCTAGGAATGAGTGTATCGTATTCTATCTTCAGATCTATCAGTATATCTCTATCATTTTGGTTCACAACAAACAATACTTCTCATAAGGACGTCATCATGGCTATCAGACTCAAGATAAAGTTCTCCTGGATGAGTGCTTCATGGAATCTTCAGACTGAATCCCTAGCATGGGTATGTGGTCATTGTGACTTACCTCTAGATTAATGGTCTGTGTTTCAAGTATATATGGATGTGCTCTTATTATATGTATTGTAGACATATACTATGTAGATATTATTGTAGCTTTAATATTTTTACTGATTTTTGGTTTTTGTGGTGTCCTACTAAGTATTGTTATACTCACCTCTGCATGAGATTTTCCTACACGTGTCATGTCTTGTGTATATGAGCAACCTTTTAACGGAGTCGAGGGTGGAAGAGGACTGGAAAGATCTTTGTAAGTTTCAGACATGCTGAGGTGTTCCAACGGCCTCATGAAGCAGTCCAAATACCTATCTTGTTTTCTTATAGGTTGGAATTTTTAGTTTCGAGACTCTTTCATTTTTGTGGGCTTGTATTCTGGCCCAATTTACTTTTTCACACTTTACATTCCACTGTACTCTATCGGTGGGGTTTAGTAGTATGAATGCATTTTTTTCCTTGGTAGTTTTTATGTTTCTGCATTTTTTGGTTTGGAGATGTGTGCGTGTCTACAGGTACATAGGCAATTCCTCCCATGTTAGTAACATGCCTACTCGGTGCCAATCACCAGCCCCTACCCATTTAGAGGTGGG
Organism: Viscum album; assembly: GCA_963277665.1. NCBI lineage: Eukaryota > Viridiplantae > Streptophyta > Magnoliopsida > Santalales > Viscaceae > Viscum > Viscum album. Next base: position 283,228,364 of record OY728120.1, on the reverse strand, counting down.
ATTGGGGAGTCACAGAACAGGCCCCGCTGGGATGGTTTGTGACAATCTACAACATCACCAATCCATACAACATCTCATCCTCTTATCCTACTTGAGTTTCTTCAGCTCGAACATGAAAAACTCAGGCCTCTTCCCTACCTGTACCTGCAACTAGATGGGTTTCTTCTTAGGTAACCAAGTATCATTTCTTCCCAACTAGGGCATGAGTGTACAAATCCATTGTAAACTACCAATTTTATCCTATAAATAACCTAAAATTTCATGATATTTTAATGTGATAGGATGAAATATAAACCATAAATAAGCAATATAACAAAAATAAATATTTAACCACAAAAAATACCAACTTCTGCCTAATGATAGAATTCCTATAAAAAATCATGGGGGACCATTCCAACCACAATAACATAACCACCCCAATTACATCCACATATAACTCATGAAAATACCAACACTCATTGAGTAATTTCGGTTCTATGACCATGATCGACTGTACCTACCTCAATTAGGGTCGAAGTGTCTCTTAACATGAGATTCACCCCAAGGAACCTATGTCCACACTCTGAGGATCTAGTGATCACACCCCCATTAATGAGTGGAGAACCTTATTGCATATCCAAGAAACCCTCATCCTCATTTCCTTGGGCTAAACCCCATTTTATTACTTGAGCATTCTCAGTGTCAGGTCGACATCTAATTCATTTTTATGTACCCCTATTATTTCCTTTTCATAAGAAAAATGATCTAGATCATGAGAGGATATAATTACCAAGATTCTTCTTGAGTGGTCCATGTATCTATTTTCTTGATGTATTGGGGCCTCTCTTGCGGTAAAACAGTAATTTACCCAAACAAACAACCTCAAAAAAATTATCAGGTGGTTTGTTGATTATAATGTGTTGTATTAACCCCTAGACTCATCCATCTAGGAATTGTAGGAATAAAGGATCCTAAATTAAAATATATTAAGAATAAAATTTTCCATTTTGTCTTATGTGCACGTATTCTTGAGAATTGTGAGTTTCCTTCCAAACAGAGTGTTATATAGGAATTTGACATGCTAGTTGTGTCAATAATGGGGTTATTTTCCTAGTATAATTATAATTTTCATGTGAAGTCCTTAAATTCCTAGACTGATAATTTTCACCATTAAATTAAATAATATGTAAAACTCCATGACTTTAGGATATGTCCCTTTTTAAATTTCATTTTTTCAACAGCATAGGTCTCACACAACATCATGCTTAAACGAATAATGATATACGATTATATAAAATTGTTTTAAAATGCCCGTTATAACCAAGCCATTAAATTGGAATTAGTGAATAGTGTTAGACAAATTATGAAATTTATGTATTGTATATTAAATCAAATGTTTTGATATTTACCCAAATTAATCTCAAGGCATAAGATAAGAATGAATCCAATTTAACGTATTAAAAGGCTATATTTTTCTAAAGGAAGATTTACCACCTTTTAATGGGGAAATTGTTTTAAAACAAAATTTTGAAACTTTTATAAATTATATTGGTCAAAATAAACTTCATTTTTTGAAATCTTAATTCAAAAATAGATTATGGGGAGTTTTTGGAATTTTCTAGAAATATTTATTTTCCAATGAATAGGGAAATATCCTTATTTTAATAAAACTATCTCTTTCAATATAATTAATTTTATATTTGAATAGTAAATTCCCATATTGAATTATAAATAAAATTTAGGTATCTCATAAATGAGAATATGGTATATTTATATCATGAAATAAGTAAATGAATGTTTTAAAAATGATAAATTAAGTATTGGTATTTTGTGTGAAAAAAAATGTTTATATACAATTTTATAATTAATATAATGTTTTCTAAAAATTATTTTCATGAAATATATCCATAAATTTATATTTTTTGTATTATAATTATAAGAAAATTTTATGAGACCACAATTAAATTTTCAAGTGTCATAAAACAATTATAATATTAAAATCGGTATTTTTTGAGTAAACGATGATTTTATTTAAAAAATAAATTTCTCATGTATAGAAAATTATTTTCATAAAATGGAGTTCTTTTTTAATTCTACACTTAAATAATTTTTGGAGTGAATTTTTGGTATTTTTAAAAAATAGTTGAATTTTTAGGAATTGTGAAGTATGGTAATTTACAATATTTAATATTTTAATCCAAATACATGAATTAAAACATCATGAATAATGTAATAAATCATAATTTGGAACTAAAATGAACTACATACTTAATTTATTCATATTAATCAACATTATTTCTTTTCTTGATCCAAAATAATAAACTAATTAATAAAATATACAAAAAACACCCCTCTCCTCCACTATAAATACCAACTCTCACCAACCCTCATCCTCACACCTCCAAAGCCTGTAATATTTCTTATATTATTTCCATCTAATATCCCAAACCTATATCCCTTATAATGGTACTTCTTGTCTCACAAAAATACCATTTAAAAGTTCCTCAAGGAGGTTCTCAAGGAGAAGAATTCAATAGGTAAGTCCCCTTTTGTTCTTTTAATTTTCTTTCAATTTATTTTATTTTCTTATAATTTCCTTAACAACTCTATCCAAACATTAATAATAACTCCATTATATTATATATTATGGAATTTTATTATGATGATGGTATAGCCAACACAAGTTATTTTATCTTCTCGTTTTTATTCTAAAAATGAAAACATCGTCTGTGCGGTGCGGATTTAGGGCCTTCATGGACAACGCATTTTTGTTTTAAAATTAACAATTAAAGGCTGATCATAAACCCATTTTTTGGTTAAAACATAATTTAATATATTTAATAAAACTTCTTTAATTTTCTAGAACCATCATGTATACATAATATTAATTCATAAAACCAAACTAGTGTGTGATGATCGAAAAAATGCCAAAATAATCCAAACGATCACCATTAAAATTTTAACTAATGAATCATCCTAATATCTGAAAAATGATATATAAGAACATTAAATATTATGAAAGTTCATTAATAACATATACTTTCAATTCTACAAAACTATTCCCATTTTACATTATCTTTCTCTCATGTATACAAGTGAACCAATCATGAAATCCAAGTAAATGAATGCTTCCAAATGATGAAATGGAATCTTATAAATCATCAAAAAGACAATAGATGAAACTAATAAAATTATAATAAATCAATTTCATGTTTAATATGTTATTAATTAAATTATTAATGAATATAATTTCAAAATATAAGATATTAAGTGAATGTGCAGAACACTTTCGAACATATGGTAAGGGTTTTTTATCTCACTTTTATTTCTGTGAGATATGCCTTATTCACCACAATTTTCTTGTGTGTGGTGAATGTATACTTAAAATTGATTTATCATATCATGAATATATTTATATTTATTGAATTAAAAGTCTTATTTTTTATCATTAATTTTATGGGGCAAATGATTTGATTGTTTTCAAAGTGGTATGGGATTCTACCTGAATCTCAATTTTTCCTTCAGGTTATGATTTCTCTCTATTTTCCCTAATTTAATACTTATTTCAAATTATATACATATTTTAAGTTCTATTTATCTGTTCCAAAATCATGTATCCATATCAATTTATCTTTTTTTATTGTAAAATGAATGTTTTATAAGTTTTCCTTTTTAATTCATCCCAATAAGAAATCTCGGTTAAGGGGAACTTCCCAATTTTTTACCCATTTATAATTACACTCCATAATATATTTTAATACACCAATATTCTTCTCAAATAACTCTTTTTATCATGAAAAACTATCTTATTTCTTTTTTGGTTTTATTCAAACAATTAATCCTTTATTTTCTTTAAATTCTCTTTTATATTTTCACTTAAACAGCACTGAAGTAGCCCATTTTTAAAGTTTCTTAAAAACTATTTTTACATTTTTTCACTTCAGCTGGACACCATTTATGCCAAAAACATAATTTCAATTTTCTTATGTTTTCTTTCCTAGGATATACATGTTCAGAATCTGATTTTCTAACAAATAAAAATTATTTTCCATAATAACTCTTCTTTCAAAAGTTAAAGGGAATTTATCTCAAGAATTTATCAATGATTTTATTAGATTATTTTCATTTATAATTATGATTAAAATATTTCTAAGTTTTATGGTAAATGTTGATTAAAATATGTCTTTTTAAATATGTTATTCAGCATATGATGAATGATTGGACTTATTAATTGACTAGTGGGCCCACTATAGCCCCTCGAAGCATCAGTAGGTCTCATGAGAAAAACTGGACCAAGGTTTTACCAATTTATGATTGGTGTCTTGTATGACATCTTGACCTTATGTTTGTGGTGTCTGGAATTATATATTCCTCTGTTATGATATTAGTAATTTATAATAAATGTGATTATTTTTCTAGAATAATATACATGGTTAAGTTTCATTCTCATGTGATTATTTAAATGGAATAATTTATATAGATTTTATTCCTATCATATTATGCTCAGGATTATGTTTTATGGGAATTTGGGATAATTTATTCAACATGCCTTATTGATTATGTTTATTTATAATAGCTTTTTTTGAATTTCTTACCCTTATTGAGCATCTGATCTCACCCATTTGTTATGTTTTATTTTTTCCCAAGATGGAAAGATTTATATTATGAATGACTTGCACGGATAATCTAGGTGATCATGAGTTTCTCTATTGGAGTTTCTATTTTGTTTTTCATATCACATTTTAATGTAACAATTATGGTTGTTTCTATTTTTCCCAATCTACTAAACTATTCAGTCCTTTGGGATGCAGACCCTTGTTCACAGTACTAAAGTAATAAAGTAAGGTATTAGCTATTGTCTACTGGGGTTGGGGTCTTTTCATAATATATATTATAATGTTTATTTTTTCTGCATGATGATGAGGTGGTGATGTGTTATAATGACATTGAAAATTATCTGTCTTATGGAGATGACATGGATGAGAGATAATTTTTAAATATATTTATAGAACCTATTAATTTTGACATGTCAGACACGTAATGGGAGATTTTAATTTTTGTAAAGAGGGGTAATTACTTGATTAAATTTATGTAAAAAGACTCTTCCATTTCTATAATTATTTCCCCCGGTATTGGAAAATGGGAATGGTTATAATTCGTCCTCAATTGGAAGATGCTCCTATAGTGGGAAAATTCACCATTTCTTCTCTATGTACAGTAGAAATATTTTTCATTATTTCTATACATGGTGTAATAAATAATGATATTTTAGGAATATAAGGTGAGAATCTATCAAAAACAATGCACCATCGAGTTATCGCCTGGTGATATTTCTTCTAATTAGTTCTTTATGAAATCCCCTTTAAAAAATATTTATAAAAATTTTATTTCGCTTCCTTTATGGAATTTATGTTTTAGTTTAAATTTAGATTCTTCATTATTCATGATTTATTTATTCCTTCATTAATAATAGCCTCCATTATTTATTATTTATCTATAGAATCATCAATTTTATTATAATTAAAATTTTATTTCACAAAATTAACCTTGTTATTTGTGGTGGAGATGATCAACGAATAAATAGGTAGATTATTCTTCGCATTCTCTCATCTCCCTATTATATTGTAACACTCTTCATCCACACTCTTTCCATTTGTAAATTTATATTTTCCCTTAGCCCTAGAATTGGTTTCTGGTAGAGTGGTGTCGTGGCTCGGTGATGGATTTAGTGGAAATGTGCAGAAAGTTTACAATGGGGATTGTGTGAAAATGATGAGCCTAGGAAATGATATGAGGATGGGAAGATTTTTCACCATCACAACTAGTTTTTAATAAAAGGAGGTTCATCCACCATCACAGTTATTGGTCCACATAGGACAAAGTATATGTCACTGTAGTTGTCCTTTCACATAGATAGGAGGGTCACATGTGACACCATAACCAGATAGAGCCAGTGCCCTGACAGGTGCCAAAGAACCACCCTCCCCCCCACTACCCAAACACCCATCAGTGAGTTGATACTACCATTTTGGGTCAGCTATTCCCTTGGGTTGGCCACCAAGGCCAGTCTAGCGGGCTAGACTGCATATTCCCAACCTCGTTTCCCAACTCACAGGTCCACTTGACTCGCCTAGGCCATCAACTATTCATGAAAAAGGTTCAAGTATTCTCAACACAACCCATCTATCTAGGGTCTGATGCATCACACATGAGGCACTTTTTCATGCACACACCATAGTATTATGAGCCATGTACTACACCTCGGGGCCACCACATGTCCATGATTCTTCTTCACATGTCTTCATTACTTCATCAATGAGGGTCTATTTTGGGAATGTAATTACCATATCCTGAGTATTTTTCTATATATATCACAATGGTGTGGTCTATTTTGTGGTATAAGGCCATTTGAAAAGTGGGATAGGGCCAATGAATAAGTACATGAATAATGATCAAAATGACCTTGGGGTTGGTAGTTTTACCTCATAGAATAATTATGTTAGGGTGTGAGTTTCCCATGCCATACTTTTATAGGATCATAATCCCCCATCCCGACCCACCCACCCACCCCACACACTCAGGGTGCAGGATCCTCTAACTAAAAATCAGATAGTGTTTGTATTCCCCTAACATACTCGAGACATGAGATCCTCTGTCTATAGATTCATTATCCACCCTATCTAGAGAGCACAAATTGGGTGTGGTAACCTCTATTAGAGTTTATATTCCCCCTACCCCAATAGGGGAATGGGATCCTCCACTACAGTTCTTATGAGGTTTTTTTCATTTATTATAATTTTATTCTAGATAATTAATTGGTTTTATGATATTGATAGAACATAATGTATGGTTTTTTCTCAAATAACTAGCATTCTTAAATGATAAATAGGATCCACTTCATGGATTCTAGAATCATAAGGTAAATAGAATGTTTAAGAAGTTCATACACTTCAAGATCTGTGACCGTATGGAACCACATGGGTTGCCTCAAGATATGGTATATTGTTATTTATTGACTTTGAACTTGGGACCCCATGAATATTTAGTTTCTCTTGATACTAGAACCTTCAACTATTTGAGAAGAGATGATTCAGAATTCTGTAAGTTATTGGGAATCATAGTTATAGAACATATTCAGATTATCCGATCTTATTTTCTCTAGGTTACTGAGTCATATCAATAGTTTTGAGATGATATTTTTCTTTATTTTTGAACTTATGGAATTTAGTAAGTCCTAAAAAGTATGTTTATACTCATCCATACATGGTCCTTATTCCCACACATTTTTTTTATGTTCATATGATTCACATGTTTAAAGACGGTCTTGGTAGATATAAATTCAGTGTGGATTGTTCAGATCCAACACTTGGTGATTCTTAATGAAGCATAATGGAGCTTCGTGGGACTTGATGGTAATATAGTTTGTTATGGTAGTAGATTGTTCTACGAGAACACATAGTAATGAGGAGCTTCCATTCATCTTGAATTAGTTAGATTCAAAATCTTTTTCATGTATAGGTACATTGTATTTTCTATTATAATGATTTATTTGTTCGTAATGTCTCATGAATCTATTTTATATAGTTAATTAGATTATTTATATACAACTTATAGGTGTTTTCATATTTATTTTACACATTTGAAATATATATATATGTATATATATATCTGGTGTAGGTTGATAAAGTCTACATGCCCCAATATTTTTATATATTCCTACTCGGTTCTAGTCACCATCCCCCATCATATTGGAGGTTTCCTTAGGATGGAATAATCAACCTATCATCAGTCTAGGAGGGGAATTTAGAGGTTGTTCATGTCACCTTCCTTATGTAATCATTCTATTTTAGATAAAAAGATATTTTTTGGATGAGATGTTGATCATGTGGTGGGTTTTTATTAACAAAGATGTGATTTTCCCAACTATATAACATGTATAAAATCCAGACCCTCAATTTAATTAGACTAAGGAAATTAATGGAAATTATTATTTTTGTGACATTTCATGGGTTCATTTACTTAGATTAATAACATATGTTGTATTCATTCAATAATTTCAACATAATTCAAAGAATCATGAATGTATGAGGTGTCTGATATGAAATTTGTATGTTCTATGTCTCATGGTTATATTATGTGTCTTAGATAAAGGTATTATATGAGTATGGATATGATGAATGGAGACACTGATACTAGATTATATGATTTTATGAATGCTCAAAATTATACTTCATCAGTACTTTTATAATTTCTGACTAAATCACTTCATATAAAAGTAAGTTATACTTATTAGTAATAATTTATACCGGACAAAAGTAAGCTGTTATTAGTACTAAATTAATATTGATAAAATATAATTTTATCTATATGAAATTAGTTCTAATAAAGATTTATTTATCAATAAAAAATCTAGATCATGATAAAAAAATGTTAGTAGTGACGTTCAATGATTAAAAGAGGACCACAAATGAAAGAATATATATAACTCCTAAAATTACTTCAACAACATAAACCAAATATGCAATCACCTATCCATTGTTAAAAAATTGATTGGTGAGTGGTGAGGATACTTCTATATCATAGGGGTGGGGTTGATTAATTGAGTAAGAGGGGTGCTGGTGATAATCAACCGAGGATAACATGATTTCTATGTATTAGTGGAGGATAGTGAGGGGGTTAATGACAACTCTAATTTAATATTTTAATAATAGTGAGATAGAGATGAGTCCTATAAAAATATTGATAAATCTAGATTGGGAAGGAATTATTTATACCAATAATTATATATACTTTTTTATTGAATTAATTTTATGATAGTAGAAAATTATATTAACTCATCATTCAAATTGAGGTTTTAGTTTGAAAATTAATGTTTAGCTAGAAATGTATTTTCACTCTTTCTTAATTCATATTTTAAAATTACTTAGAAACAAGATACTTTTATCATCACTTTTCAAAAATAATTAGTAAAAGAAAACTTTTATCAATGATTTTTAATATCACTAAAAAAATCCCACTTTTATTAGTGCCTCTTAAAAGAACTCATAAACTAATCAATTTTTTATGTTTTTATAATATTTTACATCTAGTATACATGTTCATTTAGTGATATGAGTGTGTTTAATAGGTATCATAGAATACATCTTTATATCTTGAATCACAATGATGTTTTTCTATATAATTTTATTTTCTTATAGTTATGAATTGGGAAATTAAAAATAATTTTGAATGCTAAGAAGGACGATGGGTTTTACATTATACAATGAAATTGGTATTAATTTTGTTTCAAATGATTTGTTTGAAATAAAAGAGTTCATATGATAGCTTATCTAAATTATTTTATTATTATTATTATTACAAAGTGTAATGAAATATTCATAAAGGCTATGAGACATTATTAAAGGTGAGAGATTAAAAGTTGATATATATATATATACACACACACATACACAAAAGTCTCAACATTAATAGTGTTATGATGGTAATTATATTCGAATTGTGGAATCAATATTAGATATCAATTTATAGTAATTACACCCATATTATAGTAATCTATCGTTAATATTTTCTACCATACTTGTTTAAATTTATATATCATTAGATGACATATTTACTATTTTTTACAAATTAATAATTTTTAAATAGGTTATGGATAATTTATGATAAATGAATTTATGTTATAAAGTATAAAGTAAAACATGGATATTAGACCAATCCTTTATGAAATTCTTGAACTGAATTAGGCACATTCATTTATGATAAATTATATATAAAAGGAGTCTGTAGTTTCATTTTTTCTAACATAAGTTTGAGATGTTTAAAATATAAATATATTTTATTTTTTTCAATAATTTATAACTCATGATTCTAGTATATTGTGGTAATAATGGAGACCTTCCAAAGTTGTTTGGTGATTTCATAGCAGATTAAATATTTTGGAGGTAGTATAATCATGGTAATTTCTTGATGATCTTCAACAATCACAATAATGGGGAATTTTTTATGAAAGTAAGGTAGACACTATTTTGTTCATTATAAAATAATTAATTATTCTTATGTGCAATCCTTATATAATGGGTTACCCAAATGGACCAAAGGCCATCATTTTTTATTGATTTCGGATAACCCCCCTTTAATGGGATGAGGGGGAACCCTTGCAAGGCCCGTAGGCTTAGATATTATATAGCCCACAGGATTAAGAGACATTACATGACCCAAAGTTCTTAAGGAATTCAACCAGAATACAACTATAAGGAACTACCCCTCCCCATCATCTGCATCGTGATGGTAGCTCTCCACCATTACATGGTCGTACGGCTAAGCTTCCCATGAAATCACAGGTTGGTCCTGATGGCGTTTCCATACCCTCTCATTCTTCCAAATCCATTGTTTCTGCTCTGGTTAGTGTCCCTTCTCTGAATCCTTTTCAGGGGATGCTCTTTTTTGTAGAGTCTATCTGGGGTAACTGCATTGATCGTGTCGCCCGAAGGCCTTGAGGTGGGACGAAGGCCTTAAAGGTGGCCCAAAATCCTTACTGACTCAAAGGCCTGGGTGACCCAAATTCCTTAAGGAATCCAAGCCCAAACTGGTGGCACAAAATGAATTTTTCTAGATTATACAGTACTAAACAGTAGCTGCTATAGTGCCTTCTACAAAACTGTTATAATAACCTGGAATTATGCCTCAACCTATTTTCGAACCTCAGTCTCATGGATGCACTTAGAGAGACCTCACCAACTTGGCTGAGGCTCATGTGCTTATATAATGGGTTGCAATTTAATTTCCCAAGATATTTTATATGTAATTAAAACCCATATAAAAGGTACCCCATAGAATTGATCAATAAAAAAGTTTTATCTTCTCCTTTGGTTCATCACTTCCATTGTAATATAAATCATTAGAGTTGTCCATAGAGGCATGAAAGTTGGTAATCTTGAGATCCTTATGTGGAAATTTACCATATACGAATGTCTTCATGGGTTAGTCAACATTTATTTGTATTTATTCTTTTCATTTTTATCATATGAATTCCCCTATAGGTTCAGCCTTTTTCCAATCTCCATTTTTTATACCCCAGTATACCCTGAAAAGGGAGGGTGAATTAGTGATTCAATTTTTTTTGTTGTTTGAATGGATATTTTTCCCACATTTGTATGAACATTTTAAACATGTTTTATTGTATTATTCATCCATTAAACATAGAAATTTATAGATAAAATAGAACATGAAAATTTTTACATTGTTCCATGTTAAGGGATAGTCCAAGGATAATACACCGAAAAAGTGTTGGTCATACAAAATCCACTATTTTTCACTAGTTTATTTGGATTACAATTCTCATCCATGGTCACTCCATACCAGGATCACTAATTTTACTGTGTATTTAGAGGAAGCAAATTTTCTCCCTTATATCACTTCCGTTGACTCCTTTCACATATCTCTAAATTAATTATTAATTGATTTAACGACTTGAAGGTTTCTACAAACAACAAATGAATGTTAATTGATAATTTTATCATCAAATTTCCAATTTTATTCTCCAAAAAATTCCTCAGTTTCTACTTTAGTATTTCACACAATCCCCTATCTTCATCCAGGTCCATTTTTTACTATGTCATTATCTTTATGCACTTTTGTTTCTCCTAAGATAGTGAATTTACCCAAGTATGCTTTTCCTAGGTCCCTTTCTTCACCCAAGAAAATTTATCCCAGGTCCTTCACTTCCCAAAAGTCAACTTCGCCTGATATGTTCACTCAATCCCACTTACAAAACTCTATTATCTAAAATCCATCATTTAAGAATGTTTTCCTAAGTAGGTTTACCCTACATCCTTATCTATTCCCTATTCACACAAACCTATTCAGAAAAGGTCTTCAATCTGCATATATTGTGGAAATCTCTTTGCACTACTCCATCACTTAGATGCTTCACTTAACTCATTTTATCAAGGGAGAAACAGGGGATATATTATTATAACTTATTCTAAAAATATTCTATAGAAATGAGAGGGGGTAGGTGGGTAATTATAGTCTAAAAACTTGTATTGTTGGACAACCCTCTTCTCAGTGTATCATGATTCTTCTCCACCCAGCACTGCTATAGTGGTTCCCCTTACATCACACAGTCTCCCAAACAGGTGATAAAAAATATCACATGGAACAAGTGTGTGGAACTCATGTGAGATGATAACATGAGGTTCCTAGATCCAATAGGATAAGAAGGTACCCATTACTCCAAAATGAAATTATGAGATTCCATTAACAACCGCCCAAGCTTCCTCCAAATTTTTTAGTCCAAAAAATATAGAAAATAATGGAAAATAATTAAATTGTGAAAAAATATTCAATTATTATACTAGAATAAAATTATCTTATAGACCATCTCCCTTGTTCTTTAAATACTAGTACCAACCCAAAATATATTGATAAAAACAACACAACAACCTCATCCTAGATCACCTTGATTCTAATATTCTCCCCATTTGAGTGTGTTGGAAATATGAAGGAAAATTAAATTTAGCAAAAACTTCATGCAACATCCTAGATAATAGGTAAATAAATCATTCTTCACTCTAATTCTATGTGGGAAAATTCCAATATAGAAAACAGGAGTCAAATATAGATTCTCATGCCTTGAGAAGTTACTCATTCAAGAAATCCCCATATATTTCTGCTCAATTAGACTCCATTATCCCCTTACAAATGGATCATATATCCCACTTAATTACATACCATATACTCCCCCTAAATGTGAGAGTATTTATTTTATTCCACCTCTGAATCATTTTAATTTTAGGATTCATTACCTTTGATAATAAACTCAAAGAGACCTTCTAACTGTGAAACACACTAGATAAATAATTAGAAAACACTGAGGAGAATGGATTTTTTCAAACCGACTCAATTAAAAATAGGTAGATAAAAACCAAAGTTCAACTGATGTTTATAAAACATTGGTTCAGTTAATGTCTTAGTTATGATTTCTACAATGTGGTCATTAGTGCGACCATGCTCCATTTTGATTAGTTATTATTCAATTTTTTTTATTTAAGGAAACGATATCTGATCTCAATATGTTTTTCATGAGAGTTTCAAACCATATTTTTTATGATACAGATAAAACTCTTATTATCATGGAATATCACCGTCGACTGTTTAACCTCATCACCAATAACTGTCAGATATTTCTTTATCTACGGTTTCTGAGTGAATTCTTTCTCACTAAGATATACTATACTTCATTCATAATGAGAGAAGTTCTTTTAGACTCATTTCTTAACTAGACCACTCATTTATCACTGATAAAGAATACACCCCCACTATAAAAATTTTGATCAACCACATCACCATCAAAATCATCATTGGTAAATGATCACAAATCGTGATCCTTTCCTAGTACAAAGTACAATCCAAATTGAGAGTTCCATAAATGCACCTCATGATTTGTTTAAAAAAAAGATTCAATTCCTTCATATTACTCAAGAAATGATCCAACAAACATGTTATAAAGATAACATCAGGTTATGTTATAGTAAAATATATAAAATTTTCAATTATCCTCTTGTATGATGTGGGATCCATAGATTCCTCATCCTCAATCTTCCCAAGTTTTTTCTCAATTATAATCAAAGTAAAAAATTTGTTTGGAATCAAGAAAACTTAACTTCTTCATTGCATCTCATGCATATATTTTACAAATAGATGAAAATTTAGTCCTTATTTTAAATAACCTTTATCCATAAAAAAGTATGTAAGTTCAAAAATCATGGAAATTTAAACTTCCAATTTCATATGATTAGAAAACTCTTCCATGGATTCATACCTTATTCAACTAAATATTATATCATACACATATACAAACACCATAAATTGGTCCTCCTATAATGTCTTCGCATAGAGATTATGGTTGAGACTATTCCTTTGAATTTTTTCTTCTTCAAATAATCATTAAGTCAGGTATACCATGATTTTGGTGACTACTTTAGACTATATAAGGAATTATTATACATGTAGACATTAGTTTCCTTATACCCAATTAAAAATACCATATTTTGTTCAATGTGAACTTGTTCTTTGATAACACCATTTAAGACTTCCAATTTTGACATCTATCAAAAAAACTTTGTATCCACTTTGAATTATCATTTCCAAAAGAGCCTTATTGAATATATTCAGGATATTGGAGAATATAATTATTTAAAATAAGTGACTTCAATCGGTAAATAACCATTTTAAACCAAGAACACATTGTTTCTGGTCATATTTACATGATCATTAAATTAATTCTAGAAGATCTACTTTATTCTGATCGCATTGTGATTTTATGACCTTTCAACAAGCACCCAGGTTTCATTTTTATTGATCTCAACTAAATCAACATTCATGAAAATAATAAATGATCCATCCTTTGTTTCTTCTTCAAATAAAGTCTATTCCACTATTAACTTTAGAGTTTAATGATCCATATTTCTTATTCTCAATGTTTTTGTCGGTGTTGACCTAACTATAATAATATTATATGAATCAACTTATGAACTTTTGTTTCTCCTCTGAGGTTCTAGATAAGTTTCTTTAGAAATTCTTTCCTCTGATTATTCCTCCTCTGAATCATTATCATTTAGATAAACCTAAATGAATGGTGAACCCTTCACAACTTATGTATTTGAACCAGTTTTCAATTCAACTTCTTCTTTATCATAAAACACATTAGTATTTGAGATCCCATAGTTATTCATAATTTTAGCCTCAATGATCTTAACAATATTTCTATCTATAATATTTATAATCTTGTTATATTAGAATTTATATTTATATACCTTACTCTTAATTTATTATCCAAGGAATAATCCTTCATATTAAATATCTTCATACCTTCTTTTATTTCCATCCTTTCTTTATGTTAAAATCCTACTTTTAGAGACTAGAAAATGTTTCAATAAAGGCTTCCATCCATGAAAAATTTTATAGGATGATTTTTCTTCTTCTAAACATAGCACTATATAGTTTTTAGTGTACATTGAACCATGAATATCCACATTCAATTATTGAATTAAAACACTACTCTCAATCAACATTATTTTGTCTATGTTATTCACATGTCAATTTATCCATTCAGCATTCTCATTTTTTTGAGGTGTTCTTGCTGATGACACCTCATACTTGATCCTATGTTTTTTCATGTAACATTAAAATTCAATGAGTGTTTATTTTGTTATATTTTTATACCATAATATTTTGATTTTTTGACCAATTTCATTCTCATATATTTGTAGGTATCTCTTTATGCAGTAAATAAATTATTGTTAGATATATATAAAAATCATAAAAGTAACTCTACTATAATCATCAACAAAAATAATTAAGTTAATCTTTCCATATTTACCATCAATATTCATTATACAATACGCATTAGTGTGGACCAGATCAAGAAGATTTAATTCCCTTTTTTTCTTTGGCCAATAATGATTTAGGAACATTTTTTCCCACATGAAAGCATCACTTGAATCTTAATGGTATCTCTTTAAACATGATATGACCATTGTTGCATCCATATTGGATAAGTTTTTTTATGGTGAATTGAGGTAGGTGACTTAACTTATGATGACAATAACTTTTTTCTTCTACCACTATATGGAGATGTGGATTTTTTTGATTTCCCACCAAGTAGTGATTATCGTTAGTTCCCCTTATGCTCCTAAGTTAGTTTCCATATCTTCCTTTGATCAAATAATCTTTTTGATTAAATGTAACCTCAAGAACAGATTCAAAAAATTTACTCACACTTTAAATATTTTACAATATACCATCCATAGGGAGAACTTCGGTTTTCATTAGCTCGTCACATAGTAAATGCATATTGCCACTCCCCTTCAACTTCAAAGATCCATAATTACCATAAAAATGTTTTATAAACTATTAAATTCACATTTTTTAAAATATTTACCTTTCCAATCATGTGTGAAGAATACTAGATATTCATAATTCAAGTGATAATATTATTCATTATTTTTGGATATTTTTTACTAGAGTAGCCTTCTCAATCGTCTTATTTTCCTTCCATGAGATACATAGTTGATTATCTCTATATGATATCCTCACCAATTTCTCCATAGTATTCATGGATAAAAAATAATCATCTAATTTTTCTAATAGTGAGTACTTATTTTTCAGGGAAATTTATCTTGGTTAGATTTTATTCATTTTCCCTAGTTTCTATATTTACTGTTTCAACTTCCTCTTTGGTTAGCAGTCAAAGGATTCATGTAAAAAGTTAGAATAATGAAAACATTATCCATATAAATTATTTCTTCTATATAATGAAGGATATGTCCTTAATCATATTCATTAGATTCCCAGTGCTTCCCCATTTAGATATCTTCTTAACTCTTCATAGTAGGACATGGTATGGAAAATAAACCCACATAATTAATATTTAATAAGAGGAAATATCTTCTATCGTTCATTCCTCCACATGTCCACAGAAATCATAAAGCTTTTTTACTTCCAATGGTTAACCCCTGAGGATTCATAATTATATTCTCCCCTCTAACTTACTTTGATAGTAGCTATTTTTTCAAAATATCTAGTTATTTTGGATTTGATAATAGTAGTTTCAACATTATACTTCCCATTGTTATAATCTGTTATAGATACTACTTTTGAAAATTCCACATCACATTCAATTACCCTTTTTCCAAAAAAAATAGGGGTGTTTAGTCATCCAGAATTCTATTGACACCTATCAAGAATCACTTGACACTTTCTATTAGTTTTTCATTTATGAACCTCCAAAAGTTTAGTATCTTATGTAGATCACACAATTTAATTTCTATTTACCTTTTTTTTCTAAAATTAATAACCTATTCTTCCAGTAATTTTACATTCATCATTCACTATTTTACATAATAATTAAGGTCATATATCACCTTATTTTTTCATCAATTTTCATCTTGAAATTCACAAAATATTATGAATTTACTTTACTGGCCAGTTGATTGTCTAACTTGACTTGAAGTCGGTCAGACTTTTCTTCAGTATGATCCACAAGTTTAGAATATTATTTCAATATTCCTTTATCCTTATGATTTTTATTTCAATGGAGGTTGAGTTCTTCGATTGCTCCCTCAAGTTCCATAGTGATATCAACTACACCTTCAAGTTGATTATCTTCCACCTTTTTTAATTATTCTATTTCAACTATAGCCATTGTGGAATCCTTAATATCTAACTTAAACTCTATCTTCACTTCCTCCAAAAATTCAGCATCATCACCTTAATTTTTATTGAAAATTTTATTATGTCATAATTTCTTTCATGATTTAAAGTCACTTTTTTGTAAAAAAAAATCACCTTTAATTCCTATGCATTATTTCCTCCTCTTTATTTTTCATCGAAATTTCTTGGTTACCATGCATTAATGTTACAAACTTGACCATATTGAAAACATGATAAGGGTTTATTTCCATTTAATCTTCCTTTCCCTCTCTTGGATTTTTTGGTCACAAGAAAAATAAATTAATCTTCTACATCTTCTTCATCATCACCACCATAACAATTCCCATGTTTATCCATGGATTTGAATTATATTTCTTTAATTTCATGAATTGGTGTTATTTTTGGGTTAACATTAATTTCATAGGCCACTAAACTAAATAAAAGATCATAAATATAAATCATATAAAAAACCCTTTCATTAATAGTTGAAGCTTTCAGATTGTACAATAGTGGAGACCTTCTCAAGATATTCTTCACAATGTCCATATCCTTAATTTCTTCCCCCAGACCTAGAATGTTTCTAATAAATTTCATAATTTTGTTGAAGAAACTCTCCTAATTTTCATCATGATGTATTTTAAAATTGTTAAAATTATTTTATAGAACTTATAATTGTGCCTCATTCACTTTCAAATAACATTTGTATATATTTTCTAGTTATTCCCACATATACATCACCATAGAAAAACTCATCACCTTAAAATATATTTGATCTAAAATACCTCCAATAAATTCATTTTAATATTTGATATTTACATCTTGAATTTTATTAATAGATTCATCCATAAAAGGAATAGTCATATAATAAACCAAAATTCCTTGTGTTGTGGAAAAGATAACTTCTATACCAAGAGATCATAGATGAAGAGTCATTTTTTTCTTCCAAATTTGGTAGTTTATTCTCTAAAATAGTGTGACTCACTTAACATTTTCTGAATTATCCATTTTAATAATATTTGATAAATGATTCTTTGCCTATAACCATAATGATCTTATACCACTTATTGTACCATATTATTCATTTATAGGGGTGAATTAGGGTTTCAACATTTTATTTTGGTTTGAATAAATATTTTTACCACATTAGAATGAACATGTCAAACCAATTTGTTTTCATCAATCTTTCACCAAACATAGAAAGGAAAAAATAAAATATAAGACATATATTTTTACATATTTCATGACTAAGGTCTAGTACAAGGAGCATGTGATGATGACATGTCAATAATTCCAAAATCCACTATTTTTTACTAGTTTTAATAGATTATAATTTCAGACATAGCCACTTGGTGCTAGGATCACTACCTTTACAATGTATTTAGGTAAATCGCACTAACTCCTTCATATCACTTCCATTAACTCCTCCTTACTCACAAATCAAGATGAAGTCATCCTTTCTTTAATAACATTATCGTCCCTACCAAAAATTTATAAATTTTTATTAATAATTGAGTCATAAAATTTTGAGTTCAATGCTCCACTAAATTCCTAAAGTTATACTTAGATAGTTAACCCAATCCCCTAGCTTCACCCAGGTCTATTTTTACCCAAGTAAATGTCTTGACCCAAGTCTATTTCACCCAAGTTTCTAGTATTTCCTAAGTTTTCTTCACCCAATTCTCTGCATTTTCACAAGTTATCTTTACCTGGTTAGTGACTTCTCCTAAGTCTACTTTTCACAATATGTTTTCCCAAGCCTTCTCATAAAACCTTGTTTACCCAAATTATTTTCTAAGGAAATGTCTATCAATCAGGTTCACCCAGCTACATTTTCTAGTCTATATTTATTAAAACTTTTTCACGTAAATCCTTCACTCTTCCCTAATCATGAAACTCTATTTGCGCTACTCCTCCTTGATAATTCACTCAAATAAATTCTACAACTGAGCGCAATAAGAGAGATCCTTATGAATTCTCTTGAAAATATACTAAGGAAATGAGAATGGGTTTTATAGGATAAAAATCCCACCTATTACATGGCCCTCCACTCCACATATCATGAAATGTCATTCAGTTAGTCCCACTATTGAAATGATTCTTAATTCATGTGTTCATCCAAATAACTGCATATAAATAGTGTGAAGTACAAGTGTGTGTAAATAGTGTGAGGAACTAGTGTTAGGGATTTGCATGAGGTTATAATATATACTACGGTGAGAAGGAACCCTTTGCTCAGGAATTAAATTTTGAGCTTCCTTCAACAAACTCCTGAACTTACTATGAACTTTTTAAACCTAAAAATTTAGAAAACACTAAAAATAGTGATATTGTACAAAATTATTCAATTACTCTTTAGTAATAAAATTTTATTGTAAACTATCTCCATTAACAAAAAATACAATAACAACATCATCCTAGATCACCTTGGTTCTAAATCCCTTCCTATAAAATTTGACATAAAATTTTGATAACCTTTGAAAAGATATCTTCCTTTTATAGAACTTATCAAATATCCAAGATGGTTAATTAATTTTCACATTACTATAATTTTTACCTTTACATATACTTACCTGAGGACTCATTACATTCTTATCTGATCTGAATGTAATATTTTTCATTTTTTCATCTTTATCCTCATATTTAACCAAATATTCTCTTCATACATCATCCGTATTTAAATTAGCATCTGTACTATTAGTTTTTAACATAAAAAAACACTCAAATTTAATTTTAAATAAATTTCTACATCTTTAGTAATCTATTTATAAATATACATATTTTATAATTTGGTATCTTGGTGTTCCCAAGTGAAATATGAAGGTCATAGGCATAGCGGAAGCCGGTCGAGTCTATGCCCAATGTTAGTTATCCATAATATAGAAACATGATGAAATAATCATAGAACTTGAGAGATTATCCTTGACATTAAATTTATAATTAATTTAACAACATGAATAAAACCTTGATCTTGAAATGTTTCTCTAATAAATATTATGATCATTATAACATCATTCAAGTTATATCATAGTTGTGAAAAGAGGATATAAAATATAATACCTCTTATTGCGATCCATTAATGCTCTAAACATGCTACAAAATCACTAAACATCACCAATGGATATATAGGTGATAGCATGGAAGTTTTTATTTCCTTGTGCCATGCATGTTGATTGTAACTAGTGATACATTGGTCTTGAAGATCGCGTCTCTTAATCTCACGGTCTTGAGAGGGTTGGGGGGTGAACACACTTGTTCTTAATAAAAACATACATATTTTCTTGATATAATATTTGGAAATAAATATTGTTCACATTTCTTCATTTATATTTAAAAAAAGAGAAAAGTTGGGATATTAAGTGATATTTATTAAAATTTTATAATTTTTCCCAGGACCTTAAACAAATGAAAAACCTAAAATATTCCCCATGTCAATAATATATCATTTTAATAAAAAAATTAAATGATATTTAATGCTTACATTATTCTCATCATCGGGTGCTTGACTCAACCCTCCCATGTTTCTTAACATTTACAATACCATTAATAATAAATATTATATATTTAAAAAGAAAAAAAAATATTATATTCACAGTCTCAAGAATAAATATTTATTTTAATATTTTAAAGCTAAATAAATATTAATTAATGCCTATAGAATAAAAAAAGTAATAAATAAGTATATTATTTGACTATGTTTTGAAAAAAATGTTTATTAAACATTCCAATAAATATATATGATCATAAAATCTTAATTATATATAATACATTGGTCTTGAAAATAAAATTTATTCCAATTGTTAAATTCAAATAGAATTTAAATAAGATCAATGTATACCCTTTGTGTGTGACCCTCTATGCCTCTTCCTTAGTGGCATTAGGTGAGATTACCTGATGTCCAAGATCAGCATATAAAAACATGTTAAGGAACCAATATAGGAAGAAGTTAACATCACGAAAATAATGACCAAATATGAATACTCACAACATAATATAATCGTTTTTTCTTGATATTTGATTAAGTAGGATACACAGTCTTGTCATCAACCTATAAGCTTGATATATCTTTCTTTATATTTTTTGAAACAAACACATCAATCACCCTGGACATGGATTTTAGTCTGAAATCTACATTTATATTAAAGGTACTAAGATAACAACTTCATTAAACAATAGGGAAAAATGTTATGTTGACTTATTCATCAGCTTCATATCACTCATGACGCACTGAATGTGTTGTACTTCACTGTGAGCTTAGACCATCATAGTTTTGAGAAATACATAAAATTGTGTTACTCATGATATGTATTATTAAAAATATCAAGTCTATTTATCATTATAAACATTAACATATAGGAATATCTGAAAATACATAAACATGTGAAATTTCGACATGTGGGTCTATCCTCATAATATCCCATCTTAGAGATTAGCATGTGAAAACATCATGAGATGAAGAATTTCCCACTTATGAGTATCAATCACCTGATATTAAATATAATATGTGTCCCATTATAGAATATTATCATGTCCATAGGACTATATTAGGAAAATTTTCATAGAACATCAAGGATCCCATCATAGTAAATAATTGTTATATCCTCTCTCTGTGAAAAATACCCTAAGGGAATTATCACATTAATGTAAAGTAGAAGAACAATCATCATGTTATAATATATTTCATTAATATTAATGTCTTTTAATATATATATATATATATATATGTTTGTCTGTGTGTGTGTTATATAAATTATAAAGTAGTTGGTTCTATGGCCCCAACTCCAAAATACTCACACTTTCACTAGAGATAACTACTAACAACCTTCCCTCCACTAGCTCTCACATGCTAGTTGTGATTATTCAAATATAAAGAGTTAGTAAATGGGTCTTCAATGTTTTACTCTATGAAAACTCTATTTAATGTGACCTCACCTCTTTTATAAAATTTCATCAAGACATGATACTTCTGAAGTATTTGCCCAGTCTACTAATGTGACCTTGGATCGTTAGATACAACCATCACTACAGTATTATAAAGTATATTGTGATGGGATATTTAATTGTAGGAATCAATCCAAGCATAAATATGAAGATTCATATTTTCATTTCTTCTTTAGATGAATCAAAATTTACAATATACTTGGACTCTATTACAGAATCAAAGACCACTACATTATTTGATCTCTTTCATCTCAAAACTCCTCTATTGAGGGTGAAAATGTATCATGATTGTGATTTTAGATCATCCAAATATGTTTATAAACTAATGTATTTATAACACTAGAAGAATATATTCTCATAACTTCCATATATGAGGAATATTTCCATATTATGCCTTAGATACTTCCGAATAGTCTTGACTATCATCCAATAGTGGTCTCTGGAGTCTTCCAGATATATTCCTACCATACTTAATGAATAGGAAAATTAAATACTAGTGCATATCGTAAATAAATGAATGATCCCATTTCTAACATGTATGTAGTCCCAGTCATCATTTATATATTTGATTATTTTTTAGGATACATTTTCTGGTACAAATACATTCCAAGTGAAATTAGTAATAATACCCTCACAGATTTTTTTATATTGAATCTATTTAGTACAATGTTAAAATATATACCTTTAATTTTTGTAAGTAACCATTTGGATCTATCATGAAGTATATTTATCCCAAGAATTTATGTTTCTTCACCAAATTATTTCCTGGAAATTTTTGTGTTAAACCACATCTAAACAGACATTAAGACTTGTATCTCATTTCAAGTTTATAATATATCTTCAATATATACTATTAAGAAAATAATTTCACTCCCACTATACTGATTGTTGACACAAGGCACATATTCATTATTTATGAAAACAAATTCCATATGGATTCATCAAATAAAATGTTCCAAGATATGGATAGTTACATTAATCAATAAATGGATATTTTCACTGTATACCTTATTGTCATTTTTTAAGTTCCAAACCCTTCAATTTTTTCCATATAGGCATCTTTCACAAGGTTCTCATTAAGGAAGGATGTTTTAATTTCCATTTTATAAATACAATAATCATGTTAATCTACCATTTAAAGTATAATTATGATGTATTTTATCATATTATCTAGTGAAAAGGATTCATTATATTCAATTCCTTGACATTTTTTGAACTATTTTACAACCAATCTAGCATTATAAGTATTGAATCTATAATTATTGTTTATTTTATTCTTGAATACCCATTTTAAACCAATGGTATTTATATCCACTAAAGGATCAACCAAAATTCATTATTTTTTAGTCCAGGAAATCCATTTCAAAATTCATAGATTATATCCATCTAATATCTTATAATCCACTACATGCTTCCTTGTTGGACACATGTGCATTATTTTCAACTAATAATGAGTTACCATCCTTGGTGACTAAAAAACTATATCTCTCTGGTTATCTAAAATCTCTCATCCTCCTATATAGTACTTGTGTATCTCAAACATCCTCTTACACAAGGCTATATGAAATTTATTCATATACCAACTCTTATGTATCTTGAGCCTCGACTTAATTGAGGTATATCGTTCCCCCACTATCTCTTCTGAATATATTCTCCATCTCAAGGAATATAAATTTTCTATACAGTATTACCTTATTATCTAAGTGTTCCTAAAGTTAATACCCTTTATTTTACTTAATATATCATATATAGATACAATTATTACCTATAGGTATGAGTTTTTTACCTAAATACACCTTAACATGTGCTTCGTATACACAAGCACATATATGTGATAAAATGAGTATCATTTAGGTCCATAATTAGAATGCAACTCCATATTTCACATTATCTAGAACTTGGAATCAGTTGTAGAAATTATATAAAGAGTGGGTGAATATCCTTTTAAAAAAATAAATTATAAGTAAAATGGAAATATAAAATTAAAATGATTTTGATATAATAATATAAAAAAAGAGAAAAATTGATCGAGTGATTGTTGATAAATTTGATCTAAGTTAAAAATTAATTATCAAAGTTAAGAATGAAAAAAATAAAATTGAATTTATGAAATTATTTGATTGATATATAATTATGCAATGAAATTATGTAAATGGGGGAGAAAGATAATTGATAAAAACATTAACAGAAGCTCGGTGTGAGCCCCAATGTCTCCATCCCTAGACTTGATAGGAAAATATTATTAATTCATTGATATTTTTTGTAATATATATTCTAATACTTCAAAATTTTGGTTTATGAGGACCCTCTTGATCTTCACTGGTATCCCAGGAACCCATCCCGCACTTTCGTAGAGTGAGAACCAATTGAGAACGGTGATGAGAGGAGGGAGGATTTCTTGAGAAACCCCATTATAATTACACTCAAATAAATATATTTTGAGGATGATACAATTTGGGATGATATATTTGAGAGAAATTTTAGAGCCTTGACATATTTAGAATATGAAATTTTTTCTTTGGTAGGTTTTTAACAAACTAGTACTTCAACATTAAAACGATCCAAGAGAATTTTTGGGAGAAATTTAAAGAAATGGGAAGCTACCAAGGGGAAAAGGGACTCCTTTTATAGTCTTCAAGAGGTGGGGAAACATTATAAAATTTTCCAAGTGTAATGAAGCTAAATAATACCTCCATAAATGAAAAAATGTCTACATTGAATTTTTGCTCATAGTGGTTGCTTCGACTCCACCAGATATCCAGGGGCCACCACTGGCTAGTCAATAGTCTTCTTAGAAATCGAGGCTACTGGGATTTCTCCACCATCTATAAATTACACCATCATTGTATAGTTGATATACTTCTGAAGAATTTGTTTTCTACTTCCCTCACTGCTGGTGGGATGGTGGGACTCTCTCAGTCAGATGGTGGGTCTTCTTGAAAAAAACTTCTACTTCCACCATAGAATCTACCAGCCAGTTATATCTCCATAGCTTCATATCCAAGAATGGCCTCCTAAACTTCATTTTAACACCTTATAAGGTACTTAAAAAAAACATCCAAGGACTTTAAAAATGAAAGGCTATATGGCCAAGTCTTCATCATCATTTAAAACATCTTCAAGAATTCATTGAATTCCCTAACCTTATTTTTAAAATAAATACTAAAACTCACTTAAATAAGATTTTTAGAAATATAGATAAGTTTTTTGTGATCTATAAAATTGTAAGAGATATATAGGTACAAAAATATCTCCCTTTTGATGATCATAAACACTAAACATAAAATAATTACGTGAAAATCATGATTAAAAATTTATAGTAGTGTAATAAAAGATATCAATAAGATATTCAAAATATGAAACATGGTTCATTAAATAAACTAAAAGATATTTAATATTATCAAGAAGGTAAGAAAAATCAATAAATATAAGAAATTTAAAAAACATTTTTCAATATAAAAGATGATAATAAATTTCAAGAAAATTTCTCTAATATTGAATTCCAATAAATTAAATAAAAACTCTCCCCCTTTAAGATAAAAAGAAACATAGAAATTCCTTCCCTTAAGATAAAACTTATTCATAAAACATATTAATTATTTTGATTATAAAAAATAAAAATAAATATAGGAAATATAATCTCTAATAAAATTTCAATGGATATTTTCAAAAATATAACAATGATATTTTTTAAAATAAAATTCACAAGAGAAAAATATTTTGGAAATAAAAAAATAAAAGAGATTTTGAAAACACTTATTAAAATCCTAAACTCCCCCTAAGAATGATATATATAGAGAGAGAGAGATAGATAGAGAGAAAAAATTAAAATAAGAAAGAGAAAATAAGTGAAAAGGAACGAAAAATAGAAAACAACGAAAGATAGAGAAGGAAATACCAATTTAAAAATTTGTACATGCCTTTTCCAAGAATCTCATTTCCTCAAACATTAATTTTTCAACATTCAACATGCTTAAAGTAATTAGTTTATTTTAATGATAAATCATAAGTTTTAATCTACCTTTGATTGGTGTTTCATCATTGGCATCTCAAGAACAAATTTAGAGACAAAATAACATATAAAATATTTTTACTTATAATTAATCTTATTTTAGGAGAGATAAAATAAAAAAATTGAAAAGGACAATAAAAATAAAAACATTTATAATATTTAAAAAAAATCAAGAACTTATATAAATATTTAAAAAGTACTTGTTTTAGAAAATTTACATTTAAAATTTTGATACGAAGATAAATTTGTAAAAAAAGTAATAACTAATTAAGAAAATAAAAGATCTCTTTTAAAATAAATTATTATAATTAAAAAAGAGATATGGATTCCCCTATAATTATTACACAAGATATATAAAGGGATCATATAAAAGGTAAAATAAAAATTTAAAATATTAAATTCTAGATTAAAAAAAGTGATTTGAAATACGATCAAGTTTTTTTAAAAAAATATTTTTATATGATTACTCAAGATATCTATAGATAAAATGAATAATTTCATAATAGAACCATTTAAAATTCACCTTTAATGAATTTAAAAAGATCAAGGTATATATATTTAGTAAAAATAGCAATGATTTGATATTATGTTAGAACAAAGTCCAAAAAGATATAAACTTTATAGAAGTTTTCTCTTAAAAAATGATGGATATAGTCAATGTGTTTGGTGTGAGAGTGATGGATAATATTTTTTAGATATACTTAACACACTAGTATTATTAAAATTGATAGGGATATATTCAAATGTAATATTTAAGTATAATAGAGTGTGTTGAATCCATAATATTTGGGTGAAACAACTCCCAACAGCTATATATTACACTTCAGCTAAAGAAAGAGAAATTGAGTTTTTCTTCTTGCTGGTCTATGAGATGAGGGGTTTTAAAAGTAGGCGGTATGTCCCACTTGTGCTATTCCTTTTGATTTTAAATACTCTAAAATGAGCTTTGAAAAAAGAAAATAATTCAAAACAATTTATTTTTTGATAAAATAAAGTGATATTTAAATAACAAAAAAATAACAGATTTTAGATTATATTCCTTTAGATTTGATTTAAAATTTGAATAAGGACAGACATTGAACATGATATCAGGTCAGGTTGTAGTAAGGTAAGGTAGGATACTAATCATACTTCTATAATGTTTTTTATAAACCATAATATCAACCTCATCCAATATTAATTTAAAAGTTTTATACATGGGAATACTAATTTCTTTAGTGTGATCCATTCCAAACGATTTTAAGAGTTCATTTGTGTATTTTTCATGGTTTAGAAAAATTACATCATTTATTTGAGAAATTCGAAAATTTGTAAATAATTTGAGTTCACCAATGAATATATTTTCAAATTCCTTATTCATTTTATCTTAAAATTAAAGTTAATGAGATTCATTAGTAAATCCAAAAATCACATCATCAATATAAATTTAAATGATTAATAAATCATTTGATATATGTTTCAAATAGTTAATTGAATCATATTTTCCCATTTTAAAACAATTTGAAATAAGATAATTTGATAGACATTCACACCAAGACCAAGGGGTTTTTTTTAAACCGTAAATATATTTCAATAATTTGAAAATATATTTTTTAAAAAGAGGGATTTCATAACCAGGTGGTTGTTCCATGAAATAAAAAATTGGTAATAAACAGTTTAAAAGGCTCTATTAATATACAAGATTCTAATTAATTCTTACTAAGTTATGGGGGAAAAGGTTCTACTAAAGTTGATTCTTTCTTCTTGGTTAAACCTTTTTCAACTAGATAGATTTTATTTCTAGTGATATTACCAGAATCATCTAGATTATTTATAAAACCCCAACTAAATCCTATTGTGGGATGATCATTTAGTCTTTAAAAGAGAAACCATACATTATTTATATGAATTAATTTAGTTGTTATTTCATGTAAATAACATATATTTCATCATTAAGGGCGTCATTAAGGTTTTGGAGTTATTAGTGAGAGATAGTGGAAAACATATTCAACATTATTTAAGACCAATCTATGAGTATGAGTTCCCATAAATAAATATTTGATGAAATTTTAAAGGGAATTTTATTTATATTTTTTGAAAGCTTTGGGTAAATAATTATAAGGATATTTTTATTCTTCTTCAAATTCATTATATTTAAAAGGTTTATTTAAAACATCATTTAAAAAAAATTTGATTAAAATATTTTTGGATAATTATCATAAAAATATCATTGATTAATTATTCCACCATTTTAGTCCTTTTTTTTAATATGTGAAATGATTTTCTTGATTTGGAGTACCCAATAATTATAGATTCCTCAGAATTAGAATCAAATTTTCCAAGATTGTATTTGGTGTCTAAAATAAAACATTTGCAACAAAAAACTTTAAAAATCCAATTTTGGGTTTATTATTATTCCAAAGTCCATAAGGATCTTTCTGGAGAAAATTTATTATGTGAAAATGATTAATTATATAACATGTAGTATTCACGGACTCAACCCAAAAATATTTTTGGTAAATTAAATTCATTTAAAATAGATTGACTGATTACTTGTAGTGTTCAATTTCACCCTTATAGTACCTAAATTTGTTATGGGTTTCATGGAATAGAAAAAAAATAATTAAATATTTCATAATAACAAAAATCATTAAATTACTTATTATTGAATTCTATACTTTTAAAACTGCACATACTTTTCATACATAAATATTACATATAAATAGAAGAATATTCATTACATAACATAAAAAAACCACACAATACCTTTATAGGTTTAATGTCTTTGGGAACTTTGAAACATATACAACTGATTTATAAAATATTTATATCATCTCCCACTTATTCCTTCAAAACTATAACCTTTTTTGGAAGATCTAACTTTATTCCTTTCTTCATATCTTAGGGAAAATAAACATAATAAAGGGTGACCTCCAATGATTAGTAAGGGTAAAAAAGATATATATCAATCATATAACAATCATAAGACATAAGAAATGAAAAAAATAACATAATGAAAACCATACATATGTGTTCCACAAGAACATAACTGATTTATCATATCAGGACCGTTAAAAATAAATGGTCCTCACAAACATCATTTCATTATAACATAACCCATGGAAAAGAAATGGGTTTCATAAATATCATTGAATCATAAAAATAAACCAACCATATTAATAGTGGGGATATTATAATTGAAAAATATCCCAAATAAGTCATAAGTAATATCAAATAATGTAATCACAAACAAAAAATAATTTTGAGAGATCACTTGAAAATAATTCTTGGGGAAAATATCCCTTCTACTTTGAAAATGTTGTATTGTTTCTAAAATGTAATAAAATTTTAAAAGAAAACTTTTTATTTGAAAATAAACTAGTAATATTATAATGTAGGAATCAAGTAATTAAGGTTTTATGAATGTTGAAAAAATCAGTCATATTGTGTAAGTTAAAAAACATTCCTTTCCTAAATTTATAGAAAAAGTCATGAAGTACCTTGTTTGGAAAACGATGAAAATATTCCTTTCAAACAACTTTGTAAAAATCCCACATGGGTAAAAATGACTTTAAAATTATTAAAATAACATTAGAAATATTTTTTAAAACATTTTTAAGAAACCTGGATGTGAAACAGAAATATTTTCCATCAAATATTTATGTAGAAACAATCGTAAATAATAACGCGATTGTGGAATTAACCCTTACATTAGGCCATATTTCATTGGTACATATATAAACATCCTATATAATTGATTAAATAATTTTATTAATTCAAAAAAGACCCATATTAATATTTATTACATCATATATGGTCCTATTATATCATCTTATCAATGTTTTTTAATAATATTTCATTATTACCCTTTATTAGGGTGATAACTCCTTTTTCCGATACATGTTTTGTCATATAAGTCTCATTTCCTATGAATAGGATATATTTAATCATTTATATAATGATATTAAGGTGATATATATCATATTTATTCACTATATATATTTATATAATCATTATTGAATGATGAACATGGAAAGTGAATCGCATCGCGTCGTGGAGATGGTATGCCATACATATGCATGAGCGATTGTATCATTCATTTAATAGTAAAATGGTAAAAAATAGAATAGAAAATATATTTTTTTCATACTATATATCATTTTATATTTATTATATATATTTAATAGCTTCATCATTAAACCCATCTAAATAAAGCGATGATGAAAAACAGATTTCGCCACGGCGTGTAGACAGTAAGTCGTACGTATGCATGTGTGGTGCTATTGTTTTTAAAAGGTTGAATAAAAGGTTAAATATGGTTTTTCCATAATCAAAATAAAATAATATAATGTATTTGTTACTTTATTTATTCTTTTATAGTGGAAACAACATGTGAAGATAAATTATAAGAAAAAATAATCTTGAAAGAGTAGGTAAAGATGATTACCTCTTATTTGGTGAACTTCCTTTAGAAATCCTCTTAGGGACACTTGGGTTGGTATTTTGTGAAGAATAGAACCTAAATAATGTGTCTAGGGAATATTTGAAGAGAAAGTTTAATTGTATAGTTATGATTTAATTCTCAATGTGATGTGAATAAGTGATATAGGAGGTTCCCTTTTATCATTGAGGTGAGGGGGGCTTCTAAACTTTCCAAAAATATTAATTTATATTAAATTTATTCAAAACAAAAATACCTCTCAAAAGAAATTTATTAGAATATAATATTATATAAGGTTGTAATATCATCAACCAATATATTTTAGACAAGTTTTGGTATTATTTTAATAATTATTATTTTGAATAACACTTAGTTAACCTATTCTAATTTATACTAAGGAAACAACGTTTTAAATATTAAAAGGTTTTTATTTTTTTATGTGATTTAAATTAGACAATAAATGAATAATTTATATAATTTTACACAATATCATAATTATTTTGTAATTTTATATATTTTTTATGATTTTTAAATTATTTAATAAAATATTATTTTGGTAAAATATCATTAGTGTCAATTTTGACATTATTCATTACATGGACTTATAAAAATATCAAGATAACAAGTTAACTTAAAAAATATATTTTATTATATAATTAATAGGTAATGGGTATCAATAAAAAAATATCACATTAATTATTTCATATAATATTTATTTTAATATGTTTACTTATATTTATTTGATATTTCTATTAATAAAATAATTACTATATAAGCATTGTGTAATTATTTAATATATTTATTATTTCACTAAAAATTAAAATTAAAATACCATGATGTATATAAATCATATATATTTCATAATAATATTTATAGTTTAATATATATTTTTTTGGTAAAACTATATTAAAAATAAAATATTATTTAAAATAAGAATGTGACATCTTTCAATTTTTATCAAATAAAATATTATAAATATGATAATCTCATCTAAGTGGCACTAAAAGTAAAAAATAGATTTTAATCTCGAAAATATGTTTATTAAGTTAAAATTTTATATTTATATTCTTTCATAACATACCTTTTTCCCATGTGGATATATAAGGGATATTTTAGACAAAGAAAGTGATATTTTGTTAATTTTTTATTTAAATATTATAAAAGACTTTTTCAAAGACACATGTCCATTAAATAACTTACTTTATATACTTAGGTGTTAAGGTTCCAATGTTCATCTTCCAATAAATTCTTTTCATGTGTTAGGTTCATTTAATAGTCCTTATCATCTTATTTTTAACTTAAATTACCCAATTTACCCTTTACAACGGTAACAAAATTTACCATGGTTTCTATTCATATTGGCCTGAAATAAAAGGGTACTATTCACTAAATTTATAAATTATAAATCTAAATTTGGTATTGTTTTTTTTAATTCAAAAAATATTAGTTTCATAATTTAATTTAAAAATAGAACCATTAAAATGCCATGAAAAATAGTTTTTCAAAAAATACCCGTTTTAAAACATAAAATGTTTTTATAATAAATTTATTTATAAAATCATTTCAAAAAACCACAATTGGATTATTTTAAATAAAAAATTAAATAATTAAAATTTAAAACTAATCCAAAACATAATTTTACCTTGTAAATACTTTAAAATAAAAGACAATTTTCAATTAAAAAAATACTTTCAATGTTCCTTAAAAAATAATTATTTTCATAAAATTATAAAAAAACATTAAGATAATTTTGAAATGAAGAATTAAAAAATGAAATAAATATTTTCAAAATATATTTTTGAGAACTTATAAAAATTAATATTCATTCATAAAAAAATAATAACTCATTTTTGAAGAAAATGTATTTGTGAAGAATAAAGTAATTTTACAAAAATTGTATGATTATTTTCTATGAACATACCAATACATTCATATTGAGTTGGATTTTATATTTATTTCATAAATTATTTATTCATATCTATTCCTATCAATTTAATGGCTATGTTATATTAATAGTGTCTCTTGGTTTTTTTAAACTCATAGTTGTATGAAATGCATGCTATTGAAAAATTAAAATTACTTAAGGGAAATATTTCATTCAAATATCTGGGTGTTACATTATACCCCCCTTAAAATGAATTTCTCCCTAAAAATTCATCCCTTGTATACAGATAGATGAGGATAACGCTTCCTCATCACATCCCTAGGTTTCCACATATAATTCTTATCTTGGTGGTTCCCCCATAAAACTTTGACCAAGAAAATGGTCATGTTTTGCAGAACTTTTTCTCTACGATATAGAATCTCTACTGGTTGTTCTTTATAGAAGATATCATACCCAAGTGGTATAGATTCTGATTTTATTACATGGGATGGATCAAGTATTTACTTTTTTAGGAGTGATACAAGGAACACATCATGAACTTGAGAGATATTTTGTGGAAGTGAGAATATATAAGCTACCATCCCCCCATGATCAATAATTTAAAAAGGAATAATATACCTAGGGTTTAGCTTGAACTTATTTTCAAATATGATTACTCTCTTCCATGGAGATATTCATAGAAATACCTTGTCACCCACTTCAAAATCTATGTATTTTCATTGATTATCAGCATAATGTTTTAATAGACACTGAGATTCTCTTATGTGATGTTGAATAGATCATAACATTCTCTTTCATTTCCTGAAATAGATCAGGTCCCAATAGATTTCATTCCCCAATTTCATTCCAGCATGTTGGAGCTCTTCACTTCTTACCATAGAGATCTTCATAAGGAGTCATACGAATGCTTAATTGAAAGTATTGTTGTAAGAAAATTCTACCA
Organism: Viscum album; assembly: GCA_963277665.1. Taxonomy (NCBI): domain Eukaryota; kingdom Viridiplantae; phylum Streptophyta; class Magnoliopsida; order Santalales; family Viscaceae; genus Viscum; species Viscum album. The sequence goes on along the minus strand of OY728120.1, from coordinate 283,194,973 downwards.
AAGGTTGGTGTTGATCCCAACCACATTTGAAATACATAGAGAAATCTCTCAAAAATTGTTCTAGATTTTGAATTTTCCTCTTAGACTAACCATTTTTATAAGGATGATAAGTAGTGCTAAAACATAACTCTTTATCCAGAGTCTACTGAAGACTTCTCCAGAACTTTGAGGTAAACCTCAGATCCCAATCAGAAATAGTGGAAAGTGGTACTCCCTAAAATCTCAGCAACTCATTAATATATATTTTGTAAAGAAAATCAAGTGATAAATATTCTCTGATAGAAATGAATTATGCCAACTTCGTAAGGCAATTAACTATAACCCATATAGAATTATGGCATTAAGATGTTTTGGAAAGTCCAACTATAAAATACAAGGTGATGTTTTCGCATTTCCATTATGGTATGGGAAATGGTTGTAACATCCCCTTATAATTATATCTCTCAATCTTAAATTACTGAAAAATCAAGCACTAAGAAACATATCTTGCAATATCTCTCTTCATTCCATCCCACCAGAAATACTCTTGCATGTATCTATACATCTTGGTGCTTCCTGTATGAAAAATGAAAAATGAATGATGAACAATGAGACTCATCCAATAGATCGTATATTAAATATAGTGTGGGAGGGACATAAACATGGATCTTAAACCTTATTATTCCATAACAATCAAAGTTAAACTCAGGAACATTTCTCACCTTCTTTTGTAGCTCTAAGCCTTCCTTCTGTTCTTCCATAATCTTCACTTTTATAGATGGTTGAGTATTCATTTGATCTGAATAAGATTTATCCCATTAATTTATTATTTCTATAGCCATCCTTTTCAAATCTATAAATATTAGATCTTTTTTTATCCTTATCATATATAGGATAGCATGATATTTTTGACTCAAAACATCATTCACCTTATTCACTTTCCTACGTGGGTAATGTATTGAGTAATCGTAATCTTTAATCAGCTCCAGCCCTCTTATTTGGAACATATTCATCTTATTTTGAGGTAAAATATACTTTATAATTTTATGATCAGTATATATTTCACACCTTTCTCTATAAAGATAATTCCTCGATATATTTAATGCTAAAATTACCATAGTTAACTATAAATCATGAGTTGGATAATTTTTCTCATGGATTTTCTATTTTGTGAGGAATAAGATATCACTATATCATTTTTCATGAGAACACATCTTAGACCCTTCTTGTATTCATCACTGTAGATCGCAAACCTTTCTCAACTATAGGTTATTTGTGACCATAAGTGAACTGACTAACCTTCATTCTAGCTCCTTGAAATTCTCTTCACATTCATCCTTCCATAAGAAACTAACACCTTTCCTAGTCAACATGGTGACTAGATTAGATACTAATGAGATATATTTCACAAAATGTTGATAATATCAAGAAAAACCAAGAAAACTATGGATCTTAGTTATATTTATTGGTCTATGCCAATGTTCAATAACTTCTATCTTTTTTGGATCCACAGATATCCCCTCTCATGAGATTATGTGACCCAAAAATGAAACTTTCTGGATCCAAAATTAAAACTTGGTAAAGTTTACATAAATATTATCCTTTCTCAAGGTCTTTAGTAAAATCTTCAAGTGATCTTCATGTTCTTAATTTATAATTGAATATAAAATTATATCATCTATAAAGACTACTTAAAACTTTTCTAGATAGTCTATAAAGACTCTATTCATTAAATTTATGAATATAGTGGGGGGATTAGTAATTCCAAAATGAATCACTATAAATTCATAGTGTCCATACCTTGTATAGAATGTGATCTTGGGGATATCCTCCTTATTGACCCTCAATTGATGATATACAAAATGAAGATTAATCATAGAAAAGTATTGATCTCTTCATAGTTGATAAAATATGTCATCAATACAGCGAGAGGATATTTTTTCATGGTAGTAATATTTTTGAGTTCTAGATGATCAATAGAGAGTCTCATTAATTCATCTTTCTTCTGGAAAAATAGAATAGGTTCACCTCAAGGTGACTCACTGGGGCGTATGAATCCCGTTTCAAGATTCTCTTGGAGTTTCTTCTTCAATCCTACAACTTAATTGGGGAAATTCTATAAGGAGTCTTTGAAATAGTAATAATACGCAGTAGGAGTTCTTTTGAAAACTCAACTTCACGATTTGGTGGAAGACCTGGAAATTAGTCCTGAAAAACATAAAAAAACTCCCATAAAATAGGTGTTTCCATAGTGGTGATTTTCTCCACAACCATGTGAGATATATAACCTTAATTTATAGGAATTCAAACCCACTAGATGGAATTAATTTCCATTAAAAGTTCATATTCATCCATGCATCAATAGATGATCATAGATTAATTCTAAATATGAAATGTGACATGCCTTTTAAGGAAATTGACATGAGCTCTATGTAGTGAAATCCAATCCATGCAAAGAATCCCATAAAGTTCAACTAAATAAAGGATCATAAGTTTTAGAGGAATCATTTTCCCATAAACTTCAACTAGAGAAGAATTATAAACATGTGATGCGATTGTTATTCCATTAAGAGTTTTAATATATAACATGATATCTAATTATTGACTAAGTACAACAATACCCTTATAAAATTCATTTTAAATAAAAGATTGGGAGGATACATAATAAAATAAAACATCAGATTCTTTAGAATGCATGGTAAGTGTACATTTCACCACTTCATTGTCGTATTCCACATCACCAATAATGATCACATGAAATTTTTATTTTTATTTGTCCGTAATAGGTTTCTGAAATTGACCATCATCTATAACCCTCAGATTTGGGTATAGGTTACCATAATCCCCATTTTCCTTGCAATTGAAGCATTGAAGTGTGGGAGGTGAATTGTTTACAATATTTTCTCTATTATCATCATTAGATATCTTATTCCCATAACTTCAATAGTAAATTTCCTGAATATGTTCTTTCTTATACTTAAAACATTCACTAGTCTCCACAATATAGTTTACCCCATGTTTATTTCCACACTTTGAGCATAATGGAAAGATCGTCTTATTTTCATTATTGTTTCTAGATTTTACCTTGAATTACATTTTTCGCTTCTTATCAAACCCATAATATTGATGGGTAACTCTAATCTTCATATGAAAATAGATAGAACATTGAACAATTTTCTCATAGATAATAAAGTCTATTATAGATAATGCCCTTCGAATACTTGGTTTTAATCCACTAAAGAATCAATCGACCTTAATTTCAGGTTGAATGATAATTAAAAAAGAAAGCCTTGTAATTATTGAAAAAAATTCTTTGTAGGTACCAATGGATTCATCATCGATTTTCTTAAGATCTAGAAACTCCTTCTCCGTTATTTTTTAAAGAATAGGAGGAAATTACTTATTAAAAAATAAGTTCATAAACTAGTCTCATTCCATAGATTTTATTTCATCTTATTGCCTCATATTATTGATAAGATTACACCATTGATCCCTTTAACCTTCTAAATGATAGAGATCGGAAATGACTTTCTCATGTTTTGAAAATTAGAGAATTTAAAATATCTTTTCCATGCTACTGATCCATTATTCATCCACTAGTGGATTAGAACACCCACTAAAAGAATGTGGATGCTTCCTTATGAAGGACTCAACATAATGTTATTCCCTCTTTTTCTTGTTTGGAAGTCCTACATGATACATATATTGAGAATTTTTTTTGAACATTGATAAATTATTTTTCATTCTATCTCCCATAACTTTTTATTTCTAATGAGGAAAATCGTTACACTTTCTATCGCATTTTGCAGTGATGTGGTTCCTTCAGGTTTCATCTATTAACAAAAACCAAAAATATAGCATGAGTAACACTAATAATGATGGGAAAACATCATAATAAATGGAAATTAGTTATAAAATTTCAATTTAGTACACCTTTGGTTTTATCTTAGGTTATTTATGATCATCACCAAAACACTAGGATTATATCATATACTTAGACTTATCCTTAAGGTTCTTACTATGGTTTTCTTACTCGAGTTTCTAAAGGTTAAATAAAACTTTCTCTGATACTAAATATAATGCCCCATAATTTTCATATATATATATTACATATAAATAGTATAATATTAATTATATAGCATAACAAAACCATTCCATAATCATATAGGTTTAGTGTCTTTGGAAAAATTTAACTATAAACAATGGATTCATAAAACATCTACATCGCCTCCTACTTATTCCTTCATAACTCGAACCATTTTGACACAACTTAATTAAGGTATTTCATCATATATTAGGGAAAATAAACATAATAAGTGGTGATATTAGATGCTTAGTAAGATTAAAAAGGTATATATCAATCATATCATAATCATAAGACATATTAACATAAACAAGACATTTTAAAATTATATCCTATATATCAAAGATCATGATATCATGTCATGAGATAAATCATAGAAGTTTATAAAGAATAAAATAACATATTCCATGAGATCCTAACATAAGACATGTAATTTTTTCATACAAATAAGCATATAAAATCATTTCTATATTAGTCAAGACTCATTTCCAAGACCATCATAGTGGAAGAAATCCTTTACTAAACCGGGTTAACTCCCTGTTCCATCCCTTTATTGCTGAACTGAGTTCACTCCTCATTCCATCCCTGACTATCTTGGGATATATAAAACTTTAACCAATAAATTTAAGGGAGATATAGGTCTCACTAATCACATAATTAAAAACATACATATGTGATCCATAAGAAAATAATTTATTTATCATATCAAAACCCACAAAAACAAATGGCTTTCATAAATATCGTTTTATTATAACATAACCCATTGAAAAGAAATGTGTTTCATAAATTTAATTCCATCATAAATATAAACCAACCATATATACAATAGGGATAGTATACTTGAAAAATATACCCAATAAATCACAAGTAACATCAAAATAATTTTTTCATAAATTGAAAATAATTTTGAGAGAAGTCATGAAAATAATTCTTAATGAAACTATCCTTTCTGTATTGAATTTTTTTTATTTTCTTAAAATTTCATTTAATTTTAAAACAAAAAATTTTATTTGAAGATAAAATTATAATATTTTAAGGTAAGCTTAATTTAATTAAGGCATCCTGAAAGAAGAAAAATTCATTCATCCCGTATAATTTTAAGAAACATTCCTTTTATTCTTTTTCTAGAAAATTCACAAAGCAGCTCATTTGGAAAATGAAAAAGGATTAATTTCAAACCATTTAGTAAAAATTCAAAAATGGGTGAATCTAAATTTAAAAAAATTTATAATAATAGTAAACATATTTTGGAAAACATTTTTAAGGAACTTAGACATGGAAGATAAATACTCCCTAGTAGATACTTACATATAAAAAATCATGAATAATAATTTGAATTTGGAATTAACACTTACCATAGGTCTAAATCCTTCTAAAATATATAAACCTACTATATAATAGTTTAAAAAATTATTAATTTATATAATAATTATATTTATATTCATTACATCATATATGATCTTCTTATATCATCTTATCATTGGTTTTTTTTATAATATTTCATTATTACCATTTTTTTGGGTGGAAACTACTTTATTTTTCTATGTATGTTTTTTCATATAAGTTTCAGTTATTGTGAATGGGATATAGTTAAGTCCTCTATTTAATTATATTAAGGAAATATATATCATATTTATTCATTATATACTTTTATATAATCATTATTTAATGTTGAACATAAAAAATTAGTTGTATCGCATCGTGGAGATGATATGGCATATGTACGTACGAGAAATGGTATCATTCCATTAACGGTAAAAGGGTAAGGAGGTGGATGGTGTATATATTTTTCTAGAATAATATAATTTTATAATTATTATATATATTTATTATTTCCATCATTATACCCATCTAAATAAAGTGGTGATGAAAAACATATCCCACCACGACGTGGAGACGGTAGGTCGTACGTACTCACGCACGATACTTTTGTTTTTCGTATGATGGATAAAAGGTGAAAGATCGGTTTTCCATAATCATAAAAATGTATCATAATATATTTTTTACTGGATTTATTACTTTATAATGGGAACAACGCATGAAATTTAAGTATAATAAGAAATAATCTTGAAAGAGTCGGTAAAGATGATTACCAATTCTTTAGCGAACTTCTTTTAGATGTCATCTATGGGACACTTGGATAGGTCACAGAGAAGAAGAAAAACATCTATAATGTGTATAAGAAATTTGAAAAGAGAAATTTTCAGGGTATGGTCGGTCTTGAAGGCTCAGTGTGAAGTGAATAAGTGATGGAGGAGGTTCCCTTCTATAATTTAGGTGAGGGTACTTTTGGAATTTCTCAAAATCATAATTAATAATAAATTCAACCATAATAAAAATGCCTCAAAAAGTCCATGTATTAGAATATAATATGATATAAGGTAATAATACCCTAAAAATATATTTTAGACAATTTTTGGTATTATTTTAAACCTTATCATTTTGGTTAACTCTTAGTAAACCTATTTTAATTTTAATTAATGTAACAAATTTTTCAATATTAAAATGTTATAATATTTACTTATGTGACGTTGATTAGACCATAAATAAACAATATATAAAATATATGACCATATTATAATTATTTTTTATTTTTAAATAAGATTTATTATTTTTAAATAATTTAATATAATATTATTTTGATAAAATATCATTAGTATCAATTTTGATTCTATTCATTACATGGACTTTTAAAAATATCAAGATAAAAATTTAACTTCGAACCAAATATTATATTATATCAAAAAGAGGTCAAGTTCATATAAAAAATTATCATATTAATAATTTAAATTATATTAATTTCTATATAATTAATAACATTTATTTTATATTTCCATTAATAAAATAATTACCACATCAGCGGTGTGTTATACTTTAATATACTTATTTTTTTGCTAATAATTAAAAATAAAAAAACCCTTATGAATATAAATATTATATATTTCAGTATAATATTTATAGTCTAATATATATTTTGGGTAACCCTATATTAAAAATGATATTGTATTGAAAACATGAATATAACAAATTTAAATTTTTATTAAATAAAATATTATAAATATGATAATCTCATCTAAGTGGCCCAAAAAGAAAAAAAAAGTAAATTTTTATCATTAATATATATTTATTAAGTTAAAAATTTAAATTTATATTCGTTCCTAAGAAAATGTGTCCCCATGTGGAGACATAAGTGATATTTAAGAAAAAGAAAGTGACATTTTTTGACTTTCTTAGATTTAAATATTATATAATTTATTTTCAGGGACAAGTGTCTATTAAACTAATTAATTTCAATACTTAAGTGTTAAGGATTTAATTTTCTTTATAAAATAAAATTTCGTCATGTTTTGGGGTCATTTTATAGTTCTTATCATTTTACTTTTAACCCAAATTACCCATTTTACCCTTTACCATAGTAACAAAATTTACCAAGGTTACTATTCATATTGCCCAAAAATAAAAGTAAACTATTCAATAAATTTATAACTTATGAATATAAATTTGGTATCCATTTTTAAAAATTTGTAACACAGAAGTTTTAGAATTTAATTTAAAAATAAAATAGGTGGAACGCCATGAAAAACAGTTTTTCAGAAAATACTCTTTTTAAAACATAAAATGTTTATACATTGAATTCATGAATAAAATCATCTTAAAAACCATAATTGTATTATATTAATTAAAAATAACCAATTAATATTTAAAACTAATATTAAATATAATTTTACTTTGTAAAGACTTTAAAATAACATTTAGTTTTTAATAAAAATTGTTATTTTCATTACTCCTTAAAAAATAAATGTATTCTAAAAATTATAAAAAAATATTTTTAAGATAATTTGGAAATTATGAATTGGAAAATAAATTTCATTTTTTTATATACATTTTATTAAACTTCTAAAAATAATATTCATTCATAACTAGAAAAAAAACTCATTTTTGAAGAAAACATATTTTTGAGGAATATAGTGATTTTACTAAGACTGTGTGATTATTTTCCAAGAAATTACCCATACATTAATATTGAGTTTTATATTTCTATTTATTTCATAAATTATTTATTAAAATTTATTCCTTCCAATTTAATGGCTAGGTTGTACTAATATCTTCTTGTGGTTTGTTTAAACTCCCGGTTGTGTTCAACTCATGTTATGGAAGAATAAAAATTATTTAAAGAGAAATATTTCATAAACATATCTGGGTGTCACAACTATGATCACTAAAAATTGAAATAAGTTTGAGAACCTTTTAATTTTTATCCTTTTTATAAAACTTTAGGAAGGTTTTTCAAGATTCACATTTATGAGATAACAAATATTCTCATGTGATTCTTGTAAATTCATCAACAATTTCAAAAATATTGGATTTTCATCCTAGACATTCGATTTAACAAGGTACAAGTAAATAAAGATGAATTAATTCATAATTTTTTTAAATATAAATGCATTTTTTTATTTAAAATAGGATTTTTTATGTTTTCCATATTAACATGTTTCACAAACATGTCATCTTTAAAATTCAATTCTGGAATATCTCATACTAGTTGACAATGGTTGAGTTTGACAAGTGAGTGTGTGTTACAATATACCTAGAATGTATTCCAAATCCACAACTCATTAACTTATTATCTCAATAATTTATGTTTTTTATAGAAAGAGATTTCAAATTAAATTTATATACTTTTTAAAATAAAGATGCAGTATATATATTGTTTCATTTTTAGTCAAAAACCTCTCAAAAGACATTTTTAAATGAGATTTTAAAACATATATCACAAAATTTACTAATTATTAAAAAAATCAACCCTTTTATGAAAAAAATTATAAAACTTATTTATAATAACAAATGGTACATTTACCTATTACTTACCCTTATAATTATCACTAAAGGTGTCATGTACTCCTTTTAGTTTATCAATTTGATTGAATTCAAAGTGTTCACCACACATGTGTCTTGAGAAACAACTATAAAAATACCATGATGATTCTTCAGTTTTTATTGGTTGAAACATCTCCCAAAAAATCAAATGACTAATGGTGTTGGTACCCAAACAAACATGGGTCTACTGATGTTAGCCAATAAAGATTTAGGAATGTACATTTGTTTGGCATGGGGTTTTCTTTTAGAAAAAATATGTTAAATCAAGATTTATCTTGGTCTCTCATTTAGTGAATTATCATAATCGCATCCATATATTAAATGACCAGTAGTTTTATAAAAACAACATAATTTTTCGCACGGCCAACCATTTACGAAATTAATTTTGGATGGAATTCTTGAGGCGCTTGAATTATCGGAAACACTAATTCCAACCCATTCTTTTCCATGTATTTGAGATCCAAAAAAAATCAAATTATTTTCTACTTGGTAGAATTTATAAAGATAAATATTAAAGTTTTTAATGGTATATTCAAGTTTATTAATATCTAGTTACTTTTTACCATTCATTTGTGGATAATGCATCTTTTTTATTTGATGAAAATATTTTTATCTCTTTAACATTAATCTTTTTTTGAATAATTACCTTGTTTTTTTAAAGATATTTCTATAATTAAGAAATTTTATGAAAACCTTTTTTGAGATGATCAAGGGAATATTTTATATCATCATAGTTAAGTTGAGTGGAAGGCCCCAAAAAGAAGAGAAGCAAGAAGAATTGGGAGAAGTAGAAGAAGAGGAATAAATATTAAGTGGGGTATCAACCTCAATATCTTCATCAAAATATACCATAAGGAACATGGGGCTTGAGTCACTTGAAATGGATGAGTATATTGAGTATATAAATTATTCACTTTCACTCAACATTGTGACTTTTAAATACTTTTTTCCAAGTTTATATTTTTTTCTTATTCTTATTTTGGTTACTCTGGTTTGATGGGACCTTTCATTTTACATTAATGGAATTTCACTTATATTTCAACCTTCTAACTTACCTTTTTTGATTGATTGGAAAATTTATTCTTCTTAATGAAATTGATCAAGTTGTTGGATAGTTTATCTTAGTCAAGAACCTCACATCTAAATGATTCATCATTTATAACTTTTTTAGAAATGGTTTTATTTAACTATTTGAATATATTGGCATCCTTCTCTACTTTTCATTTCATAGTTATTTCATATATAATTAGGGATATGATGAGTTCCTCAAAAAAAAATTCTCCACATCTTTTTCTTTTTTAATAGTTGTGACTTTGGGACCCTAGGAGCTTGGTAAAACCCATAGGATTTTATTAATAAGATTTTTTTGCAGATAAAAAATCCCGGAGGGACACTATACCATGGAAAATTCCAATAAACTTTATAAAAATCCTCTTAAAAGATTCATCAGGATTCATAGAGAAACACTCAAAATCTTGATGATAGATATCCAGTCTAGTAACTTTTAATTTATTCAAGACTTAGCGTGTGACTTGCAATAATTTAATTATTTTTTACAAGTAGAAAATTGGTGAAACTCATGAATTACCATTTTCAAAATAGGGTAACTAATAAAACTGAGAAAATTTGATTTTTTATTATTCTAATATTAATAATAAGTGTCATTAAAAACAAGTTCATGTGAATAAGAATTAGATTCCATAATAAATTGTTCAATCATTAAAATATATTAATATTTAAAACAAACAATTTTTTAAAACAAAATTTTAAAAATTAGATTAATTTCAATAAAAAAACAAATAACTCCTTTGATATCTACTTTTGGGAGTATAAATTATGGAAATAGGGGGTGAATTGGGTTTAAAAAAATTAAAGTGGATGGAAGAGGGAAATTTATAATTAAAACAATTTCAAAACAATGGAATAGAATAAATAGTAATATTTATTAAGTTATAGTTGATAAATTCAATATGATTTAAAAGTTAAATATAAAATTTAATCATGAAAATGATCGAAATGAATTTATACAATTACGTTAATTGATAAGAATGATGGAATGAAATAAATTAAACAAAAGATCAAAAAAAATTGAAAAGGGGTTTTGTTAATGATCTATGTGAGCCCCAAAATCTTCACCCCTCGACTCATGATGTCAATATTATTAATCCATTGACCTTGGAGGTGATCAAGAAACTCAATAATCGCAATTTCATTTTTTGAGCACCCTCTTAATATTATCACATACCTAAGGAACTCATCCCTCACTTTTGTAGAGTGATAACCCATTGGACAAAGGTGATCAGAGATGAGATGATTACCTCATAAAACCCATTACAATGCCATTAAAAATATATTTAATGAATGATATAACTATTTTTTATATATTTGAGAGAAATTTACATAGACTTTTGATATTTGGAAGATGAAATTATTTTTTTGAGAGGCTTTTCACAAAGCTAGATACTCAACATCAGAATGATCTAAGAGAGTTGTTAGGATAAAGTTATAGAAATGGAAGGTTATTAGGGGCCAAGGGACTAATTTTATAGGATTTAGGAGGCAAAAGTACCTTATAAAATTATTTTGCAATAATGAATTTTAATAAGACTTCCATAGATAAAGAATTTACTACATTGAATCCAAGCTCAAATCAGTTGCTTCGAAACCACCGGATACTCGGAGACCACTATCGAGTGGCTGGTGGGCTTCCTGGAACTCGAGGATACTAGAAGTTCTTTACCAGTAGGTTATTGGACTCTTGGAGTGTTTGGTACTACTTGATTCACCACCAAATGGATACATGGAAACCTCTCACTAGCCAATGGGTCTTCTAGAAAAAATTTGTTACTGCCACCATGGAACCTACTGGTTGGTTCCCTATACCTAAAATTTGGTACAATCTTAGAAACATCATCTCAAAGTGTGGCTTCCTGCAATTCCTTATAACACCTTCTAATTTTCTTAAAACAATATTCCATGGACATTAAACGTGAAAGAAAATATTACCAATCCTTAAACAAGACTTCAAAAAATATTTAATAATTTATTGAATTACATCACTTGGTTTTCAAAAGAAACATTTTAACTCCCTTAAATGAAATTCTTTAGAAACATAGAAGAGTGTTTTTGATCCTGAATACACCATGAGAGTGAGATAGGGGAAACAGTCAGTTTAAAGTATTTATCATTGTCTAAACAAGTATCCCAAAAATAATAATGGAATAATTTAATGACTATTCATTGTTCTCAACATTCCAACCATTCCATTATGGTATATAAGGACGAGTGAGTTGATATTGAATCCCAAAAATCAAATAAATAATTAATGAATCCTTGGTTAAGATATTCACTTCCATAGTCTGAGTGAATTTTTTTATCTTCTTACAATGATACTTCTCAAATTTATTATTGTATTCCATGAATTTATCAATAGAGTCCAACTTATACCTCATTAGGTAGAAATATCAATAATTAATAAATTAATAAGTAAATTTTAATAAGTATGTGCACCCAAATCTTATTTTTATATGAAAAATTCCACACTCATCTATATGTACCAATTCAATAATCTCTATGGCCTTTTCACCCTTGTCACCAAATGGAGATTTGGAAATTTTTTATTATAAACAAATTGACAAATACCAAGTGGTTTTAGTTCAAAAATATATAAATACCTTCTTGACAAAAAAAACTTCAACCACTTTTCATTTACATTCCATAACCAGCAATTCCACTATTGGTTGTGATGAAAGTCATGTGAACAATATTTTTAATTTATTTCCAATACTTTTTTTCATATTCCAAAACATAAATATCATTTTAATTATGTGTTATACCATTACATATGCTATCTTTGTAAAATTAACAATTTTTATTCGAAAATTTGAAAAATTAAAACATCCACATCAAGACTACATACAAAACAAATTGCAACACATGGAACATAATAATAGTTCTTTAAATCAAAAATATATCTTATTGATAATATGAGGTTGGAGTCTCTAATATCCACTACAGCAAGTCATGATATATTATTAGATCATAAATCTACCTAAACTCATTCAACTCTCCTGAATCTAATTGGTTCCAATAATTGGACACTTATGTGATCACCACAAGCTCAATCTAATACCCAATTGTTAGAAATAGAAATATTTCACCCAATAACAAACCACCTAAATCCATCTTACTTCTTTGTGGTGGTACAGTTCTTCTTCCAGTGTACCTTCTTTCCATTTGAAAAAATAGATGACATCCTGCTCCAGTTCTTTCTTCCTTATCATCCTTATTTTAGTGAAGTTTTGTAAAGAAACCTAAAAATTAGAGCTACTCTTGTGGACTTTCTCCTTGAATTCCTTGGGTTCAGCATAAGCATAGAATTCTTCTCACAGTTCATGTATTCATCTAAATATAGATTCAAAATAAAGATATATGGGAGAGACTACTAAATTTTATTCATATTTAAATTCCAAAAATCATGGAAAATATTTGAGGGAGTGAGAAAATTATGATATCTATGAAAAAATCATTTAATATCCAAAAACCTAGAATATATAGACATTCAATTTTCCCAATAATATTAACTATATGAGGTCTAGATGGCACATCATCTCCATATTTTTATAAAAAGAGTTTTTTTCCTAATAAAATCATAGAGATGGGTGAGAATAGTATATAAATCCATGTTTTTGTGTGGTTAATAACTTTCAAGAAACATATATGACAAAATAAAATAATGGGCATAGAGTGAAACATCCAAATGTTTTCGGTGGGTAGAGAGAGTTTCCTCACTCGCCTAATTATAAGGTGGATTAGGAACTTGGGATTATAGAAATTAAATATTTTGTTCTAGATATAGTACAATGTACAAGAATCTGTATCTATCTTAGAAGTTACTTTCAGTTATGATGTTATCTCTAGTATAGATTACAAGGATATCAAGTTCGATGACATTTCGATTTTATAAAACTATATGAAAGATTTTTTTAGTAATTTATCTTGATTATGAAAATATATGGAATTGAATAATTTTAATTATTATATTAGATAGTCATTATTTTATCAACTATTAATATCAATCCCCATTGGACTTTAAATTTCCTATTTCATGGAAATTATAGTGGAAATCATCCAGATTTCCCTTCTCATAATCTTGACTTTCTCTTGGAAAATTACTCTATAGAATTTAGGTAAGAAGTCTTTCTAACTGCTAACTCACAATTACTTGATCCATTGAGTAAGCTCTACAATCCACAAATATAGAATTGGATTTTCTCAAAACACTCCTCTATTTAGCCCCAATTCTTTCTTTAGCAGTCAACCCTAAATGTAATCTTAGTCAAGTCAACCCAAAACCACTATTTCGACTCTCAAATAATTTCAAACTCCTTGACCAAGACTAGACAAGCACTTTGAAATATGGTTCCATCATAACTTAAGTAATGTAAATATTTTGAATAAATAATTACTTGATTAATTTTTTTCATTATGTATAAATTTATTTATTTTATCATTTATAAGTTTTTTTAACATTATGTAGATTTTAAATAATCAATTAACCATGTATTTAATAAAATAATTTACATATAATACTTTTATTTTAATTTATCTTTCATTTATTTTTATCTTATTTTATGTGATTGTATTTAACGTCATATAAAAATGAAACATATAAAAGATAAACAAAAACTTTGAAAAAATAACATAAATAAATTTAGTTTATCATCAGTTTTTTAATGGTTGAATTATTGAGAAGATGATAAATCCACCTATAACACCAAGTGAAAAATTCTTTGAGCTAGGATTAGCTAAAAATTTTGTATTCCACCATCATCCTTAGTATCTTCTTGGTTGTTTTCACCTTGACACTAGTTCTAAACCAACTCCTCTTCTTGGGGTTCCGTCCTTTTACATGTTTTACTCACACACATGTGAGGGGAATTAAGAGTAAAGGATATAATAAATAAACCATAGACACACCTGTCCTGTATAGTATAGGACAGAGGGATGACTTTTAGGACATCAAATTTAATTAAATAAAACATTATCACATATAAAAAAATATAGCAATAACATTAAATTAAATAGAAACCCAACACTTACATTGGTCATTCTTGTTTAGGATCAGTCACATACAAGAAATAAAATAGAATTCATATATTCTAGTATTCATTTCTAATCTTCTAATAAATTAAGATAAATTTATCTTGAATTAATTATTAATGGTCTTATCAATTATTTATTTATCTCATTTATTAATCAAGTAATTCCTAGAGATACATAATATTCACATCTGGTGTAATTTCAAAAAAAATTATATAAAGTTAGTTTTGTTCACAGTGTGTACTTGAGACAACATGGTGTTTATTAATATGACCTACCCAGCATATTGTATATACCTTGCCTTATACCGTGTACTTATATGATATTTAGTGTACACAAAGTTTCATAATATTTCATGGTGAGTGGTTCCATGTGTCAAGAAAAGTAGTAATCTTTGAATTTTGACACATGGAATATGTTAATATACACGGTGCATACAGCTTTTAATGCCCGTGTAGAGTAAACGGTGTGTAAAATGACTATACATAGCATGTAGGTCCAAAATTAATATGTAAATTAATTAAGAATTTAATATAATATAAAACCTTGTCACATGGTGTGTAATACAACTACACAATATTTATTTTGGTTTAATGTTGTAATTAGTATCAATTCCAAGTAATTAATTTACGCGGTGTATAGTTTGGATTAACATGAACTCCATATAAATAGGTATAAGTTACAAGGTATGTGAACCTACTACAAATTTGTAAATCCTTTTAATAAATTCATTTTACATTCTTAGGGACTCAACATGTAATTTCCACATGATAATACCATGTCACACATTTTAAAGATATTACTGCCAATGTTTTCTAACTTCAAGTCAACACACAACATGTGTATTAATTACACATTTCATCTGTTCACCACAGGAACACCACATTATGTGGTGTTCCATAGTGTGTGTGTGTGTGTGTGTGTTACATCCCGTTACTATTTTTGGGCATTCTTATCTTCTGTTAAATTATTAGTATCTTAAGTGGGAAAATGATTTATCAACAAAATCAAGATTAATGTGTTAAAGGCCTTAAATTCCATCAAATATCTTGGAATCTTCAATTGAATATTTTTTGGAGTTAGACACTAAGTTGGTGTGAGATTTTGAGTCCCAAAAAGGCTCGGTGAAGATGGAATAAAATTTTTAAATAAATTATTTTAAGCACACACAATTTATCAAAATAATTGAATAAATCCAAAATAGTGAATCGTATGAGAAATATGAGACCACTGTTATGTCTAAAAAGTGGTGTTTACCCTATGAGGGGTATAACATTCCAAGGATCCAGACATTTTGATGCCTCTCTCGGATGAAAATGTTTTTAAATATTGTTTAAAATAATATTTTATTAAAAATAATTAAATATCTCCCAAATGGTGTGTTGTATGGGAAATTAGAGACCAATTATGGGTCTAGAATAAGGGTTTTACCCTATATAGGATATAACATTCATAAGATCTGACATCTAGAGGGCTCACTCATGATAAAAAACTTTTTATTTTTAATTATTTATCTATTCTGATTTTTAAATGATAAATCATTAATATCTCTCAAATGGTGTGTCATATGAAAAATCGGAGAACAATTTTGGGTCTGTAATGGGGTGTTTACCCTACGTGGGGTATAACTTTCAGGAGCAATGGGTGTTTGGTCAAGTAACTTGAAATTTTTATGTTATTTAATAACTATATTAAATAATTAACTTTATTATTTTGATTTAATTTTTAATTTAAGTAATAAATTAGGAGTGAACTTTTCACTTATCTTCCCCAAACTGTAACCCCCAATTTCTAACAATTCAAGTTTTTATAATCTTCTTTTTCTTGACCGTTCTGAACGGTTTCTGTTTCAACACATTAATATGATGGATTTAACAACTCTATATTGATTTGTTTGGTCAAAAATGGTCTTGAATGGGTGTTCTTAATTTTGAGCTACATATGCATTTTGGGTATTTTTAAATAGCCAAAACTCACAGTTATTCTTCTATTATTCGATCTTGTTGAATTTCAAGCAACCCAGATCTTCCTTTGGTGTGATCACAAGGCCTCAATTCTTAGCGTTTGATCTCCCTCTCAAGCAATGAACTGGCGGTGGGCCTCCTGTACGTAGCACAGATAGGGTTTCTTTTAAGTTTACTTTATTTTACTTTTTAATTACTCATTCAATCTTCACACTTCTATAACATTTTCTTTTTTCATGGAATTTTGAACTATCAGAACCGTTTAATTTGTCTCAATGATCAGAAGCAAAATAATATATTTTTTCAAAGGCAACAAGGTATTCCTTGATCCATTTTTTTCATTTTAGTAGACATTTGAAAATAAATTATCAGAGGATAAATTCTAAATTATAAATTGATAATTTGGGAAAAATTATCAAAAAATAAATATAGATGGATAAATTGTAAAAGAAATTATAAGAAAATAATTGTACATTTTCCCAAGGATAATTTTAAGAGAATTGTTAAGTGGCCAAGATTATCAAAATTTTCAAAACATTATTACATGAATTATCAGAGATAGTTATTAAGAATAATTAAAAGATAATTACAATAAATTATCAAAGGATAATTGTGGAAACAATGTTTCATAAGATAATTGAAAAATTAAAATTTGTAAAGGAATAATTATTAGAGTTAAATTATAAAAAAAATAAATGGTAATTATAGGGTAATTATCAGGTGATGTAGATTATCAAAATTATCATGGGATAATTATTTGTTTTATCAAAGGATAATTATAATAATTTTCAAATGATAATGTCATAGAATTATAAATGATAATCCCACCAGATTAGAAAATGAAAATTTAAAAAAAATATCAAAAATTGTTTATCATATTATCATATGTAATATATATTAATTAGTGTTCTCTCTACTCGTCTGTGAAGAGCACTCTCCACACTCTCCTTCTCCAT
The DNA here is from genome assembly GCA_963277665.1 of Viscum album. NCBI lineage: Eukaryota > Viridiplantae > Streptophyta > Magnoliopsida > Santalales > Viscaceae > Viscum > Viscum album. The sequence continues at coordinate 283,177,010 of OY728120.1, read as the reverse complement.
TCATCTAGGGTTCCATCCCCTTCGCTCTCGGCTCCGCCCCTCGGATCTTGGGTTCTTCATGGTTCTCTTGTTTTTCTCATCGAAGGTACATGTTTTTGGACAGCCTCTGTCACCTTATATGCTCTGGCCTCAAGTTTCTTCATGCTTCTCTGGGTCGAGGATGGTATGAAGGTAAAAAGGAGGCTTTGGGATTGTGGTTCGGTGGAATTTGTGTTTCCAGATGCTACCATAGTCGGTGTTCTTCCTCATCCTCCCAAACTTGCTCTGACCTAGGATTCCACCGCTCCTCTTTAGGTCAGAGTTAGAGTGATGGATACAAAGGGTTTTGGGCTTACAGTTTTTGGTTTTCGAGGTTTCTTTTAGGGTTTTATTCCCAGATCTATTCAGGGTTTCTTTCCCAATCTTCTTCAGTGTTCTTCACTGGTTTCGTGTTCCATTTTTTGTCCTTTTTTGAGATTGTGGCTTTATTTTCACCGATCATCTCTCTTTCTGGTGTGGGATGTTTGTGGCTTCTATCTATGGGTTCCATCATTCTAGTTTTGTATAGTGACGATGGTGGTGATGGTGGAGTGGATTTGGTGAACTCGGGATGGTGAATCGAGATGTTGTGATATCACATAGGTGTAGCAATGGTGTTGCGTCATGGTACCGGCAGTGATGAAGGCTTTCTTCAGTGACGATGGTGTTCGGTTCTGGTGGTGTCGGCTTGTTGTAGGTGGTGGATTCCAGAGAAGAGGTTGGCAGCCTTGCTGATGCGTTCATGCTGACGATGATGGTGTTTGGTCGGCGTCGTGATGATAGATGTGAAGTGATGGATGGATGGTGTCTCAGTCAGAGCGTTGCATGTGATTCGTGATGGATTTTTGGGTGACTTTTTGGTTTGAAATATTAAAATTTTCTGGTGAGTTTCTTAATTTTGAAAGGGGTGGGTTTTGAGGCAGTTTAAAACAGTGGTGGTACTCTGTTAGGGTTTGTGTGTAGTGTAATTTGAAATTTGATCTTTGTATGCTGGTGATAGTCTAAATGGGGTTAGTACCAGTGGTTTGTGGAGGTTTTTTATGGTTCCCACTTACCCAAAAAGTGGCTTCTTAAAATAAAAATGAAAATGGATTTTGGTATATTAATCGGTAATTTTGAAAATTATTTAGGAGAAAGAAGGTATCATGGTATGTATTTTGTAATTTCCTTTTGAAATAAAATAACTAATATTGGTTATAGGAATTCTTAATGAATGTATAGAGTAGGTGTGTCAATACTTACAATAATAAGGTCGTGAGGAGGTGTATTAAACTATACATGGTGGTTAATCATGACCGCTAACATCGGTGACCTTGAGGTAGGTGATTCCATCCTGATAATCCAAACTGATTATCCTTCTATTGCTTGATTTATTTCTTTTTTCATTTAAATTCAATTGCTCAGATTTTCTTCCAATTAAATTTATAAAACCCAATTCTAGTGAACAGAGAGATTTGAAACGGTTTTGGAATGGAAATTTGGAAAACCCCCAATTTCACTGAATTGGAGTGTCTTTATGGAAATTGGATAATTTAAATTATTGAATTTAAATTTTGGATTTTATAAAAAAGTTTTCAATTAAAATTTTTAATTTAATTGTGGAAATGAATTTTGAAAAAAGATGTAATTTTTTCTAAAAGGAGTTCAAACTTTTGAAAATGGTTTAAAATAATTTGATAGAAACCCAGTGGTTTTATCTTGTTGAAAGGGGATTTTTTTTTATTAAAACTCATTTTGGTTTTTAATGTAAATAAATTTTCATTTTTGAAATGGAAGAATGAGAGTTATTTTATATTTAGTAGTCTTAAAATAAGTTTCCCATCATGTAAGAGAACATCCAATCCTTATATAGTTGGTGAGTTATTCAGATACACTATATGTTATTACAGTGTTCTAAAACATACCTACAGTGGGTCACAACCCCAATGGGTGGGTGATAATTCACCATTGTCTAGTGTCTGGGAGTGTGAGTATACTCATTTTTTGTGATCACATAGAGAGTGTTGAATCATATAGGTGGTTAATACTACAGTACCGACATGGCAGATGACCATGTTTCTTGATTTTTTATTTATATATGAGATATAAATGTATTCCAATGTTCATAAAACTATTTTACATTCCCCTTATGATTTTATATAAACTTTTTTTATATAAAATGTTTTATTTAAGCTATTGTTTCAGAATATTCCATCACTTGTAAAGTAAAGCCTATGCTTAAAGTATTTTCCATCATTTGAACTATATATCATGATTTGTTTAAATATAATTTAAAATTACAAACTCTTTACATTAAAATTTAAAGAACTCCCTTTGGTTAAACTATTATTGGGATCTGTTGTGGAATATTCGGTGGTATCATACTGGGATTTGGATCACACCCTACTTTTTTCTTTGGGTGTTTGTAGAATTTCTACTTCCAGGTTCAATAAAATAAAAGGTATATCTTTGATCTGGATCTAGGTATTGAGCTTTGTACTTGGTGATTTGTGTCCTTAGATACATTGGGTCTATTTTCCCATTTTTTGTACTTGGGTTGTAGTAATTTTTACTTTTCTGCCTTGTTTTATTCTGGTACTTTACTCCCAATAGAGCTTCCTTTTGTTATGCATACTTTCTTATATCTCTTACTTTTGCTATGTTTTGTGCAAAAATCATTCCCACTTGCATGTTGTATGATCTCATGTTCTAGTTGCCAAACTATGGGGATCTAGAAATCCCATCGTTCCAGGTGAGGTCCAGCTCGGTTATCATGTTACCAAGGTACCAGGGCTGGTTCGTAACAAAATGGTATCAAAGGGGGGTTGAGATTTTGACTTGAAGCTGGTATGCATTGTGAAATCTTGTCAAGTATTAGGAGGTATTTGCTATTGAATGTCTAGTCATCTCTCACTGTAATGAACCTTAAGTCTCCAGGGGTGGTTAGGGAAAGGAATATTGTGGATTAGCTCTAGTCTTTTACCTATTTTGATTTGGGTAGTGTGAAATCCAAATCTTGTAATTTTTACTAATCAGGATCATGTTTCCCTCATTGCTCTGTATGAGCATTATCTAATGTTTTCCTTGTTGTCTGCTGATTTTGTGTAACATCAATCCTCTAAGAAGATGAAAAAATAAGATCTATAAAGCGGATTTTTATGAACCATAGGGATCAAATCCTCTAGTGGACCCGAGTCTAGTTGAGATGATTGTGCACACTATCCGAGCTCTGGGACATGCACCACCACTACTCAACATTCAAGCTCCAGTTGTGAAACCTCAGGGGAATTCTCTTTGAAATTATTTTCAAGAGTTCCTTCACTATAAACCACTAGTTTTCAAAGGCTCCATTGATCCTAAACATGCTAAGGAATGGTTGGGAAAGATAGAACATCTGTTTGAGTTCTTAGAGACACCAAATGAGAACAAAGAAAAGTGTTCCACATTCATGCTAGAAGGACCAAGCAGGAGATGGTGGGAAATGATGGTGATAGTGAAGAAATAGGAAGTCATATCATAGAAATACTTCAATGTAATTTTAACTAATTAGTTCTACCCATATTCAATGGTGTTGGCTAAGGCTATAGAGTTTTTCAAGATTGACCAGGCTGACAGAATAGTGACTGAATATTAAAATTACTTTACTGATTTGGTTTAGTTTTCACCTGAGTTTTTATCTAATGAGAGGATGAAGGCATGATGATTGAAGTTAGGGATTTGATTAGATATCTGATCTCGGGTTTTCTTGCAAAATCTTCCCACTTATATAGATGTACTAGATAGGGTGATGATGGTTGAGATGGACCTGGTTGGGAAGTTAGGGTTGAAGGGAGTTCCTTTTTCTCCTAGTGGAAGCATGAGTTCCATAAAGGGAAAATGTAAGTGTGGTGATTCTTGCCAAATTTTTCAACAGTAGGGTTATTCAAGACCTTCTATAGTGCCAAGAAGTAGTTCATTGATTTTCTATCAGTGTGGAAAACCAGGACATTCCAAGAGTATTTGCATTGAGGTACCCAAGAATTTTAGCTCTAACGAATCTTTAAGGAACTTATATAAGGTCTTGCATAACTTTTCTACTCAAGGTAGTGGAATAGAATCGTCACCTCCTCCTAATACTGTGGGGAAATTAAATTTGTCACGTACAAAAGAGTTCCAACCACAGGAATCTGGAATGAAGATTCTTCGTGGAGTGGAAGAGTATCCAATTAAAGCTGATACATCCCAGCGACTATGAGAGGTACCATTTCTATACTTATATCATTAGTGACATATCTATTTTATACCTATGCATATCAGTCATTTATTTAAACCTATATCATTTATATGCTTTATCATTCTATGGAGAAACTATATTGTGAAATGGATATTACTATAAACCTTAGTATAAAGAGAGATGAGGGTATTCGTATTACCATTTTTATCTTCTCTCTATTAGATTTAAAGCATTCTTGGAGTTTTCTGATACTCGACATGAAACCTCTTGACACCATATTTGGGATAGATTGGATCATCGAAAATAAATCAAGGATTTATTGTTACCTCGACGGGTCTACCTTTCAACACCTAGTGGTGTTCCTCTTGTATTTCAAGGAGAATGGGACCTATGGTCGATCAGAGGCAGACCTCATTATCTAGAGTATGGGAAAGTGATATCAGTGTTTTATTTTTTATCTGGAGAAAGAATCAATGATTTTTTATCTCCCTTTAATTGTCATCGAGTTTCCCATCATGTTTCTTTCTGACTTTTCTGGTTTACTGATGATAAGAAAGGTTGATTTTTCCATTGACTTGGTTCTTGGTACTCAACCAGTTTCAATTCCATCTTATCGCATAGCACCATCTAAACTGAAAGAGATGAAGTCCTATTTGGATTATCTTCTTAACGATATGCTTCACGCTTGTGTTCTTGAATTTGGTGGGAATTTGGATAATCGTTTGGGTATTTTTGAGTTTTCTGATAACAAAAGTTACTAATTCGTGATGAGAATGGATCATTTTGAGTTTGTGTATGCTCATCCATGTAAATCACTATTGTTTTGGTCAAAGATTTATGAAAGTTCCTAGGTTTGACTGAGTTTGGTCTTAGGGAAGAAAGATAAGATTAAGTTGATTCATCCTATAATTTTGACAGAACAGAGCCGGTATATGTCTTATGTTGATCATCGCCATAGGCCTTTGGAATTTTCAGTTGGTGACCTGGTATTCTTGATGGTTTCACCCTAGTTGGGTAATCGGTGTCCTCAGAGGCAAGTGAAGCTTGCTTCTCATTTTTTTGGACCTTTTGAGGTTGTTGAGAATGTGGGTCAAGTTTTATATCGTTTGACATTGCCACTACATCTGACATCGATACATAATGTGTTAAATATATCACAGCTGTGAAAGTATCCCTCTAATCTATCTCACGTTTTGAGTTGGAGTGATCTTTAGATTGAACCAGATTTATCTATGACTGAATGACCAGTTATGGTTATTGATTCTGAATCCAAGGTACTTCATGGAAGGAAGATACCTATGGTCTGTGTTCAACGGAAGTATGAATCTGATTCTCATGATATGTGGGAGAGAGAGGAACTGATGAGAGAACAGTGGTATCATATTTTTTTCACATGGAGTATTCTTTGTAGGCTTTCTAGGGAAATAAATCTTTTATGGTGGGTAGATTGTAATATCTCGTTACTATTTTCAAGTATTCCTAAAACCTCTTGTGTTAAATTATTAATATCTTATGTGGGAAAAATTATTTATCAGTGAAATAAAGATAGTTGTGTCAAAGGATTTAAATTCCAATTAACATATTGGAATATTCTATTGAATATTTTTGGAGTTCAACACTGACATAGTGCAGGATTATGAGGCCAAAAAATCCTCGGAAAAGATGGAATAAAACTTTTAAATAAATTATTTTAATCCTGCATAATTTATTAACAATAATTGAATAACTCCCAAAAGAAGTATCGTATGAGAAATCAGAGACCACTATTATGTTCAAAATACGGTGTTTACCCTAGGAGGGGTATGACATTCGAAGGTTCCAAACATTTGGATGTCTCTCTCATAATATATATTTAATAAATAATATTTAAAATATTATCTTATTAAAAATAAATAAATATCTCCCAAATGGGGCATTGTATTAGAAATCTAAGATCATCGATGGGTCTGAAATGAGGGGTTTACCCTAAATAGGGTATAGCATTCATATGAATCTACCGTTTGGATGGATCGCTCACGATAAAACCCTTTTTATTTTTAATTATTTATTTATTCCAATTTTTAAATAATAAATAATCAATATCTCTCAAACTGTGTGTTTTATGAAAACTTTGAGACCATTTTTGGGTCCATAACAAGATGATTACCCTAGGCAGGGCATAACTGTCACGAGAAATGGGTGTTTGGTTAGTTCGTATTCAATTTTTAAGTTATTTAGAAACTATATTAAATAATTAACTTTATTATTTTGATTTAATTATTAATATAATTAATAAATTCAGAGTACATTGTTCATTCATCTTCCCCAAACTGCAACCCCCCATTTTTTTACGATTCAAGTTTTCAAAATCGTAAATTTCTTGAACGTTTTCAATAGTTTCTATTGAAATGCATTAATATGATGAATTTAACAACTCTGAATTGATTTTATTTGTCAAAAATGATCTTTAATGGGTGTTCTTAATTCCCAGCCACATATACATTTTGGGTATTTTTAAATAGCCAAACCTCTCAGTTATTCTTTTGTTGGTCAATATTTTCGAAGTTCAAGCAACCCAAATCTTCCTTTGGTGTGATCACAAGGCCACAATTATTGGTGTTTGATCTCTTTGTAAGGCAACGAACAGGTGGGGGGCCTCCTGCACATTGCGTAGATAGGGTTTCTTTTTATTTTATTTATTTTATTTATTTTATTTTTTATTACTAATTCATTCTTCTCTCTTCTATAACTTTTTTATTATTGATCGCAATTACACTCCTTCGGGACCTTTGAATTCATCTCGACAAGTGGAAGAAAAATTATATTTTTCCTTTGAAGTCATCAAGGTATTCCTTAATCAATTTTTTTGTATTTTAATGGATATTTGAAAATATATTATCAAGGGATAAATTCTAAATTATAAATTTATAATTTGTGAAAAAATATTATAAAATAATTATAGATGGATAGATTGTAAAAGAAATTATTTAAAAATAATTGTATAATTGTTCAGGGAAAATTATAAGAGAATTTTCAGGTGACATAGATTATCAAAATTGTCAAAAGATTATTACGCAAATTATCAAAGATAATGGTCAAGAATTATTAGAGGATAATTTCACTAAATTATAAAAGGATAATTGTGGAAAGAAATTATCATAAGATAATTTATAATTTATAATTTATAAATGAATAAATAATAGAATATAATTATAAAAAATATTAAAGGATAATTATAAGGTAATTATCATGTGATGTAGATTATCAAAATTATCATGGGATAATTGCATGTTTTCTCAAAAAATAATTATAATAATTTTTAAATGATAATATCATAGAATTTTCAGTGATAATCCAACCATATTATAAAATGAAATTTTTTTAAAAATATCTATATCAAATGTTTTTTGTCATATTATTTCATATAATATTTTAATTAGTATTTTTGGAAATTATCCAGGAGGAAGAATTTATCATCGCTTGTGTTATTTTATTTCCTTTTTAAGTAAAATAACTGGTATTAATTATAGGAACCCTTGACTAACATCGATCATAGGTGTTTTTACCCTTACAATAATAAGGTTTTGAGGAGGTGTGTTGAACCACATAGGACGGTTTATCATTACCATTAACATCGGTGACCTTGAGGTAAGTGGTTTTATCCCGATTAGCCAAATTGATTATCCTTGTATTACATGATTTATTTCAATTGTTCATTTAAATTCAATTACTCGGATTTTCTTTCAATTAAATTAATAAAACCCGATTCTAGTGAACCGGGATATTTGAAATGGTTTGGCATTGAAATTTATAAAACCCATGATTCTATTGAATTGGGGCGTGTTTATGGAGATTATCTAATTTAAATTGTGGGTTTGATAGAAATTTTTTAAATTAAATTATTTAACATAATTATGGAAATTAATTTTGAAAAAATTGGAATTGGTTTTGAATGGATTTCAAACTTGTGAAAATGGAAAAAAATGATTTGATAGAAACCTATTGGCTTTATCTTGTCGAAAGAGAAATTTTTTTATTAAAAATTGTTTGGGTATTAAATGGAAATAAATTATAATTTTTATATGGTAGAATGGGATTTATTATATTTTAAGAAGTATTAAAATAAGTTACCCATCATGTAAGAGTATATGCAAGCCTTAGATAATTGTAGAATTATTCAAATACACTCTACACTATTAAAACATTCTAAAACATACCTATGGCAGGTCACATCCCCAATATGAGGGTGACGAGTAACCTCTGTCTAGTGTCAGGGGTCATGAGTATACTCATTTTGTTGTGATCACTTAGAGGGTGTTGAATCCTATTGCTGGTTAATAATATAGCACCTACTTGGTAGATGACTATGTTTTTTACTTGTTTATTTACACATGAAATATAAATGTATTCCAATGATGATAAAACTATTTTAGATTCCCCTTATGATTTTATATAAATATTTTTATATAAAATGTTTTATTTAATCCATTGTTTTATAAATATTCCATCACTTGTAAAGTAAATCATGTGCTTGAAGTATTTTCCATTATTTGAACTGTATAGAATGATTTTATTAATTGTGCTTTATAATTCAAAACCTATTTCATTTAAAATTGAAAGCAATTTATTTGGATAATCTATTATTGGAATCTATTGTGGAATCTTTGGTGGTATCATACTCAGATTAGGCTCACACTCTACTTTTTCCTTCAGGTGTTTTTAGACTTTCCTCGTCCAGGTTTAAGAAAAATAAATGGATCTCTTATAGGTGGATCTAGTTGTTGATCTTTGGACTTGTTGAGTTGAGTCCTTAGGTATGATGGGGTTGTTTTCCAACATTATTACTTGGGTTGTAGTACTTTGGGATTTTTATGCCTTGTTTTTTTCTAGTACATTACTCCCATTGGAGCTTCCTTTTGTTATGCATATTGTCTTATCTATTTTACTTCCACTATTTTTTGGGGAAAATTAATTCACACTTTTATGTTGTATGATGTAAGGTGATAGTATCAAACCTATAGGGGTTGGGACCGCATTTTGGGCCATGTTAGGGTTGGCTCGGTTATCAGGTTACCAGGGTACCCGGGCTAGTTTGTGATAGTGTGCATAAATAACATTCCATGTAACCTTGAAAAAACATGTTCCACCCTGGTAGAAAATATTGGGTGTAATTAATTTTACATTTTACATTTTGCAATGATCTCTCAAATTACTATCCCAATTAAAGAATCCGTGTTTTCATGTGTTTTACTAAGGCTACACGATCTGGATTTAGGTTACACTATGTACAGCCTAGTTTAGAAAAAACAATCTCTAACACACCTCATGTGAAATATCTATGCATTATTCACTTGTTCTTAGCTTGTTCTTTATCATATATTAGTGAATAAACTCATTACATCAATTTTAAGGATTAATAATTAAAACCATAATAAAATCGAACAGAGTAATTGTGATATTAACCAATAAATTAAATAATTATAGATTTTAATATGAACTATTTAATATAAGTTTTAGGTTCCATCTGTAGAAAAATTTGGTTGGGTCTATACCCAATAATGGTTTTTCATTATATTGAAAATTAAAGAGGAATCTCAGAACCAGAGAGAGTATCTTTCATGTTGAATTGATACTTAATTTAATAATAAAAAAATTATATCAATCTTGAGATATTTATCCATTAAAGATATTGATCATTCAAACTCCATTTGAGTTGTATCGTCTTTAGGCATAGATTATCCAAAATAGATCCCCTCTAGTAGTGACTCACAAATTATTTACAATCATTGAATGTATCCAATATATCTTTGAGTGAGAGTGTGAAGAAACTGATTTCCTTGCATCAATGATATTGACTATGACTAATGATCCTTCAATATTGAATATCACATATCTTGATAATTCTTTTTTAAGAGGGATGATGAGGATGAACACCTCCTCTCATTATTGGGAGAAACCTATAGAGGTTATTTATAGAATCTCTAGAAGTGAATTTTGTGCACAACAATTAATATTTATTTCAAAAATGATATAAGTTATGAATATATAGAACTAGGGTTTAGTATTTGATAATTTCACATCGGATCTTCATCAAATAAAAACCTAAAATATTTATTTTTTAAATAATAATAGTAATAATAATATATAAAGTCATGCGTAGACATGCACATAATTATATATCATTTTAATAAATTATTTGAATGATATTTAACTCTTATATCATTCTCTTCATCGAGTGTATTACTCTGCCCATCCACCTTCTTCGAGATTTATAAAAACTTGGATAATAAATATTATTCATTTCATAAATAAATAAATATTATATTCATGGTCTTGGGAATTAATATTTATTCTAAAATTCCCATAGCTAAATAATTATTTATTAAATAATAAATTTTATTTTTCACCTTGTGGATAAAGAAAGAGGTAAATCATTATACTATTTAATAGTATTTGGAATAAATATTTATTTAATATTCAACTTATTATATGTGACTATAAAATCATGAATAAATATTATTTAATGGTCTTGAAAATAAAATTTATTCCAAAGTTTAAATTCAAATAAAATTTTATAGAGAACAATGGATAAACTAAATTTGGAACCTTTATGTCGCTTCCTTCTTGTCATTAGGTGGGCTTGCCTGAAGTACAAGATCAATATCTTGAAACATGTAAAGTCATTCTTAGAGAAATAAGTTAATGTTGTTAGTACAATAACCACATACCACTTACTGTGTGATATAATCTATTTTTATTGATTTCTCATCAAGTGGGTTGAACACTCATTCCATCAACATATAATCCTGATATATCTCTTTTTCATGTATTGAAATAAACATGTCAATCACCATAGCCATGGATTTTAGTTTGAAAACTCCATATAAATCAAAGGTCCTGAGATGTAAACTTCTTTAAACAAAAGTTAAAAATATTATATCAACTTATTCATTAATACTATATTACTCCTGAAACATCCAACGTATCATACTTCATCTTGAGTATAGATCGCCATGGTTTTGGGCAATACAACAATGTACACAACTCATGATATGTATTGATAATAATCTTTATTCTAAGAATTATTACACATTCTCACATATACGAATATCCAATGGCACATAAATATTTGGAATTCCTTCTAACGGGTCTTTCCTCATAATCACCCATCATGGATGTTACCCATTGTGAAATTTATAAGGTAAATTCTCTTCCACTTACGAGTATTAAACACCCGAGATTCAACATATTGTGTGTCCCAATATATAATTTTATATAGATGTTAGAACTGTATTTAGTAATATAACATAGCACTACAAGGATCTCTTCATAGAAGGGAACTATTATTTCTCCTCAATGTCAACAATACCCTAAGGACATTATCACATTAATGTAAAGTAGAAGAAAAATCATCATGTTATAATAAATTTCATTAATATTTATATCTTGGAATATATAAAGACAATATAAAGTATAAATTATTTTTTTTAGGTCATCGACACTAAAAAAATTATGGTATTGATAATCTCATTGAACCTATAGTTCTTTAATAAATATATACATTATGATTCATTTTAAAAGTATCATATTCAGTAGTACAAATATATATGAATTTTTATTTAATATTGTAAGTTCTATAATGGGAAATACTCATATTTTCTCACATCTCATTAGTAATAACACATGTAGAGACTCTTAAATCCATCTACTCCTAATTCACAAATAATTCTATTTATGGAACAGAAATTATAATCAAAATTATCTCAACTAAAATCACTCAAATACTTCCAAGTAATTTTCAATGTATCATACTTGTCTTTAATTCTATCCCAATTATCATATCTTAAACCTTCTAAATGAATTTCTATATTTATTTTTCACTAGAAGTGATCAGTTTCATTTATATAAAGAAGTATATTAATAAATTGATGTTCTGATCTATAGGATTACATCTTACCAAATAAATAATATATTACCCTTTTTACTTGATCTATGTCAACAATTAAATAAATGAACAAGTGACTAAATTCTATGATACCAAATGTTATCTAAAATTTATAGGAAGAGTGGTTGAATTATGATTTACTAATTTTTAAATATATGGAATTAAAACCATAAACATTTTTTAAATCCCTTAAGTAAAAAATTAAATTTTCCTATACAAAACATTAAAAAATAATGATTTTTAGTTTTCTAAATACTTCTTGAAGGCACTAAGAAATAATCAGTTATGTAGATTTGAATATATATATGTGTGTGTGTGTGTGTGTATGTTTGTGTCTTTTAGAAATATATTATCTATAATTAAAAAAACAAAACTCCAAGATATATTTAATAATATTATAAAAATTTACTTGTAATAATGTAAAATTATAATATAAATAAGATAAAATAGGTACACAATTTTAAAAACTAAAAAACTTTTATAATAATCACAAATAATAACTACCAGTTAATAAGTAAATTCAATAATGAAAAAAAAGAATTTATACATGTGGATTAGATATAAGGACAACCCTAATTTTATTCACTTCATGGAAATATCTTATAACCTCACTCCATTAAACAATAGTATTTTACACATTAGGTATAGGTAAAAAACTAGGACTGAGATTTAGAACATTATTAGAAATTTTCCAAATCCAATATCATGATCCTCTTCCACATTTTATTTATCAGAAAAATAAACAAGATAAAAAAATTAATGGGTCTATGAACCCTTCATTATAGTACATATATAGCAACAAGAATACAAGAATTTATAAGAATCCATATCTAAAAAATTAAAAACAAGAGATAAATAAAGTGGAAAGGATTGTGTTTATCTATTATTTACAATAATTGTGATAGAAGCAATGAATGTTGATGTAATCGAGTCCCTATAAATTGTTTAGTAGATAAGAGTTTATATAAAACCATGGATACCCACTTAGTTGTTTTTTTTAAATAGTATCATATAAGAAATTTCTTCTTTAGAACTTTAGTGTGGAAATAATGTATTTTGACATTAATGTTCTCAAAATATTTATAATTTTATTCCTTTAATACATATTCATTGAAAAATTATCATGAAACATCATCTAATATTGTCAAAGAACATAGTGAAATATTCTTTTTTGATTAATGTGGTTAATTTTATTTAATTATGTGTTAGTGACTATTTATAATAATAAATTAAAATATTTATCAAACAATTCATTATCATAAAAACACGTTTCATGGTCACCTAAATTCATTAAAAATATAACCTCTTGTAATGAGAATACCTAGGCTGACCAGATGTGTCATCCAACCTAGATTTCCAAATGAATTAAAGGGTGTTCTTGATCCCCAAGGGATAAAAACTAGTCCTTGGGTATCAAAAACAATACCCTTGTAACAATTTCACCCTTTAAATCAGATTAACGACTCATGATCCCACCTAAAAAACCTTCATGACACATATGAATATATGACATCCATGCCATCAAAATAAAAAAAATCAATAAAAATGGAATAAAAAATTAGCGTACACACATCATAAATACTAAAAATGATAACTCGTACAACGTCAACACATAAATTGAAAAACAATTACAACATATACATAAGACAAATTAAAATAATCTAGGAAAAAATTATTACACATAACCATCTAAAAATAAAAAAACCACTAACAAATTCTCCTACTAACCCACAGTCACTCACCATGATTCACACCACCCATCAATTTTCTAAATAGATTAAAAAACCCTCAAAATACTAACCATAGAAAATTCATGTGAGAGGAATATATAAGATATGGATACACTGAATAGTGTATGCAGGGTGAGAGTAAAATACGCCTGGTAGGATTTCACCAAAGAGTTTATTTCATTTCTATTCAAAATTCCATTGCATTAATGATGGTTAAAAATATAAATTGAAAATAATATTTTTACATGAAACATAGATAATACCAAATATCATTTGATAGTTACTTCTTATTAAAAAATCCCCTTATTATAATTAGAATGGTGGCTCCATAGCTTTTTGATCAAAAACTTCTTTAAAGTGGGAAGAGGATTCGTTGTAAAAATTTAAAAAAAAACAAGCCAAAACTCATTTAATCTCCCCCAAATATTTTTACAAACACACCATTATATAGAACACATCACTTTCATATAAAAAAAACTTTACAAACCATTTCTAAAATCTATATGAATATGAACATACATGGAACCTAATATATATAAAATAAGGAAAATTGGTAAAATGGATTAACATTTAAAATAAATATTCAATAGGTATGTGATATAAAAAGGGGGTATAATGGGATACACTAAGTCATCATAAAAAGGATATAGTAATATGGGAAACTCCCAGGTTCTAACAAGAATATTATTGAACCTGTTTCTCACATTCAATGGGCCCCTATATATATTTTAATAGTATTTCCCATCTGGAATTTCCCTCAGGAGTGTCAAGGACCTACCAATACCAGCCCCTAGGATGGAATAACTCTCCTAAGGAACTAGTCATCTAGTACACATTAGGCAAGAAAAACATGCATCCAAAAAAAAATTAGTTATTCAGGTTCCCAAGATAAGTCAAAGTGGAGGTTAAAAAAACATTCCATGAAATTATCATTTTATTAAAAATTAAAACATTTACAATAAAAATCACCTCACCCCATACACCGTCAAAATAAATATCCCCTTTACATAACCAATGTAAAAGAATAAAAAGAATGATACCCTAATATAAACATCCCCCCCCCATGGGATATCAAGTCATTATAGATAATCAAATATAGGGTGATAAATTGAGGACTTGCACGTTTTATAAAACCTCTTAAAAGTTCCAAACATATATTTTTTCAAAAATAGGTTTTGGATTCAAATCCATTAACTATAATTAAAAATAAAATTTTAAACTAAATTTGGAATAAAATCATATAAAAACACTCCTAAATACATTTGAAAACCAAAAACACCATTTCATTTAAAACAATTAGAGAAATCCAATCCATTCCACCCTTTTAAAGTAATTCCATGAAAAATCCAAAATTCTCATTTATATTTTCCCAAATGGGGTCAAATATTTAAATTATAAATTTAATTTAAAATAATAAACTTAGTCCTAATTTAAAAACACTCCCCAATCAAATAATTCTTTATAAACCAAAAATCCATTTTTAAATGTAATCCAACCTTTAAAACATTTATTAATGCAACCATAACTATCACATTTGGGATTTGTTTTAAAAAATAAGGAATTTAAAATCTAAAATCACTAAATGAGATTCCATTTAAATTAAATTTAAAAAAACACCTAGCTTGGATAATGTGGAATCATTTCAAAACCATTCCAAAATGTGACATATATAATGGTGAATTCTCAACCAAAAAATAATACACCCGTCGTAATCCCTAGAAACCAAAACGCCTAAGTTTAGGTCACAATAAACTCCAAATCTAAACTAAATAGTTATTAGGGTTTATGGGAGGATAAATAGATGGAGGGAGATGAAATATAATGGAGGAAATGGTAAGAACAAATATAAAGGAGGAATTATCTTTGATTTTCCACTTGAAATTGAGGGAAAATAATCTTAAAATAAATAAGGGAGAATATGAGGAGGATTTACCCCATACACTATAGGGTTCGTCCAAACTTGGTGTAAGAATATATAGATTTCCCATTTAAAATTTTATAGGGAATATAATAATTTCACCTTTTAATGAAATCTAGGAAACTTGTATAGTTTGGTCACACAATTTATTAAACTATGCTCTAACCATGCAGAAACCACTAGACAGACAAAAACACCCTCACATGGTTTAGTAAAACAATTTTTATCCATGAACAATTCATTCTCCACCACCCTTACACACAAAATATTTCAAAAAGTTTCTACTTAAACTATGATGGATCATGCTAAACCATGAACTAACCATGTATAAAAAACCATGAAGGAACAGAAAGAACTAAAAAAGGCCTCTATATAACGGAAACTATAACTTTAATATAATGGTAACCCAACATGGTTCTATAAATAATGTGTGAAAGTAAATACCCATGTAAAGTTCATCAAAAGAGTTTTCCGAATTGGGTAGCGAATAAGTGGAAACCATGTAGAGAGAAAATTTTTCTCCAAAACTTCACATTTTCAAATGAAACTCTATAAAAAAATTAAATTAACCTAAAATAAAATAAAATAAAATAAATAACAATCACTACTAAAATACAAGTATCATAATTCTCTCTATCATTCCACATTATATTTTTAGTTCCTAGTGTTTTTTATGATTTTAAGTGTTTGTTGATTATTTATATTTTTTTTTGAATATTAAAAATACCATAAATAATGGAAATACTTAAAGTTTTTTATTTTAAATTTATAATTATTATTTCTTAAAAGATAATGTACTTCATGCGTATTTATCCTTGATGAGGTTACTGTAAATTAACTTCTGTAAGTAGTTCTGAAGTAACAATTTAATTTATTATTGTTTTCTTTTATTTGTCTCAAAGTCACTTGACCTACCAAATGATGAATTTTTGTTCTTAAAGTTACATGACTTTCCATATGTTCCCATTCCATAGTAGCTTGTCGACCTCAGTCTTACAGTCAATTGAATTAGAACATTATATCTTTATAATCACATGATAGCTTGACATAATGCACAATAATTTATTCATGTGGTCGATATTTTTTTCAAAAGGTTAGTAATTTATTCATGTGTGTGATACCTCATGGTAAATATTTTACTCTTGTGCCTGATTCCTCACAGTTGACCCAATACATTAATATAAATATGAAATTATGAAAATTTCTAGAATGCTTTTTTATTATATATTTTGATAATTTATTTTACTATAATTTTTTTTGTAGTTTTTAAAATTAATTTATTGATTTAAAAAATTATTATTATTCATATGGAATCTATAAAAAGTATTTTTGGAAATTTTTTAATAGTTTTTAATGTAAATTTAAAATATTTATTCTTCCATGCATAAACCTACAACATGAAGCTTCAAAATGATGAATTTATTTTTTTAGATGATTTCAATTTTTTAATGTTTCAAAAGTAATGTTTTATGATAAAAAATATATTTAAAGTTACACTATAGTATTGAATGTAGTATTATTTACTTTGAGATATATTTACATGCATGAATTTAGAGAGTCATTCAAAATCACAATTTGAATTTTATGGAAGGAAAAAATGAAATTTGTATAGTATTTCTTTGACCTGTTATGATGGATTTATTTTTAATAGTTTAACAAAGGATTAACATTAGTTTGAATTAGATGTTTGGGGGATTAATCAAGTAGAGATGACACCCCTTAATCTTGTCTCTCACTTGGGATCAAAATCGGGTTGGTGAAAATTTTCACAAGTGTTGTAGCAGCACTATAGAAGGTACGATAGTAGCATTGTAGCATAGTATCAGAGCTAATATTGTAGCAGGTACTATAGTGGGGTATTGTAGTAGTTGTACTATTTGTCTTGAATGGGATTTCATGCCAAAAAATGTCCCTATGAGCCATAGGTACTTCAGTACATCCAAGGCCTTCAGGCCACAGGGCCTCTAAGCTATAAAGAGTTGGATTTTGAGCCACAGGACCTTTGGCTCATGAAGCATTCAAGTCGGAACACATAGGAACAGACCCAATAAGATGAATTAAAGTAGAATCCACCAGTAGAGCTAACCGTATTTAAATAATGAGAGGGTATGGAAACCGACATTAGTATCAAGCATCATATAACTTTTCACTAGACAATTCTAGTTGATTTTCTATGCAATGGGGGGAACTAGGAACTATCAATGAAGATGAATCTAGGGCTGGGTAGTTCAATTATAGTTGGGCCATTGGGACTTGCTTCAGGTATTGGGCATTATGAATCTAGACCTATGGGTCATTTAAGGGTTCTATCTCAGCCCAGTTAAAAGGGGATTATCCAAAATAAATAAAAATCTAAATACTTTCAAGCTTCAAAAGAAATTACTTAGAGATATTATGATAAAGTGATTATATTGCATAGTAAGTGTCTGTATGAGGTATAATTACATTGATATATTAACTTCATTTTATATGGGTACCTTGTTATGTTCCTAGATCCTAACCTTGGACATTTGGATGCTTCACCTAATTCTACTGAAAAATATGCCTTGAGGGTCATAAACTAAGTGTATCCAGAATCTCATTTAAATAATATATTATTATTTATTATTTAACAAGTTGAATAAATATGATTATTATACATGGTTTAATAATTATTCTTGTTTTCTTGATTACATATAATTTATCACTAGTTTTTTGAGAGAATATTATATGATCATGATATATAAAAAATATTTATTATCTATTTAGTGAATTTAATATTTAATTATTACTGAATGATACGGTGATATTTATTTATTAAATAAATAGTGATTATTCAATGCCTGAGAAATGTTATATAGAAATAGTGGACGGATTTTAAATGGTCTAATGAGAAATACTATATATTGAATACTATTTGAATAAATAATATTTAATTTAACTTGTGATATTAGGGTATGTTAAGAAATAATAATATTATTATTATTCTTATAGACATGGGGTTCTAAAGGGGTTAAACAAAAATAAATTTCACTTGTGGTATTAATTATTTCTAACCATAGTGGGATATAATAAAAATTATATTATATTTCAAGAGATCCAATTTCATTTTTTTTTTGTGCACAACGACATCCAGAGAGAATCCCCTCAAGACCTAGTGAGATCCCTCTCCTAGAACACTCCTAAGAATGGAAATCGATCTTCCTCCAACTTCCACTCTCATGTCTTAAGAGATCAAGGAGAATAATTTGGAAGTGATTCTAAGGGTTATAAAAGGCAGATGATGCAAGCGATTAGATCTACCATGCTAGCACCCAAATAGTTATACAGTCATGTTCAATGATTCATGGAACATGTGTGGATCACAGCTAGAGGGAATATATTATTTACTCCTATAATGTAACGATGGTACAACATAGATCCATTGTCATATCCGTAAATGAATAAATAATTCCTCACAAGGTAATTCTTTAATTGATTAAATAAATTATAAATAATATGTGATAATCTTGTGCTTTGGTTCTCGTATTTATTCATTGTATATATTCTTTTACTTAATTCAATTGATCCTGACATTCATCATCATGTAAATCTTGGATTAATCATCGATCATGACAAAAATAAAAGTTGGGCACAACTCATATAATTCTTATTTTGTTCATGGAAACTTCAAGTGGTATTATAGGGGTATCACAATTATTTATCATTATTTAAATATCCCTGATTGATTTACATATTTTTCATTCGCTTTGAATTCCAATTTAATCATTCTTTAATCCAAATTGTGATATTTTATTTCTTCCTATTTTTTCTCAAAATAGAAAAAAATTAATTAATTTTATGAAAAAAAATAAAGTGAATGATATCATCTAAAGGTGAAAAGGATTATAGTTAGATAACACAAGAGTACACATCATGTAACCTAGAGGTTCAAGCCATGTACTAGTTTTTAATGTGCCAATAACTAATTTTATATTAATTCAAGGAATGTTAATTAATTACATGTGGTGAATTTAATTATACACCATGTGTTGACAGATCCATCCTGACGCATGGGCAGTCAGAGTACACACCATGTAACTTTGGTACATTTCATATAGTACTTTAGTTATAGATGTTCTGTGTATCTTCTTACATGGCCTACATAATAGGTGGTTGTGTAACTAGGAGACCACAAACCATGTAGCCCCTGTACATGCAATTTTATCCAATATTTTCCATGTCACAATTACACACCAAGTCCTTATGCATGTTCCATGGATAGATAGTGAGAAAATATAAATTTCGTGTATCTATAATGTTCACATCAAGTACTTTTACCAAATTATAAAAATTTAAAATTAATTAATTATAATGTGAAAACCTTATCAAAATATTCTCGTGTGTGGTCATTATGTTCTTAAGAAATTTCATGTTAAGGTTTATATATATTTATATATGATTAAGTTATGTATAATGTCTTAATAATCATATCATTTATAACACATATCACAGTTATTACTCTACACGCCATAAATAATAACATGCTACATAAATATCATGTAAACCATGTGATCATTAAGTTGATAGTACAAATCATGGAATTTTGTGATTAAGTCGTGTATGCCACATTTCTTTAGGGTAAATAGTATATTAGTATATTAAATTTTAGGTAGGTAGGATGGGTACTCAGCATGTTTCCTCTAAGGTATATTTTGTACACATTTAATTCTAAATAAATTTATTTTATTTTTTTAAAATTATAATGGGTGTGAATCTTAATAAAATTCAAATGATAATTAAGATAAAAGAATGTATTAGTTAGATAAGATAATTAATTGATTTGGGCATGATTTATCTTAAATAATAATGATTATAATTGAATTCTAATTTTATTATGTGTAATTTGTTGCATGCATGTGGATGATCGTGGCTGTAAACCAAACTCTTGTATATGATTAGTTTCATTTAATTTATTATTAAATTAAATTGTTGTATTTTATATTAGTTATCCTCTCATTATGTATGTGCTTGTGAGTCCATAGTTTCTTTTATGTAAACCCATTAACCAATCATTTGGTTCCATCACCTGTACGTAAGTAAAATCATATGTAATGGATGTAGATCCCAAGCTAGTGGAGCTAGTTTAAGTTTGGAGTCAAGGAGAAACCAATCCAAGAGAGATACATATGTGGACAGGTGGAAAGCTAAAAAATGAACCAGAAATGGTTCAAGGAGTTTTTAACCTTGGTAAACAATTAGTTTATCATATTCTAAATAAACTAAACATTAGTAAAATCTCATGATTATAATGTTTTATAATTTTATTTCAATCCAGTTGGGTGGTTATTTCATTATGTATGTTTTTATGTGATAACATGAATTAATGAGTTAACAATCATACAATATAGAACTAAAATATAGAGTAGTATGTGTATATATTATCTAATACATTGTTATGATGAAGTATTTTAATGCGTTCTCTCAAAATAATTTACTAAGTGTGTGACTGGGGATAACATGGGTCGTTCTCTTGAGGATATGTTGTGATAAAGCACTCACTACTTCTAATTCAATTTTTGTTTATTTTTTGTTTTTTATTTATTCTTAAAATACACCTAAAATAAATGAGGTTTGATAATTGAGAATTAAATACTGAAATTAAACATGAAAAAGAAATTCAAACACAATGAATGGAAACATAATGAAGTTAGAATAAAAGGAGATATTTCTAAGACAATAAAATAGATTGAAACTTCATTTTCATATTATCTGTTTAAAATTTAACTAATGAATACACTTAATCATATGTTTCAACATATAGTTATTCCTATGGTTTTGAATATATATTACACTCAACAATCACTGAGAGACCGCATATCCACCTCCTTGATCGATGGAAAATATTACAGAAGTGAAAGCTAAACTGCAGGTGGCAAGTGGAGACACAAAGAATCCTTACCCACTAATAACCCCCTCAGAATAACTCTAGGAAAATAATAAAAATTAAGCATTAATATTCAAATATTGTGGTCCATCACTAGATTACTCACCTGGGAACTTCCCCGGGTTAGTTAATCCTGATCATGAGCATAATAGTTCACAGTAAAGAAGAAAACAGAGTAGAAACACAAAAGATTAAAATGATAGAATAAGATAAAGAAAATTAATAACATATACTAAAAATTCATAATAATATTACATAAAAATAATAACCTATAATTCTACTAAATATGGCCAACTAATTTTTACAACCTTTTGAAAAGGATAAGGTATAAATTTTTATAGGGAGAGGGGGTAAGAATTTTCACTCCAATATTTTCCTCCAAATAAAAGTGCATGTTATCCCTATTAAATAGAATAAATGGAAAATTTTGTATTCTTGAAAGTTTCTTCACAACTTTAGCTTAATTATCCCTAAAAAATTGTGCTTCATTCTCTAAGTGTGGATTTGGTTATACCCAATTTACTCTATAAATTTATTACATCTAGTTTGATTTTTCGTATTCCAATGCACCAAGTTCCCATGCATTTATAGCCTAGAAAAATAAGGAATAATGTTTGTTCACAATAATAAAATTTATTAATTATTATTTATTATTTCTACAAATATAATTTAATATCATTTGGATTATCAAGTTATAAGATATGGGCCAAACATAAAAAATTGCCAGATCTATGCTTAGATTTTTTTTCTTAACTTATGAGCTAGTACTGGGACGATAAATGATAGATTTATATTGGGGTACAGAGTAATGAAATCAATCCAAATAAACATAGAATCCAAATAATAATAATTTTTCAATTTTTATTAGTGATGAAAATTTTATGGCTAAAATACTAAAATAAATTAAAATAGTTAAAATCCAAAATATGCCATTTTCAATTAAGTTCAAAAAGAAACTAAAACTATAAAATTAAACAATAGATCTTAAAATAACACATTGGTGGTATTAAAAATACTGAAATTAAATATAATATATTTAAGCATATTTTTTTTTCAATTCCCTCACGCGTAAACATTACACACATGGGCAATTATCTTATACAAAGGACAAAAGAAATTTCTCAAAGTATAAATGAAAACACAGCTCAATTATAATATCAAGGAAAATAAAATGCCAAATACATGGCTAAAAATTCCATAAATCCTTAAAAATCAGAAAAATACATTTAATATCATGTTAATCCTCACGTGCATGTCGCACCAACCTCCAGGGAAAAATATTTCTCACTTCACTCAAGGATTTTTTTGTGTGGAAATTTATCAAACCATAAACAAAGGATGAAATTGTTCTTCTGAAATAAAGGTGTATCAAGTAATAATATTTCCTTATATTCATATAAAATAAAATAATCCTTAACTTTAGGAAAATCAACTTTAAAATAAAAAAATTATCATATTACATTCATATCTCACGAATCATATAGTCATTTAAATCATCACAGATTTATGGTTTTGAGACCCTTAACTTTTCATTGATCATTCACTTTATTATGATAAATAACCTCAATCACTCTCTATAATTATTAATTATTTTCTTCTATATCCATATCTTCAATTTCCATCAACGTTCTCCTACTTGGAAACTTTGTTAAGTGTTATTCCATATGACCTTTATACTTACCTTTCACTCTTATTAAGAGGATATTTTATTAACTCATTTATGTTGTGTTTTATTGACAAAATAATTTTCAAATATTTAATATTGTATTACCATGATCAGGTTTCAATTGTTAGGAAACAATTTTTTTTATGGTGGGGGGAATGTAACACCCTGATATTTTGAAAGAAGGACATTGTATTTGATGGCATGTATGACAAGCAACACTAAGTGTATAAGGGAATATAACACGCCCATATTTTATGATATATTTATTTAAGTTAAATATCTTCAATATAATAAATTACACAAAAAACTGAGTTTATCTTACAGTAGATGAAACAATGATATTCTTCAATAGCTAACGTTACACACAAGACCGAGTTTTACCGAATAATAATACACTATTAATATTATTATTTAATATAATAGATAATATATAGCCATTGGAATGAAGGGTATGAATAGGATTAACTAAATTATTAAATAAAAATTACACAGATTTATTAGTTATCTATTTATTATTAATAAAATAAGAATAATTTAAAATAAAAAAAATTATTTTTTAAAAAAAATGTATGTTTTCTAAAAGATAGATTAGTCTCACTTTGCAAACATAATTTAAATTAATTTTTATAACTTTTAGAAAATTAATTTTTTTTTTAAATCATTTTTATATTTTAACAAAAAAATATCTTTGGTTTAATTTTTTGGATTTTTTCGAAAAGCTTCATCTTTTGATAAATAGTGAAAACAACTGAATTTTAATTAAAAACAGCCTTTTTGTTTAAATAATTTATAATCTTAAATAATATTTTGAATTGGTTTTAAATTAAAATTATTTAAATTTTATAAGACTTAATAAAATTTAGGTCATTGTTAGCATTTTAATTTTTAATTTAGATATAAAAACTTTTAAAATTTGAAAACATTCACTTTAAAAACATGCTTTATCATCACGTTTGTAGGACAGATTTTAAACTACATTCTTACATTTATGTGAATTGAATCTGGAAATTTTTATTCAATGTTCTTAATAAAAATAATTTATAATTTCTAATAAGGTCGACTTAATTTTTTACCAAAATGAATATTGTAAACTTTAAAAATTAATTACCACGGTTAAGGTAAAAATGGGTTTATTTGGGGTTAAACTAAGAGGATAAAGATTGAAACGAACTAAACATTTGTTAAAACCCCATTGTATGGCCATATTTCTACCCTTGTGACCTTATTCTCTAATTTTATGACTTTTTGGGACACTTTTCCAGGATAATGACCGATATAATAAGTTAAATAAAGAAAAAGGAAAAAAAGAACATTTCTTACTTTTAATATCTATAATGATTTGGGATAGGGACAAAAACATAATATGTTCAGTTAAGAATATTATTTTGGAATATAAATTATTTTTATCATTATAACTTATTTTAGTTTTTTAAAGATGATATAATTACTTTAAATTCTTAAGAAATGCCAACACAGTAGTTATTTAGTTAATAATTAAATAAAATAAAAGATACTGAAAATATTAAAAGTAATGTTAATTGAAAGAATTATTATGTTTCGTTAATTTTTTACATGAATATATCATTTTAAACAGATTTTAATATAATATATTCAAATTATATCATTTTTTTGATATTTTAATAATTTCAAAATTAACATTAATGTCATTTTATAATATATAATATTTTATTAAATGATTTAAAATTATTAAAATATTATTTTCTGAAAAGTTATTTTTAAATTTTAATAAATATAAAATATGGTCCATTAATGGACCAATTTTAATTTTATAATGAATATAGTTACACCTAAATAGTAAAAACATTGTTATCAAGATTAAAGTTAATATGGTGTTTTTTCAGGTTAAATGTGCTTGTGTTGAAATTAATTTCCAAATCACAAAGGATTAAAATTTTATAAATTTTATATAATATTTATAATCATTGGGACAAAATTATCTATTAATTCTCCCGCTAATTTTGTCTTAAAGGATAAATTACCAAGGCTACAAAACTAGTTACTATATTGAAAAACCAAAATGGTAAAAGTAGGGAAACTTAGAAGTTAAGAAATTAAATGTTTAAAACATGTTTTTAATTGAGTGTTAGAGGTGTGGGTAGACCATATAATCCCAAAAAACCTTTATTTATCAAATTTGGAGCCACTTGGGGTAAGAGATACCTCCAAATAGTGAATAGTTTTGGGTATTTGAAAAAATGTCACTCCTCCTCGACTATAAAAGGGCACCCCCGCCCCTCACTTGTTTACACCTTAAATCCTTTTTGGTTTGGCTAAGACCTACAAAAATCACTTCCCATATTCCCTCCCTTAATAAAAAATCACCTCAATCCATTATTTTTGGCATAAATATAACTTCTTAATACTTTAGTTCAAACCTAAAGAGGATACCCGAAGAAGTCCAATGTTCTTCAACGAAGGTTTTTATATTGTTTTTTCAACCACCAATATCAATTAATTTTAAACCATGATGATATAATAATCTCTATGTATTCCATATAATGGGATATTTTTATAATAATGGAATAACCTAGAACCATCCCCACTTCCATCAAATGGGTTACCAAATAATATTTTGTGTGTACGATGGACTACTACCCCACAAACCAATGTCATTAGTTCTTCCATTAACACCTTTGATGGTTGGGTATGATAATGGATATAAAATATATATTATATCTAGAATATATTTATAAATAAGGAGCCACTATATCTTATATATCTTTTCACTTTACATTCTATTAGAGATGCGAAAATGTCACTCATGTGTACGGTGGACTACCGCCTCGTGAAGCGATGTGATTCATCTATCACTAACACTTTACATGGAAGTTGATAAGGATAAGACTAATGATGATATGTGATATAAATGATATAATTTTGATTTTAGTAACATATTTATCATTCAGAAAATATAATATATATCATTTTATTTCTTTCCTTTACACTCACTTAAAGATGATAACATCGTTCATGTACGTGTGTACCGTCACATTCACGAAGCGATGTGACTCCCTTTTGTTACCACACCAAATGGATGATATATATATATATAAGTATATTTTAAAAAAACATATAATATTTATTTAATTATTATTATTCTAGAGATGATGAAACTATATAATATGCATAACGACAGGAACTTTCATAAAAAATAAAAAATGAAAAAATAAGGCAATTCACACCCATAAATAATGAAAATAATTAAATATTGTTAACGAACATGTGACAAGATGTTATAAAAGGATCATATATGATATTATAAATACAATTAGGTTTATTTTATAAGATAAATATGTACTTAAAACCATTATATATGAGGTTAAATCACGTTCAGTCAAAAAGAAGCATGAGGTAAGGTATTTCTTAACTCAATTTACACTCTTTGGGTTAAACTTCTATTCATTGATCATGTCATGATAAGATTATGTGTGTAATTAATTTTGATTATATTATTTTTTTTATTTCCATTTTTTATGTGCATTTATATTTTATACACATAATATATTCATTTATTAATCCTCACATCATCTTTATGATCATTTTAAAGCTTTATTTCACAAAATCATTCTAATAGAGATCATTTATTCTTGAATATTATTTGAAATAAAATTACATTACCATTTCCTAAGAAACCCATTTCATTTTATTATTTTCTGGTTATTCATGATATTTTCAAGTAATAGTACAATGTTTCCACTCTTTTTTACTTAAAATAATTGAGAAAATATTTTCAAAAGAATCTGAATTCATTTCTCGCTTCGATCAGAAGTATGTTTTATACCAAAACATTTTTTTCTAAAAAAATTAAAAAAAATAACATTTTAAAATTTATTTATTAAATTCATTTTTACCCATTTTTATCAATTTTTACTTTTTAAAAATAAAATAAAATGAATATTATTGTATTTTTCAAAATAATTTCTTTTTTCATTTATAAAAAATGTGAAAGGAATATTCTTATCATTTTCTGAACAACGTACTTTTCTAACATTTTTACATTGAAAAATGAATGCTCTTTTTAACTTGCATGGAATATATAGAATTACCTTCCATAATTTGTTTGAATATTCTTTTTCATGTTTACATGTAAATTTTAAGGAAAATATTTTTCTTAATATTCTATAACTTCATAGTTTTTAAAATTGATTTTCAAAGAAAATGATTTTCGAAATTCTTAATGTTTTAAAAAGTAATTTTCAAAATCAAAATTATATTTTCTCAATAATATTTTTAAAGATGTTTTTTATATTCATCAAAGTAAAAAAATTATTGTTTCTCTAATGGGTATATGTAATATTTATGTCATCCTTATTCTAACTTTGAATGGTTTATGATAATTTTGATTAATGAAAGCATTGAGATTCACTTTTTTGAATCATTTTTGTAAATATTTACTTTCCCTTGAATTATTCACTTTCCTATGATCATTGGACATTAAATTGTCATATGTATCCCTATTATTTATCATGATATGTTTATTATTTAAACCATATACCATTTTTAAATATGATTTTTACTTTTAATGTTATTTTATTAACTAGGGAAATATTGAAAAATATTTATCCTTATTCAATTCAGATACTTAATGAAAATGAACATTGTTTATGAATTTAAATGATTATTTAATATTTTAGTAATTCTTTGGACATGAAATACATAGGTTGGGGACCATTTATAGAAATCCCCTTGATTCATCATTGGTCTCATGAGATAAAATCAATTGGAAAAACCCTATAGATTTATAACTAGTAGTTTTAAACTATATTTTTAATAGTCTTTATAGTTGAGAATTAGTTGTCCAAATAAAATTTATTTGCACCTATTACCTTTAAACCATCATGTGAAAGGTCCTGATAGTAAAGGTAATAGGTACCTATGATACATGATTCCCAACAGTTAAGCATTACCTTCATTGAGTATTCTCTTATTATTATTATCCCTGATATTTTTTCTATGATATTATCTATGGATTCATTTAATTCTAAATTTTTTGATTAAATGGAATGTGATTTCAATTATTTACCTTTCCATGTTGATTTTTGATTATCTTATCACGATACTCAATTTACTTTAATGGAATAAATATTTAGTTATTTACATAGTCGTATTGATTATTCTTATAGATGTAATAATGATACACTATAAAAAATATTTTTGTAATTTGTGTTCTCAAATGAAAGACAGGAATCATGTTTGTATCTGGTTTTGCAAGACTACTAGACTATTTCATCCTTTGGGATTTTATTCCTTCTATATTGTATCAATATAATGAAGTATCCATCGGCTTTGGTCCGCTGGGATCAGGGTCGCTGTAGAAAACCTATAAAATTGTAAAAATTTCCTTTATATAAAAAAGTTTTAGGGATTACAAGATAATAACCATCATTAAAAATCCAATTTTAAATATAATTTGGAATTGAATCATAGAAAACCACTCCTAAATCCATTTGAAAACCTAAAAACCCTTTCATTCAAATCCATTGGAGAAATCCAAACCATTTCTCACATTAAAAATTAATTCCTTAAAAATCCATAATTCTATTTTTCTATTGACTCAAATGGGGTAAAAGGACTTTAATTATCATTTTAATTTAAATCAACCCTTTTAGGTATTATTTAAAACACTTGTAATTTAAATCAAGTTTTAAAAACTAACAAAACCACTCTAACATCCCTATTAAAAGTGATACAACCCTTAAAAAATTTATTAAAAAAACCATAACAATCACATGTAGTAATCATTTAATAGAAAATTAATTTAATATATTCAAGCATTAAATGAGATTCTGGTTAAATTAAATGTACCAAAACACCTACTGTGGACCAAGATGAACCACTCTGAAACCATTTGAAACTTTTCACCTATGATGGTAAATGATCAACTAATAAATAATACAATCTATTTAAGCCTTAGAAACAAAACCCACTATGTTTAGGTCACCTAAAACCCTAAATACAAACAATATCATGGTTAGGGTTCATGAGAGGATAAAGAACAAAAGGTAAATAGATGATAAAGGATAGAAAGGGAATAAAAAAAGAGAAAGTAGGAATAGCATTTTCCACTTGAAATCAAAGAAATGTTCCAGAAAATGAAGAAGTTAAAGAGAATGAGGAGCTACCTTGTGAACAATGGGGATCATCCAAACTCGAAGGGGAATAAAATAAGGCTTTCCCCATTAAAAATCAAAAGGATAAAAGATAAATTTCACATTTTAGTGAAATCTACGCAACTTACATGTTTTGGTTGTGTGGTTTGGTAAACCATGTACCTTCCATGAGGAATAACCTTGAAAGATAAAGCATTGTTGCACAGTTTTGTCATAAGATTTCTATTAACTATGCATAATCCATGTTTCACCACCCTTATACACCAAAGAGCTTTCACAGTAGAAACAAAATTGTGTAATGTTTGTATAGGAAAAACTATGAAACAAAAAAATAAACTGAAAAACGACCCTATATAAAGGTAACCATATCTTATATATAATTAAAACCCTATATGGTTCTCCAAACCATGTTTATAAGGAAATCCATGTGTAATTTTCCTCTACACAATTTACCAAACCTTGCAGTAATCATATAAAAACATTGAACAGGGGAACAAATTTTCAAAATTTTTAAATTTTAAAATAATATTCTCCTAAAATTTAACTTACCTTGAAATAAAATAAAATAATAATTAGTTACAAAAAAATATTGATATGTGAGTTTCACACCTCCATTATTCATTCACAATCATCTTGATACTTTATAGGTTTATCAAAGTGTTGAAAACTCATGGACACTTTATTTCTTATGCATGATCATCTTCAAGGTCAAAATTATTTATTCTAAATAGTATCCATGATTAGTATAAAATTGAAAAATTATTTTCACAATCACCTAGATAGCTCATCATGGTCACCTTTAGTAAACTACATGATCAACTGTGACTATAAGAAAATATTTTCAAAGTTTCTCACATTCAACTATGTTTTTATTTATGGGTTTTTTGGGATATTTTTATACCCATAAGTATTGAATGGAAAAAAAAATAATCCATTACAAGATTGACAACAAGAATAATTAATAATATAAAATATGGAAAAAATAAAATAATCATAACACAGTATCCAATATTTTAATCTTAATTGGTGGTGGATTTGTTCAAGTTCCCTTAGCAATAACTAATGGATTTTTTCCTTCAATGGTATCCAAAATCCACTCGAGGGACAATTTTTGAAAATTCCAACCATTGGCATTCCACCTATTTGATTTATACAATTTTTAAAATCAAGAAATAATCAATTTTTTATCTATATATCATCATATAATGTGTCAATTGGCCAAATTAAATATGACAACAAACATGGGAGGGAAAATTAAATGATATTATATATCACTCATCTTATGCACCTTAGTGTGTAACTAAGTCACACAGGTAGACCCTAATCATTCCATGGTTCTATTCACTATATCATGGTTGGTTGTTTAGTGCACAATACTCAATAATATCCCATGTAAACTAAACCTCATAGACATTATAAAAAAATTACAACTCTTTATGAATCCATCCAAACACCTTTGTGAATGACTATCATTATCTCCCTTGTAATTTGGATAATAAATTTTCACCAAAATAAAACCTCATTATAGGACCTTATGTGTATCCTTGAGGGCCTTTCTAGTGTCGAAAACAATTATGAATTAATTGATCCATAATTATAAGGAAAGGGTGGAAATGATACAAATTCATTCTTACTCAAGATATAAATGGTTCTAGCTTGATCTAGATCAAACACACTCATACATCTATATAAACATGAAAAAAAATATATATCTCTATACATTGTGTATATTATAATATAATCCATTTTATTAATACTTTTAGTGACCACTAAACTTGTAACATGTCAATATAGTATAGATCATCCCATACATTCATTATTCTCTAAAACATACTGACCAATTTGAATTAATACATCACATGTCATTCGTCCATGTAATTAAACATATCACATGTCACTCAACTAAGCATGATCATGAATTTCTGTAGTTTATTTTAATCATTAGGCCATATGTTATATTTTTTATATAGTCAGAAAAATCAAATAATGGTTAAACTCAACTGATGAGATGATCAACATCATACCCAGCCACTCCCTAATTAGCTCGGCTTCAAGGATAGTATAAGAAAGGTATCAAAGTATAAATGTTCATATGATAATTATATTCTCAACAAAAAATAATGGGAATTCATATTAATTATACAACCATAACTATATAAATAATCATATGGCATTTTATGTGATATACATTCACAGGTCAGTCCAGATGATAAGTCTCTACTTATTATCTCATGACTATACTCTATATTGAATACAAGATTATACTCAATATAATATTAACATATCATCACAACCCATAACTCTCCATGGTGATCATTAATTAGTAACAACTCAAATTCATACTTTGTTGGGATTTTATCATTTTTATTCATTTAATATATATAGTACACATGAATAAATGATAACTATAAATTGACTTTATTGTCTAACCATGCTATAATCCTATTGAAAACAACCATTACATCTAGTCTTTCAGGTATCTAATACACAATTTCATTACGTGGCCCTCAATATTCAATAATTTTAATGTATTTCTCAGTAGATCTTATAAATTCTCCTCAATATCCACCCAAAATATTTTTACAAAACCCCTCTCAATAGTCTCTCAAATTATATTGTATTTTTAATGGATTTATTTGGTACTTTTGTGAGGCTGGGGTAACTTGTTATGAGAAATAGCTCCAGTAATATCATAGTAAAGTTCTATTTCTCCCTAAATTCTAGGAACTAACCTAGTTCAGTAATGAAATTCTATATCTATACAGTTTCTTTCATAGTATACGATCCAGAAATATAATATGCCTTTGTAGTTGAATCCACCATGGGTTCATGTTTATAACTATACAAAAAATAGCTCGACCTTTTAGGGAAATCATGAAAATACATTGATATTTAATATCATGGTATTTAGTATAGAAATAACATCTATGTAACCCCTTACAATTACCTTATCCTAACATCCAAATACTTATAACCTATCCTTATTTATTCATAAATACATAAGGATATTATATATAGAAATTATGTGGCTCTGCCCTCTATTATATTGGTATCTAATTTTTATACTCAAATAATAAGAAACATCAAGTTATTTACAAAACATATAAAAAATGACAGACCTTCTAGTGTATGTATAATGAATCATATGAATACTTTTTTAAGCTTTATAAGTATATTTAATCATCCTATGATTTTATACATACAACACAAGAAAATACCCCTTCTTGGAGTTTTATATAGTAATTATCTTTATCACTCAATCAATACATGTATTTTGAATCTATCAAAGAAACCTATTTGACATATCTATTTGGATATCCATGCCCTATATGTAGGCTACTTCACCCATGCCTTTCTTCCATAATAATTTATAAAACAAATATTTATAGAAAGTAAAGTTGGGATATTATTTTTAATGACTAGTATGTCATCTACATAGAATATTGGAAACACTATAATACTTCCATTTACATTCATGTACAAAAAAGAATTATTTTCATTATTTATGAAATTAAAATATCTAATTAAATTGTCTAAATAGATATTACAAGTCTTATAGGCTTGCTTCAATCCATAAATGGACCATTACAACTTAGAAACCATAGTAGAGTCATTTGGTACTTCAAAACTTTCAGGTTGTATCATATAAATGACCTCAACTAAATTACAATTAAGAAAATTGGTTTTAACATCCATTTAATATATCTCATAATCATAATTAAATATTATTGGAAGCATTATATTAATTGAAATTATCATCATAACTAGTTAAAAAGTCTCTTTATAATCAATTCCATGAATTTTCTTATAACCCTTTTCCACCAAACATGCTTAATTAGTATACTCCATAATATACATGTTAATTTCCTTATAGAAAATACACTTTCACACTATATCTATCTCTACTTCAGGTGTATCAATCATGTTGCAAGTGTTTTTTCGTACATATAATCTACCTCAATTTTCACGGATTTTAACCATTTCTCATAATCAAAACACTCAATAGTCTCTCAATGGGAAGTAGGTTCATCATCTATGAAAATTAATTCATCATTATTTTCCATAAAAATTAAATATATCTCTGGATCCAAATGTATCATACAAACCCTCTGATGTTCTTGTATAAGCTAGGTCATTTCTTCTTTTATATCCCTTGGTGGTACCATCTCTCCTTCCATCATAGGAAAAATTCATCTTTGTTGGTCATAAACTTCTCTATGTTCAGTTTTCCTCTGACTAGGTCCTAAATTCATGTGATACTTATCAAGGAAGGCACTATATAGATCCCTAAACACTTTTTGTTCCATAGGATTATAGAAGTAATATCTCATAAGTTTTTTGGGATAACTAATAAATAAGTACATTTAAAATATAAAGTCAATTTTATCTGAAGCTAAACATCTTACGCATTCTCGAAAACCCATATCATCATAAAACAATTTGGGATTCCTCTCACTCAATATCCCATATAGTGTCTTTGTGAATAATATATATGGAATTCAGTTAAGTAATGATGAAAAAATTTCCATACCATATCCACATAATTATATTTGAAGGTTACACTAACTCCTCGTCAATTGAACCATGTCCAATAAGATATGATTCCTCAACTGGGAAACACCATACTATTATGGATCCCTACGAGTAGTGAGTTTTGAAATAATTCTAAAATATTTTTGGATTAATATTGAATTCCTAGCACAAGTATTGACCACCCTGATCTTATTATAGAATCTTTATCCTTTTACCTTGT
This sequence comes from Viscum album, assembly GCA_963277665.1. Taxonomy (NCBI): domain Eukaryota; kingdom Viridiplantae; phylum Streptophyta; class Magnoliopsida; order Santalales; family Viscaceae; genus Viscum; species Viscum album. The sequence continues at coordinate 283,142,773 of OY728120.1, read as the reverse complement.
TTATTTTGTACTTCAGTTTTGAAAACCCCAAACTTATCCAAGTATTCAAACTTGTGCATCATAAGAATAATATGATTATACTAACTAAAATTATAAGAAAATTCTAATTAGTAAATATACCCTCTATATACTTGAGTACTCATTGGTCCATATACATCACTATATAGTATATCAAATAGCCCATTATCCGTCTCACATTTTTTACTAAAAGGTTATTTGGTCATTTTTTCAAATAAAAAAGATCCATAATTATCAAATGATTCATAATCAAATAAATATAATAATACATCTCTATGAATTATTTTTATGTGTTTATTATTTATATGTATATAGTGATACAATTCTAAATAAAATTGGTGCTATAATTAACTTTTACTTTCTTATCTTGGATTTTATAGATAGTATTATTCATATCAAATATATATAAATCATTCACAATATTCCCAATACCATAAAACATTTATTATATATATATATAATATTTTTATTAATAATCAACATAAATCTCACCTTGTATAAACAAGATATATAAATAAAATTTCTATGTGTGGTTAGAATATAGTTACAATTTTCAAATTGCATAACTAATCCAATAGTTGTATTTATATCATAAGTGCCAAGCTCTAATAAAAAAACTCTTGACCCATTTCTAAAATATAGATATATTTCACCTTTTTTCTATTCTATCATATTTTTTAAATAGTTTTTATCATCAAATCTATGGGATGAAAACTTGGTGTCTAATACCCATGATTCAAAATTAGATAAATTGATTTCTATAACATAACATATATATGCTCAAAATGATTTTATTTTGGAACACTTAACAACATTATATACCCGTTTAAGATTACTTTATAGGTAATAACTATAAGAGATCGTGAAATTATAATCATGGTGAATATAATAATCTATAATAGATACATGTGTCTATGTGTGAGTATCTAGTTTTATATCTTTTCATCATGTAATTTTAATGAATGTATTCCCACTAAAATTAAGACCACGTAAATCATTATCAATGGTGGGAAAAGATCTATCTTTCACTATATTTTGATTCCACTTATGTTCTCCTTTCAAAGATTATCTATTTAGGAAATCTACTATTCAAATCATGTAAATTATGAATCTTGGATAATTTGGTTCATAAATCCTCACTCAATTCATCATATGATTTTGTCTAAACAAATATCTATGGTATCCTATCTCAAATATTTTTCTATATAAGTTCCACCCAAAGGTCATGATGTTATTTGTTTAATTTAACTCTTAGTGTTATCCATCTATACCATGACTTTCCAAAGATAATCCATTAGAACCCACCTTTTTCAGGAATCTACCATGTTGGATGATCATGGTATTGATGTGTGTTTGTTTTGGAAGGAATCTCACACATAGTATTTAAGGTGTTTTCTAAGTCTCGTCATTTTAATATTAATTATATACATATCATATGTAACTATTGAATCCCCTAAAATATTTATATCTCATGTAATCCCTATATGAATGCATGCTTATAGAGATTTTGTTTTGGAATCATTATTCCTTCGACAAAATTAATATGTTCAACCCATATAAATGTGTAACTCTTTTAACCACTAACAATTTGTGTTACTATGTATAAAATAGAATCAAAATATATTTACACTCATCCATATGAATACCATGTATATGGTACATAAAAACGTTTTCGCATAGTTTCTTAGAATTATATAAAATTAAAAATACCTACAATTGTAAGCATGGAGTGACTGGTAGTTAACCTCCACTTTTATAGACAATGAATAAGCCTCAGATACAAGTACAATTCAGTCCCAAAGCACTTTTACCCAAGGTTATTTACTTAATAGATACCTTAATTACATCATAACTCAAAAAATTAGTATGTGTAAACTATAATTAACCTCTAAATTCAAACTCAAATCTCCATAAAAACCTAAATTCAACGTAGAGGAAAAAAATATAATGTAATAGTACATAGAATATAACTATTATATGCATGGTTTGAAAATTTTTAAGAAGAAATTTGTAGAATGAATTTTTATATATTACATTGGTGGTGGCCTACTGAGATTTATCTCACACCCTATCTGAGATGTTGTCGGTACCAAGGAAGGATAAATTATCATAGGTGTGGACAAATAGAAGTGTCCAATTTTGGACACCTGTCTTCTTACTTTAGGATGAGAGATTGGAAGTCGATTATTTATCCAACACTCGGGATGCTTAGATATTTTTTCCCTTTTTTATTCATTTTTATATCATGTATTCAACTATTTTCCACTGTCATGTATGCCAATTTTTCCTTTTTGTAGAGACATGAAATCATCTTTTATATATGATACAATTTACAGATCTAGGTGATTATTTAGTGATTTGACGCTTATAATTATTTTCTCTACCTTTTCCATTATTATTATTATTATCTTATTTATTTATCCTATTATACTGTTGTTCTACACTCTGGCCAAAGGAAATAGTCTCCCCTTGGACACACCCAAGGCCCTCACGACAAGTCAGATACCTCTGTCTTATGGGGAGTCATGTTTTAGGATATGTGTCCAACTGGGTTTGGTTAATTAGGAGTGAACGGGGTCTGAGACATCACATTATTGTTACTAGAAGTTTTCACATAGGTAAATTTATTATTAGAATAATAGATCAGTATATAAAATATGTAAAAAGGTACAAGTTATGGGTCGTGAAGTTAAAACTAAAAAGAAATATACTAGTAAAAATTTAGAAGAACATAAAAGGGAGAACATATATTTAAAGAATATATTTAAGTATCTTTAAAATTTCTATGAGATCTGTAATATTTTTGGTCATTATTATGATAAATATTATTATATCCCTACCAAGTATTACATGTATACTAAAAATAAAAAATATTCACCACAAACCGATAAATAGAAAAATGATTCTACCTTGAGGATTCAACAAAAGAAGAGATATGGTAAGAATTCATATCTCAAGAAGAAATATATTACAAATAAAACATTTTTCAAGAATGGAAACTCAAAGAAATAATAAATGGTATGTGGTTGGTTCAATCAAGTTAGACAAATTCCAAACAATTTTATACCTACTATTTTTGGGAATATGGATATTTTGGAGAAAAAACGAAAAGAAACGGTGGTCCTTAAAGAAAAATATATTTCTAAAAAGAATAAATCCATTAAAAATGAGAATAATGAGTATAAGTAAAATGATATATTAATCATATGGCCAAAATAGTTGGATAAATAAAGAAATTTGGGGTTGGAAACATAGAATGAAATCACTATGCTAGCTTAAGAATGGAAGTCCATTATAGATAAGGTAAAAAATAATTACAATGATAGGGACATGATTCCTAAAATATTATAAGTCTAGAAACCTAAAGAGTATGTAACAATAAATTACTTGAGGAATTTTAGGGCTTCAAAGAAAAATATAATTGGGTTGAGAAATAATTCTTGGTCCAAGTGCTACAACTAAGGAGTATTGGAAATTACACCTTATTCCCAAATCAACAACGATTGTATTTGAATACAGTAGATTAAAGTTTATGTTTAAAGGAGGGTTTAGATACTCATACAACCATGAAAAATGACCATTATAGTGGGATAAAATTTCAATTGGTATCAATCATCAACTGGTATCATAATTTCATGGAGAATACTTTTAGAAAAAAAATTCAATGGTCATGAAGTATATAGTGCACCCCTTGAGGAAGAGAAACTAATGAAATGAAGTTTTTCATAGATTTATCATATTTATAAAATTTAGAAATTGAGATATCTCCAGCATTGTTGAAGAATGAGGTGTGATATTAACTCCCACGTCATTATTATAGTGTGTAATTGTAATATTTTTTAAGGGGGTGTTTGAATAATAAAATTGGGAAATTTTTATATCATGTATTATATTGTATTCCCACATTCTTGTATGCCTCTTTTTCCTTTTTATAGAGACATAAATAATATTTTATATATGATACAATTTATAGATCCAGGTGATTATTTACTGCTTTATGCTTATAATTATTTTCTCTACCTTATCCATTATTATTTTTATTCCATTATTTATCTATCCTATTATATCGTTGTGATAAAATCTGACCAAAGTTAATAGTCTCTCCATAGACACACCCTAGGCCCTCACTACTATTCAGAAGTCTCTCCCATATGGGGAGGCATGTTTGAGTCCATGTGGCCAACTGGGTTTGGTTACTCAGGAGTGAACCGAGTCCAAGATATCACACTATTGTCACTAGAAGTTTTCACATAGGTAAATTGATTATTGGAATAACATATCAGTATATAAATATACTAAAAAGTAAAAGTTATAGGGTGTGAAGTTAAAATTAAAAAGAAACCTATTAGTCAAAAGTTAGAATCCCATAAAATGGATAACCTACATTTGAATAATAGTTTTAAGTATCCTTAAAATTTATATGAGATGTGCAATATTTTTTTCATTCTTATGGAAAATATTTTTATATCCCCACCAAGTGTTACACACATGCTAAAAATAATAAATATTCCCCACAAACCGATAAATAGGTAAATGAGTCTACCTTGAGGAGTCAACAAAATAAGTGAGATGATAAAGAGGAATCACTCAATAATAAATATATTATAGCTAAGTAGTTTCCCAAGAATGGTAACTCAAAGAAATAATAAATTGTGTGTGGTTGGTTTAATCAAGTTAGACACACTCCAAACAATTTTATACCTAATTTCTAGATCATATGGATATTTGGGAGAAAAGGGGGAAATAAACAGTGATCCTTAGTGAAAAATATATTTCTAAAAAGATGAAATTCATACCAAAGGATAATTATGTGTATGATTAAAATGATATATTAATAAAATGGCCAAAATAGTTGGATTAAGGAAGAAAGTTGGGGCAAGAATCAAAGAATGAAATCACTATCCTTTCTCAAGCATGGAAGTTTATTATTGTTAAGATAAAAACTAATTACAAGAAGAGAGATATGATTCCTAAAGTAGTATGAAACTATAAGCCTAAAGAGTATGTAAAAATGAATAACTTGTGGAAAGAAAAATGTAATTTGGTTAAGAAATAAGTCTTGGTACAATTGTTACAACTGAGAAGTAGTGGAAAGTCCACCTTATTCCCAAATCAACAATGATTGTGTTTGAATACTAGGGATTAAAGGTTATGTTTGAAGGATGTTTTGGATACTCATAAAACCATGAAAAATGACCATTAGAGTGGGATAAAATTTTAATTGGTATCAATCATCAATTTGTATAATAATCTCATAGAGCATACTTTTGGAATAAAATTCAATGGCCATGAAGTATAGAGTTCACCCCTTGAGGTAGATAAAATAATGAAATGAAGGTTTCTATAGATTTATCATTTTCAAAAATGATGGAAATCAATATATATCCAGCATTGTTGAAGTATGAGGTCTGATATTCACTCTGACTTCTTTTTTATAGTGTATACTTGTTATATTTATAGGGGGTTGAATAATAAAAAGGGGAAATTTTTAACTTGTACTGTAACTTTATCATGTGTTTTGTAAAGATGAGTGCGGGTTTATAAATTTTTTTGGAAAATATTATTTTTACAGCCCTTAAAAATTGAATATCGGAGTTGGAACTACATTAAGAAATGTAATGGACAACATTGGTGCCTAGGTTTTGGACATTTTTTCTAAATCAGGTTTTCTAAAGTAAATTTAGTGGGATTAACTAATGACTCATTGATAAGAAAATTGTGGTGTATTACTTCTCTTCAGATAATATAATACCTTGGGGAGAAGAAATTATAAGAATAACCCAAACCTATAATTTCTATAAAGGGGGATAATTTCTTCCACTTTTTATTTACTTTCAATTATGAGTGGAGTTACATTAAATTTAGATGTTTATTTGGAACTAGGAAAAAACGTGGAGATTGAAGATCCCATAGGTGTTTGGTTGTATTTTTTGTCAATTGGTCTTGTTAATGAAGCCAATTTAATGAGATAATTTGGGTGCTATATTGAGTATTCCCTACCAGAGGAAAATAGTTTTTTCCCATACACTATGGGTAAAGGAGAATAAAGAGTTGGATCCCTTGAATATATAGATAGAAATATTTAATTGTGTATCTCATACAATATGAGATGATTGAAATCATTGATCATCATGTCTATGAAAAGTTTTTAAGGTGAAGAATTTTGGTCCTCAATAGGTTGAGAAGATGATGTTTCTACTTATGGAGGTCTATATGGATATATTTTAGGAAGTGAAAAAGCAAGATTAAAGAGGATAACCCATATGAGGATTAAAAAGTATGTTGGTTACTAAAAAGTATGGTTATACACTATTGGATGAAGGTTAAAGCTATCATAGATGGATCGATATTGATAGAATAATATCTACAATTGATCTGGTTGAGAATTTCATGAAAATAATCTTATTTTAGTATTTTATATGCTATAACACCGTGGAAGCTCATTTTAAGGAGTTTAGAATTAGTATAAAAATTCAAAAAAAAATTAAAGAAGTTTTAGATGATTTAAAGAAGTTGGAGAATCCTTGTAAGTAATCAGAAGTTATTTTGTATCTTACTAAAGAAATACAGATTTTGGATTTCACAAGAAAAATATATAAGCCTTGAGCATAAATACATTCATACTGATCATAAGTCTTCATGTTGAACGTAATACTTGAGGTGATAAATGTAAATCCTCGGTGACTGCTAATGATTCACAATGGCGTGGATGTATAACATCAGCAATAGAATAAGTTCTAGTTGTATGAACTTACTATAAGATAGTGATCCCATCATATGAATTTTTAGAAATGTAAGAATTAGAGATGATAAAAAGTCAGTATTTGGAATACTAACCATAATTCACCATCAAAATAATTATTGAATGTAAAACTCTAAATTCCCCAAAGTAAATATTTAGATGATTGTAAAACTTCAACACTTTGTGAAATTTTCATAAACCTATTGAATGAAATTAATTACCAATAATAAAATGTAAATATTTATCATAAGACTTTATGAACATAAGGTTTTGGAATCTCTATCATAAGACTTCAACACTCATTGCAAGTTTTAAGATATTATTGGATAAAAATTTGAGTTTCTATATTTTTAATCTAAAGAAAATGAATTTATTTTGGATTATGTAAGTAATATTTTTTCATGGTATAAACACCAAATACACCAAGAAACAATTTGATCCATTATTGAGAAGAAATAGAAGATGATATTCATCTATGGAATGGTAATATATAAGATTTATGAAAAATAAATTTTCCAAAATTCTTTAATTCTGAAGAAATACGAAATTGAAGATGTTTGAGTTGTGCTTTTGAGATCAAAACATAATGATGGTTTGATAATCCTTATCCCAAACCTATTTTAATAAATTGGAAACACCAGGTTTTCAAAAATATTATAGATGAAGAATTATAGAACCTCAAGCTATTTTTTATCGAAGCCTGTATCTTGTTGATCTAAGGTTATTCGAGTGTTTATGAGGAAATGTGATTAGAGTTTAGGAATTTTCCCAGGACAAAAAATATTAATAATTTATTTGAGTTACTAATTTGTATATATCCAAGATTAAATGTTGTTCTTTTTTCCTGGAGAGTCTCAATCAACAAATAAAATTACTTCCATAGCACAAGATTTATTTTTTTAGACCTATATAAAAAGATTAGTATTTGCTATGTGGATTTTTTGGATAGTTTTTTGAAATAATATCCTAATAATATTATGTGTTTTTATCTAAATATTATATTAATATGAGATAAGAAAAATGAGAAAGAATAAGATAAAGAAGTTGTTGTGCCTATTGCTGAGATTTTGTAAAGATCTTTTCAGTCGTGTTTCAAAAGAAAGGTGATAAACATTTAATAATGGAATTTTTGGAATTTACTATGAGTTTAAAATGTAATTTCATGAAAAAACATGTTTAATTATTTGTAAATTTGATAATACCACTTTTAATATAACATTAAAAAAATCAAGGAAGAAGAAAAATCAAAAAGAATAAGTTATTACTGTTGTCGTTGTTTGATAATTGAGAATCTGATATCCAATATACAAAGTGAAATCTGGAAGATCTATTTAATAATAATATGATGATAAATAATAATAAGAAGAAGGGTATTTTATATATTATAGAGATAAATAAGACGATAAGGAGTTGACCATAAATTTGAGAGAAATTTTAGAGTTATGAAATTGTTAAGTATAAATAAATCTAGGTGAGTAGGTTGTGAAGATATTTAAGGAAAATCTGGTACTAGGAATTGAGTTTCAGACATCTGTTTTAAAGATATTTAGGCATTTGAAGATCTTGTATTGGGAAGAGGGATATATAACTTTTGGATATTATTACATCCCTATGGCACATAGATATCTTCTTCCAAAGAGGAACTTTAAATAATGCACCTACATATATATATGGTTAGACTCGATAGAACATGTGAAAGTCATGGTACGCTAGGAGAACCTTGTGTGACTCAGTGAAAACAACATGATGCTAAAGATACATGTCCAGTGTGATTATGGAAAATGATATCCTATAAAATATAGTCATTTTTTGGTGTGGGAAGCATCGAACCCATATAAATATTTGATTGTTTATAGTGTAGAATCCTTGATTGGTGTGAATAGACAATCACAGTTATGAGAAGGTCTTTCTATTATACCTTGTAAAAATATTGTGTGCATTTTATTTTCCAAACTTGTATATATATGATACATAGTTTCTTGTAAAAATATGATAAAGATCCCATTTAACTAACCAACAAGAGAGGTTTAATTCCAATGAATGTAAAATAATCAAAGAATATTTTAATATTGGTAAAAATTAGTCAACACCAGATTCACCCCCCCCACCTCATGTGTATTTACCATTCCAATGGTCACAACACAATGGAAGGAGTAAAACACACGAGCATTCCTATCAAGGCTTGTAGAACCAGATCATTCCACTAATGGTTACATAATCAACGGCCAAAATGCAACCATTAACCTATTTAGATAATTCCTCAGATATCACACTCATAGTCACATATCAATATACTAGGGACACCCTAAACAACCACTATCTATCTCATGGGTTTCTAAAAAAATAACACCCCACTAGCCCAACCACTATAGGTTCCACATCTAGCTTAAGGACCAAATACCCACCTTCCTTCCATTACCCCACTCTACTCACTCTAGACTGAGCCACACCTCTATCATAAAGAAATAACACAATACAACCCACCCCCTTCTAGGGTATATCACTAACTAAAACTCCAAGACAATTTGTCCAGTCACCTTCAAGCCTATCCCCTAAAAGAACCAATTCACCAACCCACACATTTGTAATATCACCACTCGATCTGACACAATAATATAAATCATACCCATCAGGATATGATTCTCATCAATCGCAATAGTAAATGGGTTACTAATTGGTTCTCCATTCACACCATAAAACTCAGTTTAATGTTCCAAATGAGCCTTGCTAAAATCCCAGCTCAATACACAGAGCCATTTATACCTTTTTAAATTTCATTTCAAACCACCTATTCAACTAAAAAATGAGGGAAAAATCAAAACCATTGAAATTAATTTAAATAAAAACCCATATTAAATTAAATACACTTGAGAAAAACCATCCATTTCTTCCATTTGAAACTATTTGATAAGAAAAGAAAACTCGATCCAATTCACATCCTAAACAAGTTAAAAATCCGTTTCAAATTTTTTAATCAGTTTTCAAAATGAAACAACAAAACATTTCAATAATAAATTTTCATTCAGAATTCCAATTTTCAAATAAAATATCTTTAAAAAAACTTTAGTAGCCTAAAACCATTTGATACCCATTTAAAACCCATAATAATGAGTGAATTTCCATTTTAAAAAAACATTTAGAAAGATCAGACACAAAAAAACATATCGAACAAGTAACACAAAAAATAACTTGCTTACTAAAAAAGGCTCAAGTCTATATCATAAACACCTACACTCTAGTAACAATTATAAACTTATCCTAACAATTTATAAGAAGTTTAGGTTATATCAATCATAGATAATAAGTGTATGACATGTGAACCTACATGTCTATCCCTGAAGAATGAAATCACCCACTCTTTTCAATTGTAAAATAGAAATTCCCATAAATCCTAACACAAAAGTCATGTGCATCACTCGAGGAGAAAATTGATCAAAAGTAATAACAAAAACTAAAAAATTAGTCCCACTTCCTGGGTAACTCAGAGGTCCACTATATAAGTATTGGATAAGAACTAGCATAATTCCCTGACCTGAGTTTTGAGGATATTATATTAATTCTACTACATCCCAAATCATAAAAAAAAGGAAACCCCTTTGATACCACTTTGTAACACCATGACCTAAATCACCTCTTCTAGGTCAAAGGGTCACTTGACATCATGTATGCCTCCCCATGCGAATGAGGTTCCCAACTAGCATCGAGGTTCTGGGTGTTTGTGGGGAGATTATGCCCTCAACAATGAAAGAAACAATAATTATAAATACAATTGAAAAGATAATAATCAACCACACAAATGATATAAATGACAATAAAATGGAAGCTACAAAGGAAGACAATATCAATGTTCAAACAAATGGCATAAAAGAGAAATATTAGGACAATTATATCCCCACATGTAGTGATTTAATGTAAATGAAATAAACAAATTATAGAAAGTTAAATGAGGCATGATGGAAAAGATCCTAAATACTATCCTGGAATCACCTCGATCCATCCAACTCCTACTCAACTTATCAATATTGGGACCTTGACCTTTGTTGTATCCCTTGCCATAAAATCTTCATATGCATTGATATTCTTATATAGGGTGTCATAATAAAAATCGGTAGGACACCACCAATGCATATTTATCATAGGTGTAATATGTGTATATAAATGTTTATACAATGACTAGTAATAACTATATAAATAAACATACAATTGTATGGGTCATTGTGTACTAGAAAAACTACCATAAACCCTAGTCCTACCTACTTCAGCACTATGCTGGAAGATACATCACATCAATCCAATGAAATAATCTAAACACAATGTCACAATTCATCTATTGAATAAACCATCTCATGATAGGTAGACACAATAGTATTAGAACCATGTTACACATATCATCCCATGAATCAACCATCTCATAAGGGATATCCATAATTTATTCAGAGTAATATTTCATATTTCATCCCATGACTCAACCATATCAAAAAAATATGCAATATAATCAGAGATAGGTAACGCATTCCATCACATGACTCAACCATCTCCTAGTATACATACACAATATATTCAACACAAATAGCACCTAAATATTGACTCATTGACTTTCTTTACTCTACATATTTTGAAAACCATGAAACATTCCAATTTCTGTTTGATCTAAATTCAAATTATTTTTTATCTTTGATTAGTTTAGTATAAAAAAATTATAAAAAAATTACTGATAACTTGAGGTTTAACAAAATACTGATGATCTACTTATTTGTAAAAATATAATGACATAAGGAATTATTCAATACTAAAAGCTCATAGATTTCATGTAAAATTGAGAACCTGAATAATAAAATTCTGATTACCCACACCAGTTTTACAAAGTATTATTATTTTGTGAATTCAAATCATTCGAATATGAATCTACATGCTAAAATCATCATAATATGGAAAAAAATTGTCAATATAGTTAAAATTTCCTATCTGTTTTGTGGAATGTGACCATTAAATTTTATTACAAAAATTATTATAAATATAATTATACCTCAAATATTATAAAAATTGAGTTATCAAAGGTTACTATATGCATTTTGATATTTTTTGATCATTTTGAAGAATTGTAATTTCCTGTTACTGAGAGTTCTTCCAACCAGTGTAATTTTTCTTTATAATAAAATTAGACATGAGTTTTCTTTGTGAGGTTTTCTTTGTAAACTTATTATTTTTATTATTATAATTTTTGTTTCCCTGGAGGTTTTGTAGAGGGATTACTAATAATTGGAATATAGAACTCTAATATTTCTCAAAGTATTGAGAATACTGAGTTATAGGTTGTTATAGCAGAAGTACTAAGCTACTGATCAATGTAGTGGGTAAATTGAGATTCATGTCGTTTATGTCAGAAATTTTGATAAGGATAATCATGGGATTCTAGGGTAAGGAATTTAAATAACCTAACCCTAGTATCCTATATTTTGTGTTTACTTTATTAATTTGGTACTAGATACGTATGATCCTTTCCTAAAGAAAAAAATACTTTATTAGTATAATAAAACTAGATGCATAATTTAATATCATATTACATTTGAAAAGATAAAATAAAAAATAATATTTTCATCAATGACACCACTATTCCATTTATTATATCCTTATATATTAATCATAATACACTTCTTGGCATCTTGGGGTATGGAAACATAAGAAAGGGGTTATCTTAGACGATTAGTATGGGTATGTGTACAACGAAAGTTATCATGAATAAATAAGGAATAATCAATATGGAAATGTAAATATCTAAAAATACATTTAATCAATAACCTGAGCATGAAGAATAATATTGTAGTAATAAATGATGATAAAATAATTCCATAAAAATTATCACATGACCCTGAAACTTGTTGATGTATACCATAGATAATCAAATAATCATAAGAAAATCAATATCTAATCTCATAATGAAGAAATGCATAATATTGGACATCATAAATATATTTTCCAGGAATCATTCAAAGACATATTAAAAAATATGGGTAATTCCATGACCAATTACCCAAACTGGTTTGTCTCATGAGACATGCCTAGGCATCGAAGGGCTATAGTGGACCATGATTGTCACTTACTAATTACAATGCATTCCTCATATAAAAGGGGTAAAACATAATCAACGTAAACCTTAATATTAAAAAAATATATAATGAAATGTTAATAATTACCCCAATAAATAAAAATAATAATAAATCATACAGATTAATATGGATAATGGTATCAAAATATTATATCCCCAGTAAATCATAATATCCATGAAATAATACTTACATATATTAACATACTTTAAAAATATCACTAAAACATTTCTTGATGAAAATGCCCTTTTCATTTTAAAAAATATATTAAAAATAAAAAAAATAATGAATGCATCTTATTTGGATAGAATATGTAAATCAATGAGTGGTAATGATGATGGAAAATTCCATTCAAGTCGTAGAAGTTAAAAAAACATCCATTCCACACTTTTATAAAATGTAAAAAAGTGACTTTTTCTATAAATGAGAGGAATATACCTTTCAAACCATCTTATTAAAACATGGGTAGAAATTATTTTAATAAATCATTGTATAATATTAATAATATTCATTAAAACATTTTAACTAATATATTAATATGGAAGAAAATGATTCCTAACCAAGTGGGAAAAAAAGTCGGTTTTCCTTAAAAACATGGTTTCAGTATCTTGAGTACTTAAAAAGTGTAAAATGAAGTAAAACATGTAACAATCATAAATAAACATTGTACAAATAAATATATTCAATTTACTATATTAATATAAAATAATTATGATAACATAGACTTAAATATAAGTAAAATTGAATAATGAAGAGATTGTGAAATAAACTTGAACCTCAGGTTTTACTTTCTTCATATGTCCCCAAACCTTCTTTATAATAAATATTGAATTGTTATACATATATTAAATTACCATAATCATATATATCATACCTTATATGATTTACTTATAATCTTTTATCTCCCATTTATCAGCAATTCTTGGTAAAAATCACTGTTTTAGGTAACAACTACTTCATTTTTCATGTATGGTTTAGTTCGATAATTTTGGTCCTTATACTTTGATCAAGGTTTAAAAGTATTAATAATTTTAATCATGATTAAAATATAATAAATATTCATTATATAAATATTTATAGTCATCCATAAAATTTAGAGATAGAAAAATGAATCACACCGTTCATGGAGACAGTAGGCCATAAGTAAGCATAAACGTTGTTACCATTTTTCAATGAATGGAATGAAAGAAAGGTAAATAATAATTAACCTTTAAATAATAATTATTATATCAATTATATTCATTAAATCTATTATTTTTACCATCCATTCTAAAATAAAATTAAAAAACATATCATATTACTTCGTAGTGATAGCAATCCACACGTACACACGAGTGATGTTATCATTTTTGAAAGGATTGGAAGGTAAAAAGGTAGATGTGATATTATAATTATATAAGTATAATTGTTTAACATATATCATATATATATATATATATATATATTAAATCCATCTATGATAGATAGTGAAGGAATATGAATTACATTGTTTAATGAGGCGGTAGTCCTCCGTACACATAATCAATGGTTTTCTTTCCCAGTTGATAGGAGAGGGGATAGATATAGGTTGTTCCATTAACATAATAACATATCAATGTATGTAAAATACTAGTTTTTTTATTTTATCATATTTGGTGTATATTTTAAGTAGGAATAAGAAAAAATAAAATGAAAAATACATAGTTAAGAACTATACCTCTTCTTCGGATAACCACTTTATGTTTGCACCTAAATCCTTCCAATGATGATATTATGATAAAAAGGGACTATATATCATAGTGAGGTATGTAAGTAATGTATTTGGGAAATTATTTTCTAAAAAAGGCTCCATAAGTGTGGAGAGGATAGGATAGGGGTGTCCTTTTATAAGTGGGGGAGGAGAGCCCCAAGAAACTTCCTAAAAGAATACAAAATGATAAAGTAATTCCCAAGACAAATACTTCAAAATGGACTTATACTAAAATTTGGGATGTTATAAGGTCCAAATATGGATATAAAATAGGATTTATCCAATTTTAAATGGAAAAGTTACACTTATCTTTTGGTTTAACTCTCCTTTAAACTTATTTTAACCTTAACTGAGGTAATTGATTTTTATTATTTTTAATATTAATTATGAGAAAAAATTATGTTAACTTTATTACATAATATTAATAATATTTTTCCAAAATAAGGATTCAATTTTATCAAATTTAATTCATATAATTGGTATAATTTAATTTAAAATCATACCCAAAAGTGTGATCAAAAGAAGTTGTCCAAAAAATGGTTCCTTATGTATAAAAATATATTATATCAAATTTCAAAAAAAAATTATTCCAATGATATAAATTAAATTAATGATAATATAATTGAACTAAATTTACTTTTTTTTAATCTAAAACATACTGTAACTTTTAAGACTCCTTAATCTACAAATATTTTTCAATAAACAATAGTACTTTTCACTATTCATTGAAAAACTTTAATCATTTCAGAAAATTTTCAAAAATACACTCTAAGATAATTTTTAAATTCCAATTTCCAAAATTAAGTATATTTTTCAAACAACATTTTTTAAAATTGGAAAAAAATTATGTTTAAAATAATTGTGAAAAATGAGATGGAACCAATTTTTAGAAAAATATAGTTTTTAAGCATAAAAATGGATTCATTCTTATCATGTAAAGTCCTAGAAAATTTCATGTGATTTTTTTTAATTATTTTGGATTGTTAAAAGACCGCAAAATCAGATGGCACATGATTCTGAGGCCTAGAGTGCCCGGATTGATCTGTCGAAAAAGTGTGAAGCTTAAAATATCACCCATCAGTAGTTTTCATAAAAAAGTGGAATAACTCTTAAACAGGTGCCCAGATCAGAAACCTAAGGGTTCCCTTGCATTCAGGATGGAGGGTTTACCCAAGGCGTGACTTAAGTTTAGTCTGTGGAGGCATCCGGTTAGAAAACCCAAAAATGGCATAACCGTAAATAAAATAATTAAATAAAATTATTTTATTCTTCAAATTCTTATAACTCACGAACAGTGAATCGGATTAAAATTTTGAGACCACTGTTGAACTCATGAGGGTAATCTTTCCTTAAGAAGATGCTAACATTGGTCGTCGTGGTCCAATAGTGGAAGTTAGTTTTTGCCTGTAAATAAAATAATTAAGTAACAATTAATTTATTGCTAATTCTATAACTCCTAAAAGGTAACATGGATTCAAAATCCAAGAGTACCATTGATCTCGTGAGGATGTTTTTCCATTAGGAGGATCCTAACCTTGACCAGCATTGGTCGAGGGTGACTATTAATAATTTTTTTGAACTTTCTTTAAAGGTAATTTCAGTAAATGCATGGGCGGCATTTTCTATCTTTTAACCTGTGGTTGGAATTGAAATCTGAGAGCATCGTTGAATCTGCAACACTGGGATTCTCTTAATGGAGGATTAACTTCGACCATAGTAGGTTGGGGGAATAGGTTCGTTTTTGTGACTTTTAAATAATTAATAAAATAACAAAAGTGTTATTTTATTTTTATCCTACCACCTCTTGAGCGGCGGTGGTGGGGAACACGGAGGAGGTCAGACTTTTAATATGGGATATTAATATCCCAGTTATACTTTGATTGTGTAACTACCCCTTGTGTAATTAATGTGGCACATTAATTACATCAATTAACGAATCTCATTGAATCCTCGGTGTGTTACTCACCCTTTTCCCCCCACTATTTAAATCAGGCTTGCGGTGGAGTTTTGACATGGCTTCACCATGCAAGAAACCTATAGTGAAGGGACACGATGTCTTCCACCAATGGGGAACAAAATCTTGGATGTCATCGGAGGGATCGAACCGGGAACGACGAACGTCGACAGATTAATCAAAGCACAGATTCTTCTCCCACAACCGCGACGACTCCAATGATTCTCGAGGTAGGGGTTGTTTATTAATTCAAGAAATTCCCTCGATTCTATTCATCATTCCTGAATTTGTGGGAGGTTGTTTTAGGGTATTTGAAAATGGTTTATCATTTTATTTATTGTGATGTATAAATTACTCTCACAAGTTCTAAAGCTAACGTGGAGGACACGGGCCCAGAGAACAAGTCCAGGACCCTCCACCACTTGATTTTCCTTACATTCTTCAGAGGCGGGATGTTATAACTTTACGGAACCTTGAAAATGATAGGTGCGCAACAACGGTGGCATCCCAGGAGGACGGTAGGCACATCCGAAAGGAATAACGGACCATCAAAGCTCACTGGGTGGCCTGTGGAAGATTCGTCGGCACGGCACCGGTGTGGAGGTACCAAAAAATGGTGTCGGCGACGAAGGCAGCGACCGGCACTCGCCGACTGTGGAAGAGGGCAGCACCGCTTGGTGTCGTGGCGGACCCGAAGGGGTGGCCGGCAACAGGTCGGCCGCATTGGCGAGGCGGTGCGCTATCGTTCTCCACAGTGAAGGATTTGTGTCATCAAAGCCACGGAAAGAGGGGGACCCACACCCCATGGGTCCTATAGACCACAAGGCGGCACCATGTGGCGCTGCTAATTGAAGATCCGAATGGCTCTTCTTGAGCTGTTCGAGAGCTAGGAGCCACCCCGCTGGTGATCCACGCCAGGGCACCTGGCTGCATCACCTGGCAGATCGTGCCCAGCCGGCGGGCTTGGTCGGACCGTGGCCCAGCCCAACTGGGTCGGCCGAGGTAGGTTTAGGTTGGGCTGGGTCAGACTCGGCCCAAGTTGGGTCGACCCAAACCGGGTCGGGTCTGCCTCACTGGGTCGATTCGGGTCAGGTCGGTCGAGACCAGGTCGGGCAGGGGCAGACCGGACCCAGACCCCTCTCAGGCCTAGAAATGATTGAAAAGTCATAACTTGCGAATAGGACATCCGTTTGACGAACCATCTATGGAACTGGGATCCTTGGAGCAAGAAGTTCCTTTTCACATAATACACAAGAGTTTTTGAGAAAGTTGGAGTATGGTCGGGTTGGATCGACTCCGAATCTAACTGGACCTCGGTACTAAAATTTCAATAACTTACGGACCGGGCTTCCAGTTGACGCGTCGTCTATTTCATTGGGACCCTTTTGATGTGATGGATCATTAGGTTACTTCTTCTTGGGAATTCATGCAGTTTTAAATATGACTAATGGCTTGAGGAGCGGTTCTCCCAGAATCAACCGTACTATTAGTGGGAATCCAGTGGCTGGTAGTGAGGCGGAGGTTGAACACAGATCATACATAGGTTAGTACCTAGCGATCCTATGTGGATTAGCACAGATACTATGTGGGTCAGCGCGCAGTGATCCTATGCTGGTCAGCGCATATAGAACATGTTTGGTCAGATTCGGTGTGGGTCAGTGGGGGTTAGTACCTATCGATCTTGGGAGGGTCGGATCTTGTTTGGGTCAGTGGGGGTTAGTACCTATCGATCCTATGTGGGTCAGACTTCATATGGTCAGCAGTAGTACCTCTCGATAGAATTAGATGATCTAGCTTCTCTACTAATCATATGTACTTATGTGCTTTACTTATACCTAGTTTGAGTTGTGTCTATTACTTTGTGATTTGTGATTGAGATCACGCTTTGTGGTTTTCCTTTGTAGAATTATGTGAGACCTTCAGTGGTCTCAGGGTCCCTACTGGGTATTGTTATACTCACCCCTGCACGGGATTCGCCCACACCTTGTTGTGTCTTGTGCAGACGACGAGCTGTTTTTCTGAGACTTGAGGGAGCTAGGACCAAGCGATACACAGAGGAGATTGGCTGACGTGGACAGTAGTGGAGACAAGCTCTACCTACCCTTTTGGTAGGATCCTCGGCAGAAAATTCCAGGAGCTATTTTTGATTTTTCAGTTGTAGTTGTATCTTTTCAGTTGGGCTTGTATTTCGGCCCCCTTACTTTTAGTATTTACTATTACACTTAGTTTTGGTTACTATTTTTGATTGCATCTCACTCTTCTGTTGTGTTTTAATTTGGAATAGTGTACCCAGCTTGTGTGTGTACAGGTTTTGAGGCAATTCCTTCTCATTTTCAGGAAATGACTTTAAGGTGCTAGTCTCCAACCCCATGCCTATGGAGGCAGGCTTGGGGTAGTCACGGAATGGGCCCCAAGGGAAACATTGTGACAAGTGGTATCAGAGGTGGTATTTTCTACCAGAATAACTAAGAGTCTATGTTTTCAATGGAGAAATAGTGTTAAGTACCCTGAGTTCGGGTTTCAGTTCATGGAGTCCAGTGTTAGTGTGGTGGCTAACGTATCTATACACCAGGACCCTGAATTATGATTTACAACTTGGTACATGAAAACACTAGTTGTGTGTGTTTTGAAAATATTGTTTTTCTTTTTAATATCTTTGAGTCAACTTAATAGGTATAACTTATTGATCATGGTTCCTCTTTATTCTCTTTCAAGATGCCTCCATGAAGACAGCCAGCCAAGATTCCAATGAGTGACCAAGAGGACGGTCCACAGAGTGATGAGGCTTTAGTATAAGGATTGTTTCCTAAGATGGTACCTTCGGGAAATGTCCCAGTGATACCACTACCCATTGGTTAGAAATTACTACTGGAACTACTGGTAGAGGACACTTATAGGCTCAGTTCCTTACATGAGTTTAGGTGACAGATACCCCTCAAGTTCTGAGGTGATCCTGAATCACAGGTGACAAAGGACTGGCTTGTGGTGGTGACTGGGTTTCCCTCTATCTAGGGCAGCATTATATCAGATAGTGGTCCTGGCAGTGAGCATTCTATGTAGCTCATCAGGGTGATGGCAGGGTTTAGATTACCCCTATCTTATGATGAGGTAAGTTTTCTGTGGATAGAGCTTGAGAACCTTCCTAAGAGAAGGGGTCTCAGGCCACAAAAATCTAAGGGATATATGTTCCCAAGATCTTCTACAGCTTCAATAGGACGACATGTCAGTATCTAAGTATTCGTCATGGTGTAATGACAATTCCAGGTACTCGATGGATACGATACGACCATTTCTTCAGGGATTGTAACTCTGAGTGACATGCGTTTAGGGACATCTAAGCCAGAACTATTCATCTATGAATTCATACTTATGTTAGATTCCTAGAGAGAACCTTTGTGGTTAAAAATTATTTGGCTGAGTAGATGCATCTAGTGAATGTAAGCAGTGGGAAATAAGAAAACCGACGTCAGTCTCAGACACTTGGATGTGTAAAATTTTTCAGGAAGAGGAAGTGATAGGGATAGATGAATATTCAGGGCAGTATATGTGGAAGATGATCTAGGAGAGCAGCATGAGGTGGTATACATTTTGAAATGTTACAACCACCACCCTAATTTGGTCCCCACAAGGCTCAGGGAGCTGGAGGATAGGGTAAAGGAGTCATTTCATGCGGTCAAGGAGTGTGACCCAAGGGCTCTAGGAATGATTCGAAGTATTTTTTGTGTCTATTACTAGCTACAATATTAATATAAATAGGAACTAATCATTCCTTCATGTCATGAATCTTGTTCTAGACCTATATTTCTCATTTAAACTATTTTCTTGATCCTTACATCTTGAGATACCTTTGGGAGGAGACTCGATAATTACACTTATGATGATGGTGTGATCTGACCCTTGAGGTGAGAGTTTTGATTGGAACCTCTTAATGGCAGCATCGAGGCCTTATGACATTAGTTTGGGTATGGATTGGTCATCCACAGTTCATGCTCACATTGACTGTTTTAGAAAAAAAGGTATTGGTATATCTATAGTGTTGGAATGGGGTTTTCCTTGTTTGGCAAAAAAGGAAACCTAGGAAGCACAGGTTAAACTCATGCATGGGAGGGTGCAGTCGATCAATCTTGAATCGGCTAACCTTACCCTTGTGGATAAATGTGTTTTGAGTTTTTAGTTACCAACAGTAGTGGTATTTTCAATAAATATATGGCGGCACTACTTGATGGGTGGACGTTTTACAGTTTACTCTGGTCACAGGAGTCTCAGGTATATCTTCTCCAAAAAAAGACCTGAACATGAGACAGTGATGATGGCTAGAGTTTCTCCAGGACTATGACTTTGAGACAGTATATACTCATAGGAAGGGGAACGTAGTAGTAGATTCACTCAATAGGAGTTCTAGTCTATAGTTTCTGAGTGAGGCAATAGAACAGCTAGCCGTGTTGTGGATATCCTTTGTGGATAGATATGGAGAAACTTACCCCAATTCTATGACTGACACTCCCCCACTCCTTCAGCGAGTTCGGGAGGTACAGCTCGGGGATGGGAACTGTGAGGCAAGACGTGCTCAGAAATCCTCAGGATAGTCTCCTAAAGTATTTTCTAGAGGTGGGGAGTACGTCGTTCTCTTCAGAGGATTCACTATGGTACTAGTGAGGCTTTGAGAGGAGGTGTTTAGGGAGTTCAACACATACCCTTTAGTGGTACATCCTGAGGTGGAGAATATGTACTAGGACCTCCAGCGTCAGTACTGGTGGCTAGGGATGAAGAAAGTAGTGGAAGAGTTTGTATCATGATGCCTCACATGTCAGCAAGTGAAGGTCGAGCATCAGGTACCAACAGGATTATTTCAGCCACTTGAGGTACCAGAGTAGAAGTTGGATGGTATATCCATGGACATTGTGACAAGGAAACCACATACGTCCAGGGCCCATGATTCTATCTGGGTGATCATTGACCAACTCACCATGTTGTATCACTTCCTAACCATTCGAGAGTAGGGATCAGTAGAGATATTGGGATGTATCTACGTACATGACATTGTACGACCTCACGGGGTGCCATTGACAATCATCTCAGATCATGACACTCGTTTTACATCCCTCTTGTGGAAGGGATTTTAGGAGGCATTTTGGAATCATGTATTCTTGAGTACAGCCTTTCATCCTCATATATATGGTCATATGGAGCAAACCATATAGACACTAGAGGACATGCTTCGTGCATGTGTCCTCAAATTTGGCCGCAGTTGGGAGGACCACATGCCCTTGGTGGAGTTTTCATACAACAACAATTATCACTCCACCATCATCATGGGTTCATTTTAGTCATTGTACAAATGAACATGTAGATCACCTATTTGTTGGACATCCCCAGGGGATTTTTCACTTATGGGTCCATAGTTGGTACTAGATACCACAGAGAAGGTGCAGATTATCCAGGAGCGGATGAAGACTACACAGATCCGACAGAAGTCTTATGCTGATAATATACAGAGACCCATGGAGTTTGAGGAGGGATACCATGTCTTACTATGGGTCTCACACCAATGAGGATTATGGAGGTTTATCTAGGGCGGAAAACTTTCTCTGAGGTTCAACGGAACCTTCCAGATCCTCAGAAAAGTAGGCGAGGTGGTGTACCGTCTAGATCTTCCCCAACATGTGCATAATGTTTTCCACGTGTCGTAGCTAAGGAGATCTCTTTATGATCAATCGCACATTATCTACTTGGGAGATCTTGAAATCAATGATGGGGTGATATTTGCAGAGTTTCCAGTGGAGATAGAGAACCCACAAGATCAGGTTCTTCAAGGGTGGTCGATTCCTCTGGTGCGAGTTCATTGGCAGTACGAGAATCTCTAGGAGAACACGTGGGTGCGGGAGGATTAGATACATGATCATTACCCCTATTTTTCCCCTAGTTTTGTTGTATCTTTTAGGAATGAAAATACCTAAGGTGGGGAGAATGTAAAGACACAAAAAATTCCATGTAATTTTTTTTAATTATTTGGGATTATTATAAGATCGCTAAATCTGGTGACACATGATTCTGAGGCTCGGAGTGCCCTGAATGATCCATCAAAAAAGTGTTAAGCTTAAAATAGAGTACATGAGTAGATTTCATGAAAACATATAATAAATCTTAAATGGGTGCCCATATCAGAAATAAGATGGTACCATTGAATTTAGGATGGCAGGTTTACCCTAGGCGCAACTTAAGTTTAGTCAACACAGGCCTTCAGTGAGAAAACCCAAAAATGGCATAACCGTAAATAAAATAATTAAATAAAATTATTTTATTCTCCAAATTCTTATAACTCACTAATGGTGAAATAGATTAAAAATTTGAGACCACCGCTAAACTTGTGAGGGTGTTCTTTCCTTGGGTGAATGCTAACATTGGCCGGAGCGGGCCAACAATGGAAGTTAGTTTTTGGCCGCAAATAAAATTATTAAGTAACAATTATTTTATTGTTAAATTCTATAAATCCTAAATGGTAACTCAGATTGGAAATCCAAGAGTACTATTGAGCTCATGAGGGCGTGGTTCCCTTAGGAAAATCCTAACCTCGACCGGTGGGGGTCGAGGGAGACTGTTAATAATATTTTTTGAACTTTTTTTAAAGGTATATTCAGTAAACGTGCGGGCGGTGTTTTCTATCTTTTGAACTGGTGCTCAGAATTGAAATCTGTGAGCATCGTTGAATCTTTAGCGCTAGGATTATCTTAAGGGAGGATTATCTTTGACCACAGTAGGTTGGGTAAAAAGTTATCTTTTGAAACTTTTAAATAATTAATAAAATAACAAAATTATTATTTTATTTTTATCCTACCACCTCTTGAGCAGAGGAGGCAGGGACCACCGAGGTGGTCAAACTTTTAATATGGAATATTAATTTCCCGGTTACACTTTTTTTTGCATAATCACCCCTCATGTAATTAATGTGTCACATTAATTACAACAATTAATAAATGTCATTAAATCTATGGTGTGTTACTCACCCTTTTCCACCTCTATTTAAATTAGGATTGGGGTAGCGTTTTGACAGGGCTTCACCAAATAAGAAACCTCTAGAAAAGTGAAGGGACTTCTTCCATCGATGGGGAACAGAAGCTTGGACGTCGTCAGAGGGATTGATCTGGGAACGACGAATTTCGGAAGCTTCATCAAAGCATGGATTCTCCTCCCACCACCGCGAGAACTCTAACGATTCTCAAGGTAGGGGTAGTTTATTAATTATAGAAATTATTTCAATTCTATTCCTCATTATTGAATTTTAGGGAGGTTGTTGTGGGGGATTTGAATGGGGTTTATCATTATTTTATTGTTATGTATTAATTACTCCCACTTGTTATAAAGCTAACGCGGAGGGAGCAGGCCAAATGAACAAGGACTAGACCCTCTTCCGCTTTATTTTCATTGCATTCATCGGAGGTAAGATGTTCTAACATGATGGAACCTTCAAATCTAGAGGCGCGCAATGACGGTGGCATCCTAGGAGGACTGTAGGAGCGTTCGGAAGGAAGAACAGTCCACCAGAGCTCACCCAGTGGCCCGCGGAAGATTTTTCGGTGCTGCAGCACCAAAAACTAGTGCCAGTGATGAAAGCGGCAGTTGGAGCTCACCAGCTATGGAAGAGGGTGGTGCCACTTGGTGTCGTGGTGGACCTGAAGGGGAGTCCGGAAACCGGTCGGCTATGTTGGTGAGGTAGTGCGTCGTCGCGTGCCACAGTGAAGGTGTTGTGGCATCTAAGTCACGGCAGGAGGGGGACTGACGCCCTGTGGGTCCTGCAGAGCACGTGGCAACCCCACATGGTGCCGATAATTAAGGATTTGAAAGGATCTTCTTGAGATGGTCGGGAGCTGGTGCCCACCCCGCTGGTAAGCCGCGCCAGCGCACCGGTCCACGTCGCCCAGGGTGTCGCTCATAGCTAGCAGGTTGGGCCGGTCCACAGCCCCACAGGCCGAGCCCACTATAGCCCAGCCCAACTGGGCTAGCCTAGGCCGGTTCGGGTCGGGTTTGTCCGACCGGGTTGGACCGGACCCGGACCCCTCTCGGGCCCAGAAACGCATAAAAGGCTGTAACTTGCGAACAGGAAGTCTCTTTGACAAACTGTTTGTGGCACTGGGATCCTTAGAGAGAGACGGTCCTTTTGAGATACTCCATGAGAGTTTTGGAGAAATTTGGAGTATAGCCGGATTGGATCGACTTCAAATCCAACCGAGCCTTCATCACTAAAATGCCAATAAATTACAGATCGGGTGTCCGGTGTACACATCGTCTGTTGCTTTGGGACCCTTATAATGTGACGGATCATTGGGTTACTTATTCATGGGACTTTGTTCTAGTTGAAATACGACTGATGGATGGGGAGAGATTCTCCCAGAATCAAGCATACTATGAGTGGGAATTCAGTGGCTGGCAGTAAGGTGGAGGTTAGAGATAGATCATACAAAGGTTAGTACCTAGTGATACTGTGTGGATCAACACCGATAATATGTGGGTTATCACTTAGCGATCCTATTTAGGTCAGTGCATACAGATCCTGCGTGGGTCTGATCCTCTATGGGTCAGTGCTCATCGATCTTTTATGGGTCAATGCATACTGATCCTGTGTAGGTCAGCGGGGGTTAGTACCTATCGATCCTATGGGGATCAGATCCTTTGTGGGTCAGCAAGGGTTAGTACCTATCGATCCTGGGTGGGTCGGATCCTATGTGGGTCAGCAGGGGTTAGTAACTATCGATCTTGTGTGGTCCAGACTTCGTATGGTCAGTAGTATAGCCTCTCGACAGAATAATATGATCATGCTCCTCTACTAATCATATGTACTTTTATGATTTACTTATACCTAGTTTGAGTTGTGTCTATTGGTTTTTGCTTTTTCATTAAGATCATGCTTTGTGGTTTTCCTTTGTGGAATTCTATGAGAGCATAGGGGGTCTCAGGGTCCCTAATGGGTATTGTTATACTCACCCCTACACGGGCTTCGCCAGCACCATGTTGGGTCTTGTGCAGACGAAGACCAGCTTGGTTGAGACTTGAGGGTGCCAGGACCAGGCGATACATGGAGGAGATTGGCTAACATGGAGAATAGTGGAGACGAGCTCTACTAACCCTTCAGGTAGTATCCTTGATGGACGATTCCAAGAGTTGTTTTTGGTTTTTCAGTTTTAGTTGTATCTTTTTAGTTGGGCTTGTATTCCGACCCCTTTACTTCCAGTATTTACTATTACACTTATTTGTGGTTACTAGTTGTGGTTGTGCATCACTCTTCCTTTTTGTTTTACATTTGCGTAGTGTAACCTGCTTGTGTGTGTACAAGTTTTGAGGCAATGTCTTCCCATTTTTGGGAAATGCCTTTCCAGTGCTAATCGCCAACCCCTGGCCTTTGGAAGCAGGGCTTGGGGTAGTCACGGCATGGGCCCCGGGGGACTGTTCAGGACATATCACATGATTATAAAAATATTTTATGAATGATACAAAAATTAATGAATATATAATAAAAATTTCATTAAAATAATTCAAAAATAGTAATTGATTTAATTTATTTATATAAAATCACATTGTGCGGATAAAAATGTTTTTCAGAAAAAAAACATTTCTTTTTCTTTTGAGGGATTTTTATTTTTATTTATAATAAATTTATAACCAATAAATTTATTTTATACATGTGGAAACTATAGAATTTTCATAATTTATTTTTTCCAATTAATACATACTAATTTAACGATTAGGTAATAATTGTATACTATATTACAGTTCATTTAGGCTAGGGTTGTGTGTATCATAAGATATCAAAGAGATTAAATTTATTTAAAAATAAATATATCATAAAATATAGTGGTGTTAAATTATTCCATCCTTTAATTATTTCATCCTCAAAATTTATATAATTTCACCTCATAAAAATATTTGGGTATTCCATCATAATTTTTTCAGGTTCCCATATCCCCTATTATATCTTATGATTTCTTCAAAGTAACCTGACCAACTGAGTCATGTGATTCCTCAACACTTGTTCTCTAGTTACAAAAATCAATATAATATCTACACAATAAGATAGATCACATTCCAATTATATTTATTCATATGTGATCACATGTGTTGGTTTTGACATGTACTTCCTTTATAGTGATATATGGAACACATCATGTACTTTAGAGACACTCAGTGGAACTGCAAAATAGTAAGCCATAGATCTAATTCTTTTGAGGATTTAAAATGTTCTAATGCACCTAGGGCTCAATTTCCCTTTCTTATTAAACATTATAACACCCTTCTGTGTAGATGTTTTCAAGAAGACATGATACCCTCCTAGAAATTTCTAATACTTCCTTTGGTTATCGGTATATCTATTTTTCCTTCTTTGAGATAATTTGATATGGGTTTTTATAGTCCTTCACTTTTTCATCGTATCCTCCACAATTTATGGTCCTACAAGATACTTTTCACCAAATTCATCTAAGCAAGTTGGAGTACAACATCTCTTGCAATATAATTATTTATATGGTTCCCTTTGAATACTTGAATAAAATCTATTATTATAGGAAAACTATACCAAGGGTAAATAATGTTCCCACATACCTTGAAAGTCAATAGATCATGAAATCCGCATGTATTCTAATGTTTGAATAGTCTTTTCAGACTATTAATCAATTTGAGGGTGATAATTGGTTCTCAAATGAAGCTTAGTATCAATAGCCTTATAAATACAATTCTTGAATTTCAATACAAATCTTGGATCATGATCGGACACAGTTGAAAGGGGTGCAACATTAAGTCTTAAAAAATTATTAATATAGATTAATAAAAGGATATTAAAAGGTAATTATTCTCTTATAGTGTGGAAATGTGCATATTTGGTGAGGTGATCAACAATAACCCATATTAAATCACTCTTTCTATGAGTATTTGGTAATCCAGTGACAAAGTCCATTGTAATGTCATCCCACTTCCACATAGGAATAGGATAAGGTGTCTTGAATCCTCTAGGATTTTGTCTCTCAGCCTTCACTTATTAACAAACCAAATATCTTAACTCATAATCAAAAATTTCCCACTTCATATTATCCTTCCAAAAAATCCTTCAAATATATATACATATTGGTGTTACTAAGGCATATAGATAAATTTGATCTATTATCATCATCCAAAAATTCCATCTTCATCTCACGTATATATGGGACACATTGTATCATTCTAAATTTTATAATTACATCTTCAAAAATGAAGTTTTTCGATTATCCATCATTCACAATTTTTTTTTGAAAATTCTTATCATCTGGTTGAGAAATTTTTATTTTCCAAAAAATATGTTTTGGAAATCATTTGAAAATGGGGTGATTTCTCCCCTTAAAAATTATCATGTCTATATTTACTAGATCCACAAACATAGGATCCTTAATGATCCTAATTTTTTTAAAATTCCATGATATTTCTTACTCAATGCATTAACTACATTATTTGTCTTCCCATAGTGGTAGTCTATTGAGTAACCATAATACTTGAGTAGATCAATCCGTCTAATTTTCCTCATTTTAAGATATTTCTATGAAAATATGCATTTTATACTCTAAAGATCCATGTATATATCAAATCATTCCCCATATATATAATTTCGTAATCTCTTCAAATTAAGGATTACGGATTCCAACTCATGATCAAGGGTTGTATATTTTTGTTCATGATTCTTTAACTACCTTGATGCATAGGCAATAACTTTATCATTCTTCATAAGGAAACATCCAATTACCATGTTTTATGCATCACTATATATCACAAATCCTACTTTTCTCAATTTTAGAGTCAAAATTAGAGAATTCACGATTATCTTCTTCAATTCTTCAAAAAAATCTTCACATTCCTTTATCCATATGAACTTAACCCCTTTACGAGTACACTTGGTTAATAGGTTATACAATCGGGAAATATTTTTAACTGATCATCGATATTACCCTACCAAACCAATGAAACTAAATAATTCAGTTATGTTAATTGGTGTAGACCATTCTTAGACTACCTCTACCTTCATAGGATCAACTGAGATTCCATCTTTGTAGATAATATGGCTATGAAAAGAAACATTATAAATCCATAATTCACACTTGCTAAATTTCCTATAAAACTCTTTTCTTCTAAGAGTCTCAAGAATTATCTACAATGGATTATCATGATCTTCATATGATTTATAATACACCAAGATATCATCAATAAATACCACAACAAAATCATTAAGATATTACTTTAATGGTATGTTCATTAGATCCATAAAAATATAGAGTGAATTAGTCAATCCAAATGGAATTATTATAAACTCATAATGTCCATAAATCATTTGAAATTTTTTTCCTGTAATATCTTCATTCTTTAAAAAAAATTCATGATATCCAGAACAAAATTAAATTAATAAGCAATATTGAGATCTATTAATTCAATCGAATAAGTAATTAATGTGAGGTAGAGGATACTTTTTCTTTATCATAATACCACTAATTTCCTTATTATAAATTCATATCCTAATAGATCCATTTTTCTTTTTAATGATAATAAAAGGGGATCTGCAAGGAGAAACACTAGGGAATATAAATATTTTATTATATAACTCCTCTAATTGTTTATTTAATTCCACCAATTTTATGATGTCCATTCAATAGTTATTCTTTGATATTTTCTTGTATCAAGGATTAAAGAAAAAAAACTCAACTTCATGCTCTTTTTGATGCCTAGATAATTCATCAGTAAATACATCAACATATTCCTATATAATAGGTACATCCTCAATTTGAATATTTCCTTTTCCATCCATAGATTATGTCTGATATTCTTCCTTAAGGGTCTCATTCCTAAGAGTTACTGGGGATGGATCTAGACATGACTCAGAGATGAATTATCCCATATAAATATATGGAATTCCACATATTCCTAATTAATTTTAATTTTCTTCTCTTTATAGTAAATTTTTTCATCATATTTTGAATTCCAGTCTATAAAGAGGATAATATAGAAATAAATCATATGTGTAATAATGAATTCAGAAAATAGGGTATGTTTATGTGTCATAATGTGAATTTATTGATGCATTATTATTACAGTGAGACTTCTACTATGAGTCTTGAATAATAGTTCTCTTCTTAAGGTGCTCGGGAAATATCTAATTTTTGTGGAAAAAATAGATGGTATAAAAATGTGTGATGATCTAGAATCTAATAAATCATTATATAAATTTGAGGATATAATTAAATTACCTACCATCACATATTTAGGAACTTCAATCTCGGCTATTATAATCACATAAGCTTGGCCTTTATCCCATGACCTATTTTGGGGAAAATTCCCTTGATGCTTGGGATAATAATCTGAATAGTTCCCCAAATACATACATTCAAATCATTGAACATTGGAAACATTTTTCTTTTCCTTACAGTCATGATCTTGGTGACCATTCTATATACACTTGTAGAAAACTCACATTCCTAGAAAGAATGTTCTATAGTGTTTATTTCCCTATTTTTTACAAATTGTAAATTATACCCTTACCTTCTTCAATTTTTTCATATTTCCTTTTCTAGACTTCTCATCCACCCTCTTCAAATATTTATTTCCTTAAAATTCATAAGACCTGGATAATTATTTTTTTGACTTGATATAATATGATATTATATCCTCATATGATGAGAATGTTTGGGACCCTAGTTCCCTTTGAAGTATTGTCTTATAGCCATCAAAGAAATGTTTAATCTTGCATTTTGGATTGGTTATGTAGTATGAAACATGTATTTATAACCATGTAAAGTTAACTTCATACTTAAAAACATTTTCCTCTATCATTTGTCTCATACTCAAGAATTATATCTCCATATTGGTCATTGTTTGTGGGGAAAATATTTTTCCAAGAAAAATTCCTTAAAATCCTTTTATTCCATGTTTACTATTTCCTCCTCTTCCTTAGTGTTTTGAATCAATAACCACAATTTATTTGTATCTCCTGATATATAATAATTTTTCATGACAACCTTCTCCATTTTATTACTTCCCAAAGTGAGATATATCTTCTCTAGGTAACTTATCCATTACTTAGCTACAATTGTATTTTTTGTCCCATTAAATGATTGATTTTCCTGACACATGAAGACGTCGAACATTATGACACTAAATTGTTAATAATTAGGTTTATTGATATATGTAAGGTTATTGATCATAACCTAAGTTATCTTCCCCAATATAGATATAATTTTTTTTATCTCCAGCTAAATATCCAGCACTAAGTTCATTGTCTACCCCAAGATGGAAATCCCTATATGGATTATGTGCATTGGTATAGTTTACATTCCTTATAATGGGATTCATTTATAAACAATGTAATACACTATATTATATCATAATATTATGAATCATAAATTATAATTTATAAATTAGTGAAACACTGAACATAAATTGGAAAATTTATGCATAACTAATCTGAAAACCATAAACATCGTTTATTTGGAAAAATTATCAAATCAAAAAAATATTTCCAAATCCTTCATAATGGCTTGTAAATAAAATTTATACTAACCCAATAATATCCCCCTATAGTTTCAAACTAACTGATAAGTAAGGACACACTCCCCATTTACCAAAATCATATTAATATATACTCAACCCAATTCTTTTTGAGTTTATTCCAATAGATTCATATGTGCCAAAACCACAATCACTTGTAATATCTATACGAGGATTTATTTCTTGGAAAACCATATAATCTCTACCTTACCAAAGCTCTATGATGTTATCATTTTCTTATACTTACCCTAAAATTATTTTATAGGGATATATTCCCTAATATATGTTTTCTTAAATCTAACTCCCAAGGTTTTTACTAAACATTCTCCAATGGAAATTGTAAAGAACCTTTCCCTAATAGCCTAGAGTCAGTGGTTACTTTATTAAATTGGTACATGATACAAGTGGTCACATCCCAAATGAATGAATGGTTTAGTAGTATTTCAAAACTAGATACATACTTTATTTTCACTTTACATTTGAAAACATAAAATACAATATAGTATTTTATATGAGAACACCCCTATTCCCTTTTGTATATACCAACATTTCAATCATAATACACTTCCTGACATCCTAAGGAAAGGAAAAATACGAAATAGTTGATCTCAAATACTCAATAAGTGTATGTGTATAGTATAATATATCATGAAAAAATAAGGAATAATCAATATGGAAAGGAAAATATCTTAAAACACATGTCATTTAAAAAATAACTTGAGTATGAAGAATAATATGAAGGGAATAATTGGTGATCAAATAATGGAATATAAATAATCACATGAGATTAAAACTTATCCATGGATATCATAAATAATAAAATAACCACATGGAGATTAATAAATTATATCATAATGAAGTAATACATAATTTAAGACATCATAAACATACTGTTATGGCCTTGTTCCAAGACATATTAAATAAAGGGGTAAGGCCTCGACCAAATACCAGAAATAGTTTTACTTATCGATACATAAGGGGATATATCCATCTCCTCTCATCACTTACTATGCCCAATACATTCCTCATATAAAATGGGGGAAACATAATCAATTTAAACATTCATACTGAAAAACAAGTATAAGAAATTTTAATAATTTTTGTAATTAGTAAACATAATTATAAACCATCCATAGCAATATGGAAATGGTATAATAATATTACATCCCTAGTAAATCCTAATATCCAAAAAAATAATGTGTACATCGATTAATATACTTTAAAAACATTATTGGAGTATTTCTTGAGAAAAATACCATTTTCATTTTGAAACAACTTATTCAAAATCTAAAATTTTTCCAAATATTAAGGAGGATGTTTTCTATGTAAGTAACCTTTGAAAATTGAAAAGTAATATTTAAATCAGTGAGTGGTCATGATACAATAAAATTAAATTTATACTATATAAATTACAAAACATTCCTTTCACACTTTTGTAAAAATTCAAAGAGTACCTCATTTAGAAAATGATAGGAAGATTCCTTTTAACAAATTTTGTAAAAACATTTGTTTAAATGTCTTTAATAAATAATTCTATAACAGTAAGAATATTATTTAAACCATTTTAAATAAAATATGGATATATAAGAAACATTTCCCCAATCGAGTAGAAATATAAAGTGAGTTTTTATTAAAAACATGGTTTCAGTGTCTTTAGTACTTAAATGGGATTATTTCTAGACTAGGAATTGAGATGGTGTGCGATTCTGAGGCCTTGAGTGCCCGGAATAATCCATCGAAAAATGTTAAGCTTTAAATAACATGTGTGATTGGTTTTTCTGAAAAAGTGGAATAACTCTTAAATAGTTTCCCAAATCATAAATATGAGGGCACCATTGTGTTTAGGGTTGCAGGTTTAACCTAGGAACGACTTAAGTTTTGTCGGCGCGGGCCTCCAGTGAGAAAATATGAAAATGGAATAACCATAAACAAAATAATTAAATAAAAATATTTTATTTTTAAAATACTTATAACTCACAAATGGTGACTCAGATTGAAAATCAGAAACCACTTTAGAACTCTTGAGGGTATTATTTCCTTAGAAAAATCCTAACATTGGCCAATGAGGGTCAATAGTAGAACATTGTTTTTTTCATAAATAAAATAATTAAATAATGTTATTTTATTTTCAAATCCATATAACTCCTAAATGCTAACTCATATTGGAATTTAGAGAGTATCGTTGAGTTCTTCAGGGTAAGATTCCCTTAGGAAGATCCAAACATTGGACGACGTAGGCTAGCTTTGAAAGTTGGTTTTCTAGACGTAACTGTAAATAAAATAATTTTAATAAAAGTTATTTTATTTTTGAATCCTTGTAACTCAAAAATGGTAACTCAAATTAAAAATCTAAGACCACTATTGAGTTTTTAATGAGATGTTCTCCTTAATTAGGACTTAATCTCAACCGTTTCAGGTTAAGGGAAAAAGTAAATCTTCACATTTTTTGGAAAAAAAATAGCTTAAAAAGTTATTTAAATTATTTTCTTCATTGTTAAGAAGTGGCACATTGGCATTGTCGTGCAGCGAAGGGGAAAAATGAATCACATTAATGAACCCCATTAATGAGTCAGTGTAACGATGCTTCAATGCGGCATAATAGAAATGTTGATTCGTGTTTCGTCAATTAATATCCTAACAGGAAATGAAATATTATTAGAAAAATCCTAGAATTTCTCTAAGGCTTTAGTGGGTGGAAATGATAAACAATGAAGAACAACCACTCCAAAAATGAATGTTGACAAATCGGATGACGATGACGACACCCTTAGAGAGCAGATTTAGGATCAGAGATCAACGAACGACGACGAATGATCATCCTTGAGAAATTTTATTTCCTAGTAAGGGTTTTAAATTATTAATTAATTGTTTTCCCCACTCTCCCCCTCAAAACGAAGAACACAGATCAACTCTCTAACACATTGATCCACAGACAGATTTTCCTTACGGGGTTAGGAAACATAATGTTGGGTCGATATCGGGAGTAATTCTTAGTGATTTATAATTTATATGTCATGATCTTACTAACACGAACAAATCTAGACTAACACAAACAAATGCGAATTGTTTATTTGCATGTTCTTTATGATCCCCCCAGCCCCATCTCTCTATATCTCTCTCTGTTCTCCATGGTGTAATGGATAGTGACACATCTGTCCTAGAGGAACTAAGGAGAGACCATAGAACAAGGCTGTGACAGTGGAACTGGGCCGCAACACCTGGTTGTGGCAGTAGGCGGTAGGCGGCGTGCTGGCAGCACACCGCGGCGGCAGCAAGAGTTGCTGGCACAGCGGCCAACAGCTGGCTTAAGGCTGACGCAGCCACCCAAGAATGTCATAGATGCACTTGATGTAAATATATGGTCTCAGACTGTGGAGGCAGAGTCGTGGGTCACATAGAATGACTAGTTCACATGAGCATATAGGCATTGGATGGTGGCGCCGCTCGGGCGCCGCATTGGTGGGTCACGGCGTGCAGAAAGGAGGTGATCTGCTTATTCTAGCTATGTGGGGCACAAACTGAATTCATAGAGGGTTTCTGGGTAAAAGGAGGATCGTTTCACATATTTTGGGTTAGGCCTGATGAAACTGGGTCCCTGGGCGACCCAGCGGGCTGAACCCATGGTCGAACTAGGTTGGGTGCAATAAATCCCAATGGGCCTGGCCTTGCTACCATGCTGGACCGGGCCAACCTAGACCCCACCGGGTTGGTTCAGGCTGACCAAATTGGTTTGAGTCATGCGAGACCCTGGTCCAGTCAGTCGGGTCGGCCCGACCAGGTCAAACTGAGCCCAGATACAACCTGCCTGTGTTTACTAAAATGAAAACATCTTTCAGACCGTGCATCTGATTGATGCGCCGTATGTGGCGTTGGGACCCTTGTGACCAGACGGTCCTTTAGGCATGCTATAAGTGAGATTTTTTGTCATTTGATATGTGAATTATTTCTTAAAGAGTAGATTCTCCCAGAATCAAGCATGCTATGATCGGTAATCCAATGGCTGGATGAGACCCGAAGACTGCTAACGAGTGGGTTTAAGTGACCCTGGATGCCTAGATTATAAGCAAACCTATGAGGACCAGCTACAAACATATCTATTTTCAAAATCTATAGGTGACTCTGTGTGAACCAGCTATAAGTGGCGCTGTGAGGACCAGCTATAAGTGGCCCTAGATGATAAGCGGCCCAGGAAGGGGGATTCTATCATAATGAGATATCAAGATATTTTATACTTCTTTCTTATGAAATTAGGATGAAATATTAATATTTATAGATATTTAATGGTTCTTATGATGGAATTATTAAATCATTCCTTTATATCAGACTCTCTTTATTATCCAAAAAATTATTTCTCCTCTCTTAGAATATAAATTTCTTATTCCTAAAGGGGGGAAAAGTTAGGAAAATTTGATGGTTTTTCCTTATCCAAGACATAGGCAAAAGGATGATCATGAACTAAAACCCTTCGGGCTAGTGGTCTCTCAAGGCCTTTAGGCCACCTCAAGGCCTTCAGGACACCCCAAGGTCTTTGGGCCACATGAAATATGTAGATATACCAGGAAGATTACAAAGTACAAGGATCCATATGGGGATTCAAAGAAGGCATATTCACAAGAGAAAATATAACTGGAAGTAGAAGAATAAGAGGGTATGTATTTTCCATTGGTATTGGGCATGTGTTTCTCTACATAGGACAACTAGTCGACCAACCATGTGAAGGTGAAGCATGGATTTCATGACATTTGCTGGGGAGGAGTAGTTTCATGTTGTCTTGTCTGGGTGATTCCCTTAAGACCTACAGGTCATGTAATTGTATCTTAAGCCTTCGGGCCTTGTAAGGGTTCGACCTCACTCCTTGAAAGGTGTATTATCAAAAATAATAAAGAAAGAAGGCCTTTGGTCCATTTAGGTAGGATAAATTTTTTGAAAAGTTTAATCTAGTAAAGTGCCCTTCCAGACCAAGACATTTGGTTGACTCTACCTTGGATAAATATGAAGTTATATAATATTCTTCTGATTGAGAAAATAAGTATTTTGGTATAGTTGGAGTTGAAGTGGAAGATTTTGTAGATATGTAAGAAGTATTTATACTTATTTTTTTACAAGAGTAAAGTGAACTAGATCTTGTAAAAATACCTATGGTATCTTATGGATCTCAATCCCTACTCTTTCCCATCATACCAAGGAAATATTTTTAAAATAATGAATTTAATTAGAAGATACAAATTTTTTTAGTGATGATCATCTTTAGAGATCGAAATAAAATTCCCAAAAATGTTGTTGAGATATCTGATGACTCGTAACATAGTGATGATGGTGAGGATTAGGTATTTGAAATCCTAATTGATCCAGTTTACTCAGAAAGATAATAAGGATGGAGCACCAACTAAGGGGGATAAATTACTAGGATTTTCCTTAGTTGGATTATTATGAATCAAATGATGATGATGGAAGCAATGTTGAGGAGGAGGATAAGGGAAGTATAATAAATCATGGTATACCTGCCATATTAGTTTCTCATATAGATACTAAGGGGCCCCTAGTTGAAATAATTGATCAAGAACATTGTTTGGAAACTTTTCCTTCTTGTCTTTATACTATGCAGATTGTTTATGAGAGTGTTGCAGTGTAAATATAGGAGATAAATCCCCCTCCTCCTCCTCCTCCTCCTCATTCTAACTATCTGACTCATGTTTAACTTCATTCCTTTAGAAGAGATCTTCTATCAGATCTTAGTGGGATGCTTCAGTATTCCTCGGTTCAAAAAACAAATATAAGTGAAGATAACACCAATATGGTTGTCTCTTTATACATTGCTCATATCCAACACAAAATGATCTTAAAGATGGTAAATCTATAAATGTATAATAATTGGTTGGTAGAAAATATGGATGTCATTCAATTTTATATGGAGGACATGAGTTCTAGTTTCACAAATAGAGATCAATCCATTATAGAGAGGTTGGATTCTTTGTCTAATCCTAGTGATTCTTCTTCTAGATCTCCTCCTCCTTCTACTCTTTTTTTAATATATGTTGATTCGATTTTATCTATAGTGAGGGAAGTGTTTAAAATTTTGATGGTTGATTTCACTAATTCTCATCAATATGAGCTTCACTAGATTAAATCACATGTTCATCCCTTTTTCAAGTTGGTTATAGAGAGCTTGAATGAATATAGAAGTGATAGGGAAACAATCACTAAATCTATCAAAGTACTGTCTTTCTAGAATTTATAATAAACATGAGCTCAATTATCACTTTATGTTTTTAGCTAAGTTCTTAAGATCAAATCCTATAACTAGGCCCTTTAAGGAGAAAGTTTCCTAACTGAATACTTTGGCTCCTCTACTCAATATTTTTATGGAGGAGAATACTGAATTCTTTAGAGTATTATAACATGGTATACATATGATTACTCAATTTGTGGATTTGATGGAACTATTTCTATACACCACTAGGACTGTTGTCATCGCACATCTAGTTATACTGATGATTTATTCTTACTCTACATCTTTATTAGTACCCCTACAGACAACCACCATTACATTATATATGGACTTTGATTCACTAAGAAAATTTTATTCATTTTATTCATCTATCATTTATTGTATACATTTGTAAAAATGTTTTTGTATGATTATGAATGACATGATTTTTTATCATTAAAAACACAGAGAATATTAGCTTAGTCAAGAACCTCCTTATTTTAATATTCCCAAATCATGTTTTTTATGTTATGTTTCTAATGAATTTATTGTTTTATGATAGTCAAATACATTCTGGATAAATTGTGAAAATTAGTTAAGTCTTGATCTCCCGTCTCTATCTAACGTTAGTTTAATGAACTACTACACTTAGCTACCATCAGTTAAACAAGCTATCACTAGTTCAATTATATGACCACCAGGATATACTATCAGGTTATTCTAACTTTGCGTGGAGCTTCTATTGTTGATAAGTACATCTACCACCAGAATTTGTTACCATTTCTTAGTGATATTGCCAATGTAACGGTGCTACCACCAGATATTTCTTCCATTCAGTAGAGTTATCGCCAAGGAAAATCTACCCCAAACACCAAGAGAATATACCATTAAAGGGATTCTCTAATAAAATTAAGCCACTATTAGTTCACTAAGTCATGGTACAACCATGATGTACTACCACTAAGAGTTATCGTTAGAAGTCAGATCTACCACCAAGGACTTATACCACCAATTCAAGAAGCTATCGTCATATATTTTTACATCTAGAGATCTACTGTAGTTGCTCAAAATTAATTTTAAATTAATTTATCTAATTAATAATTTAATAATTAAATGATAGAAATATGCACAAGGATTTAATAATGATTATTCTTAAAAATCAATGGATATATTAAAGTCAATGTAATACTTCTAATATTTTTCACTCAGTATGAGGATCCAGATTATCTTATTATTATTCTATAATAGATAATTAGACCTATGTGTTATATATTCAGAAGATCCCCCACATACATGATGTTGTACATGTATTGATATAGAAATAAAGACTGGTATACACTAGACTATAGAGAATCATTGATATAAATGTGTGTGGAAGAACATTAATCAACAAACTAGCTGAGAATAAAGTTGTTCCTTGACTTCAATGAAACTCTATTTTCTTGAATTTGTTGTGAAACTTTTTAGATCCCTTTCAAAGAAAAATTCAATGAATCTAGAACATATTAATCTATTATTTTTGAGCTACACTAAATCTATATATATTATCTCTTTCAATTTCTGTTTATGGTTTTCTTTTTGAGATGCGTTTTTTTATTTTACTATGTCTATCTATAAAAAATAGTATCTTTCATAGAACTAGAGAGTTATTGACACTATATCTAAATTATTTATATTTTTACTCACATGTATAACTATGGAAGAGGTCATGTGCGACCTAGACTAAATGTGTGCAGTTTTTATTATTATTTACTCAGATAAAGAATTGTGGAAGAGGTTTTGTGCCTGGATAGCCGTATGTGTTATTGGGTAAAACCTAATCCAAGTTATGGATCATATTTATTATATAATAAACTTATTGGCAATAGATGATTTATAAGTAGATGGGATTAATTATTAGCTTGAAACTAAACCCCTAGTTTAAATTCCATTGTGTGTTTTATGGTTTTCATTTTACTATTGTTTTAAAAAACCAATATCTATTTTCAAAATTATAATTTGATAGTTAACTTTAAGTTATGTGTTATATAGTGTGTAGAATACTAGTAGATTATTATAAAATGATAAATTAGATTAAAAGTTATTTTAACTGATCTATGATCAATCTTTTGAAAATATTTTCCAAATATAAAATTATATAATTTTAAACGTTTATTTAATTGGTTATTTATCAAGTTGAAGGATTTGAGTTTAAATTTTTTTTAACAGAAATTTTTATTGGAAACTCAATTCACCACCCACTTGAATTGTCCACTCTGACCAACATTGTAGTAAGATGTATATACAATTTATAACTATGAACCAATGTGTGATAATTTATATGAAAATCATAACTCTATTTCGTTCAATTTAACTCCAGAAATTTATGTTTTAGGATTACATAAAATTCTTGAGAAAAAGGAAAATGGTTTTCTTAGAACATGTTAATTGTTATTTATTCAACACATAAAATCAATTGCAATCAAATTAAAATAAATATGGAATTTTTCAATAAGTATCCAATATTTGGAAGAATTACTTTTATTTATACACATATTTCTCTTTCTTGATTTTATAACATTTGAATTTTGAAAAAAATTCATTATACAAATATCAACATGAATTTTCATTATTTAAAATAGTTAATTTACTCAATAATAAAAACTATATAATGGCCAATTGAAACATCATAAAATTTATCATTGGGAATATTACATGAAAAATAATCAATTTAGTGAATGATAAGATACAAAAGTTTATAAAAAAATGATGAATGAACTAATCAGAATCCACGTTGACTTGATTAAGGCCTATTTGTGGTGATAGCCTAACGTAAAAAAATGTTAAATAAAAAATGTTTAGAAAGGTATGAGAATCTAAGAATGTTTTATATTATATAAATATATAATACCAAAAAATTTAATTCTTTACATATCAATTATTTAATTGACATTCTTATCAATACTACATAAAATCAAGATCAATATGGTTGACAAAATGTATTTCTTGATAAAGTATTAAATATTTCACTCAAATTGTTTTGAAACTAGTTTCACTTGAACCATAAAACTAACACTTTTGTTCTATTGTAAAATACAATATTTTTAGTCTTTCTCATTCCACATAATTTTTTATCAAACCATTGTTTTTTCATTCCCAAATAGATTAAAAAGGACTGAAATTTAAGTTAATATTCAATTTATTACACTATTTTCATGGGAAATAAAAATAAAAACATGTGTAAAGTGAAGGTACAACATATGATATAATACTTAATACTCTACATTAAGTCACATAAGAAAAAAATATATAATATTGAGATCATTAACAAAATATAATGACAAATCATATAACTAATTTATTACCTATGAATAAGTTTTTTCCCACCTTCTGTGTAATGTTTTTACATGTTAAGGGAAAGGGGAAGGGTATAAGAAGGTTAGAAAAAAATATGCAATTATATTTAATAATTTAAAAAAATTATTTAACATGTTTAATATCTCTTCTTCAATTTCATCTTTTTAAAAGATGTTATTTCAAGGTGAAGAACCTTATTATCCCATTAAGTTGTATAAGTGGAGAAAAAAATAATTACACCAATCTTCATTCATGTTCTTGGCATTTTTTCAATAAGACTATGGATCATGTAAGGGTTTACTCTCAACCCAATTAAAAAGGTGATTATACAAAATAAATAAAAAATCAAGGCCTTAGGGCCATTTAGGAAATATAATTATATATTTAAAAATTAGTTTTCTAAGTTGAATCGCCTTAATTTCCAATTAAAAAGTTTAAATAGTGAAAAAAATAATTATAACTTAGTATATCCTCATATTCCCATCCTTAGTGTATGAGTTTTTTATATATGTTTTTTGAAAAAATATATCAAAATAATATTACGTTAAAAATATTTTCAAAACTAATACAAAAATGTGTTAAATCCCTTAACATATTTGGGGTCTTTTGTCGAATGCCAAAGGTGTTATGGGACTTGATACCTTTAGCCAATTTGAAGGGATAATGTCATTATTCACCCTACTTCCTTTGGCTTCGTTTTCTTTTTCTTTTTTATGTTTTATTTTTTTTGGGTTTTACTATTTTCAATGTTGGGACCCCTTTTTTAAGATTAGAGGATTTTTATTATTTGCAACGTATCTCTTACCTTTTTAGTTCAGTTTTTTTTATTTCTATGTTGGAATGTGGGTATGTTTGTCTAACTTTATCCCATCAATCCCTCCCATCTATCACACAACCTCCTTTTTTATGCACCTCATGTTAAAAAAAATAATGATATAAATATAATAAAAATATTTTAATAATTATATATAAATTAGACATCAAAATTCATATTAAATTTTAATAAATGTTTGATTAAAATAATAATAATTTATATAATAATGGTAAAATAAAAATAGTAAAAAGTATTGACTTAAATATATAAATAATAAATTTTAAGGATATTTTAATATAATAATCCTATAATTATTTTATTACAAATTATTTATTTAATTATTTATTTACTAAATAATTAATAAATTATAGTAATAATTATTAAACAATTACTAATAAATATTTAAAATTATTATTTAGTTAGAAATTATTGATAATTACTATTAAACAAATGATAATAAATATTTAATTATTATTATTTAGTTACTAATTATCAAAAATAATTATTATTTAATTAATAATAAATATTTGATTATTATTATTTAGTAACTATTTTATAAAATACTTTGATAAATTCATTGATAAATTCTTGAGTAAATTAATTTTTAAACATTCCAAAGTGTCTCATACCACTTTGAAACATTTAAATATTAATCCCTATGAAGGAATAACATTAAATGAATATCATAAGACTAATAAGACTAGTGATTTTATATATTAACGGTAATTGCATACACCACATGCCTGGAATAAGTTGTGAACAAGAACTAAATCTCACAATGGTAAAAGTGAAATAAGAAAAACCCCCCTTTACTTTTGAAAGAATAGCTTTTTCATAAAATAAATTGTATTTTTCATAAAATAAAATTTTAAACATCTATATCTAAGAAAATAAAAGTTAATAATAATGAAATTATATTTTACGCATAAATTATGTCTATTGGAAGTGAAAACATGTAAAAAGAGTGTTTAAAAGTCTCTAGAAATTATCCTTTTAATGCGGTTTAAGGAAAATATTAGTCTTTAAAATGAAAAGGGGAATAATTGTTTGTAAAAAAAATTAACTGTGTAAGTATTTCATGATTAAATGAATGATTTTAGAAAAATCGTAATGGATTAATACAGATTAGGGGTAGCATATGAGAATGGGTAAGAAATCAAGAAATTACATATAATCAGGCTTGCTTATTGAAAATATTTGAGAAGGGAACCTTTTAAAAACACATATTTCCACATAAAATAAGGATTTTATTATCTGAATATATGTTTTTGTAACATATATACAAAATTTAGAATAATTAAAAAATAATCTTTTCATTGGAGTAATGAGAGGGAAAGAGTAACCCGTAGGAAAAATGGGGGTTCGAGTTGAATCCCTTACTACTTTGCAAATAGTCGAACCATATGCCCCATAAAATCAATTGTAATAAAATAAGAAATTTAATATCATGAATATAAATAGATTCATGATATCATACATCAATGGTAAGTATACATAAATCCCAAACAAGAGATAGGGTTGAATAAGGAATGCCTCATAAAAATTAGTGAGATGAAAAAACCCTTACCATATGTCTAAAAGTGTTATGAACTTGACCTTAACATCCTAGATAATCAAATTAAATCCATTAAATTAATTAATTCATTAATGTTTACACATTTATTTGATTTATTATAATTTTATTAATTTCATTTATGGTCTTTTCATAGGTTATAATATTCAATTTTATCATTCTAAGTGTTTGTTTCCCTGGCTTCCATGATTGTCTCACTTGTATACTAGTACCAAAGATCATTTGAAATAAAAATAAATATCTAGAATTGAAGTTATATGTTATTAATTTACTTACATAATACTAAATATTTATATAATTCATTTGGTTATTTGGGGTTAGTATGAATCATTAGATAAGACAAACTGATAATCGTTTAGATTATTTTTGGTAGTTTTTTGATCATCATGAACTCGTTTTGTTTTATTAGTTAACATCATGTGTATATAATTTTTCCAGAACATTAAACAGGTTATAATAAATATATTATAATTTTTTTTAATCATATAAATGTTTTTATGACCATCTGAGAATTGTTTTAATGGAAAATGAAAATGCATCATCCATGATGTCAGAAAATTGAAAAATCACAGGCAATGTTTTCATTTATATAATAAAAGAGATGGAGAGAGATAAATTTTTTCATTTATAGAATAAAATACATAGAGAGAGAAACGAGTTTGATGATGTATCTTCCATTAAAATTATACAATTCTTGTATATAAATGATATCGGTGTTATCTTGTAACTTTAGATAGGGTAGGTGAGGGAATGATAATAGAATAAAAGAAATTGAAAAGAAAATAAAAGATAATAAAGAGTATTTTTACCTCTTGAATTCTCCTCCCTGGTAACCTCATTAAGGTGATTATTTTTGGTCTTTTATTGATAAAAAAATCCTCCTAGACGTGTGAGACGGTATTGGGAATAGTATTGTTTAGAAATTTGATAGGGATTAAATCTTGGAAGGTATGAGGAGAGAGGGTGGTAATGGGAGGTATTTATAGTGGAGGAGAGGG
The DNA here is from genome assembly GCA_963277665.1 of Viscum album. NCBI lineage: Eukaryota > Viridiplantae > Streptophyta > Magnoliopsida > Santalales > Viscaceae > Viscum > Viscum album. The sequence continues at coordinate 283,098,750 of OY728120.1, read as the reverse complement.
GTGTTTTTAGAATATTTTATTATTTGTTTGTTATTTTTCTCAAGACAAGAAATAATTAGGATTCTTATGTATAAATACATAAAGTAGTGCATGTGAGTTTGAACCAATGTTTACTTACATCATCCATGACTCAAGCATGACTCAAAAATTCATTTATTTTCTTATACTATAAATTTCAGTATTTGTTTACTCACCAGAAATTCAAGTATTTTAGAAAAATCCCAAAAAATAACACTAAATATTTCTTAATTTATAGAATTAAAAAATGAACTCCATTTTATGAAAACAAATTTTCTGATTATTATAAATTTAATTGATAATTAAAATCATCATTTACTAAAAAAATACATATTTTAAAATTATAATTGATGTTACAATACATTGAAAAATTAAATAAGATCTCAAAAAATTATTTTAAAATCATAAGAAAAAAAATATTAATTTAGAAATACATTTTATGTAAATAAATTTTCTCTTAAATTATTTTATTAATTATAAAATTGTAAATAAACCTTTGTGATTTATAAAAATATCAACACTTAATTAATAATTTCTAAAACATTTATTTACTTATATTGTGATATAATTATATTATATTACCATTTATAAAATTAAAAAAATTATTTATACTTTCATAGGCGGGGTTATTTTCATAATGTCGATATTACTATTCCTGAAGGTTATATTATTATTCCAATGGTCACATTAATATTCATCAAAATTGAAACTTATCATAAAAATACCAAAAAATTAACAAAATTAAATTTTTATATTAGGATTTATAAAATAATATTTATTTTGTAAAATATAGTTTATAAAAGTGTCAAAATTTATATTTAAAACAATTTCTCCACTAAAATATGGTAAGACTACATTTAGAAAAATAAAGTCTTTTTATGTGTAAAATTGGATGTATTCTTGTCTTATGTCTCCAAAAATGTTTTGGATGAATGTAAACATATTTTATTGAATATTTAATATATAAATTTCAATAATAACTTATCTAATAGTGATTAATTTAACTTATTAATATAAACTATCATTTTGGGCATAATTTTTTTAGAAAAATATATCCTTTATATTCAATTGGATTTCATTTCTAATTAATTGGTAACCAATGAATTAATATTATAAACATTTTTAATATATATTTTCATAATTTACTTAATCTCATTCATTTCCACCATTCCCATCATATAGTAGATAAATATAATAACTATATAATAATATTTAAATTTTTTTTAATCTGGTAAGTTATTGAAGAAGTTAAATTTTAAAAAAAATACTGAAAAATATTGATGTGTTATAGTGCCACTCTATTTGTAGAGGACCCATGCCTTGGCTCTGTGGGAGGGAAACACTCGATAAACAGCTCATGCCCTGTCCCAGTGGGATGGTACCACTCTTGTAATTGGTAGTGGACTCATTTCCTGCCCAACAGAAGGGTTCCACCCTATTGGTTGATGACTCATGCCCTACCCAGCTAGAGGGCGTCCCTCTGATAGTCGAGGACTCATGCCCTAACTCTATAGGAGGGTGAAACTTTATGGATAGGTATAGTAATATCTACCTATCTTGGAAATAGGGTACCGCTCTAATGGTTGATCAAGGACTCATTACCTTCCCAACCAGAGTGTGCCACTCGAATAGTAGATATAGGACCCATGCGCTGACTCCACTGAAGGGTGCCACTCTAATTTCTATAATGATATTTTTTGATCACTTTTAACATTGATCTTCTCCTAAAGAATCATATCACTCAGATCATCTCACATTTTATCAAAAAATACACTAAAAATGATACCATTTAATTCTATTTAAAAAACACTCAAGATAGGTTACTCACCAGCCAAAATCTGAGTCCAAACGAAGGAGATCTGAGAGGTAGAAGTTTACTTAATGGGAAAGTAGAGGTACAAGGCATGTAAGTGGACCCACACTGTGTGTGGTCCAGTTCCTCCATCTGGTTGTGTCCCTTCCAATATATGGATCACTGCCCATGTATCCCGACATGACATGTAAGGGGACTACATGGCGTTTCACATCTAGCTAGGGTCTTGTACATGCTCCAGGCCATGTTCGTGTAGCATTTCTCATGCCCATGTACTTTGGTATGTTGGAAGTCCTCACATATGGTGTCCTTCCCATGTGAGCTTCCACATGCACTATCTACTCAAGGAGGTTTATATGGCATGTTATCCACAACTTGTTATAAAATCACAACACTGCATCCATAGGGTTACAACAAAATGGGTTCTCATCCAAGTACACGTCGTATAGTATATATTTTAACATAATCTCAATTTTTTCTCCACTCATCCCAAATCCATGTTTCTACTTCAAATATTACCTCCAAGTCACCCGAAATTTTTGGATCTATCCCCCATCCATCATTTCTGGCCATCATGTGGCCATATATTGGATTTCCATCTGTCCTCTCAAACCCTGCATGAAGTCCTACGCATTATCATTGCTCGTAGCACCCCATCGTATTTCCAATTAATGGTGGAATCACCTGTATCCCAAAATCCATCTGAATCAACCCCTGATTTGTCAAATCATTTGTCAAATGTGAATCTTCCATGAATCTAGGTGTCCGGTCATGCTCGGTCCTGCCCGGAAATGTAGAATTGTGACTCTATGGTCCAATGATGAACAACACAAAGAACGGAGGGTGGAAGCACAAGAAATAGATGTGAAATAATTTCTAGACAATCATACTTGGCCAAAAAATACAATTGGGTATATCCATGGAGAGAAACATTTCACAAACTGAATAAAAATTTTAAATTGATTCATGGGCTCAGGTAAAAGATTAATTCGAACACATATCAAAGAAATAGTATGATCATGCTCAATATTTTAATCAAATGGGGAATAATACACAAATGATGAGTACTACCTCAAGATTGGATCATTCTTTTATGAATAATGTGTTCTCCAATGAATGAGCGAAGTTAATGTGTTTTCTACACCTCATTTCTTCTAGATCCGGAGTCTCGTTGTCATCTGATTTCGATCTCCCAATGATAGTTGGTCGAACTCTCTTTTCAACAATGTCAGGGTTATATAGTTAACATTGTATATCCTCTATAACATGGATTTTAAAGAGGTAATTATGTTTTTCAGGGTTTAAAGGATTAATTAATTAATTAATTAATTAATCCACTGAACACATCCACCAACGGCAGGTTTATCCGAACGTCTCACACCAACCCATTTTAGGTCACAATTAGGGTAAACCACACATTGAAGACTCAACCATGATCACAGATTTTTGATCTGAGACTCCATTTGAGTTTTATCCCATTTTCTTTAATAAATCATGCATGTGTGATATAAAATATTTTTAATATTTTTATAAAACCTATTTTGGGCACACCGATCCTTAGAATCGCACACAGTCTCAGTGTATGGTTCTGAAAATATTTCTATATATATTATAATTATCCACTTATAGTGGATAATATTAATTGTTAGTATTTTAATATTAATGTGTTTCAAAGTCCATAAACACCTATATTAGTGTATTTTATAAATCAAACTTCATTTCCTATCACAAGTACAATTCATGTTTAAAGTGAAAATTTGGACCCAATCAATCATTTGTTTGTAGAAAACATTATTTTCATTATTTGAATTTGATATTTTGGGATATGATTAATTAATTTTATTGGAATATTTTTTATTTTTTGGATAGATAGATGAATCCCAAAGGAATATGGATATTTTTGGAAATGAACGTAGAAATTTTTGGACAAATCATAATGGGCCTTAAGCCCATCAAGTAAAAGTGGGGCCCAAGATCCAATACCAATAAAGATAAAATTTTAAATATATAAATATAAAATTCTGGGGATCATTTAATTCAACTGTATCCATAGATAATTTGGAAGTTTTCATGGTGATACAGGCGGTCAAGGATGAAGATTAAATTTATGGCCAGATCTGAATGCCCATAAATTCAACCCACCATTTCAAGCATAACTTCAAAACTGATGATCCAATTTTCATAAAATTTGGATAGATATTAGAAGAAACCTGGAATAAGATATTTACACTATATGAACATCAAAGATTTGTCCATCTAAAATGAAGTTTTTCTCACGCCAAGAGGGGAAATGAATCTGGTCCTATTTTTGTGGTCAACTTTGAAACGTCCAATTTCTATTATTCTAACCCACCTTTTGACTCTCCTAATTAATGGGAAGGGAATTGATTATTGGTGGTCTACCTAACTATCCTAATATTACAATATAATTATCCAGTGGTGAAGTGATTTAGGGTGCATGTTTTATTCTTTCAGTTGTAATTTTATGCTTTCATTCTGTAATCACATCATCTATTTTTCTCACGTTAGTTTTTCATTCACCTTCATTTATTAATAAAATTTCTTCTAATTATATTTTTATATTGTTATTAATATCTCTTTCATTCCATTATCTTATGGATTTAATCTATTCACAACATATTTTGTGATATTCTTCACACAACGGTGGAGTGATCTTCATGTCTTTGTTTTTCTTCTTCAATTCCATCCACATGAGTCTACTTCCCTCATTCAATGATAAAATATAATCAATGGGGGGGTTAACCCAAAAATATTTTTATCCAATAGATATGAAAGGGGATGGATTTAATTTTATTTCATGTACTTTAATTTTTAAATATTTTCATTATTTTTAATATTTCCAATTGATGAGTTATGTTCTTCTTCATCTTCGCCAACTTTAACGATGGCACATTTTGAGTGCCAGTATGATCCATTAACTTTGAGTGATCATTAATTTTATCCTCTAAGTGAATTTTTGATTATCCATTGAATTGTTTAGGGATTAAATTATTTAATTATTTTAGATAATTATCTCATTTTTTGGATACATCTTGAATTAATGGCATGAGGTTTTCTAATAAAATAAATTCAGCCAATCCACCCCAAGTGTGAACCTATGATCAACCCACCATAATTAATTGTTTAGTTAACATAATTGACTTTTTTTAATTAAATGATTAGTTCTATAATTAAAATCAACCCCAAAGAAGGCCACTTTGTAGCCAAACCACCAAAAATTTGAGTGTCTAAAGGTTTCTTCTTCGGTCCCTGTGGATTTCACCCCTACCTATACAAAAATAACCACATATACCTGCATGGAAAATTTTGTCACAACCAAATTCTGGCACCATTTCTAGGGACCCATGTAAGTTATCTTAGACACACACCTTCTATTCTCACCGAACTTCTCTATTCTCACCACCATTTCTCTTATCTTTTCCTCTTTTTGTTTGTGTGTGTTGAAAGAATCTAAAATCCTCATTTTCTATTAATCTAATATAATATCTTTAACAATAACCCAACAAAAACCCAATTTGGAATAAAATAGAGAATCAATATTGGGAATTAACAAACTTTTTGAATTTATTTGATCAATCCTTGAATTAATACCCCACACCTTATGAGATGTACAATCAATGGGATGATGAATGTTTAAAGGATAAATTCCCAACCATCTTAAGGATGTTGAAGATATCATACCTAGGGATGTCAATGAGGTAAAAAATCCTCTCCAACCTAATCCCCAACAAATTCTTGAACAAATTTGTGAAAAAATTGAAAAAATGAATTCAGAAGTTTCATCACTAAGATTAGAACTATAAATATTTGAAACAGTTGTTGAACTCATTCCCACTCAGATTATATATTCATCATCATTAATAGAAGAACCTTGTTACACTAAATATTCTTATGAAAAAATATAATATGTGATAATTTATATGACTATGTAAAATAATGAAAAACTTGAACCATCAATTCTCAAACCAATAGAGGCTTTAAAATGAAAAGAAAATACTAAAGGACCCACTTTTTAATTTGATAAATCAAAGCTGGAATATAAATTGAATTTGTTAGGGAATATTGAAAGTGGTCCTGAAGAACTAGAGGGAATTTTTTAAGGGTGTCTAAATCATGATTAAATTTATTTTCTACATTCACATGAGGTAAACTATTATTCATGGCTTGAATAACTTTTAGATGGATCTAATGAGGTTTTTTTAGAAAAACAAAAAAAATAAACCATTGGGGGAAATTACAAAATTAGAGTCCATACCCATTCCTAAAATTGATTTTTATAATATTTTGGTTGGATATTCTATTAAAAAGTAACCCATTCTGTTAATAAATTTTGAAAATTAAACTAAGTTTGATTCAAAGTCCCAAACTCTATTTGAAACTGTTATCCAACCTAAGATCAAAATTATTTTCCTTCCCCCTTCATAGGTGATAACAAAGACCTTGAATATGTAATTAATTCTTCTCTTGAAACCAATAATTTTGAATGATAATTTATAACTTTGTTAAGTCTAAAAATACAACTAAATCAAACATTTTTGATATTACATGGATTACCCTACTCATTATAGAAAATAGGATTTTACATGAAAAAAAATTTAAACAAAGAATAAATATTAATATAGTATAGGTGGTAAAAAAATGGGGTCCTAAAAATGTTTAAAGTTGGTATTGGATAATATCAAGGTTCCAAGACGAGATAAAGACATTAAACTGAGCACTTTCTGGGAGGTAACCAAGATTTTTTTTATTTTTTTATTTTGTTTTTTTATATATTTTTTGGTCTTTATTAAGGGATTATTCTTAGGGTTTCCAATGTGATATAATGTATCTTTTGTGTGAGATTTTACAGCTGAATAATTTAGTATTTCCAAATAAAACAAATGTCTTCTACAGTTCAAACCAAACCATAAATCATCCTTATGGAGTCTACATGTTATATGAATCCAAATTGATCAATTTTTTATTGATGGGTCATAAACCCTAAAATAGGTGATTTTGTTCCATGATTTCACTTCAAATCACTTCTACATTCTTTATTCTAAATTTTAAACTCTCTATTCTCTTATCTTTCAAACATTGAGGGCAGTATCATTCTAAGTTGGGGAGACTGAAAATCATGGATTTTGAAGAAGAAAAATTGTGCTTTATGATAAAAATTCAATTCAATGAAAAAAAGCTAATTCAATTCAATATCATTTCATGCATTAATTTACTTTTTGAAACATTAAACCTGAATGTTAAATGATTTTGAATTTTTTTTATTATGGTTTTAATGCATTTTAAAGTTCATGAGCATAGTTTTTGAAATGTACAGTTTTCTAATGATATTTTTCAATGTTTACATTTTCATCCTTTTAATCAAAACTCCACAATGTACGTCCATTGATGTTTTGGTTTAATTTTTGAGTTCCTAAGTCCCTTTCATCATAGTATGGGGATTGGGGTCACTTTGCCTAATTTGAGTATCCAATAAAAAAATGAAAATAATGACTATGTAGAGAAATTTTTTGTCCAAATATATGGTGTTTGACACTTGGGGATTGTAACTCTATAGTTTTCTTTCCCAGAGTTAGGATTTACAACACAATTTATTGCACGGAATTGAAAAAATGTGTGGTCTTCAACACAAGGAGATCGTAATATTTTTCTTACAAAGAGTTAGTCTTTTAAACTCTATTGTGGTACAAAAAAATAAAAAAAAAGGTAAAATAAATAAATTCAAAACTCATATTAAGTTTTAATGTGATTCTCACATAGTGGTTCCATTTCTTTCCCTTAAACAAGAAAATGTGCCCCATGCCTTTTAAGATACACACCACATCGTCATGTTTAATTGTAATTGGATGAAATTTGATAATGAATTTGACAAAAGGAATGGGCTTGGGATTGGAATGTGATTGTGAACCTAGCTTGTGTGAAATTATTTGGATTGGTTTCATGATTGTCCAACATTATGTCTTTTGGTGAGAATTGTATGTTAAAATATTTTTGAAAAGGGGAATTCAATTTTATTTTTTTAAGATACTTTTTTCTCGGGACTTGAAAAACGCAAGTTGGGGGTGTGATTATCCACTTAAAGTGGATAATATTCATTGTTAAAATTTTAATATTAATGCGTTTCAAAATAAATAAACATAATTTTAGTTCATTTCTAAATTGAACTACATTTCTCATCACTTGTACAATTCATGTTTAAAGTGAAAATTTGGTCCCAATCGATCATCTATTAGTAGAAAACATTATATTAATTGTTTGAATTTTATATTTTTGTATATTATTAATCACTTTATTCGGAAAAAAATCTTATCGAATCAATTTATTAATCCCAAAGGAATATGGATATTTTTGGGAAGTAAACACAGAAATTTCGGGACAAAGCATAATAGCCCTTAGGATCATCAAGTAAAATTTGGCCTGTATTTCTATACCAATGAAGCTCAAATATAAATATTTGAAAGATAAATTTTTTTTTATTTCATTAAATTGTGTCCGAATCTAATTCATAAGATTTCATTGTCATCTAGGTGGTCAAAGATAAAACTTAAATTTATGTTTAGATCTGAATGTCCATAAAGTCGTCCCACCATTTCAAGAATAACTTCCTAAAAAATGATCCAATTTTCATGAAATTTTAAAAGATATTAGAGGAAACTTGAAAGAAGATATTTATATTATACTAACATCAAATATTCTTCCATATAAAATGAATTAGTTTTACTCCAATTGGGGGGTGAATCTGATCCTATTTTTGTGGTCAACTTTGAAACATCCAATTTCCATTATTCACACACACCATTTGAATCTCCTAATTAATGGGAATGGAATTTATTGTTGGGTGTCCACCTAAGCCTCCTAATATTCTTATATAATTATTTTTTGGTGAAATTATTTAATGGTACATGTTTTATTCTTTCATTTGTAATTTCACGCTTTCATTTTGTAATCGCGTCATCAATTTTTATCATGTAAGTTTTTTATTCACCTTCACTTATTAATAAAAGTTTTTCTTCTTAAATTTTTATATTCTTATTAATATCACATTGATACCATTACCTTAGGTATTGAATATAGTCACAATATATTTTCTAAGATTATCCACACAATGGTGGAGTGATCTTTATGTCTTTGTATATCTTCTAATATTCCACCTTTTTAAGTCGACTTCCACCTTCCATTGAGAGACTTGAATAAATGAAAGGATAAACCTTTTCTAGTTTTATTATGGGGAGTTTAATGGTTGTGTATTGGATTTTATTTTATGTCATCAAATTATTAAATTACTTCTATGGTTTGAGAGTTCCATTATTTGAATTATTTTCTTATTTTTCTTCATCGACTTAAACAATGAAACATTTAGAGTGATAGTATGATACAATTACTTGGAGTGATCATGAAAGTGATACTATAATTAAATTTTTGATTATACATGAAATTGTGTATAGATTAAATCAGAGAATAATATTGGGGAGTTATCTCATTGATTGGATATCTCTTGAACTAGTGAACTAAAAATCCAAAGAAAAAAAAATTACATCCATTATAACCCTAAAAGAACCCAGGATAAACCCATATCCATTAATTTTTTCCATTAAAATAATTTGGTTCTTAATTAATAAATTTAAAATCATTATATTATGAACATTAGTATTTTAGTTTCACAATTACAAACAACAACATAGTTGTAAACTCCATAACCAATTCTTCTTTCAAATATAAGTGTCTCCTGGTTTCTTGTTTGGTCCTTGGGGACTTGGTACCTAATTTTACTACAAAGACTACTTATACCAATAGGGTAAATTTGGGTGAAACCATATACCAAATTATTAAAAAGGAAAAAAAAAAGATCTCTACGTTATTCCTTTCTTCAATATTTTTGTCCTTGAAACGAAAAAACTCGACAAAAATCTCCGGATATTAAGTTTACATTTAGATCTCCCACTCACAAGATCTATCCTACATGATATCATGTTTCCATAACACACAAACCACGATGTTGGTATATACACATAGGTTCCTCTCCTACAAATCCTTGATCGCCATTAGGTGCTCCAAAAAAGTGGTTATATCCTCGATGTCCAGCTTTCCCTAGTCACTCAAAAGTATCTATTTACTTGATCAAAAACAAGATTCTAGAGTTATGATAAATCAATGGGGTATATAGTTATAAAGGATAAGATAATCACCCATGAAAATGATATTACAATCACTGGGGAGAGATCCTAGTCTATATTGGAGTACAAGACTATCACTGGGGCCTCTTTTGTTTAAAAGGCTATCTGTAGTGAAATTACCCAACATTAAAGTATGAGTCGCCTCCATTACATTAAAAATGAGAGACTTGAATTTCCTCAACATGTATCTCCTCAGTTGCGACATGTGGAAGATTTCATGCACTCTCTCTAAATATGGGGTTAGGGATATGTAGTAAGAAACCTTTCCATCCCTTAAAAAGTCCTTTAATGGATCAATAAACCTCAATGATATCTTGCCTCCCTCCTTGAATCTCTACAGTTCTCATCGTGGGTAGAATCTTAGGAAAATGTGGTATCCCTACTCAAACTACAAAGGCCTATGATGTTGATCTGCATAAGATTTATGCCTTCTTTGGGCCATCCCCATCTACTCATGGATGACCTGGACCATTTTTGTTGTTGTCTGCACCATCTATGGTCCAACAAGAGATGCCTCACTGGTCTATTTCCAACAAAATGGTGACCTAGAAGGTCTCCCATACAGGGCATCAAAAGGTGTCATGACAATAGTATAGTGGTATATATTATTGTTTGAAAACTCTACCAATTCATATTGATCATCCCAACTCCAACTGAATTCTAACATGAAAGCCTTATATAGATTTTATAGCACCCAGATACTATACTTGGTCCGCCCATCTGTCTAAGGGTGGAAGGTTGTCCTCATACTTATCTGGGTCATGAATACCTCATGTAGGACTCTCCACAAATGTGATTTAAACCTTTCATCACAGTCAGAGACAATAATTTAGGTCACCTCATGAAGGAAAATAATCTATCATATGTACAACTACGTCAAACTCTCCATCGAACTCTTCTCCCTGATGGAAATGGAGTACACTGACTTTTAGAGTCGTTCAAATATCACCCAGATAGCATCATGGAATCTCACTATCTGTGTAATAACTATCACAAATTCCATAGATATGTCATCCTATTTACACTCTGGGATCTCAAGGGGCTATAATAATCCTTCTAAAACCTAGTACTCAGACATTACCTACTGATATGTGAGGCACTAAGAGATGAACTCTGCCATGCTTTGTCTCATTTCAGTCCACCAAAACTTACGTTGAAGGTATCTATAAATATTATTCTCACTAGGATGTAAAGTCAAAGGATAAGTGTGAAACTCTCTCTTAACCTCGCCCCACATCATGACTAAAACAACCATACGTCCTTGGAAAATGATGACACAATTACCTCCTTCAAAAAATTCAACTGGTGAATCTATTGGGGATATATGGTCATGAAATATATCATAGTAAATGTCTTGCAACTGGTACTCTCTCGTACACTGGAAGAGTGGAGGATTAAACACCATTAACTGAATAAAAATTACACCCTCCTTCTCAATCAGGTTCATCTATAAGGAAACCAACTACTCTAACACCTCATGCACTAAATGAGCTCGAAAATTCCTGCTAAGGGAATATGCTACCACATTTCCCTTACTAGGAGTATATAATATCTCAAAGTCGTAGTCCTACAGTAACTCTAACCTGCACCTCTACCTCAAGTTCAGGTCTTTATACGTAAATAAATACCTGAGGCTCTAATGGAATAAGTAAAAAACAAAGTACTCTCCCATAAGGTAGTGCCACCATACCCATAGAGAAAAGACTATCATTGTAAACTCTAGGTTGTGAGTAGAATATTTCTTCTCCTGGGGCCTCAATTTCCTTAACCCATATGTGATAACTTCCTATCTCTACATCAACACCTAGACAATTCCATCTCCTGAGGCATCACAATACACTAGGTACTCCACACCCTCCTCTGCTAGTTTCAAAATAGGAAAACTCATCAGCCTCATTATAAACTCCTCAAAAACCATTTCACACTACTTAGTCCAGGTAAATGGTATCCCTTTAAGAATTAGGGTAGTCAAAGGGGCGTAAATCCTGGATAATTCTACCAAAAACCTCCTATGGTAACCTTTTAAACAAAGAAAACTCTTCACATCAGATATTATATTTGGTTCCTCTTAAGAAAGCATTGCGTCGATCTTCAATGGGTCCACAACTAATCCATGGTCAAAAATGAAATAGCCTGGGAAGTGAGCCACATGAATCCAAAATTGTCACTTCAAGATCTTACCATAAAGATGGTGCTCTCAAAGAAAATCTAGGACCATCCTCAAGTGATTTTCATGTTATTCCTCTGAAGTAGACTATATGAGTATGTCATCAATAAAGATAATGAAAAATTGTTCCATGTATGGCCGGAATATCTAGTTTATCAAATAGCATTTGGGGAATTCGTCACACTAAAATTCATCACCAGGAAATCATTCTAACAGTATCAACATCATAATTCCATATTCATAATATCAGACTCATTAACTCTCAATTGTTGGTAAACAGACTTGAGATCAATCTTTGAGAACCATCTTGCACATCGCAACTGATTAAAGAGGTTGTCAATCCATATAAAGGAGTAGTTTTTCATTATTATGGTCTGGTTTAGGTGAAGAGAATTCACACAAATTCACATTCTCTCATCCTTATTTTTCATGAACAACATTGGAGCTGTCCAGGGGGACTAACTGGGTTTGATAAAACTCATCTCTCGAAGGCCCTCCGACTACAACAGTAACTCTAAAATCTTGTTAGGGGTTATTCGATATGTTGTAGAAGATATCATAGTGGTATTGGAGTGAAATTCTATGAAAACTCCATCTCCCACCTCATAGGTAGTCCCATAACATCCCTTGGGAATACATCCATAAAATTTTCCATGAATGAAGGAATCCAAACACTTAAATATCCTACTACGCCAAGGGCTACACATTCCAACTGATGGGTGATGGGTTGAAGCCTCATTCTTGAAGAACTCACTCTTCCTTCCATTAGATATATCCACCCGCAAAGGATAATCTGATCCCATCATTTTTAATGCATCTAAATCTTTTATAGTTACATTAAATATGGTATTTGATCTTGGATAACCAATCCATACCAAATTTGAAGTCAAGGGGTTCTAATTTGATGAAAAAAAGGTCCCATGAGAACCTCTCTCCAATAATCAATATCTCGTACTACCAGCAGATAAAAGATTTAGAATAACCACTCCTCGTAGGAACCTCAAGACAAAGTTGTTGGGTTAAATCCTAAACTGGAAGCTTGCTCTATCACACGAGGAGTAAAGAGATGAAGAAATTACTCACAAGTGTGTCTACTAATACTTAATCAAGAGTATAATAAACACATATCATATCACTAATAATATCATGTATCGCTGGGTCATATAACTTTGTAGCCTACAACTCTCTGTGGCCCTAACTGCCAGCTCTATGAGCCTAACATGGGGCTCCCGGTGGTGGTGGTGGTGTAAGGATATCATAGAATCATCTAACACCCACATATCCTCCTCCTAGAGCCCCACTTTATCTTCTAAAGCTTTTCCTCTATGGGGTCCACCCTACCATCTCCTTGTAGATCCCTCGTCACGGTGCTACCTCTTCCATAGAAGTCCATTCGCAATCAACCTGCGCTCCATAGCACTTCGATTCAGAAAATCACATGCCATGTGAAATCTCCCATCACATGCATAGAACCACCCCTATCTAGGATTCCATATTCCTCTATTTTTTCCCTGATCATGTGCCTGAGTCTAATCCAGGTATGATCTCTTGTTTCGAGATCCTATTGATTGGATCCTGCTAGCTACAACAAATGTCTTAGACCTATGATTCCCACTATCAACTCCATCTATATGGAGTCCCTATTACAATAATCTCTCCATCACTAGCACTGACTCCAACACCCTGTCATAGGTGGGAATGCACAAGGGTACTACACTAACACAGATATCTCTGTGGAGACCCAACTCGAACTTCTATGCTAGGAATTATCCACCCGAATCATGTCAAGGGTGTGTCGTGTAAGGTCTGTGAACCTAGTATAATACTCAACCACTACCATACCACCTTGATGCAACTCTAGAATATCCTAAATATGAACTGAGCACAAGAATGATGGGTAGTACTCCCCATGAAACAACTTCTGGAAGTCAGTCCATGAGAGTGTCAACTCATTATGTATCTGTGTAACTAGACTCTATCTATGCACAACTAATCCATGGAAAAGGTTAACTACCAATGTAACCTCCTAGTTATTTGGTGTCTGCGTAAGCTTGAAAACAGGGATCACCAACTCTATATAGTCATCCACTCCCAGGGAATCTATCTCTCTTCGGAACCTCAGCTACATCTGGATTTGAAACTTACAGAGTGTGCTAAGACTGTGCACATCCTCAGTATACTATACTAATATAATCTACTACTTGAAGGGTGGGTGTGCTACTACCTATCCACCTAGAGGAAGAAAATCACATTATGGCCCTTGAACTGAGGCATCATCACTCATCGAATCATCATAATGATCCAAAATTGTTATCTTGGTGGACTGTCATCGTGGAGGCATCCTGAAAAGTCAATAAATACATGACATGATCATATGAGAAAATATATATGAGGATTTGACTTAATAGTGATAGTCAAAGACACAATCCTATATGATGCATGTATAAATTTCCATGTAACCAATGTATCAGTATGTCGAGTCAACAAGCAGGTAGTCATAATCCTGGTGAATGGATACATCGGTCATCATACCAACATTGGACTCTCAGGCCTGAAATATATACTCAAAACACTTAGACATTGTTCCCCTAAATCCCTACCAAATCCCCATAAGAGGAAAACTTTCAAATCTATCCTAATGAATGAAATGCTTTGACACGTATCTGTTATGACCTAACCCCACGGGGCTCGAGTCGAAACTACCCCAAGACTACCTCCCTAGTATAGGGGCTTTCTAAAAGAACTAAAAATCATTACTAATATGGGAGGAAATTTCCTACGTACCTATACGCACACACACAACCATCCCGATGAAGAAGTGTAGAGGAATAATAATTAAAGATAAAACATCTGGAGAATAAATCATTCATGTAAAACCTCTTGGTAGTACAAGAGTATGAAAATGTAAACTAAAAGGAAAAGGGGCGAAAATACATTCCCAACAAGAAATATTTCCCAACCCAATAAAACTAGAAAAGTAAATTGCTAATATATATTTTCTCCAAACCTCCAAGCCCCGACCACCATACGCGGTCTAGTGAACCAAGGTATCCCTATGCTGCTCTATAATCATTGTCAACCTATCCATCATCTGCATAAGACATGAAATGTGTGGGAAAATCCAATGATGGGATGAGTATATACAAACCCAGTAGGACACCCCGAAAGCAGAAGGGAGAATAGTAAGAGACGGGATAAGAATAGATGGCCCAACCCATAGCAAGAGAGTATCAAAATCAAATAACATGGATACAGATATGTATATATATATATATATATATTCTAAACAAAATAATCTCAAATGAGAGAGAAAGGATATATCCATCTCACAACCCAAACAAGGAAAGAGTTCCAACACTTCCAAAGATCCATCAACGTTGCCCAACATCTCAAGAGTTTGTCTAAAGAGACATCCAAGTCAATCCACACCTTGTCGTTGTGCCACATAGTCTAGGGTAATAATCTCTAAGTAGAGGACTAATCCCCTGGTACAACAAGATGGTTTCACTCAATAGATATAGGACTCATAACCAGACTCCATGGGAGGGTTCTACATAGTAGATAGCTAGAGGACTCAAACCCTATCTCGGTAAGATAGTTCCACTATGATGGATGAGAACCCATGCCCTAGCTCTAGAGGAGGGTGAAACTCAATATTTTATACAGGAATCATGCTTTGTCCTATTGGGAGGGTGTTTATCAAGTAATAAGTATAGATCTCATTTCATTCCCATCAAGAGGTCCCCACTCTAATGGTCAAGGACCCATGCCCTGCCCAGCAAGAGGGTGTCACTCTGATAGTCGGGGACTCATTCTGACACTCTATATTAGGGTTCCACTCGGTGGATTGGTAGAGTACTCAAGCCTTGTCCCTATAGGAGGGTTCCACTATAATGGTTTATCTATGACCCATTCCTTTCACAACATGAGTGTTTCACTTGGATAGTAGATAGAGGACTCATGCCCTGACTATACAGGAGGGTGCGAGAATAATCTCTCTGATGGTCAAACCTGAACACGGTCATCATCAAGATTCATCTAAACAATAATACCAATTGTACCATCTCACATCATATATCAAAATCCGCCAAAAATTCTACCATCGTGTTCTATGCAAAAAAATACTCTGGATTGGCTACTCATGAGTCAAAAATATGATTTCAAGAAAAGAAGATATGAGAGGAAAAAAATTCCTATAAAGGAAAGTAGGGGTATAATGCATGTAAGGGGGCCCACATGGTGTGTGGTCCCATTACTCTACCTAGAAATATTCCTTTCAGTTCACATATCACTTCCCATGTAGCCCTACATGGCGTTTCCAAGCCACCCAGGGTCCTACCCATGTTGTTGGTTGTGCCCAAGTAATAATCCATGTGCCCATGTTCTTTGGTACATGGTGTGTCCTCCTGCATGAGGTCCTACCCTTATGCTCCTCCATACAGCATGACTACCTAGGGAGGGTCACACGGTGTGTGACCTAGTCACATAATGTATGACCCTTAACTTTTCCTAAAACCCTAGCACTATACCCGTAGGAGTACTACACAGGGTGTGTTCATCCAAGTATACACTATGTAGTCTAGATTTTCATAGAATCTTAGATATTTTCCACAAGCATCCAAAAATCATGAAATTTCTTCAAATCATACATCCAAGTCACCCAAAATTTCTGTATCTTGACTATGACTATCGTTTTTGGAAATTTGGTGGTCGGATATTGGATTTTCGTCGATCCGCTCGAACACTGCACGAATCTATATGCGTTGTCATCACCTGTAGTGCCTCACCAAATTCTTGATCCATGGTGGAATCATTTGTACCCTAAAACCTATCTAAATACACCCCTAATTAATCAAATAATTCATCTCATGAAAATCCACCATGTATCTGAGGATACAATCATGATCTGTCCCACCCGACAATGTTGAATTGTGGCCTCATGATCCAACGATGATGAATGCAAAAAATAAAGGTAAAAATGATAAGAAACATATGTGTAACAATAGTTGGAAATGATTTATTGACCAATGAATACAATAGGGGATATTTAAGTTTATAAACATTGCATAAAATGAATAAACAATTTAAATCGATTTATCGTCTCATGCTAAGTATCAATTTGAATGCAGATCAAAGAAACAGTATGATTATGCTCAATATTTTAATAAGATGGGAAATAATCCATAAATTATGAGTCTCTACCTCAATATTTTATTTTTATTCGATGAATAATGCACTCTTCAATGAATGATATAAGTCTTATCATTTTTTGTACCTCGATTAACCAAGATCTGGAGTCTTGTTGTCGTCTGATTTCTATACACCTATGAGAGGTGGCAGAACTATCTTCTTAACAATACCAAGGTTATGAGGATAATCCTTGAGATTATTCATGACATATCTTATAAATTGGAAATTAGTTTTTTTGTGTTTAGTTAATTAATTAAACAATTAATTAATAAATCAATTGAATGTAATAGTCAATGGCTATTTTATCCGAACGCCCTGCGCTGATCCATTTTAGGTTGTGCCTAGGGTAAACTTCATATTCTGGACTCAACCATGGTCTCAAATTTTTTATCTAATATTATATTTAATATTTATCCCATTTTTTTAATAAATCATGTGCACATGATATAAAATATATTTAATATTTTTATAAATTTAATTCTCGGCGCACCAGGCCTCGAAATCATACATCGTCTCAAAGCCTTTCACTAAAAATATTTCTAGATATATTATAAAGTATCAAAACGGAAAAAGGGTCTCTACATGGATAATATATTATATTCAAGTATGTGGTAAACATATTCAAAATAGATTAAAAAAAGTTCAACAAAATAACTAATGGAAATTTATTGACTTGAAAAATCATGAACCCTCTTCTGTGTGGAGTATGATACAATTTATACTTTAGTCTCTACCATGGATCATACTCAATCTATGATGATAGAAGTAATCACATCATACAGATACCATCGATATGAAATTACACTCTTTTATCCAAGAGGTCAAAATACTATTCATGTCATTAGCGCCAGTCGACATCATTCATCCCTATTAGCTTCATGAAATAAAGAATTACAAACTGTCTGGGTGGAAAGGGAATACACCAAAAAAATAAAAAATGGGTGCATTACTCTATAAGGATATTTTCACTACAAAATATAAAAGTAAATGAGAGGCACTGCATCCATGGCTTCGTGAACCCCATCAGTGCAGTATCTGAGGATCTTGTTTAGTAGAGCCCAGTATGGAATCTATTAAATCTAAAATTACATATGACATTGGTTAAAATATTTGGCTACGAAAAACCAAAATTTATAAAATTATAAAATTGATTAGTCAAGGAAATTTTATATATAATTACATCAGTGGGTAGTATACTATCCATAATGATATGATATACACCCAAATTGTGTCTCAGAGTCCTGATGAATTGATGTGTCTGACTCCACATGTAACTTACAGCATAGAAAGTGATAAATAATAATTAATAGTGTATAATAACTCATATTAGAATTATAAAACAATAAATATGATTGATCATACCTGCAACCAAATGGATATTCATGAAACACATCTATATGATACTAAAAACTAGAAATAATAGGGGATAGAGTAAATATATTCTCTCATTCCTACATCTTAATAAGGATGACAGATCCCCTACGATCACTACGATTGGACTGGCATGTCAGGAATAATGCTTTTTACATGTATATAAAGAAATAATATCCCTATATGTATCTCCCAACTTGATCAAAGTCCTCTCGTAGCCACAGATACTTCATTTGGACATGCATACCAGAGTGATCAATGCATAGTATCCCTCTAATGACCCATAAGATATATGAACAGGCATGATGCATGACAATCTACTCATTAGCATCAGCGGTAACGGTGCAAAGTTTATGTCCATACAACTCATGGATTGTGACCAACCATCTATAGCATCATCATCCGCTATAATTTTCTGACCAATAACTATTTTTACAAGAACAGACCAATCTCCATGGGTGAGTCCTATAATTTCAGCACCATTTATAAGGATACCAAGAATAACTTCTACATCCTTAGGGGTGATGTTCATATGTCCCTCTTGAGAGTGGAATGTGTGAGTATCAAGTATTCATCTACTGGTGAGGGTATTAAAGAGGTGATGATCAAGGAATGTATAATCCGATACAGTGATGTCATAGAAAAAAAATTATGTTGGAATTTGTGTCTCCAAAAGAAAAATGGGAATCATGTTTTTATCTAGTTTTCCAAGAATACTAAATTATTTGGTCCCTTAGAATGTGATTGTGTGTATCCTATATCAATGTAATGAAGAATTCATCAACTTCAGGCTACTGGGGTTAGGGTAACTACAGGAAACCTATTAAAATTGGAAGAAGGTATGTTCTATAAAAATTATTTTTATGATTCCAAGCTACTAACCATCATTAAAAATACACTTTTAAAGCTAATTTGAAATTAAACCATAGAAAATCACTCCTAAATCCATTTGAAAATCTAAAAACACTTTCATTCAAATAAATCAGAGAAATCTAAACCATTTCTCACTTTATAAATTAATTCCTTAAAAAATCTATAATTTCATTTTTCTCTTGACCCAAATGGGTTAAAAGGAATTTAATTATCAATTTAATTTAAATCAAGCCTCCTAGGCCTTATTTAAAACACTTGTAATTTAAATCAAGTTTTAGAAAATAAGAAAACCACTCTAACATCCCTATTCCAAGTGATATAAACCTTCAAACAGTTATTAAAACTACCATAATTGTCACATATAGTCATCATTTAACAAAAAAATAATTTAAAATATTCAAGATCTAAATGAGATTCCACTTATATGAAATGTACAAAAACACCAACCATGGACCCAGATGAACCATTCTAAAACCATTTGAAACTTTTCACCTATGATGGTAAATGATAAAATAAGAAATAATACACCCTGTTTAAGCCTTAGAAACCAAAACCACTAAGTTTTGGTCACCTAAAACCTGAAATTCATACTATACCATGATTAGGGTTCATGAGAGGATAAATAACCAAAGGAAAATGGATGATAAGGGAGAGAAAGGGAAGAACAAAGAGAAAGGAGGAATCACCATGGATTTTAAACATTAAATCAAGGAAATGTGCCATAAAATGATGAATGTAAAGAGAAGGAGGAGCTACCTTGTGCACTATGAGGATCATCCAAACTAGAAGGGAAAGAAAACAGGGATTTCCCCATTAAAAATCAAAAGGATAAAAGATGAATTTCACATTTTAATGAAATTTAGGAAACCTAAATGTTTTGGTTGTGTGGTTTGGTAAACCATGTACCTTCCTTGAGGGAGAACCTTGAAAGATAAAACACCATTGCACAGCTTTGTTGTGCGGTTTCTATTAACTGTGTGTAATCCATGTTCCACCACCCTTATGCACCAAAGACCTTGCATAGTTCAAACTAAACTGTGTAATGCTTTTACCGGAAAAACAATTAAAGAACAAAATGGACTGAAAAAGGCCCTTGTATAAATGTAAACATGTCTTATATGTAAAGAAAACCCTATATGGTTCTCCAAACCATTTTCAGAAGGAAATACATGTGTAAATGTCATCTTCACAGTTTACCAAACCTTACAATGATCATAAAAAACTTTGAATAGGGGAGAAAAATTTCAAAAAATTTAAATTTTCAAATAATACTCTCCTAAAATTTAAATTACCTTGAAATAAATTAAAATAATAATAAATTAAAAAAATAGGGATATGTGAGTTTCACACCTCCACTCTTCATTCACAATCTTCTTGATAATTTATATGTTTATCAAAGTGTTGAAAACTCATAGACTCTTGATTTATTAGGCATGATCACCTTCAAGGTCAACATTATTTATTCTTAATGGTATCCATGATCATTATAAAATTTAAAAATTATTTTCATAATCACATAGATAGCTCATCATGGTCACCTTTAGTGAACTACATGATCAACCGTGAGTATAAGAAAATCTTTGCGAAGTCACTCACAATCAACTAAGTTTTTTTATGGGTTTTGTGGGATATGTTTATACCCATAAGTATTGAAAGAAAACAAAAAAATCTTTCCAATACTTACTAAAAGAATAATTAATAATATAAAATAGGGAAAACATAAAATAAGCATACCACACTATCCAATATTTTAATCTTCATTGGCAGTGAATTTGATCAAGTTCCCTCAGTAATAACCAATGGGTTCATTCCTTCAACGGTATCCACCAGCCACTGGAATCACCTGACACTATAGTTGGATCTATTATAATGGTTTGATAGCACCTCTACTATAAAATAAAATGGAGAGTGTATTGTTGGAGATATATTTGATAAAAATAGAATTATCTCTTAGATATAAAATAGGGTCTAAAAAGCTCCATTTTATAAGCCTCCTTTATTTAATCCATGAGCCTTTTGGAGTTTCAATGTTTCAATTGTTTTGAAAAGGAAAACCATTATCATTCCTCCTATATGATTGATTCAATTTTTAAAATCTGTAAATAATCAATGTTTTATCTATATATCATCATATAATGTTTCAATTGGCCAAATTAAATATGACAATTGACATGGGAGAGAAAATTAAATGATATCATGTATCATTCATCTTATGCACCTCAATGTTGAACTAAGGCACATGGGTATACCCTAACCATGACATGGTTCCATTCACTATATCATGGTTGGTTCTTTAGTGCACAATAATCAACAATCTCCCATGTAAACTAAACCTCATAGACATTATAAAAAATTTCACATCTCTCTGTGAATCCATCCAAACACCTTTCGAAATGACTATCATTGTCTCCCTTATAAGTTGGATAATAAATTTTCACCAAAAAAACCTAATTCTAGGACTTTAGGTGTATCCTTGCAGGCCTTTGTAGTGCTGAAAACAATTATGAATTACCATATCTATAATTTTAAGAAAAGGTTGGTGATGAAAAAATGCATTCCTACTTAAGATATAAATGGGTCTAGCTTGATATTGACAAAAGGAACACATATATCCATATAAACATGAAAAAAAAGATATATCTCTATACATTATGTATATTATAATATAATACATTTGTATAATACATTTAGTGACCACTAAACTTAGAACATTTCAATGCAGTATAGATCGTCTCATACATTCATTATTCTCTAAAATATACTAACCAATTTGAATTAATACATCACATGTCATTCATCCAAGTAGTTAACAACATCACATGTAACTCAACTAAGCATGGTCATGAATTTCCACAGTTTAATTCAATCATTAGTATTGATGTCACATTTTTCATATAGCCAAAAAAAGCCAATATTGGTTAAACTCAACTGATGACATAATCAATAACATACCCTGCCTATCCATAATTATCTCAGCTTCAAGGATGTCCTAATAAAGGTATCAAAGTATAATGGTTCATATTATAACTATCTTCTCAACCACAAATAATGGGAATTCATATTAAGTATACAACCCTAAATATATAAATAATAATATGAAATTCTATGTGATATACATTCATAGGTTATTCTAGATGATAAGTCACTACTTATTATCTCATGAGTATACTCTATATTGAATACAAGATTTTACCAAATATAATATTAACATATCATCACAACCCATAACTCTCCATGATGATAATTAATTAATGACAACTCAAAGTCATACTTTCAAGGGATATTATCATTTTTTATTCATTCAATATATAAAGTACACATGAATTAATGATAACTAGAAATTGAATTTATTGTCAAACCACGCTATAATCCCATTGAATATAACCATTACATCTAGTCTCTCATGTATCTAATACTCAATTTCATTACATGGCCCCCAATATTGAACTATGTTAATGTATTTTTTAATGGATCTTATACATTCTCCTTGATATCCACCCAAAATATTATTACAACACCCCTTCCAATAGTCTCTCAAATGATATTGTATTTTCAATGGATGTGTTTAGTCTTTTGGTTAGACTGGTCTATCTTGGTCTGAGCAATAGCTCCAGTATTATCATAGTAAAGCTCAAATTCTCCCTCTATTCTAGGAACCACCCCAGTTTAGTAATGAAATTCTATATTTATATAGTTTTCTTCATAGTATATGATCCAAAAATATAATATGCCTTTGTAGTAAAATCCTCCATTGGGGCATGTTTGGAACTATTTCACGAAATAGCTCGACCATTTAGGGAAATCATAAAACTATATTGAGATTTGATATCAAAGTAATTAGTTTAGAAATAGAATCCATGTAACCCCTTACAATTTACTTATCCTCGCATCTAGATACTTAGACCATATCCTTACTTCTTCTTGAGTACTTAAGGATATTCTAAACAGAAATTATGTGGCTCCCACCTGTATTATATTGGAATCTAATTGTTATACTCAAATAATAAGAAACATCAAGTTATTTACATAACATGTAATATATGATAGATCCTATAGTGGATCTAAAATTAATCATATAAATATTTATAAGAATCTTTAATCATCCTATGATTTTATACATACAACACTAGAAAATACCCCTTCTTGGAGTTTTCCGTACTAATCCTCTTTATCACTCTAACAATATACATGTTTTGACTCTATCAAAGAAACCTATTTGATATATCTATTTAGATATTCATACCCAGTATGTAGTCTAATTCAACCATGTATTTCTCTAAAAATAATTTCTAAAGTAAATATTTATAGATAGTAATGTTGGGATATTTTTTTTAATAAGTAGTACGTCATCTACATAGAATATATGAAATACAATAATACTTACATTTACATTATTATACAAAAAATAATTATTTTCATTATTTTAGAAATTAAAATATCTAATTATATCATCTAACCATATATTTCAAGCCTTATAGACTTGCTTCAATCCATAAATGGACCATTACAACTTACAAACCTTGGTAGACGCATTTGGCACTTCAAAAATTTCTAGTTGTATCATATACATGACCTCAACTAAATTATACTTAAGGAAAGTGGTTTTAACATCCATTTAATATATATCATAATCATAATGAACTATTATGGGAATCAATATCTTAATGGAAATTATCATCATAAAGTCTCTTTATAATCAATTCCATGAATTTTTTTACAACCCTTTTCCACGAAACATGCTTAATTAGTAGACTCTATAATATCCATGTTAATTTCCTTAGAGAAAACGCACTTTCACCCTATATCTAACATCCCTTAAGTTGTATCAATCATGTTCCAAATTTTGTTAGTGTACATAGAGTCTATCTCAAATTTCATGGAATTTAACCATTTCTCATAATAAAAACACTCAACATCCTCTCAACAGGAAGTAGATTCATCATATATGAAAATTACTGCATCGTTATTTACCATAAAAAATAAATATCTATTGGTATTCGAATGTATCATACAAAACATTTGATGTTCTTGTGTAACCTAGGTTAGATCTTCTTTTATATCCCTTTTTGGTATTATCTCTACTTCCATCATAGGAAAAATTACTATTTGTTGGTCTTAAACTTATCCAAATTCAATTTTCCTCTGACTGAGACCTCAATTCATGTGATCCTTATCAAGGAAGGCACTATATAGATCCATAAAAACTTTTTGTTCCACAGGATTATAGAAAAATATCTCATAATTTCTTTGGGATAACTAATAAATAAGTACATTTAAAATATAAATTCAATTTTATCATAAGTTAATCATATTACGCTTGCTTGAAAACCCAGATCCTCATAAAAAATTTAGGATGCCTCTCACTCAATATCCCATATAGTGTCTTTTTGAATACTATAAATGGAATTTAGTTAAGTAATAATGAAAAAATTTATATACCATATCCCAATAATGATATATGAAGGTTACTCTAACTCCTCATCAATCGAACTAGGTCGAATAAGATATGATTCCACCACTTGGAAACACCATTCCATTGTGAATCCCTAAGAGTATTGATTTGTGGAATAATTCTACAATATTTTGGATTAATAGTTAATTTATAGCTCAAGTATTCACCACCCTGATCTTATTATAGAATCTTAATCCTTTTTCTTAGTTTATTTTGTTCTTCAGTTTAGAAAACCCCAAACTTATCAATGTTTTCAAACTTGTTTCTCATAAGAATCATATAATTATAATAACTAAAATGATCAAAAAAGGTTAATAATTAAATATACCCACTACATACTTGAGTACTCATTCTTCTACATACATCACTATATAGTAGATCTAATAACCAATTATCCCTCTCAAATTTTTTACTAAAAGGTTATTTGGTCATTTTTTCAAATAAACAAGATCGATAATTATCAAACGATTCATAATCGAATAAGTATAATAATACATCTCTATGGAGTCTTTTGATTTTTTTCTTATTTATACGTATATAATGAGACAACGCTAAATAAAATTGGTGTTATAAGTAACTCTTACCCTCTTATATTGAATGATATAGATAGGATTATCCATATAAAAAATATATAAATCATTCACCATATTCCCAATACAATTAAATATTTATTATATATATATATAACTAATATTGTCATTATTAATGAACATAAATCTCATCTTGAATAAACAAGATATAGAAATAAAATTTCTATTTGTGGTTATAACATAGTAACTATTTTATAATTACACAACAAATCTACTAGGTGTACTTAGATCATAAGTTCCAACCTCTAATAAAAAAATCATTTCCCATTCTGATCATGTAGATCTATTTCTCCTTTTATCTATTCAATCATATTTTTTAAATAGTGTTTATCATCACATAAATGGGATGAAAACTTTGTGTCTAATACCCATGATTCAAAATTAGAGAAATTGATTTCTATAACATAACATATATATGCTCAAAATTGAATTATTTTGGAACAACTCACTAAATTATATACCAATTTAAAAATAGTTTATAGGTCATAACTATAAGAGATCATTGTTGGACCCTTTGTGAAAGAGTTTTTTTCATAGTCACAAATCATGCCAATTTATAAAAGCTATTAATTCACATATTCTATTTTGATTAATATTTATAATTGAATAGATTATGTCACATTATATAATACATTTCAATAATTAAATAACTTATGGATATTTATGTTTCAATATATTTAAAAGTTTATATTTACATACAATTTTGAATTTTACATAATCTGGTATTGTTCTATATAAGATAGACACTTCGTAAGTCTTTCAAAGTCCTTGACACCGATAGTTCAATGGAGTCACCAATGTCTGACTCATCGATGAGGACTCACCAATCAAAGAACTCACCGATCAAGGAATTCATTAATCAAATAAGACACTGATGCAGGACTCAGCGATAGAACAAACAAAACACTAATGGACAAGTCACCGATGATCGGTCGCACTGATAGTTCATGCGACTCACCGATTGGATGACTTACCGATGAGTGACACACTGATGAATGAGTCACTGATTGGAAACATACTGATGGATGAGTAACCAATGGGTGATACACTAATAGTTAAAAATGAGTCACCAATGATGACTCATTGATGCCCGGATAGACCAATAGCCCAAACGAATCACTGATTCCCAGAGTCACTGATACCAATGAAGACGACTCACCGATACCTAGAGTCACTAATACCAAGGAAGAGGACTCATCTATGTACAGAGTCACCGATGCTGACATACCTATGATGAAAAACTAATTCCAATGAGACATTGATACCTATGACTCACCTATAATCATAAAAACAATTTTTAATTTATTAATTCAAATTTATATATAATGGTTATATTTAGGCAAATTAATGTTTCAGACATTAATTAATGTTGTTTTTAGGACATTCAGTAGACATTACGAGATACATGCATGTGGGGAGATCTATGTCTTCTAGAACTCTGAGTATAAAAGAATTACAAGCTGGATCAAGAATATATACACACACGCCATAATTTCTGAAACCTTCGAG
Organism: Viscum album; assembly: GCA_963277665.1. Taxonomy (NCBI): domain Eukaryota; kingdom Viridiplantae; phylum Streptophyta; class Magnoliopsida; order Santalales; family Viscaceae; genus Viscum; species Viscum album. Next base: position 283,071,575 of record OY728120.1, on the reverse strand, counting down.
CTTACTTCCAAATCCCAAGAACTCAAAGGAAGAATATATAGGGAGATCAAAAATAAAAGACAAACCTGCTAAACCACACTGAAAAAATTTCAAACAATAAGGATTTTAACACTTCATACTCCTGGACGCCAGAGCAGAGAGACTATGATACTCTATTTTGGAGACAACTTCCAGAATAGGATGCAAATTCCATTTCCACTTCAACAATCGAGTTCAAAAGCTCACTTCATAACACACAGAGACTTTTAAACCATTATCTATATCTTATATTTTTTGTGTGAAATTATTTACATTTATGAGCAGTGTGTGTCTCTGTATGTTACACACACACTGACTCTTGTGCATAACTAGATGATACTTGATATCCTAAAACTCACTCGCATCTTATCCTTTTATATCCCATATAGAACATTGGAAGAGATCAAGTGTGACCTGTTTTTTGTTTTTCCCATGAATAACTTTGGTAGAGGTCAAGTGTGACCTGGACAGCCTAGTGTGCTGTTGTGAACCCCGATCCAGGGTGTAGATAAAATTGTTTATTAGTTAAAACTACATGGTGGCAGGTCATCACCAAGTGAAGAGGACTAAGTCTCATCTTGAGGCTATGTGACCAACCGGGTATGGGGTGCCTCTGGGTGGATTCTGAAGCTGGGATTTATCAATGTGGTATTAAAGGAATTATTTTCTTCTTGACTAAATTTTTGGATCCTAAAGCTAGGGATAGGAAGAAAATATGTACTTGGTAATAATTTGTGCCCAGGAGTAGCTAACCTGTGTACAGGGAAAAGACAATCTACCTCATTATTTCAATTTTTCTGGTTTTGAAATTTTACAGTTGATTTGATTTCACCATTGGGTGATTCACATGTTTTGTGTTGTTATCACTGATATTATTAAGGTTCTATTTCTATTAAAACCCGATGATATGAGGTTATGCCATATCATGCATCATATAGGCACTTTCTAGAGATCACTTGTCTTGCATTCTTTCCATTCCATCTAGGTTGCATTTGCGATTTCATGTTGTTGTGATAGATGTTGTGCTAGATAAGCATGCAGTTGTGATAGAAGCCTTGATATAATACCTACTTTTGATAGGGTATTGAGTTGTGTAAGTTTTAGTTTAAATGAATTCCAATACTAGGTTCTTAAGGTGTTATGGTCCCTCATGTACTAGAATTTTGTTGATCATTGCTCTGTTATTCTTATATATAACATGTATAAGATGCCAAGACTTGATTCACGGGGAGTATGGGCCCTCACGAATCAGAATTTGGCACCTAAATGTTTGTTTCAGTGTTTCCTGGGTTTCGGAGTAGTTTCTAAGGCTTACTGTCTAGAATAACCCATAATAAATGGCGTTTAAAGATGAATACACACCATGTGTCCTTTTGTTTGGGAAGGAACTATTTTTCTTGAGTACACGTCGTGTACTGTATGTACACACTGTGTAGTCTCTAACTATGTCACTGAATGTGTGGGAAGAGACACCGGGTTGAGAAATCTTTGGTGGGACATGTTTTTTACTGGATGTACATACCATGTTGCATAGAACTTGCATCCACCCATGTGAATAACGACATGGATAGATGAAAACTTAAGTTGTACATGTCGTGTCAAGCTTGAACACACCGTGTAGTGTAACCTTTGTATCTGGCCGTGTAACTAATAACACGGGTCATGAGGTTCATCTAGTACACACTGTGTCTGGAACTAACACGCCATGTAGTCTTGTTCTAGGAGAACCATGTGGCTTATCCATGTAGAAGAACTCGGGCAGGGGAATAGGATTCAAGTACACACCATGTGTTAGGACAACACACCGTGTGTAAGGGGTGTTACACGACCTGAGTTGGCAGAAGTACATGCCCATGTAAAGGCTTAAGGGAACACGTCGTGTAGGCATTATACACACCGTGTATCAATGTTTTGAAAAACTTCAATGATTTCTTTCTCTTGTTCCCTTCTTAGAATTCTAAGTTTCAGTCCCTGTTAATCTTGATCTAAGGTGTGTGCTTGACCTTGTAGAGTCATTCCACTGAGATGTCCTCTGGTTGTCTGCCAGTTACAAGGTAGTGATCGGACTCCGGATATGGTTGATTAGAGACTACCTACAGATCCTCCAGTTGTTCCAGTCTTGGTACCAGCTGTTATTTTGGTTACAGGTGCTGATACACTGTTTCGAGAGGGCTTTATGAGGTTTATTTAGACCTTTCGGGGAGTACCGTATCCTGCCCCTTCTATGGAGTAGTTGACACGGGTTTTCCAGTAGTATCATCCTCCCACCTTCACAAGGGAAGGAGGACCTCAGGCTATAGAGTCATGGTTAGAATCCATACTTTCTATCTTCGATCATCTGGAGATTCCTCAAGAGAGGATGGTGAATATTTCTACGTATATGCTTTGGGACTCCGCCAAGAGATGGTAGGACGTGATCTCATAGGTGGTACATTAGCAGGTTATGGCGTGGGATGAGTTCCAGTTTTCCTTCAATGAATACTTCTACCTAGAGACATTGACAGCCAATCGATTCAAAGAGTTCTAAGTCTAGAGTAGGGTACTCTTTCTGTTGTGGAGTATTCTTCTCGCTTCACAGAGTTTCAACACTTCATGCCTATTCTAGGAGGTGATGAGTTATTTCTAGCAATAAATTTTGAGGATGGTCTCAAGCATGACATGTGATCACAAGTGAACATCTTCAGGTTGAATTCCATCACTTATATAGTCAACCAGGTGCTGATCACGGTGTGAAATCTGAGGGATTATGGAGTTTTGAGCTAGGTAGGCTTGACATCCGGAGTTGGTATCCCTCATACTGACAACAGGAAGTGTCATAGGGAGTCCATGCATGGAGATCTGAGGAGGCGGGACACTTCTTCTGGTAGCCAGGTGGTGTGCTACCAGTGCAGGAAGAGTGGGAATATGAGGCAACGTTTCCAGAGAGACCCATTGGAGTTCTGATCATGCGGAAATATGGTACATCTTCAGTGCTTCTCTCAGTTTTTATCACTGGTAGTTGGTGATAGGGGTTATTCTATGACTCCACGTTCGGGAGCTGCACCACCAGTTTCTCACCAGTATGGGAACTTGAGTTCTTCCGGTATTTCAGGCCGAGGTGGAGGTCATGGCTGTGGTATCCAGTCGCCAGTCTTTCAGTGAAAATAGGGTGGATCAGCTCAGAGTGGTCAAGAAGGGTGACAGGGCCGGAGTGCCTGTCAGACTTTTTCAGTGGAGCAGACCCAATAGGAGAAGGATCCCAAACCCTCTACAGTTCTAGGTACGATTCTAGTTGCCTCAATTTTAGCTTCTTCTCTTTTTCATATGGGGGCTTCCCATAGCTGTATATCTATTGCTGTTTTGGAAAACATTGGGCTCTGTATCTTTTCTTTTATTGATATCTTGACGCTAGACACACCATTGGGGAAAAGAACGACTAGTGTACGAAAGTACAAGGAGTTCCCTCTAGAGGTTGGTGGGTGTAACTTCTTATGGGACCATTATTTCCTATAGTTGAAAATCTATGATGTTATTCTCGGAGTGGATTGGTTGGTTCCATTCTAGGCATTTGTCGATTTCTATCGTTGTAGGGTGAGTTTCACATCACCGGAGGGAGGATCATTTCTTCATAAGGACAAATGGTATGTCCAGGAAAGTAGAATGGGACCCGAGCATTGTGGGTTGGGAGGAGTTATAGTCCATATTGCTAGTCTATATCTGGATGACAAGGGGACTTCACAGATGGACTTTCCTCTAGTGGTGGATCATTTTAGGGAAGTCTTTTCAGAGGACTTTTCAGGTTTTCCTTCGGAGTGAGAGGTTAAATTTTCTATTGAGCTTGTGCTAGGAGTGGCACCGATGTCCATTCCTCCTTATAGGATGGCTACATTAGAGTTACAGGAGCTCAAGAAGCAGTTGGGGGACTTGCAGGAAAAGGGTTTCATCTGACCCAGTAGTTCTCCCTAGAGTTTGCATGTCCTGTTTGCAAAGAAGGCGAATGGTACCCTCAGACTTTGTGTGGATTATCAGAATTTGAACCAGTTGATAGTCAAGAACTGATATCCCTTTTCGAGTATTGATGATCTATTTGAACGACTTTCAGGACCCTGGGTGTTCGTGAATATTGACTTGATATTGGGTTATCATCGGTTTTCTGTTAGACCATCAGATGTACCTCTTACAACCTTTCGGAGTAGGTATGGTCTATCGAGTATGTGGTTATGCCGTTCGGTCTAACGAACTCACCTAAAGTTTTCATGGCACTGATGAACCAAGTGTTCCATCCATATTTGTATTATTTCATGGTAGTCTTCATGGACGATATCTTGGGGTACTCTCACACTCGATATGACCATGCCACACATCTTGAGATCATTTTGAGTACACTGGGAGAGCTTTATTTTTATGCTAAGATCTCAAAATTTCACTTTCTAATGTACTAAATTCACTTATTGGGTCATGTTATCTCAAAGAAAGGAGTATCAATAGACCCAAAGAAAGTGAGAGCAGTAGTTTCCTAGGAGCAGCCAAAGAATGTCTTCAAGGTACAGAGTTTTCTAGGGCTGGATAGTAACTAAATACATTTTATAAAGGCATTGTCACGCTTAGCGGTGCCACTGACGGGCCTAACTAAGAAGGGTGTGAAGTACTTGTGGACAGATTCTTGTGAGTCAGCCTTTTAGGAGCTGAAAGGGAGGTTGAATTTAGCACCGATACTAGTATTTTCATAGCTAGGCAAGAGTTATACTATTTACTGTGATGCATCTAGTATCGGGCTCGGAGCTGTGCCTATACAGGGAGAAATAGTCATTGCGTATGGTTCTCAAAAGTTGAGGCCACATGAGAAGAACTACCTGATGCACGATCTCGAACTGTAAATAGTTGTTCACGCCTTACGATGTTGGAGACATTATCTTCTGGGAGAGCATTTTTTGGTTTTCACCAACCACAAGAGTCTCAAGTATATCTTCACTCAGTGTGACCAAAATTTGAGACAGTGAAGGTGGGTTGAGTACCTTCAGTCCTTTGACTTTGATCTTGCCTACATGCTAGGGAAAGGAAACATTGTGTCTAAGGTGTTGAGTAGGAGGACTCTGATACAGGCAGTTTAGGAGGCGAGTAGTGAGTGGTATCTTAGGGCTCTGTTCTCTGAGATGTATCTAGAGGTGCATGACAGGAAGGGGTAGACTTTTCTTTCTTCTATATATGTTACCTTGACTCTACTTGATCAAGTGAGAATGAGGCAGCTATCATATTCTGAAGTCCAAGTCCTACGGGAGAGTGTTTTAGGAGAGGACCCTATTCCTAGATGGACAGTAGGTGAGGATGAGATCCTGCTTTTTCATGGATGTGTATAGGTTCCAGCAGGCATACATGAGGAGCTGATGTGAGACTTTCATTCCTCTGTTTTGTAAGTTCATCCTGGTGTCATGAAGATGTATCGTGATCTACACCATCAGTATTGGTGGCTAGGTATGAAGAGAGATGTTGCTAGTTTCGTTATGAGGTATTCCACCTGTCAGTAGGTGAAGGCGGAGCATCAGTGACCAGAAAGACTTTTGTAGCAGTTACCCATTCCTGAGTGGAAGTAGAACGATGTCGCGATGGATTTTGTGATAGGTTTACCAAGGTCACCTCAAAGGAATTATGCAGTACGGGTTGTCATTGACAGACTCACGAAGGTTGATCACTTATTACTGATCAAGGAGACCTTCGGTGTTTATGAGTTGAGAATGTTATACATCCGATAGATTATGAATTTACATGGAGTTATGCATGCCATTTTTTTCAGAAAGTGATTCCATTTTTACTTCTTGGGTCTGGCAGGAACTTCAAAAGGCTTTGGGTGCACAGGTACTTTTGAGTACAGTTTACCATCCCTAGACAGATGGTCAATCTGAGCGTACGATTCAGGTGCTTGAGGACATGCTTCAAGCATGCATCCTAGATTTTATAGGTTCTTTGGAGAAGAACATACATCTTATGGAGTTTTCTTACAATAATAGTTTTCAAGAAACTATTCATATGGCACCTTATGAGGATTTCTACGGTAGGCCATGTCGATCACCCTTATGTTGGCTCCAAGTAGGAGAGACGGCTATGTTGGGACATCGACTTGTCCAGGAGACCTCAGAGCAGATAGTATTGATTCGGAAGAGGATGGCTATTGCACAGTCTCAACAGAAGTCTTATGCTGATCGATGGTAATGACCTATGAAGTTCGAGATTGGGGATCAGGTTTTCCTACATGTCACAGTGAGGTTGGGACACAGGAGGATTATGAGACAAGGTAAGCTTTCACCAAGGTACGTCGGTCCATTTGAGGTTTTGGAGAGAGTTGGTCTGATTGCCTATCATTTGTAGTTACCTCAAAGGTATCGGGCTATGCATGATGTCTTCCACATTTCCTAGCTTCAACGTTACTTTTCAGACATGTCTCATGTTTTCAAACCTGGGGAGGTTGAGCACTCAGTGGATGCCTCATTTGAGGAGCATCTTATCCGAATTGTTCATCTAAGTATGAAGGTTCTTCAGGGCCAGTTTGTTTCTCTGGTATGAGTGCTATGGCAGCATGGGAAAGTATAAGACAAGACCTGGGAAAGTGAGGCCGATGTACAATCATAGTGGTCGGAGCTTTTTTAGGATTCTTCTTCTACGCCCCCGTGCAGGGGAAATTCGGGGAAAAAATTCTTTAGGGGGGGGATTTTGTAAGAACTCGGATCTTCTTCTTTGGTATGTTTTTCTCTTTTCTAGTGTTTTTGAGAAAAAGTGGAGTTTTTGGAAAATTTTAAAGTACACGTCGTGTACTTATATGTACACATCGTGCACTTATATGTACATGTCGTGCACTTAGATGTACACGTTGTGTACTCTTTTTCTGCACATAGTGGTGTTCCGATTGTGTCACGACCGAGCACACAGCCGTGTGTGGTGACCTAGAGACTACCTAATGCAGGGGCCAGTAAGGGCAAGTACACGTCGTGTACTTCTAAAGTACACATCCTGTACTTTCTTTTTTTCATTAAATGGATAGGGGTCACGTATAATTGGTAGAAGTGTCTTATTCTTCACCTTATTTGATTGGGAGCATCCGTAGGTCATCAATCCTTCCCCAAGCCACCGATCGAGAATCCATTCTCTGAATAGAACTCTGTCAGTTGCATTGGAATCGCATCGGTGAGTTCTCTCTTCTTCTTGAACCTCGTTTCCTGATTTCTCTTCTCTCATGATTTATCCTCGGTTGAACGTTTTAGATGTTTTTATAGATCTACCAGATTCTAGGTCGATACAAGGGCTGATGTTAGGGTATATCGATAATACGACACCGAGGTAGGTGGTTTGTGCCTTTCTGTAGATATTCTTTGAGTTATATATGCAAAAGTTCCCAATACCCTTGATCGGGGTATTGCGTGTTTACAGTTTTAACCCTGTTATTTCCTGGTATGATTTATTTTCTTGAGTAGAGGTCAATTGAATGTAAATAGGGTTAATTTCTATGGTAGTGATGTCTTTCCCATGCTTGTATTTTTTAAGACCATTTGGTCGTTCTTAGCCTATTAGGCTGCTTGCTTTCTATTCCTAGTGCTGATAAGATGGAGTAATATTATTTATCTGACATGTTGTTATGCTGTAGACTATTTAGCCAAGTATTTACTGAGGTATACTTTGGCCGTTATATATTCTTGTGCTCAATTGGATTTCACTGGGCCGTGAGAACCTAGTGTAGTAGATTATAGGGAGAATCGACATTAAGGGCTTCTCTAGAGTGTCTGTTTACTGTTACGATGCGAGACCATAGGGGGAATGGACATAAGTGCTTCCTCAGAGTGTCTATAGTTCCATGATGTGGGTCACAGGGGGAATTGGACATTGAGTTCTTCCCCGGAGCGCCTTTTAGATACTGATACAAGACTATAAGGGGAATTTAGGGTGAGTGCTTCCTTAGAGAGTATGTGAAAAAGATGAACCAGTGGGGTTAGACTATGTGTACTTCCCAGTGGGTTTCTTGTTTTGTTTTGGTTAGACCAGAGGGGTTAGGCTATGAATACTTCCCAGAGGGTTACCTATTTTTGATTATCTGCTTAATTGATATCTGATAATTGAATTCATTTGAAACTGTAGGATTTTTTACTTTAGTGTACTTCCTTGATTACTGCTTCATTTTTATTATAGCCTTCCATATATATTCACTGACTATTAGGAACATATCTTTGGGTGGTTGCCTGCTGGGATTTAGTCTCAAACCTTGTTTGGGACAGGATTTTTGGCCTAAATATATTATATTGATGCAGGTATAGATAAGGTCAAGCACCCATCTACTTCAGGTACTTGATTTCTACGGAGCTGGGGAGCATGGAACCAAGCTGAGGCTTGCAATGTTGTGGATTTTTTTTAGGTTTTCTGTTTAAATTTAGTTTAGTATTGTATTCTAGCATTATGAATTCTTTGGATACTTTATTAGACATATGTATCTTGCATCATATATATATATACGTGTGTGTTCTCTAGTTGTTCATTACTTCCTATTTTTACCAATTGCATGTTTTACTGCTTCCGTTGTTGCTATCTGTTTTACTTCCGCTGTGCTACTCTACTAATGAGGGCATAGTTTCTCCACTATCACACATAAGGCCCTCACTGCTAGTCAGCTGCCTCTGGCATTCGGGGAAATGTGCTTGAGTCCATGTGACCAATCGGGTATGGGGCACCTTTGGGTGGCTTCCAGAACTGAAACGTTATAATATATTTAGGTAATCCGTTTTTCCAATCATGTAAATTATGAATCTTGGACAGTTTGGTTCATAAATCCTCACCCAATTTATCAAATTATTTTTTCTAAATTAATAACTCTGGTATCCTAACTCAAAATATTTTCTATATATGTTCCACCCAAAGGTCATGATGTGATTTGGTTACCTAACTCTTTGGGTTATCCATCTCAACCATTCCCTTCACAAGATAATCCATTGCAACCCAACTTTTGCATGAATCTACCCTATTGGATGATCAAGGTCTGGAGGTGTGTTTGTTTTGAAAGGAATGTCACACATAGTATTTAAGGTGTTTTCTAAGTCTCTCCCTTTTCATATGCATTATATACATATCATATGTAAATATTACATCCCCTAAAATCTTTATATCTCATATAATCCCTATATGAATGCATGATTTTAGAGATTTTGTTTTGGAATCACTATTCCTTTGACAAAATTAATATGATCAAACCATATTAATGTGTAACTCTTAACACCAGTCACAATTTGTTTTACTATCCAAAAAATAGAATGAAAATATATTTACACACATCCATATGGATCCCATGCATAAGGTACATAAAACTTTTACCCACATAATGGATTAGAATTATATAAAATTTAAAATACCAACAAGAGTAAGCATGGAGTGATAGGTAGTCAACCTATACTTTTCAAGACAATGAATAAGCCTCCAATCCAAGGACAATTTGGATCCAAAGCACAATTAACCAAGTTTATTTACTTAATATAGACCTTAATTATAGCATAACTCAAAAAATTAATATGTGTAAACTATAATTATCCTCTAAATTCAAACTCATATCTCCATAAAAACCTAAAGTCAATGAAGAGGAAAACAAAATCTTATGTTGTAGTACGTAGAATGTAACAATTATATGCATGGTTTGAAAATTTATAAGAATAAATTTATAAAATGGATTTTTATAGATGCCATTGGGGTGGCCTACCGAGATTTATCTCACACTTTTTATGGGCTACTGTTGGTACCCAGGCAGATTATATGATTGTAGGTGTGTAAAAATATAAGTTTCCAATTTTGGAAACCTAACTTCTTTCTATAGGATGAGAGATTTGTAGTAGATTATTTATCTAGTGCTTGGGATGCTTGGATAGTTTTTTCCCTTTTTTATTCATTTTTTATATCATGTATTATATTGTCTTCCCGCTTTCATGTATGCCTGTTTTTCCTTTTTGTAGATACATGAAATCATCTTTTATATATGATACAATTTATAGATCCAAGTGATTATTTATTGCTCTCATGCTTATAATTATTTTCTCTACCTTATCCATTATTATTATTATTACATTATTTATCCATACTATTATATCATTGTGATACACTCTGACCAAACTTAATAGTTTCTCCATGGACACACCCTAGGCCCCCACTACTAGTCATAAGCCTCTGGCATATGGGGAGGCATGTTTGAGGCCATGTGGCCAACTAGGATTGGTTACTCAGGAGTGAACCGAGTCTGGGATATCACACTATTGTTACTAGAATTTTGAATATAGGTAAATAGATTATTGGAATAACATATCAGTGTATAAAAGTACTAAAAAAGTAGAATTTATTGGGTGTGAAGGTAAAATTAAAAATAAACCTACTATTCAAAAGTTATAAACACATAAAAGGGATAACCTATATTTGAAGAATATATTTAAGTATCTTTAACATTTCTATGAGATGTGCAATATTTTTTATCATTCTTATGAGAAATATTTTTATATCCCTACCAAGTGTTACAAGCATGCTAAAAATAATAAATATTCACCACAAACCAATAAATAGGTAAATGAGTCTACCTTGAGGAGTCAACAAAAGAAGTGAGATGATAAAGAGGCATCTCTCAAGAATAAATAGATTACACCTAAGAAGTTTCCCAAGAATGGAAACTTAAAGAAATAATAAGTGGTGTGTGGTAAGTTCAATCAAGTTAGAGAAACTCCAAACAAGTTTATACATACTTTCTAGAGGATATGGATATTTTGGAGAAAAAGGGGAAATAAACAGTGGTCCTTAGTGAAAAATATATTTCTAGAAAGAATAAATCTGTACCAAAGGATAATTATGTGTATGAGTAAAATGATGTATTAATCATATGGCCAAAATAGTTGGATAAAGAAAGAAAGTTGGGGTAGGAATCAAAGAATGAAATCACTATGCTAGCTCAAGCATGGAAGTCCATTATAGTAAAGATAAAAACTGATTACAAGAAGAGAGACATGATTCCAAAAAGATTATGAAACTAGAAACCTAAAGAGGATGTAAAAATGAATAACTTGGGGAAAGAAAAATGTAATTTGGTTGAGAAATAAGTCTTGGTCCAAGTTCTAAAAATGAGGAGTAGTGGAAATTCCACCTTATTCCCAAATAAACAATGATTGTGTTTGAATACTAGGGATTAAAGGTTATGTTTGAAGGATGTTTTGGATACTCATAAAACCATGAAAAATGACCATTATAGTGGGATAAAATTTCAATTGGTATCAATCATCAATTGGTATCATAATTTCATGGATCATACTTTTAGAATAAAATTCAATGGTCATGAAGTATAGAGTACACACCTTGAGGTAGAGAAACTAATGAAATGAAGCTTTCCATAGATTTATCATATTCATAAAATATGGAAATCAAGATATATCTATAATTGTTGAAGTATGAGGTCTGATATTCACTCTGACTTCTTTGTTATAGTGTATACTTGTTATATTTTTTAAGGGGGTTTTTGAATAATAATAAGGGGAAATATTTAACTTGTGCTATAACTTTATCATGTGTTTTGTGAAGATGAGTGCAGTTTTACAGATTTTTTCAGAAAATATGAATATTATAGCCCCTAAAAATTGAAAATTTGAGTTGGAACTACATTAAGAAATGTAATGGATATCTTTGGTGCCTAGGTTTTGTAATTTTTCTTCTATATTTGATTTCCCCAAGTAAACATAGTGTGATTAACTGATGACTCATTGCTAAGAAAATTGTGGTGGTCTGACTTCTCTTTAGATAATAGAAGACCTTGGGGAGAATAAATTATAAAAATAGCCCTAACCTATAATGTCTATAAAGGGGGATAATTTCCTCCGCTTTTTATTTATTTTCAATTAGGAGGACTGGAGTTACATTGAATTTAGATGTTTATTTGGAACTAAAAAATCACAAAATGGGAGATTGAAGAGCCCAACAGTGTTTGGTTTTATTTTTTTTAGTTAGTCTTGTAAATGAAACCAATTTAGTGAGATTATTTGGGTGATAGATTGAGTATCCCATGCTAAAGAACAATAGTTTTTTCCTATACAATATGGGTAAAGGAGAATAAACAGTTGTATTCCCTTGAATATCTAGCTGGAAAGATTTAACTGTGTATCCCATACAATATCAGATGATTTAAAGTGTTTGTCTTCTTTTCAATAAAAATGGTTGAAAGTGAAGAAGTATTGTCTTTAAAAGGTTAGAAGATGATATTTCCACCTACGGAGGTCTATATGGTTAGATTATAGGAATTGAAAAGGAAAGTTTAAAGATGATAACCCGTACAAGGATTAAAAAGTATGTTGGTTGCTACAAAGTATGTTTATACAATATTGGATGAAGGTTAAAGCTATCATAGATGGATTGAGAAGAGTATCTAAAACTGATCTGGTAGATAATTTCATGAAAATAATCTTATTTGAGTATTTTATATTCTATAATGCCATGGAAGTGATTTTTAAGGAGTTTTGAATCATTATAATAATTAAAAAAATAATTTAAAGATTTTTTGAGATGATTTGAAGAAGTAGGAGAATCCCTGGAAGCAATCAGAAGTTATTTTGAAGCCTAGAGAAGAAATATAGATTTTTTGATTTTATGAAAAAAAAATATTTAAGTCGTGAGCATAAATATTTTCTTACTTATCATAAGTCTTCACATTTAACGTAAGACTTTAGGTGATAAAAGTAAAGTTTTGATGACTACTAATGATTCACAAAGTAATGAATGTTTAACATTATCTACAACATAATTCATGGTCGTAAGAATTCACTGTAAAACAGTGATCCCATCATATGACTTTTTAGAAATGTAAGAATTTGAGATGATACAAAGTTAACATTTTTTATACTAATAATAATTCACCATAAAAATACTTATTGAATGTAAAACTCTAAATTCCCCAAAGTAAATATTTGGATGATCGTAAAGCTTCCACACATAGTGAAATTTTCATAAAGTTTCTGAATAAAATGAATTACCAAGAGAATAATATAAATCTTCATCATAAGTCTTTATGAACATAAGGTTTTGGAATCCCTATCATAAGACTTCAACACTCAGTGAAAATTTTCAGACATTATTGAATAAAAAATTGAGTTTCTATATTTTTTATCGAAAGAAATTGAATTTATTTGTGATGATGTAAGTACTATTTGTTCATGTTATAGACATAAAAAAACCTAGAAATGATTTTGATCCAATATTGAGAAGAAATAGAATATTATATTTATCCATGGAATGGGAAGATCTAATATTTATGAAAAATAATTTTCTAAAACTCTTTAATTTTGATAAAATATGAAATTGAAGATGATTGAGTTGTGCTTTTTAGTTCAAAACATCATGATAGTTTGAGAAGCCATGATACAAACCTATTTTGAGAAAATAAAAACATCATGTTTTCAAGAATATTGTAGATGAATAATCCTTAAACCTCGAGCTATTTTTTATTGAAGCCTATATCATTTTGATCCAAGGTTATTTGAGTGTTTTTGAGGTACTGTGATTGAATTATATGAATTCTCCCAGGTATAAAATCATGAGAATTGATTTTAGTTGCTACATTGTATTTATCCAAGATTGAATGTTGTGATTTTTTCATGGAGTCTCAAGCTACAAATAAAATGAGTTCAAAAGAATAAGATTTATTTTTTGTTGACCTATATATAAATATGAATATTTGTTATGTGGATTTTGTGGATAGTTTTTTGAAATAAGATCCTAAGACTATTGTGTTTTTTTATCTAAATATTATATTTATATGAGCTAATAAAAATGAGAAATAATAAGATAAAGAAGATGTTGTGCCAACTACTGAGATTTATTAAAGATCTTTTTAGTCATGTTTCAAAAGAAATGTGATATATAGTTAATGATGAAATTTATGGAATTTCCTATGAGTTAAAAAAGGAAGTTCATGAAAAATCATGAGGAATAAATTGTACATTGATAATACCACTTTTTAGCTAACATTAAAAAAAATAAAGAAGAAAAACAAAAAATAAGAAGTTGTTGCTACTTTTATTTTTTGAGAATTGAGAATCTGAAATCCAAGATACAATGTGACTTCTAGAAGATCTATTTAAGAATAATATGATGATAAATAATAAGAATAAGATGGAATTTTTGTATATTTTATAGATGGATAATAGGATAATTATTTGACCGTCAATATGAGAGCATTTTGAGAGTTATGAAATTATTAAGTATAAATAAATCTAGGTGAGTAGGTTGTAAAGATATTTAAGGCTAATATGGTACCAGGAAATGATTTTAATACATATATTTTAAATATATTTAGGTATTTGAATATCTTTTATTGAGAAGAGGGACATATACCTTGTGGATATTATGATTTCCATGTGCCATCGAAAGATCTACTACCAAATAGAAACTTCAAATAATTCACCTACATATATATATGGTTAGACTCGATAAAACCTGCAAAACTCATGGTATGTTGAGAGAACCTTGTGTGACTTGGTGTAAATAGTGTTAATCTATAGAGATATGTCCAGTGTGATTATGGAAATGGATATCCTATGAGATTTAGGTAGTTATTGGAGTGGGAAGCAATGAGCCCATATTAATATATTATTGGTTATAGTGTAGAATCCTTTATTGGGGGGGAACAGCCAATCACAGTAAGGAGTAGGTCTTTATATTATACCTTGTAAAAATATTGCGTGTATTTTATTTTCTTTACTTGCATATATATGATACATAGTTTCTTGTAATAATGTGATAAATATTCAATTTCACTAACTGACAATAGAGGTTGAATTCCAAAGAATGTAAAATAATCAAAGAATATTTTGGAATTGGTAAAAACTAGTCAACGCTAGATTCACCCCCCCCCCCCTCCTCAGGTGTATGCACAATTCCAATTTTGCAACACAAGGGATGGATTAAAACCCACTAGTACACCTATCAAGGCTTATGGAACTAGATTGTTCCATTGGGTATAGAATCAATGGCCAATAATGAAACTATTAGCCTATGTAGATACTTTCTCAGATATCATACCCATAGTCACAAATCAACATTCTAGGGACACCCTACACAAAAAATATCTATCCCATGGGTTTCTAAATAAATAAAACCCCTCTAGCCTAACCACTAGAGGGTCCACATATAGCTCAAGGATCGTATATCCACCTTCCTTCCATAACCCCACTCTACTCACTCTAGACTATGCCACACCATCCTCAACAGGAAACATCACAATACAACCAATCCCCTTCTAGGGTCTATCACTAAATAAAACTCCAAGACAATTCATCCAGTCACCTTGGAGCCTATCCCCTAAAATAAGCTATTCACCAACCCACACATTCGTAATATCACCACTCGATCCATACACAACAATATAAATCATACCCATTAGGCTATGATTCTCATCAATCACAGAAGTAAATGGGTTACTAAGTGGTTCTCCATGAACACCATAAAATTCAGTTTAATTTTCCAAATGAGCCTTGCTAAAATCCCATCTTAGTACACTGAGCCATTGAAACCTTTTTAAATATCATGTCAAACCACCTATTCAACTAAAAAACTAGGGAACAAAATTCAAAACCTTTGAAAATAATTTAAATAAAAAAACATTTTAGTTTAAATCCACTTGAGAAAAACCATCCATTTATTCCATTTGAAACTATTCCATAATAAAAGAAAAATCAATCCAATTCATAACTTAAATGGGGTCAAAATCCTTTTCCAAATTTTCAATCACTTTTCAAAACGAACCATTAAAATATTTCAATAAAAATTTTCCATTCAAAAATTTCATTTTGAAATAAAATATCTTTCAAAAAACCCCTTTAGTAACCCAAAACCCATAGAAAACCATTTAACACCCTTAATACTGAGTGAATTTCCACTTTAAAAACATTTTGAAAGCTCAATGAAAAACAACATACCAAACATGTAATACACAAAACAACTTACTTCCTACACAAGCGTTAGGTTCATATCATGAACACCTACACTCTAGTTACAATTATAAACCTAAAAAATTATAATAGGTTTAGGTTATATAAATCATAGATAATAAGTGTATGACATGTGAATCTACATGTATATCCATGAATAATAAAAGCACCCACACTTTTCAATTGGAAAATTAGAAATTCCAGTAAATCCTAACACAAAACTCATGTGCATCACTCGAGTAGAAACTTCATCAAAAGTAATTAATAAAACCAAAAAAGTAGTCCCACTTCCTTGGTAACTCGGAGGTCCACTATAAGAGTGTCGGATAGGCACTAGCATAATTACCTTACCAGAGTTCCAATGATCTTATCTCCATTCTACTAAGTCCCAAATCATAACAAAAGAAAACCCCTTTGATACCACTTTGTAACACCATGACCTGAATCACCTAGTCTGGGTTGAATGGTCACATAACATCATGCATGCCTCCCTATATGAATGAGGTTTCCAACTAGAATCGAGGGTCCGGGTGTCTTTGGGAATAATATTCCCTCATAAATAAAATAAACAATAATTATAAATACAATTGAAATAATAATAATCAACCACGTGGATGATATCAAAGATAATAAAATGGAATCTACAAAGGAAGACAATATCCATGCTGAAACAAATAGAATAAAAGAGTAATATTAGGACAATAAGATCCCCACATGTAGTGGGTCAATGTAAATAAAATAAAAAATATATAAATATAAATGATTCATGGTTGAAAAATATCCTAGAGACTATATGGTCATCGCCTTGATCCACCCAAGTCCTACTCAACTTGTCAATATTGGGACCTTGACCTTTGCTAGATCCCTAACCATAAATTCTTCATACACATCAAGATTCTCATATAGAGTGTGACTATAAAACCCAGTAGGACACCACCGATACATCCTTATCATAGGTGTAAAATTTGTATATGAATATTTATAAAATGACTGGTAATAACTATATAAATAAACATACAACTCTACAGGTCATTGTGTGATAGAAAAACTATCATGAACCCCAATACTACCTACTTCAGCACCATGCCGGAAGATACATCACATCAGGCCAATGAAATAATCTAAAGATGGTATCACAATTCATCTGAAAACTAAAACATATCACGATTGATAGCCACAATAATATCAGAATCATGTTACACATGTCATCCCATGACTCAACCATCTCAAAATGGATAGCCATAATTTATTCAGAGTAAGACTTCATGTTTCATCCCATGACTCAACCATATAAAAAAAAGCAATATAATCAGAGTAAGGTAACACATTCCATTGCATGACTCAACCATCCCCTAGTAGACATCCACAATATATTAAGCACAAATAGAACATATATATTGAGTCATTTACTTTCTTTACTATAATTATTTTTAAAATAAAGAAACATTTCAATTTATATTTGATCTAAATTAAAAAAAATCTTGGATAATTTTAGTATAAAAAATTGATAAAATAATTATTGATAACTTGAGATTTAACAAAATACTGATGATCTACTTATTTTTATAAATAAGATGACATAAGGAATTATGCAATACCAAAAGTTCAAGGTTTTCATGTAAAATTGAGAATTTGAATAATGAAATTCAGATTACCTACACTGGTTTTACAAAGTATTGTCATGGTGCTAATTCAAATATTTGGTATATGAAGATACATGATAAAGTCACCATAATATGTTAAATCTATTGTCAATATAGTTAAAATTAACAATGTGTTCTGTGGAATGTGACCATTCAATTTTGTTAGAAAAATTATTATAAATATAATTATTCCTAAAATATTAGAAAATGTGAGTTACCATAGGTTACTATAAGCATTTTCAAAGTTTTTTTATCATTTTGAAGCTTTCTAATTTCTTTTTACTGAGAGTTCTTCCAACCAATGTTATTTTCCTTTCTAATCACATTCGAAATGAGTTTTATTTGTGAGGTTTTCTTTGTAAATTTATTATTTTTCTTATTATAATTGTTGTGTCCCTATAGGTTTTGTTTAGGGATTACTGATAATTGGATGATAGAATTGAGATATTTCTCAAAGTATCAGTCATACTGAGTAATAGGTTGTTATAGTAGAAGTATCAAGGTACCGATCAAATTAGTGGGTAAAATAAGATTCAGGTGGTTTATGTGAGAAATTTTGATAAGGAAAATCGAGGGATTCTAGGGTAAGGAATGTAAATACCCTAACCTTGGTATCCCAGATTCGGTGGTTACTTTATTAATTTGGTACTAGATACAAGTGATCATATCCCAAGGTAAAAATAGTTTATTAGTATTAGAAAACTAGATACATACTTTAATTTCATAATACATTTGAAAACATAAAATACAAAATAATATTTTCTTCAATGAAACTATTATTGCTTTTATTATATCCTTATATATTAATCATAATACACTTCTCTACAACTTGGGGAATGGAAACATAAGAAAGGGGTGATCATATATGATTACTAATGGTATGCGAACAACAACAGTTATCATGAATAAATAAGGAATAAACAATATGGAAATTTAAATATCTAAAAAATCCATTTAATGAATATCTTGAGCATGAAGAAAAATATGGTAGGAATAAATGATGAAAAAATAATTCCATATAAATTATCACATGATCTTGAAACTTATTCATGTACACCATAGCTAATCAAATAATCACAAGGACATCAATAACTAATATCATAATTTGGGAATTAATAATACTGTATATCATAAATATACTATCAAGAAATCATTCCAAGAAATATTAAAAAAATGGGAAAGGCCATGACCAAATACCCAAACTATTTTGTCTCGTGAGACATTCTTATGCATCAGGGGGCTATAGCGGACCATGATCATCACTTGGTAAATCCAATGCATTCTTCATATAAAAGAGGTATAACATAATCAACGTAAACATAAATATTAAAAAATATATAATGAAATGTTAATAATTACCCTAATAAATAAATAATCATAAAACATACATATTAATATAGATAATGATGTCAAAATAGTACATCCCCAGTAAATCATAATATCCACAAAATAATACTGACATATATGAACACACTTTTAAAAGATCACTGTAATATTTCTTAATGAAAATACACTTTTCATTTTAAAAAAATTATTCAAAATCTAAAAAATTACAAAATACTAATTAATTCATTTTCTTTGGAATGAATATTTAAATCAATGAGTGGTCATGATGGTGGAAAATTATGTTCTTGTCGTATAAGTTAAAAAATATTCATTTCACACTTTTATAAAAATTCAAAAAGTGACTTGTTCAAAAAATGATTGGAATATTCCTTTTAACCCATTTTATAAAGACATGGGTAGAAATGTATATAATAAATAATTTTATAATAGTGATAATATTCATGAAAACATTTTAAATAAAATATTGATATGGAAGAAAATTATTCCCAACCAAGTGTGAAAAAAGTCGGTTTTCCTTAAAAAATGGTTTTAGTATCTTGAGTACTTAAAGAGTGAAAAATGAAGTAAAACATGTAATTTCCACAAATAAAAATTTGATAAAAAATATATTTTATTTAATATATAAATAAAAAATAATTCCAATATCATAGACTTAAATATAAGAAAACTTGAATAAGGATGAGATTGTGAAATAAACTCGTACCTCAGGTTTGACTTTCTTTGTATGTGCCCAAACCTCCTATATAATAAATATAGAATTATTATAAATATATTAAATAAATATAATCATAAATATCATACCATATATGATTTACTTATAATCTTTATTACTCGTTTATCAGTAATTCTTGGTTAAAATCATTGTTCCGTGAAATAACTACTTCATTTTTCATTTATGTTTTGGTTCGATAATTTTGGTTCGTGTACTTTGATCATGGTTACATAATCTAAATAATTTTAATCATGATTAAAATATCATATATATTCATGATATATATATTTAGAGTCATCCATAAATGCTAGATATAGAAAAATGAATTACACTGTTCATGGAGACAATAGGTCATAAGTATGCATAAAAATTGTTACCATTTTTCAAAGAATGGAATGAAAGAATGGTAAATAATAATGAACCTTTAAATAATCATTATTATATCATATATATTCATTAAATCTATTATTTTTACCATCCATTCCAAAATAAAATGAAAACAATATTATATCGCTTCATGGCGATAGTAGTCCACACATACGCACGAGTGATGTTATCATTTCCAAAGGATTGGAAGGTAAAAAGGTAGGTGTTACATTATAATTATATAATTATAATTACATCATATATATCATATATATAAATTAAATCCATCTACGATAGGAAGTTATGGAAAATTAATTACATTGTTTCGTGTAAAGACCCAAAATTTTCCATGTAAATTTTTTTATTATATGAAAATATTATGAGTCTGCGAAAATTGACGGCATGTGATTCTGAGTCCCGGAGTGCCCGGAATGAATTTCCAAACTTTCATTAAGTACGTTAATTTAACATGCGAGTGGGAATTTGTAACTTTTGAACTGGTGCTCGAAATTGAAATCTGAGGACATCGTTGACTCGCAGCGCTGCTAATCACTTATGGAGACCTTCACTTCAACTGTGGTAGGTCGATGGTGGAAGTTTAATTTTTAGGTTTTGTAGAGGAATAAAATAAAACAATTGTAGTATTTTTATTCAAAATCTCTCCAACACTTTTTTAATTTGGTGTTGGGGATCACCCAACCTTGAAACCCCTCTTTTAATGTGGTGACATTAATGGTTAAGTTAAATATAATAACTTAACTTAAATGATAGGGGATCCTCACCTATCGTGGTAGGGGAATTGTTGGGAAACTGGTTTTGCAAGAGAACCCTTGGTGGAAGAACATCCCCCAATACAGAACGAATCTTCGGATCAAGAACATTGAACCAACGTTGGAGCACGAATCGGAAGCGTATTGCAGGAGTGACGAACGTCGATGTCTCCTTCATCATATTCATCTTCTTCCTCATGCCATCTCCAACGAACAGTCAAGGTAGGGTTTGTTCTTGATTTTTCTTCATTAATTTATATTGATTCAATCTTCTTAAGCCGCATGCTATTTGTCTAACATGGAGGGTGTGGACCAAACGAACACGGCCCGATCCCTCCGTTACTTCGTTTTTTGACATGTTCTTCGCGGGTGAAACTTCGAGTTGAGTGGGAATTGAACTTGATGGAATTGATGTGATGGATACATCCCGAGACAAACAATGATTCCCTCGAAATGAAGAATGGGCCACCGGATCTCACTCGGTGACCTGCGGAAGTCGGCTGGCGTGACGGCCCCGGTGACCGGCACCGGCGACAGGCATCGGCAGGGTACAAGGCGGCGGCCAGCACACTGGTCGACCATGATGGTGGCAGCGGCGCAACCATACTGCCAAGGGATGTTGTGGCTCGTCGGCCACGACGGAGGAGGGTGGTGGTCGGCATGCCGGTCGGCCGCATGGAAGTCGGGGCGGCGCGCGTCCGCGCCGCCAGAGTAGGAGGTCGCGGCTTCTGAGCCGCGGCGGCATAGCCATATGGCGGTCAGCACCTGGCTGGCTGCGGTTGGAGGAGTGGCTATGTCATGCCACTGGAAGGGGAGCCTTCCAGAACCCTGACCGGCTGTGTCATGCCGAGCAGGACCTGCCCCGCCGGGTTCCGCGTGCAAGTATGCAGCACCACGTGGCGCCTCCGAGTTGGACAGAACCGAACGGACCTCGGACCGTTCGGGAATCCCAGGGGGCACCACCCCTGGGTGGCGGCAAGGGTGGTCCCCACTACAGTAGGCCACCCCGGCAGTGGGCCGCCCAGTGGGCTGCACCGAGGGCCTCCCGACGGGCAGCACTGCGGTCCGTGCTAGCGGGTCGCCTAGTGGGCCGCACCACGGGCCACCCCAGTGGGCCGGGCCACCCCCTTTGCGGGTTGGTCCAGATCGCAGCCCAACAGGTCAGTCCCCCCGCGGTTCCGCCCATCTTGTCCAGACCCGGACCCAGTCGGCTCGACCCAAACCAGTTCGGGTCTGCCCAGGCCGGGTCAGACCGGACACAGGCCCATCTAGACCTAGATTCGCCTTTTTTGTCATATCTTGAGAACCGCACGTCTATTTGATGAACTATCTGTGAAACCAAGATCCTTGGATCGAGATGGTCCATTTAGTATACTCCACTTGAGTTTTAGATAAAGTTGGAGTACGGCAAGGTTGGATCAAAACTGAATCCAACCAGGCCCTCGGAACGGAAACGCTAATAACTTATAGATCGGCTATCCGAATGACATGTCATCTATCGCGTTTGGTTCCTTATGATGTGACAGACCTTTGTGATACATCTTCATGGTACTTCATGGCAGTTGAAGTATCGACCTATGGCTTGAGGAGTGGATCCTCCTGGAATCAAACGTACTTAGTGCGGGAACCATGTGGCTGGTTGTACTTAAAAAATCTTCAAATCCTTTGTGGGTCATCTTCGGATCCTCTATGGGTCAGCATCTACCGATCCTCTATGGGTCATCCACAGATCATGTGTGGGTCATCTTCAGATCCTATGTGGGTCATCTTCTGATCTTGTGTGGGTCATCATCAAATCCTAGGTGGGTCATCTTCGATCCTGTGTGGGTCAATAGAAGAGCTTATCAATGAAGTAAGATGATCTAGCAATACATCTAATTATCTATGCTTTCGTACTTAAGTTATACCTAGTGTGATATGAATATTTACCTTTATGGTACACTTTTGTGTGGTGATACCTTCATGGTATTCTTTTGTGTGGTGTTACCTTTGTGGTACTTACCTTTGTGGTGTTACCTTCATGGTATTCTCTCCTCCGTGGAACAGTTGTGCTTTTGGATAAATAGTTGGGCATGGTGTTTCCTCATTAACTAAATGGGTATACTTGATAACTTAGGTATATGTATGGGCATATACCTAAGTAGGGTTCATTGTTGTTTTCATCCTCTGTGATTATGGTATTGCTTTTTGGTTTATCCTTTGTGGATTCTGAGAGACCTTCGGGGGTCTTGGGGTCCCTACTGAGTATTATTATACTCACCCCTGCACAGGCTATGCCCGTACCTTACTGTGTCTTGTGCAGACGACGGACCGCATTGATCGAGGTTGAGGGTTCCAGGACTAGAGGTTTCTCGGAGTAGGACCATTAGACAAGACGTACCGCAAAGATGACCATTAGAGAGTTGTACCTACCCTTCAGGTAGGATCCTTGGTGGGTTTTCATAGGATCTATTTTCATTTTTACTTGTACTTTACAGTTGGGCCTGTATTCTGACCCCTTTACTTACTTTACTCAACATATTTACTATATAGTTTACTTTGTGATTGTATCTTGTTGTGTTCTTGGATTGTGTGAGTGTGTAGGTTAAAAGGCAATGCCTTCCTGGTTTTAGGGATATGCCTCTCTGGTTCTAGTTGCCAGCCCCTAGCCTATGGAAGGTGGGCTTGGGGTAGTCATGGAATGGGCCCTAGGGGACGGGTTAGGACAAATTGTTATCAGAGAATTCAGTTCTACCGGAGAACTTGGACTCTGATCTTTTTTTAGAAATAGTGTTAAGTGTAATGAGTGTTGTTTTTAGTTTAGGGAATCCATTATTGGTGCGGAGGCCGACGTATCCATACACCAGGATCCTGACTTCTGATTTCTGACTCAGTGCACGAAAACACTGATTGTGTGTGGGTTTTTGAAAAGTTTTATTTGTAGTCTCTTTGAGTCAGCTCACTAGGTATAACTTATTTACCGTGGTGCACCAGTTTCTTTTTAGGATGCCTCCACGTAGACAGCCAGCCAGGGTTCCAGGTAGAGTATGCAATGGCAACCCACCGAGTGATGAGGTATTGGATCAGGGCCCCTTTTTGGCAGTTGTACCATCAGGTGGTGTACCAGTAGTACCACTACCTGTTGGGTAGCCGATGCCACCAGTCCCAGCAGCAGAGGGTGCATGCCAATTGAGCGCGTTGCACGAGTTCCAGCAATAGTAGCCACCAAGTTTCCAAGGCGAGATGGATCCACAGGCTGTTGAGGACTGGCTAGAGGTCGTGGTCAGGGTTTTTAGACTGGTAGGGACATCAACTGATCTTATGGTCATCCTTGCAGCTAGTCTTCTTCAAGAAAGAGCGGGGAGATGGTTGAGCTTTTCGCTCTAGGTTCACGATGAGATTAATCTCATCTGGGCGAACTTCGAGAGCCGTTTTAGGGCAGAGTTCATCTTAGTGACCTTATTCTCAATGCACATATAGGATCTTCTCCACTTGTAGTAGGGCATCATTACCGTGTCTCGGTATTCAGTGAGGTTCACCGACCACTCGCGCTACTCCATTGACATGGTATCGAACTCTTTCTTCATTTATCGGACCTTTGAGCAGGGGATCATAAGTTACATAGGAGATTCGATGGTATCTCTTAGCATCCCGATGGAGGAAGGGGTGTTAGAGCGAGCACTATTGGTGGATAGCTTCCTTTCTGAGAAGTCACTGGCAGCGAGACCCACCACCAGACATCACGTAGTATAGTCATCTGTAGCTGGCAGCAGACAGATGCCGCAGAGGTCCAAGAGAACTAGACCTACAAGTGTACAACTACAGGATACATGGTCAGTTGTGCGGGGATCTCGAGGAAGAGCAAGATAGGCAAGGAGTAGGCAGTGTTACTCGTGCGGCAGTCAAGGTCACATGGCTCGCAACTACCCGACCCGTCGTACAGATGACATGTATACGGTCGAAGGACCACCTGGGAAGAGGTGAAGATTCGATCGAGGAGGTCTGGAGGCAGTAGGCAGATGTGGCAAAGGATCTGGTCATGTAGCAGGCAGTCGGCGGCGATTCGAGGTTCTACCACCACCACCTCTAGGTGGTCCACCCCGACCAAAGGGAGCAAGTGAACAGGGACGGGCTCAGCTCCAGGCTATTGAGGCCTACGACCATGACGCTCCGTGGATGATTTGAGTAATGATTTGTTTCTACTACACCTTAGTTGCAATACTTATAAACACAGGTTCCAGCCACTCTTTTATTGACACAGCCCTCGTTCAGAGCTCGGAGATTCCGGTGGATCCATTGGCTCGATCCTTATGTCTAGAGACTCCTATGGGAGAGGGTTTGATAATTACACATTGGTTCCGGTAGTGTGAGATTACTCTAGGAGCCAAGAGATTTGGTTGGGATCTTCTAGTAGTACTGTCAAGGCCTTACAACGTCATCTTGGGTACGGATTGGTTATCTACATTCCATGCTTAGATCGACTACATTAGGCGTAAAGTTTGGTGTGTTTATGAGTATGGGACTAGGTTTTCCTTCACTAGAAAGAATGAAAACTTTTCAATACAGGATGAACTTACCCAGATGAGGGTGTGGCCGATCATGCATCATTTTTCTAGCCTTAACCTCGGAGCGATTTATGTTGAGAGTCTGAGATCTCCGATAGTGGTGGACCTGTACGCTAATGTTTTCCATGAGTATGTTCCAGGTCTACCTCCTCAAAGAGAGGTGGACTTTTATATCGACTTGTACCTCAGGATGGCACTGATATCTACACTAGTATATCGAATGGATCTCATGGAGCTTTGAGAGCTATGATTATAGCTGGAGAACTTGAAGAGGAAAGTGTTCATTAAGCCCAGTGTTTCTCCTTGGGCAGCCTTGATTTTTCTAGCCAATAAGGCGGATGGGAGTTTGAGACTCTGTGTGGACTATCGGTGCCTGAAATAGTTAACTGTGAAGAAAAATTACCCACTTCCAAGGATTGATGATCTTTTTTATCAACTGAAGGGAGCACAGTGGTTTTCAAAGATAGACCTCTGATCAGGCTGTCACCTGCTTAGTGTATGAGATGAGGATGTACAGAAGACAGCCTTCAGATGTCGGTATGGCCACTATGTGTTCTTGGTTATGCCATTCGGTGTCACCAACTCCCCAGCAGTGTTCATGGGACTAATGAATAGTATCTTCTAGCCATACCTCAATCGCTTTGTGGTAGTCTTTATCGACAACATCTAGGTTTACTTAGCTACAGAGTAGGAGCATGCCTATCATCTATAGATAGTTCTGGACACACACTGAGAGCACCAGCTTTATCGTAATCTTTCAAAGTGCTAGTTCTGGATCTGAGAGGTTCACTTCCTAGGAAACATCATCACAGAGGCTGGAGTTACTATAAATCCAGCAAGGATTGAGGATGTGCTTTCTTGGGAGCCACCCAGGAGTGTGACGGAGGTGCGCATTTTTCTAGGTACGGCCAATTACTACCGAAGGTTTGTGCCTGACTTTTCTAGCGTTGTGGAACCCTTATCAGCATTGATGAATAAGGGGAAACCCTTTGTGTGGTCGGAGAGATGCCAGCAGAGTTTCCAAGAGTTGAGGCAGAGACTGACAAGTGCCCCCATCTTAAGGCTACCGGAGGAGGGAATTGGGTACATAGTCTACTACGACGTATCAGGGTATGGTCTTGGATGTTTC
This sequence comes from Viscum album, assembly GCA_963277665.1. NCBI lineage: Eukaryota > Viridiplantae > Streptophyta > Magnoliopsida > Santalales > Viscaceae > Viscum > Viscum album. Next base: position 283,045,096 of record OY728120.1, on the reverse strand, counting down.
CTAATGAAAGAGAGAGCAGTAATCGCTTATGGTTCTCAATATCTGAGATATCATGAGCAGAACTATGCTACCCATGACTTGGAGTTAGCAACAGTTGTATTTTCCTTGAATATGTGGCGACATTACTTGATGGGAGAACATTTTGCAGTCTACTCTAATCACAAGAGTCTCATGTATATCTTCTCTCAGAAGATCCAAACTTGATACAGTGGTGTTGTCTTGATTTCATCCAAGACTATGACTTCGAGATAATCTATACTCTTGGAAAGAGGAATTTAGTAGAAAATTCACTCAGTATGAGATCTAGTATACAGTTGCTGAGTGAGGCGACGAAGCAGATAGCCGCTTTGCGAATATCCTATGTGGATCGAGATCGAGCAGCTTATATTTAGTCTCTAAAAGTCACTCCCCCACTCCTTTAGTGAGTCAGGGAGGCACAACTTGGGGAAACTGACTGTGAGGCTCTACATTCTCAGATATCCAAAGGATAGTCACTTGATGGATTTTTTGAAGGTGGGGAGTACATCATCATCTTCATAGGGCGTATTATAGTACTAGTGGTTATATGGGAGGAAGTGTTGAGGGAGTTCCATACGTACCCTCTAGCGGTACATCCTGGAGTGGTGAAGATGTACTAGAACCTCTGAAGTTATCATTGGTGGTTGGGAATGAAGAAAACAGTGGCAGAGTTTGTCTCATGGTGCCTCACTTGTCAACAAGTGGAGGTAGAGCATCAGGTTCCAGTGGGTTTAGCTCAGCCACTTGAGGTACCATAGTGAAATTTTTATGGAATTTCCATAGAATTCGTGATAGGAGTTCCTTGCACGTCCAAGGGAAATGATTCTATCTGGGTGATCTTTGACCGACTCACCAAGTTGGCCCACTTCCTACCTATCAAAGAGTAGGGATAAGTAGAGAGCTTGGGACACCTCTACATATAGGAGATTGTATGGCTTCATGGAGTGCCCTCGATGATTGTCTTCGATCGAGATGCATGTTTTACTTTCCGGGTATGGAAGGGGTTGCAGGAGGCGCTCGGGATACAGCTTCGATTGAGCACTGCCTTTCATCCTCAGAAGGATGGTCAGACAGAGTGGACCATTCAGACCCCTGAGGACATGTTTCATGCTTGCATCCTTGATTTTGGCCACAGCTGAGAGGATCACTTTCCCTTGGTGGAGTTTGAGTACAACAATAGCTATCACTCCACCATCGGTATGGCACCATTTGAGGCATTGTATAGTCAACCTTGCAAATCACCTCTACGCTGGACTGACCCAAGGGAGTCAACACTCATGGACCAGAGATTGTACGGGCTACCACAGAGAAGGTGCAAATCATTCAGAAGCAAATTAAGACTACACATATCAGGAAGAAGTCTTATGTTAATAGGAGATCGAGACATCTGGAGTTCGAGGATGGTGACAATGTCTTTCTATGGGTATCTCCTTGACGAGGTTTGCGGAAATATGGTCGGGGTGGAAAGTTATCTCCATGGTTTATCAGACCCTTTCAAGTCCTCAGTATAGTTGGCGAGGTGGCATATCACTTATCCCTTCACCCTCAGTTGCACTGGGTGCATGATGTTTTCCACATATACTAAATGAGGAGGTACATGCATGATCCTTCGCACATCATAGACTGGGGAGAGGTGGACATCGATGATGGGGTGACATTTTTGGAGGTCCCAGTAGAGATTGAAGATTGACAGGAGAGGGTCCTTCATGGGTGATCGATACCTCTAGTGATCATACGTTGGCAACACAGGAACCTCCAGGAGAGAACATGGGAGCGGGAGGCTCATATTCATGCTCAGTACCCCCCACTTGTTTCCCTAGTTTGTGTTGTGGCTTTCAGGGATGCAAATCCATGTGGTGGGGAGAATGTAAAAACCCAGAATTTTCAATATAATTTTTTTTATTATATGGAAATATTACGAGTCTGTAAAAATTGATGGCACGTGATTACGAGGCCCGGAGTGGACGGAATGAATTTCTGAACTTTCTTTAAGTACATTCAGTTAACATGCGAGCGGGAATTTTTAACTTTTGAATTAGTGCTCAGAATTGAAATCTGAGGACACCGTTGAACTCATAGTGCCGATAATCGCTTAACGAGACCTTCACTTCAACCGCAGTAGGTCGATGGTGGAAGTTGAATTTTTGGGTTTTTTGGAGGAATAAAATAAAACAATTTTTTTATTTTTATACAAAATATCTCCACCACTTTTTGAATTTGGTGGTGGGGATCACCCGACCTTGAAACCCCTCTTTTAATGTGGTGACATTAATAGTTAAGTTAAATCAAATAACTTAACTTAAATGAGAGGGGATCCTCACCTCTAGTGGTGGGGGAACTATTAGAAAATTGGTTTTTCTAGTGAACTCTTGGTGGAAGAACATCCTCCAATAGAGAATGAATCTCCAGATCAAGAACGTTGAACCAATATTTGAGCACAGATCGGAAGCATATTGTAGGAGTGATGAATGTCGGTGTCTCCTTCATCATCTTCATCTTCTTCCTCACGCCATCTCTAAGGAATGATCGAGGTAGGGTTTTTTCATGATTTTTATTCATTAATTTACATTGATTCGATCTTCTTGAGTCGCATGCTATCAGTCTAATGTGGAGGGTGCGGTCCAAATGAACGCATCCTGATCCCTCTGCTACTTCGTGGTTTGATGTGTTCTTCACGGGTGAAACTTCAGGTTGAGAGGAACTCGACCTTGATGGACTTGATGCGATGGAGACGCCCCGAGATGAACATTGATGCCTTAGAAATGAAGAATGGGCCACCGGATCTCACCCGGTGACGCGTAGAAGCCTGCTGGCGCAACGGCATCGGCGATCAGTACTGGCGACTACCGCTGGAAAGGTAAAAGGCAGAGGAAGGTACACTGGACAGCCAAAATGGTGGTGGTGGTGCAACCGTTCTGCCAAAGGAGTCCGCAACCTGTTGGCTGTGGCGGAGGAGGGTGGTGATCGGCACACCAGCCAGCCACATAGAAGTCGGGGCAGTGCGCGCCCGCACCGCCGGAGATAGAGGCTGCAACTCTGAGCCACGGTGGTGTACCCAGAGGGTGGCCAGCCACGATTGGAGTAGTGGCGCCATCATGCCACTGGAAGGGGAGCCAGAAGTAACCTCGGTCGGCCGTGTCACGCCGTGCATGACCCGCTCCACCGGGTCCTACATGCCAGTAGGCGGCACCACGTGGCACCACCGGGTTTTCTAGAACCGAACGACCCTTATGCCATTTGGAAATCCATAGGGGCACCTCCCCTAGGTGGAGGATAAGGCGGGCCCTACCATAGCGGGCCACCCCGACCGCGGGCAGCAACGCAGGCCGCCCTAGCGGGTCGTGCCCAGTGTGGGGCGGGTCGCGCCCAGCAGGCTGGGCCACACCCTTTGCGAGATGGGCTGGATCACAGCCCAGAGGGTCGGACCCACCATGGTCCAGCCAATCCGGGCCAGACACAGACCCGGGCGGGTCAACCCGAACTGGGTCGGGTCAGGCCGGGTCGGTCCAACATGGTCAGACTGGGTCCGGGCCCATCTAGACCTAGATATGCCTTTTTGGCCATATCTTGAGAATCGTGCATCCATTTGACGAATCGTCTGTGGAACCAAAATCATTGGATCGATGCCATCCTTTTGGTATACTAAACTTTATTTTTTGATAAATTTGTAGTACGTATGGGTTGGATCGAACCCGAATCCAACCGGGCCCTCAGAACGGAAACACTAATAACTTACAGATTGGGCATTCGAATGACACATCGTCTGTCGCGTGGGGTCCCTTTTTTCATGACAGGCCTTCATGATACTTCTTCGTGGGACTTCGTGGTTGTTGAAGTATCGAAATATGAATTGATGAGTTGATCCTCCCTAAATTAAGTGTGCTTAGTGTGGGAACCCTGTGGATGGTTGTACTTGAAGAATCTTCAGATCCTATGTGGGTCATATTCAGATCCTGCGTGGGTCAGCATCTACTGATTTTGTGTGGGTCATCTACAGATCCTGTGTGGGTCATCTTCAGAACCTATGTGGGTCATCTTCAGATCATGTGTGGGTCATCTTTAGATCCTGTGTGGGTCATCTTTGATCCTGTGTGGTTCAACAGTAGAGCTTCTTGATGAAGTAAGATGATCTATCAATAAATCTAATCATCTATAATTCCGTACTTAAGTTATACCAAGTGTGAGCTGATCCTTTACCTTTGTGTTACAATTCTGTGTGGTAAAACCTTCATGGTATTCTTTTGTGTGGCGTTACCTTTTTGGTACTTACCTTCATGGTGTTACCTTCATGGTATTCTCTACTCTGTGGAACTGTTGTGCATTTGGATAAAGATGTTGGCCTAGTGTTTCCTCATGAACAAAATGGGTATACTTGATAACTTAGGTATATGTATCGGCATATACCTAAATAGGGTTCACCTTTGTTTTCATGCTCTGTGATTATGGTATTACTTGGTGGTTTATCCTTTGTGAATTATGAGAGACCCTCGGGGGTCTCGGGGTCCCTACTGAGTATTGTTATACTCACCCCTGCATGGGCTACGCCCACACCTTGCTATGTCTTGTGCAAACGATGGAGAGCATTGATCAAGGATTAGGGTTCCAGGACTGGAGGCATCTCAGAGGTGGACCATTAGACAAGACGTACCGCAGCGACGACTATTCGAGAGTTGTATCTACCCTTTAGGAAGGATCCTTGAAGGGTGTTCATGGGAGCTATTTTCAGTTTTACTTTTACTTTCCAGTTGGTCTTTTATTCTGGCCTCTTTACTTAATGTACTCACCCTATTTACTATATAGTTTACATTGTGCTTGTATCTTGTTGTGTGCTTGGATTGTGTTAGTTTTCAAGTTAAAAGGAAATGTCTTCCCGGTTTTAGGGATATGCCTTTCTGGTGCTAGTCGCCAGCCTCTGGCCTATGGATGGCGGGATTGGGGAAGTCACGGCACGGGCCCTGGGGGGACGGGTTGTGACATCGTGAGGTTGTAGTCCTTCGTACATATAATCGATGCTTTTCTTTCCTATTATATTGAATAGGGGATAGATATAGGTTGTTCCATTAACATAATAACATATTCATGTATTTAAAATATTGGTGTTATTATTTTATCGTAGTTTGTGAATATTTGAAATAGGGATATGAAAAAATAAAATGAAAAACATATAGTTAAGAACTATACCTCTTCCTCAGAGAACCTCTTAAGGTTTGCACCTAAAACCTTCCTAGAATGGTATTATAATAAAAAAAAGGGACTATATATCATGGTGAGGGATTTAAAAAAGGTATTTGGTAAATTATTTGCTAAAACAAAATTCTCTTTACCTGTGGAGAGGATAGGATAGGGGGAGTCCATTTATAAGTGGGGGAGGGGTACCCCTGGAAATTACCAAAAAGAATACAAAATGGTAAAGTAATTCCCATGAAAAATGCTTCAAAATGGATTTATACTAAAATTTGGGATGTTATAAGGTAAAAATATGGATATAAAATAGGATTTATCCAATTTTAAATGGAAAAATTACACTTAACTTTTGGTTTAACCCTCCTATAAACCTATTTTAACCTTAACCGAGGTAATTGATTTTTATTAATTTTACTATTAATTATGAGAAAAAAATATGTTAACTTTATTACCTAATATTAATAATATTTTTTAGAAATATAGATTACATTTTATCTAATTTAATTTATATAATTAGAATAATTTAATTTAAAATCAAACCCACAAGCATGATGAAAAGTGGTTGTCCAAATAAAAGTTTCTTTAAGCATAAACAAATTTTATATCAAATTTCAACAAAACATTGATTCCAATGATTAAATTGTGTTAATGTTAATATAATTGAACTAATTTTAATTTGTTAAAATATTAAAACATTATGGGACTTTTAAATTTACATAAACTAAAAATATTTTTCAATAAAAATTAATATTTTTTAATATTCATCAAAAAAAATTAATCATTTCCAAAAAAAATCAAAAATACACTCTAGGATAATTTTGAAATTATAATTTCAAAAACTAAGTATATTTTTTAAACTGAATTTTATAAAATAGGAAAAAAATGTGTTTAAAATAATTGTGTAAAATGAGATGGAACCAATTTTTAGAAAAAATATAGTTTTTAATCATAAAAATGGATTTATTCTTATCAGATGATTATAAAAACATTGTATTAATGATAAAAAATATTGATTGAATATATAATAAAAAATTAATTAAAATAATTCACCAATATTAATTAATTTATTTTATTTAGATAAAATCATATTGTGTGGATAAAAAAGTTTTTCAGAAAAAACTTTTCTTTTGCTTTCAAATGAATTTTATTTTTATTTATAATCAATTGATAACCGATAAATTTATTTTATACATGGGTAAAATATATAATTTTCATTATTTATTTCTTCATATTCATACGTTCTAATTTAACAAAGAGGTAATAATGGTATATCATATTATATTTCATTTAGGATCTGGGTTGTGTTTATCATGAGCTATTGAAGAGATTAAATTTACTTGAAAATATACATATCATGAAATCTAGTGGTGTTACATTATTCCATCCTTCAATTATTTCATCCTCAAAATTTCAATAATTTCACCTCATACAAATATTTGGGTAGTCCATCATAATTTCTTCAGGTTCCCATATCTCCTCTTATATCTTATGATTTCTCAAAAGAACCTTAAGCATCCAAGTCATATGATTCCTCAAAAATTGTTCTATAGTGTCCAAAATCTATATAATATCTACACAATAAGATATATTAGGTTCCAATTATATTTATTCATATGTGATCACATACGTTGGATTTTACATGTACTTCCTTTATAATGATATATGGAACATATCTTGTACTTTAGAGACACTCAGTGGAATTGACAAACTGTAATCCAAAACACCAGTTCTTTCAAGGATTTCAAAAGTTTTGATGCACCTAGGGATAAATTTCCCTTTCTTATTAAACATTATAACACCCTTCCATGGAGATATTTTTAAGAAAACATGATCTCCTGCTTGAAATTTTAAATCTTTCCTCTGGTTATCAACATAGCGCTTTTTCCTTCTTTGAGATAATTTGATATGATTTTTAATAGTCTTTACCTTTGTAATTATATCCTCCAAAAGTTATGGGCCTACAAGATTCCTCTCACCAAATTCGTCTGAACAAGTTGGAGTACAACATCTCTTTCCATATAATTCTTCATATGGTTCCCCTTTAATACTTGTATAAAATCTATTATTATAAGAAAACTCTACCAATGGTAAATAATGGTCCCACATAACTTGAAATTAAATAGATCATTACATCCACATGTATTATAATATTTGAATAGTCCTTTCAGACAATTTATCAGTTTGAGGGTGATAAGTGGTTCTCAAATAAATCTTAGTATCAAGAGCCTTCTAAATACATTTTCCGAATTTCAATACAAATCATGGATCATTATTAAACAAAATTGACAGGGGTGCACAATTAATTCTTGAAAATTAATTAATATAGACTCATACAAGGATATTAGGAGGTAAATCTTCTCTTATATCATAGAAATGTGTAGATTTTGGGAGGTGATCAACAATAACCCATATTATATCATTTTTTCTTGGAGTCTTCGGTAATCTAGGGACAAAGTCCATAGTAATGTCATCCCATTTCCACATTTTAATAGAATAAGGTGTCTTGAATCTTCTAGGATGTTGTCTCTCATCTTTCACTTGTTAAAAAACCAAATACCTTAACTCATAATCAGTAATTTCCTGGTTCATATTATCCCACCAAAAAATTTCCTTCAAATATCTATACATATTGGTGCTACTAGGTCGTATAGGTAAATTAAATCTATGAGAATCATCCAACAATTCCCTCTTCATCTCAATTATATATGGGACATATAGGCTATTTCTAAATTTTATAATTCCATCTTCACAAATTAAGTCTTTCAATTTTATATCATTCGTGATTTTTTTTAAATTCTCATCATCAGGTTGAGAACTTTTTTATTTTCCAAAAAATATGGTTTGAAAATCATTTGAAAATGGGGTTACGTATCCCTTTAACAATTATAATATCCATATTTACTAGATACATAAACATAGAAACCCTATTGATATTAATTTTATTAAAAACTATATGATCATTCCTACTCAATGTATTAGTTATGTTATTTGTATTCCTAGGGTGGTAGTGTATTGAGTAACCATAATAATTGAGTAGATCAATCCATCTACCTTGCCTCATTTTATGATATTTCTATGAAAATGTTTATTTTAGACTCCTATGATTCGTATATAAATAAAATATTTGTCCATAGATTCAATGACTTAATCTCTTTAAAGTAAGGATTACGGCTTCCAACTCAAGATCATGGATTGGATATTTTTGTTCATGATTATTTAACCGCCTTGATGCATAGGAAATAACATTATCATTATTCATAATTAAATATCCAATTACAATATTTTATACATCATAATATATCACAAAACCAACTTTTACCAATGGTAGATTCAGAATCATAGAATTCATGAATCTCTTCTTAAATTCTTCAAAAAATTCTTATCATTCCTTTGTTCATATGAATTTAACCCCTTTACGAGTAAGCTTGGTTAATATGTTATCCAATTAGTAAATGTTTTGAACTAATCATTGATATGTCCCTACCAAACCAATGAAACTAAATTATTCAGTTATGTTCATTGGTGTATTCCATACTTGGACTACCTCTATCTTCATGGGATCAACTGAGATTTTATATTTGGAGAAAATATGGTTAAGAAAAGAAACATTCTAAATCCAAAATTCACACTCGCTAGATTTCCTATATAACTCTTTTCTTCTAAGAGTCCCAAGAATTATCCAAAATGAATTATCATGGTCCTCATAGATTTTATAATACACCAAGATATCACTAATAAATACCACAACAAAATCATTAAGATATTCCTCGAATGTTATGTTCATTAGATCTATAAAAATAGAGGGTGCATTAGTCAAAAAAATGGAATTATTATAAACTCATAATGTTCATAACTCATTTAAAATGTTGTCTTTGGAATATCTTCATTCTTTACTCAAAATTGATGATATCCATAACGAATTTCAATCTATTAGAAATATTAAGCTCCATTAATTCGATTGAATAAGTAATCAATGTGAGGTAGAGGATACTTGTTATTTATCATAATAGCACTAATTTACCTATAATAAATGCATATCCTAATAGATCCATTTTTATTCTTAATGAAAACAAAAGGTGATCCCCAAAGAGAAACACTAGGTCATATAAATATTTTATTACACAAATCCTCTAGTTTTTTCTTCAATTCCACCAATTTTATGATGTCTATTCAATAGGTATTCTTTGATATTTTTCTTGCATTAGGGATTAAAGTAATAGAAAACTCAACTTCATGCTCTGTTTAAGGTCTAGGTAATTCCTCAGTAAATACATCAATGTATTCATGTATAATAGGTATATCCTCAATTTGAATATTTCCTTTTCCATCCATAGATTATGTCTACTCCTATTCCCTGAGGGTCTCATTTAGAAGAGCTACTAGGGGTGGATCTACACATGACTCAGAGATGAATTATCCCATATAAATATATGGAATTATATATCTTCATCATGAATCATAATTTCCTTCTCTTTATAATAAATTTCTTTATTATATTTTGAATTCCAGACTATAAAGAGAATTATATCAAAAACAACCATAGGTATAATAATGAATTCAAAAAATAGGGTATATTTATGTGTCATAATTGGAATTGACTAATTCATTATTATTGTGGTGAGACTTCCACTATGAGTCTTGAATAATAATTCTGTTCTTAAGGTGCTAGGGAAATATCTAATTTTTGTGGAAAAAGGATGATATAAAAATGTGTGATGATCAAGAATAAAATAAAGCATTATCTAAAATTGAGGATATTACTAAATTACTTGAAATCACAACTTTAAGAACTTCACACTCGGATATTTTGATCACATAAGCTTGGACTTTCTCCCATGGCCTATTTTGGCGAAAAGTCCCTTGATGCTTGGGATAATAATATGAATAGTTCCCCAAATCCTTATAGTCAAAGAATTGAACACTAGAAACTTTATTCTTTCCCTTGTAGTCATGATCTTGGTGACCTTTCTCTGCACACTTTTAGAAAACTCCCATTCCTAGCAAGCATATTCCATAGTGTTTATTTCCCAGTTTTTTAGAAGTTGTAAATTATACCCTTCCCTTCTTCTATTTTATCATATTTTCTTTTCTAGAGTTCTTATCTAACATATTCTAATATTTATTTCCTTACAAGTCATAAGACCTTGAGAATTATTTCTATTACTTGATAGAACATGATAATATATCTTTATATGATGAGAATGTTTGGGAAAATAGTTCCATTTGAAGGATTTTCTTATAGCCATTAAAGAAATCTTCAATCTTGATCTTTGGATTGTGTATGTAGTATCCAAAATGTCTTGATAACCATGTAATTTTAACTCCATACATAGAAACATTTTACTCTATCATTTATATCAGACTCAATAATTATCTCTCCATATTAGTCGTTGTTTGTGGGGGAAATATTTTTCCAAGAAAAATTCCTTAAAATACTTTCATTCCATTATAACTATTTCCTCCTATTCATTAGTTTTTTTAATAAATAACCACCAATTATCTATATATCTTAATATATGATAATTTTAATGACTACCTTATCCATTTTATTACTTCCTAAAGTGAGAAATATCTTCTCTAAGTAACTTATCCATTACTCAACTACAATTGGATTTTTTGTCCGATTAAATGATGGAGTCTCCTGGCACATGAAGCGGTCTAAAATTGTTACACTGCATTATGGATCATAAGGTTTCTGGATATAGTAAAGTTTATTGATCATAACCTGAGTTATCTTCCCCAATATAGTTATAATTTTTTTATCTCCATCTGAAGGTCCAGCTCCAGCTTCATTGTCCTTTCTAATAGAGAAATCCATACATGGATTATGTGCATTGGTTTGGTTTACATTCCTTCAAATAGTCTTAATTTATAAAAAAATGGAATACACTATATTATATTATAATATTATTAATCATAATGTATAATTTATAAACTAGTGAAACACTTAACATAAATTGGAAAATTTATGCATAGCTAATCACAAAACCATAAAATTGGTTTCTTTAGAAATATTCTCAAATCATAAAAATATTTCTAAATACTTCATAATGTCTTGTAAAGAAAATTTGTATTAACCCAATCATATCCCCCTGGAGTTTCAAACTAAGTGAGAAGGAAACACTCCCCATGCACCAAAATGATATCTGATATATACTCAAACCAACTCTTTTCGAGGTTATTCCCATAGATTCATATGTTCCAAAAACAAATCCACTTGTAATATCCATAAAGGGGTTTATTTATAGGAAAACCACATAATATCTACCTTACCAAAGCTATATGATTTTATCATATTCTTATACTTACCCTCAAATTCTTTCATAGAGATATATTCCCAAATATTTGTTTTCTTAAATCTAGTTCCCAAGGTTTCTACTAAACTTTCTCTGATGGAAATTATAAAGAACCATACCCAAGTAGCCTAGAGTCAGTGGTTACTTTATTATATTTCTACTTGATACAAATAGTCACATCCAAAATGAATGAATAGTTTATTAGTATTTCAAAACTAGATACATACTTGAATTTCACTTTATATTTGAAAACATAAAATACAATATAGTATTTTCTTTGAGAACACTGTTATTCCCTTTAGTATATACCAACATATCAATCATAATGCACATCCTGACATCCTAAGGAAAGGAAACATAAGAAATAGGTGAACTCAAATACTCAATAAGGGTATGTGTATAGTAGAATGTATCATGAAAAAATAAGGATAATAAATATGGAAAGGTAAATATCTTAAAACACCTATCATTTAATTAATAACTTGAGTATAAAGAATAATATTAAGAGAATAATTGGTGATAAAATAATGTCATATAAATGATCACATGATATCAAAAAATATCCAAGGATATCATAAATAATAAAATAGTCACATCCACATTAATAAATAATATCATAATGAAGGAATGCAAAATTCCAGACAACATAAACATATTGTTAAGGCCTCGTTCCAATACATATTAAATAAATGTGTAAGGCCTTAACCAAATACCAAAACTAGGTTGACTTATCGATCCATATAGGGGATATATAAAACTCCTCTCATCACTTACTAAGTCCAAAACATTCCTCGTATAAAAGGGGGGAAACATAATCAATGTAAACATTCATACTAAAAAAGGTATAAGAAATGTTAATAATTTCCCCAATCAATAAACATAATCATAAACCATCCAGAGCAATATAGAAAATGGTATAATAATAGTACATCCCTCTTAAATAATAATATCCACCAAATAATGTTGAAATAGATTAATATACTTTAAAAATATCATAGGAATATTTATTTATGAAAATACCCATTTCATTATGAAACAACTTATTCAAAATATAAAAATTTCCCAAATATTAAGGAGGATATTTTCTATTTAAGGAACCTTTGAAACATGAAAAGTAATAGTTAAAGCAGTGAATGGTCATGATGGTGCCAAATTATATTCATAACGTATAAGTTAAAAAAACATTCCCTTCACACTTTTGTACAAAGTCAAAAGGTACCTCATTTGGAAAATGATATGAAGATTTATTTTAACCAATTTTGTAAAAACATCTGTAGAAATATCTTTAATAAAAAAATTTATAATATTAAGAATATTATTTAAACCATTTTAAGTAAAATATGGATATATAAGAAACATTTTTCTAACAGAGTAGAAAAAACAAAGTCATTTTTCCATAAAAACATGGTTTCAGAGTCTTGAGTACTTAAAGAGTGGAAAATGATGGAAAACTTGTAAATGAAATAATTAAATATAAGAGAAGAAAATATATTGGTTTTAAGATATAAATATCAAATAATTACCTCAATGGAGGATTAAACCTAAAAAATACTAAAATAATGATGGTATATAATCTTTTATGACCCATTTATTAATAATTATTTGTTAAAATCTGGGTTCTGGGTAATAATTGATTCATTTTTCATGTATGTTTTGGTTTGATAATTTCAGTCCTTATACATTGATCATGGATACATCATCTCCTAAATATTAATCTTGATTTAAATATCATATATATTCATTATATACATATTTAGATTCATCTATAAAATTCAGAGATAGAAAATGAATTGAACTATTCATAGAGAGGGTAAGATGTATGTACGTATGAACGCTATTTTGATTTTTTTAAGTATGAAATGAATGAAAGTTAAATAATAATTTAACTTTTCAAAATAATTTTTATATCTTATTTATTCATTAAATATATCCTTATTACCATCCATGTCAAAATAAAATGGAAAATGTATCACATCACTTCATAGAGGCGGTAGTCCCCACATACGCATCAATGATCTTATCATTTTCTAGTAGATTGAAAGGTAAGAAGGTATGTGATATTATACTTATAGAAGTATAATTATGTAATAAATATCATATATATATATATTAAATCCATTAATATATTATTTTCAATGAAAAATATCGATCGTCGATCAATTGATTGTAGGGGTCAAATTTTGTAAAACAATTCACATTGGTCTCACTATTTCCAAATAGTTTCCAATGAGTTTTGTTTGTGGAACTGGAAACACCCAAATATTCTCTATTTGGGATGACTTGGGGAACTACTTTCCAAAGGCAGGAGCTCATTTGGAGGTTTGGCCAATGATAATTAAGACCTCAGATTGGTCAATAGGATGGGAGGTTAGGCTCATCACACCCTTTTAGGTGGAATTTTTTTCCTACTATGGGACTCTATTATAGATTTATGATATGTTCTTGAACCCTTCATTAGTTTCAAAATATGATGCGGGTCACCTTGGAAATTAACAATCAATTATTAGAATGTATGGCTATTAGAATCATCTGTATGTATCTAAGTTTCTTTATCAATGAATATATTTGTATGTATCTAAGGTTCTCAATTGATGGTTCCCTATTTTGTTCTAATTATAGATTTATTTTTCATTATTATTATGATGTTGTTTTTGACCCACACAGTAGGGCGGTCTAGAGTGTATCATCATCCAGGGAGACGAGATTTGTTTTGATGTTGGGATTAGACCCATGGATGGGATTCCTACATATCCTTATAAAAGGAATCATAACTCAAGTAGTTCGGTTCCACTTTATGGGGAACATCAAACCTTTTAAGTTTATGTGATAAGGACCAAACTGTGCAGTTTAATGTCATACAGTAAGGATTTCTAGGTGAAAGGTGCCTAGTCAAATTTTGGTGTGGTACTTATGCCAAAGCAGTCCAGGGAACCTAGAAGGGATATGGGATCCTATTTATATAAGACTCTATAAGTAATTTTTATCATATAGAATTAGGTTTGGTTTGGGTAATGGGTTTGTACCTTATGGGGGATTCCTTTTTATCCCATTTGGATCGGAATCCAAGCCCACATTGTTCGGTTGTGAGGACCTACACTTATGGAGGCCCTCTAATGATTTTTCTCTAGTAAGGAAGTATGGTTCTTTGGGGGAATTAAGTTGGGAATTACTCTTAAGGATGATTGAATAAGTTTATATGGGTTTCTTGGATGGGGATTATTCTTAAGTAGGATACCCTTTGGATGATTACAATGATATGGTGTTGGGAAAAAGTCCCTCAAGGTATCATTGAAGCATTTTTGAGGTGATTGTGTTTGTTGACAAAGTGGACATCTGTGTTGTGATTGTTGACAAAGCAAACCATGACATACAAATATATTGACAAAGAAGATTTCATGGTGACATGTCGAGTTCAAAGGCTGTGGTTAACGATCCATGTTTGATTCAAGAACATCGACAAAGGAATGGATGATATGGAGGTGGTACAAAAAGATCATATACAAGGTGGCGCCATTTTCCAGTGTTTGCCAAATTTTTGGGCCTGAAAAAGTGATTTTGGCAAAGGGACTTGCACGCCGTTGACGTGGATGATAGGAAACTTGCACGCCCTATGTTTTTCAAAATCAAAACATCAAAATATGGTAAAAGGAAAAGGGGCGCCCAAGTTTTAGGGTCGGTCGCGCAAGTGACTTGCGCGGCGGAGACTTGCGCGCCGAAACTTGTGCACCGAGATGAGACTTGTGTGTTGTCGCGCAGGGTGTCCAAATGCCTATAAATAGAGGTCGATCCCTCCTCATTATTTGTGTGTTCAACACTTAGATAAAATCATAGCTCCTATCGCGCAGGTGTGGTGGTCGCGCAAGTGGTGTGTGGTCGCGCAAGTAGAAGTTGCGCGCCAGCTGATAGTTGCACGCCTAAGGTGGTTTGGGTGAGGAAGGAAGTAAGTCACCAAATTTTTGAGTTAAATAATGGGGTGTCGTGCAAGTGGTTTGGTGACACTTGCATGCTAGGTTTTGAAGAATCACTAAAGTTGTTGGTTGTGTTCCAAAATTGGTTTGGGCGTAAAAGGGTGTGCATCATGCAAGTTTGGAGTAGCAGAAGCTTGTGTCGTGCAAGTGGTTGAGGTGTAATTGCGTTCCAGTTATAACTTGTGTTCCCAGACTTGCGCGCCGGCTTAGAGAAGGGCTCCATGTAAGGTTTATTCATGGTAGTGATTCAGGGCTGCGTGAAAGCTGGAAGATTTCCCGATACCTTCAGTAAAAAGTGAGATTCATCTACGGGTGAAAGTTAGACTTCAACAGAGCATCTACATACAAAAGAGGATGCATTCATTACTGATAATGAAGAGACATATAACTCTATAAACTATGAGTGGATCATTTCTAGAGTAGTGAGCAAAGGAAGAGGAAGAAGGTGATCCTCTCCACCAACAGTGAGCCGAAGAGAGAGAAATAGGGAGTGACCCTTGGGAAAGCAGTGAGATGACCCTAAACCTTGTAAAGGCAGTGAGCCTTGGCATAGAAGTGATCTATCCCGAACCTTGTAAACATCAGTGTGATTTAGTGGATTTGGTACAACGGAACATCGACGTTGTATGCTCCTTGGACGTATCCCAGTGAGGGTGAACCAAGTAAAAATCTTTGTGTCTACCTGCTTACTTCCCTGCATTGCATTTAAAGCATCATCATCAGATAAAGAAGAAAAGAAGTGATCATAATAAACACACAAGTGAAAACAAAGTTATCCTTGTAATAAAGAGGTCAAGATCTAGTGGGGCAGTAAGAATATTGAAAAAGAATATCCATACCCTGATTCACCCCCCCCCCCCACTCATGGTATATATGCCCCTATTGGTCCTAACAATTTGTGTTAGAGGGAAGGTTGATTTTTTCATATTTGTTTGCTCCGACTTGGTGTAGTCGATCTGTGTGGTTAAATAATCGGTCTTCTCTTATCTTGTTTGCCATGGAAAAGTGAAAAACATCAAAAAATAATCAGAAGCCAGGTGATATCCCTCAATGTGGAAGTGTTTATGGAAAACATGTGATTCAACTTAAATAATCAAATAGCTTACTAAAGGAAGTCCATAATGAATATGATAAGGAAAATATTGATTCACTCAATCATGATGTAGTAATGAGTGAAGTACTTGAACATCAATGTGATACTGAAACAACTAATGATGAAGAAGTCTTAATAAGGAGGCCACCGGTAGATGTTGTCAACATGAAAAAGAAATTCGATTGGAACTTGGATGAAGAAGTTAAGTCTAAAGATATTTGTATCCAAGTATTGGAAATTGAGGTCAACAATATAAGAGGCTTAAATCAAAGGATTATTGATGTGGCTACTGACCTAAGGGAGAATAATGATTCTCAAGGTGAATAAATACAAAATATGTCTAGAATGAAAGGAAAATAAAAGGCTAATGACTATGAAGAGAATTAAAAGTCAGATGAAGTTCAGAATATGAAATCCAGAAATGATGATCTAGCTACACAGTTGTCTAAAAAAGTTCAGAAGAGTCAAAGGCTACAATAGGAGAATGCATCTGTCTCTAAATCTATATCTCAGGAAAAATTGATAGTAAAGGAGCAAAGTGATATGGTAGAAAAGCTCACATGAGAACTGGAAGATGAGATGAGTTGTGGAAAGAATCTCAGAAGAGAACTCAATGCCCAACTTGAATCAAGGAATATGAAGATTCAAAAGTTGGAAGAAGAGATAGAATCGGTGAATAAGGAAGTGGAGAAATCAAATGCTAGAGGAAAGCCTAAAATGAAGGATGCCTTGCACTTATTATTTGATTATCCTTCGGCAGGTGATGCTGAAATGAAAAAAAAATCTATTTCTGAAAAGAGGAAAGAACAAATTTTCTCAGCTCAAAGACCATACAGTCTGGGAAAAACTAGTATTGGATTTGATGAATTCCCTCTCATGCATGAAAGAAAGAGAGTCGTGAATAGTTCCATATGTGGAGGAAATCCTGTAGGTACTGGGGACAGGCCTAAGAGGACAGTTTCAAAAAGAAGTGATGACATGTTCTATTTCTATGGGATTCATGGCCACACATCAAGCTTCTGTTCAGAGGCTCTGGAATACATTTCAGGATGTGAAAATAGAAACATGGAAAAATATGAGAATAAGAAGAAGCTTTATGCGAAATCAGAGAGAAGAGTCTCTCATAGGAAAGCATTCATTAGATACTATTATTGTAGAAGAATGGGACACACCATGAATATGTGTCAGGAAGCTCAGGAGATCAATGTCATAGGAAGAACTCAAGATGCATCAACATCTCATCTAAGAGATGATAAAATAAGGTATGCCTTTAATGGAAGATGTTTCATATGTTCTAATAATGGAAATTTGGAAAGATATTGGAGCAAGAAGAATGAGAGAAAGGAAAAGGAGCCCAGAAAGAGATTCTTGAATCTAGTGATGTATAAAGAGAAATCTTACATTGGGAGACAAAGTGATAAGTTGGAGAATAGGATTATAGCCTTAGGGGAATCACATGAATCTGAACTAAACTTGTATCATTCACACTCAAAACCGCCCTATAAGAAAGAACATGAACAAATCTGGAAGAAAAAGGGAGGAAATGCTACAGTCATGAGTAAGAAGAATGTACGTTCAGTGGAGGACCTACCACCAACGCAAAATAGTGTGGTGACTCAGAAATATGATAAAAAAACAAAGAATGCATTGAAAAATTTGCATGTCATGTGCCACAACAATAAGTGGAAGAAAGAGGAAGATCCCTATAATGGAGGAAGGATCCAGGGATGATGACAAGAAGAGATATTCCTGCTCAAATAAGAAATCAAGGGAAATGGAATTTTGGTGGAACATCAAATATGTAAATGTGTACTAGTGGGTTTAAACCCCAAATGGTGATAAAGGCCAGGCCTGCAGAATCTTCATATCAGAAAAATACTTAGCATGTAGGTAATGAATGCTTAGTGATATGGCCAGAGCAGTTGAAGTTGGAAAGGAAGCTAGAAGAAGTAAGGAAATAGTGTGATTCTCTACAAGAAAGAATCAAACGGTTGACCCATTAGGATCAACCACAATCCTTGTCTTGAGGATTCTAGAATTGCCCCTCTCCCTATGTATATTAATGTTGTTAACTGATGATTCAAGTGTTTCAGTCTTTAGGGAGATATGGTCTAAGGGGAAGTGGCATATAAAGATGAAAAGTGGATAAGTGATATGATTTAGAGTTTTTATTGACTCAAATCAGGTACCAAAGTTGATGAAGAAAGGGGGAAACAGAGCACAATAGGAATTGATTGTGTTGTTAACTTTGTCTCTTGTTTCCTACACCGAGTTCCAACTAAGTAGGATTAGAGATTTTGTTAGTGGATCAATGTTTAGTGGAAGATGAGAATAAATGATGTAGGAGAAGAAGAATGTTTATGGGTCTTAACAGTGAGCCTAACCCCAGGAAGTGTTGCATAACATAGGGGGAGAATTCATTAACAAAATCGGATGCAAGAGTCATCAAGGCAATAATTGGATGACTCATCTTAGGTGTTGCCTATCGAGGGAAGAAAGAAACACATGGAGAATCAGAAATACTCATGCATTTCATGCTTATCTATTTCATTCTAACAAATGGTATTAGTTGATAGTTTTTCGGATACCAAGAAGCTGTAAGAGAGTATCAACCCTGTTTCAACAAGAATATCAGAAAATTATCTGAAAGAAATGATGCCACTGAATAATGAAATAGTGAGAAATTTCTTGATGAAAGTGTTGAGGAAGAAAGAAACACATGGGGAGAAGAAGTGACTGATACTGATTCATAAAGGAATCAAATGTGGGAGATTGTTTTGAGACCATAAGATAAGAATGTCATCAGGACTAAATGGGTCTATTACAACAAGATGAATGAAGATGGCACAGTGGTTTGAAACAAATCATGACTAGTGTGAAAAGGATACTCCCAGATAGAGAGAATAGATGTTGATGAGACATTTGGACTGGTTGCAAGGCTGGAGACAATCAGATTATTCCTAGCCATTGCAGTGCAACGAAAGTTCAAAGTATTCCAGATGGATGTAAAATCTGCATTCTTGAATGGGGATCTGGAGGAGGAAGTGTATATTGAGAATCCAGATGGTTTTCTCATTCATGAGGATGAGAACAAAGTTTGCAGACTAAAGAAGGCGTTGTATGGGCTGAAACAAGCACCAAGACCAAGGTACTCAAGGATTGATCAGTACTTGAAGAAGCTTGGTTTTCAGAATGGGGGGGGTTGATTACAATATTTATTTCGGTAATGACTGTAATCAAAGGATGATGGTGTTGGTTTATGTTGATGACATAATATTTGGCATATCTGATGATGCTCAGTGCAGACAATTTTCCGAATTCAGGAAAATGAGTTTGAAATGTTAATGATTGGAGAGATAACGTTTTTCCTTGGTCTGCATGTGACACAAGGAAGGAATGGAACATTCATTTCTCAAACTAAATATGCCAATGAGGTTTTGAAAAGGTTTGGAATGGAAAATTTGAAGGAGATGAAGACTCCAGTTGCTACTCGGACGAAACTGTCCAAAGATGAGGATGGAAAGGTAGTTAATATCACAAAATACAGGAAAATTATTGGAAGTTTGTTGTAATTGACCACAATAAGGACTAACATTATTTTCGGCACATGCCAAGAAGCGAGATATCAGAGTAATCCCAAGGAAATCCACATGCTTGCAGTGAAAATAATACTTTGGAATATCAAAGGCACGGTGGACTTCATCTTGAAATATAATGACAAATCTCAGACAGAGTTATTGGGATATACTAATGCCGATTTGGCCAGTTCAGCAGATGACAGGAAATAAACATCTGGAGGTACATTCTATCTTGGTGGACTATGTATTGCTTGGTTAAGAAAGAAGAAGGATTTAATTTCATTAAGCACCACATAATCTGAGTATATTACGGCCACTCAAGATTGCACACAGTTATTATGGATGAAGTAGAAGCTTGAAGATATGGGAGTTGAAGTAAATTCTGCGATCGGAATCCAGTGCGATAACTCAAGTGCTATCAATCTTAGAAAAAATCCAGTTCATCACTCAAGGACAAATCACATTGAGATCAAATATTATTTCATCATGGAGAAGGTGGATCAAGGGAATCGTGAAGTTGGATTATGTGCCTACAGAGCTACAGGTTGCTGACATTCTGACAAAGGCCTTACCCAAGGAAGCTTTTGAGAGACATCGACTAGCTCTAGGAGTTCAGTCGACTCCCCGCACTTGAAAGAGTGTAGATGTGACCCACCCCCTCTCCCTGAGGTATGATTTGTTTTTCCCTAATGTGTTGATATGTTTTCTCTACTCTGTTACAGACTGCAAAGGAGTGACCTTTGGGTTTGTTGACAAAGGGGGATAAAATAGTGATTCTTCAAGGGAGAGGCAGTTTGGCTATTTGAAAAATCATGAATGATATGGGGAGAAGCTGACAGGTGGAGCAGTGATTTAGGGGGAGAGCAATGAGAAAGGGGTATCATATTAAATTTGACGTTGCTAGAAGTGATCGATCAAAGAATAGATATCATGACAGCTGAGGATCGTGATAAAAGCAGAAGAGTGGTGTTGGAATGCGGTAAGAATTTTTCCAAAAAATTGGTATCAGTTTGGTGTCAACAGTGGGTGTCAAATTTGAAGTGATTCATTGATGAAATTTTTATTTATTCTTGTTTCTCATGATGAGCATTGCTCATGTGTTCTTAGAGTATGTTTTGAGTAAATCCTTGATTGCTATCGAAATCGTAATACGCGAATGGTGGATGAATAATTAACGATGTATCTTTTTATAGAAGAGTTCTCAACAAACCCAAAGCGGGAGATTGTGGGTAAAAAATCCCTCAAGGTATCATTGAATCATTTTTGAGGTGATTGTATTTGTTTACAAAGTGGACTTCTGTGTTGTGATTGTTGAAAAATCAAACCATGACATAAAAATTTGTTGACAAAGAGGATTTCATGGTGACATGTCGAGTTCAAAGGGTGTGGTTAATGATCCATGTTTGATTCAAGTGACTTGCACGGCGGAGACTTGCGTGCTGAAACTTGCGCGCCGAGAGGAGACTTGCACGCCGTCTTACAGGGTGTCCAAATGCCTATAAATAGAGTTCAACCCCTCCTTATTCTGTGTGAGTTCAACACTTAGAGAAAATCAAAGCTCACATCACGCAGGTGTGGTGGTCACACAAGTGGTGTGTGGTCGCGCAAGTAGAATTTGCGCGCCAGGTGATAGTTGCGCACCTAAGGTGGTTTGGGCGAGGAAGGAAGTAAGTCGCACAAGTTTTGAGTTCAAGAAAGGGGTGTCACGAAAGTGTTTTGGTGACACTTTCATGCCTGGTTTTAAAGAAGCACAAAAGTTTTTGTTTGCGTGCCAAAATTCGTTTGGGCGTAAAAGGGTGTACATCGCGCAATTTTGGAATAGCAGAAGCTTGTGTCGTGCAAGTGGTTGAGATGGAATTGTGTGCTCGTTATAACTTGCGCGCCGAGACTTGCGCACTGGCTTAGAGAAGGGCGCCAGGTAAGGTTGATTCGCGGCAGTGATTCAGGGCAGCGTGAAAGCTGGAAGATTGCCCGATACCTTCGGTGCAAAGTCAGATTCATCTACGGGTGAAAGTTGGACTTCAATAAAGCATCTACATACAACGGAGGATGCATTCATTAGTGATAATGAAGATACCTACAGGTCTATAAACTGTGAGTGGATCCTTTACAAAGCAGTGATCAAAGGAAGAGGAAGAAGGTGATCCTCTCCATCTCCAGTGATCCGGGGAGAGAGAAATAGGAGTGACCCTTGGGAAAGCAGTGAGCTGACCCTAAACCTTGTAAAGGCAGTGAGCCTGGGCATAGAAGTGATCTACCCTGAACCTTGTAAACAACAGTGTGCTTTAGTGGATTTGGTACAGCGGCACATCGTCATTGTATGCTCCTTAGACGTAACCCTATGAGGGTGAACCAAGTAAAAATCTATGTGTCTACCTGCTTACTTCCCTACATTGCATTTAAAGCATCATAATCAGATAAAGAAGAAAAGAAGTGGTCATAATAAACACACAAGTACAAACAAAGTGACCCTTGTAATAAAGAGGTCAAGATCCAGTGGGGTAGGAAGAATTTTGAAAAATAATATCCATAACATGATTCACCCCCCCCCCCCTCTCAGGGTATATAGGCCCTTATTGGTCCTAACATATGGTTAGGGTTTATACCAAGTAAGTTGCCCATATATTGAGGTACATATTACACTTGGAATGATTCCCATAGGTTGGACTTTTGGGATTATTCCTAAGGAGTATGACCTGGTGTTGGTATCATGTAGTTGTTATGATTACCACTAACCTATAATCCCATGTGAGTCATACTCGGTGTGATAAACAAGAGGAAGTTGAAAATCTAGCAAACTACATCATCCTTCTCCTACTAGTGGAAGAGGGTGGGTGACGGGAAAAGGAGGGGGCTATTATATGACCCTTACCTTCTGTTGTTATGTAGTTTCATGGATAAGGAAGATGGAATGAAGTAGAAGAGGTATTTTAAGAAAGGATAGGGGCTTACTCTACGAGGGTTTCCCTAAAATTGGTTCCTTGGGAAGAGAGGAGGATCTTATTCCATGTCTACCCTCCTAAAATTGGAGGAATTGGGTCTTAGAGTTTATGAGTTAAGGACATTCCCATAACCATTGTACCTGAGAGTAGGGGATCCCTAAAACCAACCCTAAGGTTAGGGTTCACATGACTGAAGAAATTCATACTCACATGCACCCTTAGAACCCTACCTGTTAGGTAGGACAAGTGTGGGACACCTCTGACCAAACGAATGCATGTCCAAATGGGCGATATGCTGGTGTACCTCTTTCCATAGTTTTTCAAGTCTATACGATTTGGTGGCGGATTCAATTCACCCCCCCCCCTTAGATGAGGGCTCTAAAGGAAAATAATCCCCACTATTGGTGGCTTGGATAAGGACTCAATGGGGGGCTCGTGCAGGTCCTGGCTTAGAGATAAAAGGTACTTCATGCAGGTCCTTGGAGGAACTGGAGTTGCTTTGACCATGGGTTAGGCCTGAATGATATAGATATTCCTTGAAAAATGGGACACCTGGGAAACAATACTTGGGTGAGGCTTTATCCTAGACACCATAGGTATCATCAGGTGTCCCTGGATGGGTCTTGCACAGGTCCCTGGTTAGGGAAGGGGCCTCGCGCAAGTGGTGGTCCACTAGGGTTAATAGGGTTCTCATGTAGGTTTCTTTTGTTTTAGACCATAGAGGGACTTCGATCCCACTAACCCCCTTAATTCCATCTTTTATTAGGTTATATAGATCTACCTGAGGAGTTTTGGAGGACCAGGGTGAAGGGGCACCATGACCAGAGAGTCAGGGATTCTTTTGGTTTTCCCATTGTGAAAATGTGGAGCCCTTGGGTCCTATTTATAGAAAAATATTTTACCCTAGTTGAATAACTTTACCCAATAAATTTCATACCACAGGTTCCTAGTTAAAGTGCCCCAAGCATGGGAGGCATGTTCCTCAGTGTTGTGCTAGGTTGGTGCACAGGTTCAGTGTAAAGGTCAACAGCAGAGGTCGGGAGTGAATTCTAGGTTATATAAAGTTTCCTCACATAGGTGTGGATGTGCCTTTTGGGCTATGTAGCCAGGGCATGCGCCAGCCTGTTGGTGCACAGTGTTGGTGCACACAGGATAGCTTGGGTGAACGTGATGCTCCATAATGGGGGGTTTGAACCCCTATACCCTTGTTTAGGATCAATGCCTACTTGTAGTCCTAACACTTCTGTCTGGTTCCTTCACTACTATCATTGATCCCCATGAAAAATTAAGGCTCTCACCATGAACTTTTCAGGCATGGTCGATGACGTTTTGTGTCGTGACACCCTCACCTCTTCGGGCACAAAGATACATTTCTGCTCAAACTCAACACTTGGTGTCTAAGAAAGGAAAACATATTGAATTATTTGTAAAATTTCATGGATCACACTTTATGGTTAGAACATATATCCTTCTTTAAAAGTTGGTTATGGAAAATTAATTACATCAGTTCGTAAAGCGATATCTCTTCATACAAACAATTGACAGTTTTGTTTCCCATTTGATGGAAAAGGGGATGAATATAGGTTATGAAATTAAGATAACAAAATATGAATATAATTAATATATGGATGTTATTATTTAATCATAGTTGGATATTATATTAGGAGGTATAATAAGAAATGAAATGAAAATGCATGGTTAAGAACTATACCACTTCTTCGAAAAACCTCTTTAGGTTTATGGAAAGGGATGGTAAGTAAGGGACTCTAGGATGGTATTGTGATCAAACCAAGGCCTCTAGATCATTGGAAGTTATCTAATTAAGGTATTTCTATAAGTCTTGTCTAGACCAAAAGTCCCTTGAAGTGTGGAGAGGAGGGGAGATGGGTTTCCTTTTATAAGTGGGGAATACCCATTGGAAATTTCCTAAAAGAATACCAAATGATAAAGTCATTCCCAAGAAAAATGATTCCAAATGACAATATATTGGAATTTAGGATAGGAAAAGGTCAAAAATATTTCTATAAAATAATATTTATACAATTTTAAATGGCAAAATTTCCCTTATCTTTTGGTTAAACCCTTGGTAAACCGGTTCTAAACTTAACGGGGGTAATTAATTTTTACTCTTTTTAATATTCATTATGAACAAAAAATAAGTTGACCTTTTTAATTAATATTATTTATTAAGATACCAAATATAAATTCCATTTTATAAAATTCAATTCTTATAAGTTACAAAATTTAATTTAAAATCAAACCCGCAAGCCCGATGAAAAGTTGTTTTCTAAAGAAAAGGTTTCATTATGTATAAAAAAATTTATATAACATTCCTACATAAAATTGATTACAATGATCTAAAATGGATTAATAATAATATAATGGAACTAATTTTATTTTTAAAACAATTTTAAAATAAAATGGAACTTTTTAAATGCTTTAAAAGAAAAGTTAGTTTTCAATAAAAATGAGTATTTTCACTATTCATCAAAAAAAATCTAAAACATATAAAAAAATGACTATAAGATAATTTATAATGGTGATTTTAAAAATTAATTTAATTTTACTAAATAAATTTCATATAAGTGTCAAAAGTTAATTTTAAAATAAGTAAACATGATATAAGTTCTTTTTAGAAAAATACAATTTTTAAGCATAAAATTGGATTTATTCTTATCACATGCATAGAAAAATATTAAATGAATGATAAAAAAATTTATTGAATATATAATAAATAAATTTCATATAAATCATTCATCAATATTGATTAATTTAATTATTAATATAAAAATACATTGCACGCATAAAAAACAATTTTTCAGAAAAACATTTCTTTTTCATACAAATGATTTTTATTTTCCTTTATAATAAATTTTTAACAAATGAATTTATTTTATACATGTTTAGAAAATATATTTGTCATTATTTAGTTTTTCTTATTCATACCCACCAATTTAACATCTAGGTTATAATGATATACTATATTACAATTCATTTATATTTGAGGTTGCGTGTATCACAAGATATCAAAGAGATTAAATTTATTTAAAATTAATATACCAAAAAATATCAGGGTGTTACAAGAAAGATAGATCGAGGATTTAGGATTTAATAATAGGATAAATTAAGATAGGTTTAAATTCCTTGATACGTAAGACCACGTCTAAAAATCAACCTTTTACTTTGGTTTAAAAGTGAGGTTTTAATAATATCCTTTTAAAGGAGTATTTGGTTTGCTAACCTATAATTTGTGTTTAGTTTTACAATTATTTTGTATTATTTAATAAATTATTATTGAGTTAATTCTTTCATTAGCCATTGTAATACAGTTACTTTAAATTTTGGCTGTTATAACTCTTTCATTGGTAATTTATAAAATATCAATTACTTTATTTTTGTTGTACTTATTGTATTATATATAGTATAAATTTACACTATATAAAATATTTTTACTCTAATCATTGATTCAATCGATAATTATAAAAATGATCAATTTATCCACAAAAGAGAATTAGAATTTCTATTTTTTTTTTTCAAACTAAAAAACACCCCCCCTCTTGTAGTGTACTTACCATAATTGTAGGATCTTGAAATATCATCATTAAAGGATAAAGATAGAGTTCTCACTGGGCTACACACACACCCATATGCTAATAAAATCACACAATAGAGTTCTAAGGGCACTAAAAAAGGACCCACATGGTAGCCATGAATATATCTTTATATAAAAGTTGTTACATGGTAAGGACATATTACCTCATGCGTAACAGAGTCCAATTGTCAAGAACCACCACCCAATACAATCCTAATGCACCAAATCCATATAATTAGCCCTAAAATTCAACACTTAATGATTCTAGCATGAATATCCATGAAAAAAGACACATCTAGGGTTAATATAAGCTTAGGATTACTGAAGGGAAACCACTACAATGTTTGATTCTCAAATAGGCCAAGGGAATTGAGAAAATTATGGAAGATTTAGGTTCTTTTCCTTCAAAGATGTAGGGAAAAATTGTTATATCACACTCTAGAACTTAGATATGTACATGGTAGATCTGATCTAGGGTTCCTTTTGAGCTAAGATGATAATATCATGGGAAAAATAAACCAAACAAATACATTCCTTTGATTTCTATATCCCTCAAGAAAAGATCTAATGATAATTCATTCTAGATGGAATGAAATCCCTAAAATCTCCCAAATGAGACTTCTAGTTTGAGAGAACTAGTTGTAGGAGGATGAATGAGGGTTTTCAGGGATATCTAATGTTAAAAATATAATTTTTAGATTAATTAATACCATGTTTATAGATTTTATGTGATTGGGAAAATGGTGTTCCAAATATGTGGGATCCACAATTCCAACCTAGGTCATGTCACATGGATGGGCCACACAGTGTGGTAAATTTTTCCCCAACCATGTGAACGATGCTATCTATAAAGTCTCTAGGTACATGGTTACTAGGGAAATCCACACAGTTTCTCAAAATAGTGTTCCAATTGTGTACCCTCTAATCCTCTTTTAAAAATTTCTAAAACTACCCAGAAACTCCCCAAGTCCAAACCCCAAAAAACCATAACTCAAAACCCAAGAAGATAAGCTGAAAAATAGGGAAATAAAAATGTAACACAACTTATAAATCTGAGGGAAATTACAAAATTATTCTAAAATAATTCATACCAAGATAATGTCACCATTGGTTTATCCATAATTGTATAGGTTATCCGGGGATGCTTCCAAAAACCAAACAAATACCTCAAACATTTCACAAACAATCACTATTAATACAACACTTCTATGATGGTTTTAACTCAAAAAATAACTCATGAATTTTTATCATTAAAACATTTAATGTGATACATTAAAATTATCATAAATATCATCAATAAATATTAAGTCAATTTTTTTACAGATCAATTTAGAATAATAAAAGTGAAATTACATGATTTCTAATATCACATGTATATCACACCATGTTATATTCATCTATTTCTCCAAATAATAGTCAACATATAATCATATCACCTCAGGTGACAAGTATCTATCACTTATAGTGATAAACACCACACTCCTACATTTCTATAAGAGATATAAATATATCACATGCCACAAATATATCACATACATTGATATTACTACATCACTACTTGAAATAAATCCATTAGTTCTCATGATATCTTTCATCCACTTATTTCAAATCTATTAAATAGTTAAATATTTGGGTTATTAATAATGGTATAAATATAAAAAATTATTTATAGTGGTTTATTTCAATAAAATATACCTCAATACCATAATAAAATTTTACGTTCATTTTATGGAATAATGTTGAGTTGGATGAACAAATCTCTTAACTCTTACAAAAAATTCAAACTCCCACTTACATTACAATAAAATATTGGTGGAATTGATTTTTTATATATATAATGGATTAGTGAAAGACCATCCTTATTTAAATGATCTAAAATCATGTTTGTTGTGTTATTTTTTTAATGAATTTAATGTTTTATGATATTCAAATATATTCTGGATAAATTGTGAAATTTTGATAAGTCTTGATCTACCATTTCCATCAAATGTTAGTTGAATGGGATACCTCTTTAAGCTACTGTTTGTTTAAAAAGATATTTCTAGTTTAATTCTGTGACTCCCAGGATCTACCATCAAGTTGTGCTACAATTTAGTAGAGATACCACCACTATAAAGTACATATACCTCTAGAAGTTGCTATTATCACTCAGTGATACCACCAGTATAGTGGTGATAATGCTAGATGTTGTTATCATTCATTATAGCTACCACCAAGGCAAAGCAAACATTATCGCCAAGATCAAGTACCATTGAAGCGATGTTATCATCCAGTGAATCTACTATTATTTCAATAAGTGATTCTACTTCCAGGTTGTGTCACCACTAACATATGTCATCTGAAGTCATAACTACTGCCAAGGGCTTCTATCTCTAGTTCAAGAAGAAATCACCAAATATTTTTAACCCTAAAGATATAACATGGATATTTAGAATTAATTTCTAATTAATTTCTCTAATGGATATTTTAGAAATTCAATTCTAAATAAAGGGATGTGTATTTAATAAAGATTATTCTTAAATAACTCCAGGAATTTATTAAATGAAAATTCATACTTCCAAGATTTTATGATCAATACTAGGATCTAGATTATCTTATTGTTATTATATTACGAATAATTGGAAACATGTGCTATATATTCATTTCTTCACCATCATGCGCAATGTTATACATGTATGGATATAGAAATAAAGATCGATATATATTGTACTATAGAGAATCATTGATACAAATGTGTGTGGAAGAACACTAATCAATAGACTAGCTAAGAACAAAGATTTTTCATAACTTCAACGAAACTCTGTTTTATTGCATTTGTTGGGAAACTTTTTTGATCTCCTTTAAAAGAAATATTCAAGGACTCCAAAACATATGAATATATTTTATTTGATCATCACTTCATATTCACATCTCTTATTTCTTTATCTTTCTATTTATGTTTTTATTTAGAGTTATTCTTTTTTTTACTATGTATATCTATAAAACACATTCTGATACACTAAAATAGAGAGTGGTTGACTCTCTCTCTTAATTATTTACATTTTTACTTCCATGTATAACTGTGGAATAGGTCGTGTATGACCTATACTACCAGTATAAAGTTGTTATCATTCTTTACTCCCATAAAGAACTATGGATGGCATTTTATTCCTAGACAGCCATGTGTGCTATTATGTACAAGATGATCTAGGTTGTGGATCACATTTATTATACAATAAAATACTTGGAAGTAGGTGATTGTCAAGTGGGGGGATTAATTCTCAACCTGAGACTGAATCCCTTGTTTAAATTACATTATACATTTTATTATTTTTATTTTACTATTTGTTTAAACAAACCTATATTTTCTTAAAAAAACCAGACTTTGATAGTAAACTTTAAGTTGTGTGTTATATATTGTTTTATATACTAATATATTAGTTTTATAAGTTAAAGTAATTTTGAAGTTATTTTAACAGAGATGTGATCAAGATTTTAAGAATATTTTCCAAATATAAAATTATAAAATTCTATAAATTTAGTTAACTGGGTGTTATTATCAAATTAGGAAATTTAATCTTAAAAAAAATAACAAAAAAATTAATTGTAAACCCAATCCCCCTATCTTGAGTTATCCACTCTGACTACAATTTGTTATCATACGATCTTAAAAATACTTTTTACTATGATCTAGTTTTTTCTAAAGATTTTAAATTTATACTAGATCTAAATTTATATCTTTATAGATAATAATAATCTTGAAGGAACTCTTAATAATCAGCCTACATATTTTAATAGAACAAACTATTCTCAATGGAAGATTAAAATAAAAATTCATATAGAGATCATGGGGTTTGATATATAGACTATTATTAAAGATAAATATGAGAAACCTAAATCTCCTAGAAAATATTGGAATGATGACACTAAGGATTCTTATGATTATAATTATAAAGAAATAAATGTTTTATATTGTCCTCTGGGAGAGGATTAATTGAATATAATATCTTCATGTTAAACTACTTTTAAAATTTGGGACACTCTTACTATATCATATGAAGGAACGTCAAATTTCAAAAAAAAATGACTTTAAATACTTATAATATTAAATATGATACTTTCAAGATGAAACTGGACGAATATATCATTGATATATATCTCATGTTGAATGATATTTTCAATACCATAAATGAAATGGGAAAAAATTACCAATAAAGATCAAGTCATGAAACTCCTCGGATTCTTACCTAAAATATGGAGAGGAACATTTGTGTTCATCAAAGAATAATGTGACATCATTACACTATATGTGAAGAAACTAATTGTTAAACTAATGATGTAAGAGAAATAACTAAATGTAAACAAAGTGGAAGCATATTACCCAAAGAGGAATTTATTATTTTTTAATACTTATGACTCAAAACTGAAAGAGAATATCAATGCTAAAAGTTCAAGTGATGAAGAATCAAATACTAACAGTGATGAATAAATGGATTATCTAGATAGATGAATAAAAATAATTTACAAGAAAGGTAATTTCTTTAATAAATCAAACTATTGAGTAAATTATGATAATATATTAAATTGGAGAAAATATTGGAAAAGGATGATTTGAACAATAAAGTGACTTGTTATGAGTGTAAAAGAAAAGGAAAAATTAAAGAAGATTTTCCCAGGTTAAAGTATAATAAAAATTATTAAGAAATGGTTAAAAATTATAAAATTTATATGAAATATACATGGAGTACCTTAGAGAAAAATTTAAGCAATTTATACTCTAATAGAGAAGAGATGAATGAAAATTCTAACATGTGTTTCATGAAAAACACATCTGAGGTACAAAATATTTTTATTTCATCTCCTATATATATTTTGAGTCTATCTAAAATGAAAATAGTAAATAAAATATTTTCGCTGATGATTTTTTTTAATAATATAATATGATGAAAGAAACATTTAATGAATTAAAGGATAAATAAAAAAGTTTAAATAAGTAGCGTGCTATATGTGATCACTTTACAACTGATTTTACTGTAGAAAAATACAAGAATTATCAACTGTTAAAGGAGAAAAAATGAACTTATATTTTATAATGAGAAACTTAAAAAGGATCTAGTGACATTCACTAATTGTATAGAAACTCTAACTAGAATTCTTGGAAAGAAAACCACACCTAAAAATTCCATAGAAATTATTATCATTCTGGAAAGAAAAGGATTTATAAGAATAAATTCATCCCTAGTTATAGTTATCCCAAATATATAAACAACTATAAATCAAATAGAACTAATAAGTTTTTTATTTATCAATGTCTAGGTACTACTTATAAGAAAGTATTTAAACAGTTATGGATTCCAAAAGATTGTATTACTAAAATTTATGGGCCTAGAAAATATGGGTACCAAATTCATTTTTGATTTAAATTTTTATGTAGGAAACATGATTGAAAATTTACCATAAGAATTTATGGTATATGGATAGTGTAAATTCTATACATATGAATGGGAACTACTCAATCTTTAAGAGCCTAATGAAAGTTAAAGGTGGACATGTCACTTTTAGTAAAAATTCCAAAGGGAAAATAATTGGTCTCGATCAAATCGTTAAATCTAGTACTGTTTTAATTTCTAAAGTATTATTTGTAGATGGATTAAATTATAATCTTATTAGCATCTAAAATTTATGTGATGATGGTTACCATGTTAAATTTTATAACAATGCCTTCAAATTTTATGATTTTAATCATGCTTTAATTTTCACTGCTTTTCTAAATGACAATGTAAATACTAAGGATTTAAATTCTTTATTTTTTCAAAATATTTCTTATTTAAGTGCCTTTCATAAATAATATTGTGTTTTTTATAGGATATTGTGCCATTTCAATCTATACTCACTTAAAATATAACTAGTAATGGTTTAGTCAAGGGTCTCCCTAGACTAAAATTCCCAATAGACATAGTCTGTAATCCTTATCAAAAGGGAAATCCAAACAAAGTATATTTAAAACCAAAGAAAAAATTGGAAGCTTCTAAAAATTTAGATTTAGTTCACATTGATTTTTTTGGACCCTATAGAGTTTCTAGTTTAGTATAAAAACATTAGGATTATGTTATAGTTGAAGATTATTCACAGTATACATGGGTATTTTTTCTTACTCATAAAAGTGGTTATCTTTAGTGTTTTTATAAATATGTTAATTCTATAAAAAATATAATTAGACTTAGAATTAATACCTTAAGAGGTGATCATGATTAGGAGTAAAATAATCAAGAGTTTGAATCATTATTCCCAAAACATGCCTATAGTCACAACTTTTTTTCTCTTAGGAACCCGTAGAAAAATGGTGTAGTATAAAGGAGAAATAGAACCCTTCAAGAGACTTCCCGGTCTATGCTCAATGGGTATGATTTAGCTTCTTATTTTTGGGAAGACGAAATGAATACAGTTTTCTATATAATAAATATAGTTTTTATTAGACCAATTTTAAATAAAAACCCTTATGAGTTATGTAATTAAAGAAAACCAAAAGATAACCACTTTAAATTTTATTAAAGTCTTTATACTCAATAAAAATTAGAATTCGGAAAATTTTGAATCCAAAATAGATGAATTAATTTTCCTAGTATATTCTACATCCATTAAATCATACAAGGTGTTTTATAAAAGGAATAATATTGTGTAAGAGTTCATACATGTCAAATTTTATAAGATAGATCAATATTAGCCTAATGCCCCTTTAGAAAATCTTGAGGATGACCTTTATAACATGGATATCAATGTTAATACTAATGAAAATTATGCGAAACCTATAAAAACGAAACCAGTATAGAAATTTTTGAACCCAAAAATGTATAATAGGATGAAGTATCAAATACCTGAAATCTTAGAACCATTAAGACTCATAGAGAACAACCTATAGATGTTGTTTTAGAAGACCAAAATAAGGGAACAAAAACTAGAGACTCTTTTATAAACCTAGTTGAAGATAAATCTTTCTTTTCAAATATTTTACCTAAGAAAATCACAAAATTAAAGGAGGATGAATTATAGGTAATTTTAATACAACAAGAGCTATTTCAGTTTGAGAGAAATAGAGTCTGGGAACTATTTGAAAGACCCAAGGACTTTCTAACTATTGGAACTAAATGGTAATTTATAGAAATGTTTGATGAGTTAGGAATTATAATTAGAAATAAATATAGACTGGTTAAATAAGGATACAATTAAGAAGAAGGTATTGAATATGAGGAAACCTTTTCACTAGTTTCTAGACTTAAAGCCATCGGAATTTTTCTTCTCTATGCAGCACATTTGGATTTCAAATTATATCAAATGGATGTCAAGATTTATTTCTTAAATGGTTATATAGTTAAGGATGTGATTATGAAAAATCTCATGGATTTAAAATCCCTCACTTTCTTAATCATGTATTTAAATTAACAAAATCTATATTTGGTTTAAAATAATCTCTAATAGCTTCATATGATAGGCTCAGCTATTTTTTATTTCAAAAGGTTTTACTAAAGGAATAAATGACCCTAATTTATTTATTATAATAATTTAAAGGAATGTTTTAATAGTATAAATCAATTTTGACGACATTATATTTGGATCTTCAAGAATTTATTTGTGTACCAAATTTTCAAAAATTATGCAAAATGAATTTGAATTGAGTTTGATGGGTGATTTAAAATTCTTTCTTGGATTTAAGATTTTTCAAAATAAATATGGAATTGTTTTAAATAAAATCAATTACACTAAATATCTTATTAAATTTTTTGGTGTAGATAGTACTAAATGTAGTGATATTATAATGTGTATAAGATGTGAACTAGATCATGATGAAACTAAGAAACTATTCTATCAAATCACTTATAGAGGTTTTGTTGGAAGCTTATTATACTTAACTTATATTCAACTGGATATTATGTTTAGTCTGTATATATGTGTTTATTTTCAAGAAAACCCAAAAGAGTCACATTTATTTACTATGAAATTAATTTTTAAATACCTAAAAAGTATAACCAATTTAGGACTGTTTAAACCAAAAGGGTGCACATTTTATTTAGTTAGTTATTGAGATGATAATTTTTTTAGTTTTAAGTTATATAGAAAAAACCTCAAGAACATGTCATTTTTTGGAAAAGTATCTATTTCCATGGTGTTGTAAGAAGCAGAAATATTCTAAATTATCTACTACTAAAGATGCGTATATATATATAGGAAATTTTTGTGCATAGATTCGATGGATGAAAAAAAATTCTAGACTATGGATATAAATTTTGACATGTCCCTATAAATTGTGATAATAAAAGTGTTATCAAAATTTCCAAGAATCATTTTTCTCACTCTAGGACAAAACATATTGATATAAGACATCACGTTTTGAGGGACCATTTTCAAAAAAGTTATATAACTCTTGAATTCATTGGAATTGAACATCAGATTACTGACATATTCACCAAGAATTTGAATTTTTGATAGAATGTTATATATTATATATTAACTTGAAATGATAAATTTTGGTTAGTCTTTTATTTTTAAATTTACTTTGATTCTAGTAGAGAAAAATCACCTCACTGATACTACCATTGGTTGATCTACCATTGGTATGTTACTGTTAAGATCAATTGTTGCATACTATTGTAGTTTTTCTACCATGATTCCTTTCTACAATTACATGTAATCATAACATAGTACTATTGCATGATACCATGAGATGGAACCATAACATTCTATTTTCTAGATGTGACTATGACATGCTACTATTAGGATGATATGGTAGAAACTACCATTAGGTTTTCACCATCCATAGTATTTTCCTTCCTTTTTATAATTAAAAATATTATCTAGTGTAATTTGTATTATTTTTATTATAATTATTCATTTTGTATTTCAAAATTCCTAAATGATTAAATTTACCTAATTAAAATATTGAAGTAAAATAATCTCTCACCTGCCTCTTTTGAAACCTTTTCTCTTCTCTATCAACCCAAAACCTTATGCATCCAACCTTGAACCTTATAACCCTTTTGAAAATTGTGTGAGTGAAGAATCCTAGTGTTTCACCTAATGAGTCATATCCTTTAAATAAATCCAGAGGATAATAGAGTTGGCCTATATAACAAAAGAATTTGAAGTTTGTGTCTCGAGTTGTTGTAGCTGAAAAGGAAATCGATGCCACTTCGTTATCTTCGAGAAAATCACTTGTGTAGAACATGATTTTGGGCCAATAATGGGCTGAATGGATTTCAAGGAATGATCGGCTATTCTATCCTAGGTTGGTTCACAATTTCTATCTACATTCTGAATATCAGTTTGAAGATAAGAAAGATGTTATCAAAATAGTGGTGGATGGAAAAACCTCATTTTCTCTTTGAGATAGTGGTCTAAATGTCTAGAAATTATTAATAAATGTTTACATGAGGATTATCAAGGTTTTTTCCCCATAAACTATGAGAAATTCATGATCAAAGATGATTTTCTTGAGTTAACTAGAAATGAAACTATTTGAAGTCGTACTGTAGTGGATTTAGAAGGATAATGTTGATTGTTGTTTATGGTCATTCAGAACATGTTTTGTCCTGTGAAGGGGGGGTTTTAGCATAATGAGATATCAAGATATTTTCTTCTTATTTCTTATGAAAATATGAGAAAATATTAATCTTTATAGATATTTAATGGTTCTTATGATGGAATTATGAAATATTTTTTTTTAGATCAAACTCTCTTTATTATCCAAAAATTATTACTTCTCTCTAGAATATAAATTCCTTACTCCTAAAGGGGAGGAAAAGGTAGTAAAATGTGATGGTTTTTTCTTTATCCAATTCACAGGAAAAAGGATGAGAGTGAACTAGAACCCTTTCTAAAAAATGTGGATAGTGGATAATGATAAAATTTTTAAAAAGTTTAATCTAGAAAATTACCCTTCCAAACCAAGACATATGTTTGACACTACCTTAGATCAAGATGAAGTTATATAATATTATTCTGATAAATAAAATAAGGATGTTTCTAGAGCTAGAGTTGAATTGGAAGAAGTTGTAGATATGGAATAAGTATATATACCTATTTTTTAGAAGAGGGAAGTGAACTACATCTTGTAAAAATCCCTAATGTATCTTATGGGTCTCAATCCCTCCTCTTTCCCATAATACCAAGGAAATATTTTTAAAATAATTAATTGAATTAGAAGATACAAAAGTTTTTGGTGATGATCATCCTGAGAGGTCTAACTAAAATTCCTAAAATGTTATTGAGATATTTTGTCACTCATAACATAGTGATGATGGTGAGGATCAGGTGTCTGAAAATTGACTTGATCCAGTCTACTAAGATAGATAATGAGGATGGAGCACCAACTTAGGGTGATAAATTACTAGGATATGCTAATCTTGGGTTAGATTATGATGAATAAAATGATGATTTTGGAAGCGATTATGATGATGAGGATAAGGGATGTCTATTGAATCATGGTATACCTACCATATCAGTTTCATAGATAGATCCGAAGAGGCCCCTAGTTGAAATAATTGATGAGGAATATTGTTTGGAAACTTTTCCTTCTCATAGTCATACTATGGAGACTATTCATGACAATATTGTCATGAAAAGATAGGATATGAATCATCGTCATCCTCCTCCTCATTCCAACTTTCTAACTCAGTATGATCTTCATTCCTTTTGAAGAGATCTTATTTCGTATCCTGGTGGGATGCTTAAGTATTCCTCGGTTCAAAAAAACAAATCTAAGTGAAGTTGACACCAATATGATTGTATCTTAAGAAATTTCTCATATCTAATCCAAAATAATCTTAAAGGTGGTAAATATGTAAATGGAGAATAAGCGGTTTGTAGAAAAGATGGATATCATTCAATTTCTTGTGGAGGAAATGATTGTTAGTTTCATAAGAAGGGAGCAATCCATTATAGATAGGTTGGATTCTTTGTCTACTTTGGGTGCCTCTAGTTCTAGAGATCCACCTCCCTCTACTCTTGTTTTAGTAGATTTTGATTCTATTTGATCCATAGTGAGGGAATATCTTCAAGATATGATGGTTGATTTTACTAATTCTCATCAGGATGATCTTTACCAAATTAAATCACCTGGTGATCACATTTTCAAGTTGGTTATAGAGAGATTGAATGAAGCTAGAAGTAATAGGTAAATAATCACTAAGTCTATCAAGTACTATCTTTATAGAATTTATAATAAACATTAGCTCAATTATCACTTTATGTTTTTAGATGAGAACTTGAGAATAACTCATTTGAATAGACCATTCAAGGAGAAAGTGACCCAGTTGAAGACTTTGGATCCTCTATTCAAGCTATTTTTGGAAAAGAAGCCCAAATTATTTAGAGTAATAGAATATGGTAGACGTGTGATTAATCAGTTTGTAGATTTGATGGAACTATTTCTATACACCACCAGGACTGTTGTCATCGCACCTCCAGTCATATTTATGATTGCCTCCCTCTTTGAACCTTCAACAGTACCCCTATAGACAACCTTCATTACATTTCATATGGACTTTGATTCACTAAGAAAATTTTATCCATTTTATTCATCTATCATTTTTTGTATACATTTGTCAAAATCTTTTTGTATGATTATAAATGCCATGATTTTTTATCTTCAAAAAGGGGGAGAATATTGGATTAGCCAAGAAATTACTTATTTTAATGATCCCAAATCATGTTTTTTATGTTATTTTTATCATGAATTTAATGTTTTATGATAGTCAAATATATTTTGGATAAATTGTAAAAATTAGTTAAGTCTTGATCTATTGTCTTTATCTACCATTAGTTTAATAACATACTGCTCTAAGATACCATCAGTTCAACAAGCTATCACTAGTTCAATTCTATGACCGTCAAGATATACTATCATGTTGTTCTAACTTTGAGTGTAGGTGCCATTGCCGCTAAGTACGTCTACCTCCAGAAGTTGTTACCACTGATCGGTGATATCGCCAATGTAATATTGCTACCACTAGATGTTTTTTCCATTCAATAGAGTTGTCACCAAGGAAAATCTACCTCTACCACCAAGATAATATACCATTAAATTGATTATAAAATTCAATGAAGCCACTATTATTTCACTAAGTTATGGTACCACCAGGATGTGATACCACTAAGAGCTACCGTTAGAAGTCAGAGCTGCCACCAAGGACTTCTACCACAAATTCAAGAAGCTATCCTTATAGATTGATACCTCTAGAGACATACAATAGTTTTTTAGAATTAATTTAAAATTAATTTATCCAATATATAATTTAATCATTCAATGATAGAAGGAGGCACATGGATTTAAGAATTATTATTCTTAAAAACTCCATGGATATATTAAAGGTAATGTCAGACTTCCAATATTTTTCACTCTATACGAGGATCCATATTATCTTATTATTATTGTGCAATGGATAATTAGACATGTGTGTTATATATTCGAAAGACACCCACATACGTGATGTGGTACATGTATTGATATAGAAGTAAAGGCTGATATACACTGGACTACAGATAATCATTGATATAAATGTGTTTGGAAGAACACTAATCAACAGACTTGCTAAGAACAAATATTTTTCTAGACTTCAATGAAACTCTATTTTATGGAATTTTTTATGCAAATTTATAGATCCATTTCAAAGAAAAATTCGAGGAATCTAGAACATATAATGCTATTCATATTGAGCAGCACTAAATATGCATCTCTTATCTCTTTCTCTTTTTTTTATGATTTTCTTTAGAGCTGTGTTTTCTTTCTTTTACTATGTTTATCTATAAAATCTAGTATATTTAATAGAACTAGAGATTTATTGACAATATCTCTAAATTATTTATATTTTTACTCTTATTTATAACTATTGAAGAGGTCATGTGTGACCTGGACTACCTGTGTGTAGTTGGTATCATTATTTACTACCATAAATAACTGTAGAAGAGGTTTTGTTCCTGGATAGCCTTATGTGTTATTGTATAAAACCTGATCCAGGTTATTTATCATGTTTATTGAATAATAAACTGCTTTCCAGTAAGTGATTTCCAAGTATAGGGGATTAAGTCTGAGGTTGAAACTGAACCCCTTATTTAAATTCCATTTTTTCTTTTATTATTTTGATTTTACTATTGTTTTAAAAAAAACCAATATTTATTATCAAAACTGTAATTTGATAGTTAACTTTAAGCTATGTGTTATATACAATGTTTGATACTATTATATTAGTATTGAAATTTAATGTAGTTTTAAAGTTATTTTAACTGAGCTATGATCGATATTTTGAGAATCTTTTCCAAATATAAAATTATACAATTTTAAACTTTTAGTTAATTGATTTTTTATCAAGTTGGAGGATTTGAGTATAAAATTTTTTTTAATAGAAATTTGAATTGGAAACTCAATTCACCAATCTATTGAATTGTCAACTCTGACCAATATTGTAGTAAGATTCATATTCAATTTATAACTATTAACCAGTGTGTGATAATTTATGTGAAAATCATAAAACTATTTTGTTCAATTTAACTCTAGAAATTTATGTTTTTGGATTACATCAAATTATTGAGAAAAGGGAAAATGGTTTTCTTAGAATATATTAATTGGTATTTTTTCAACACATAAAATCAATTGGGAACAAATTAATATAGACATGAAATATTGTAATAAGTATGAAACATTTGGAATAATTACTTTTATTTATACACATATTTCTCTTTCAATATTTTATAACATTTGAATTTTGAAAAAAAATCATTATCCAAATATCGAGATGAATTTTAAATATTCAAAATTGTTAATTTATTCAATAATAAAAACTATATAACAGTCAAATAAAACATCATAAAATTTACCATTGAGAATATTAAATGAAA
Organism: Viscum album; assembly: GCA_963277665.1. Lineage (NCBI taxonomy): Eukaryota > Viridiplantae > Streptophyta > Magnoliopsida > Santalales > Viscaceae > Viscum > Viscum album. The sequence continues at coordinate 283,004,559 of OY728120.1, read as the reverse complement.
ACTAATCAATATAGTGAATGATAAGATAAAAAAATTTATAAAAAAATGATGAATGAACTAATCTAAATCTACATTGACTTGATTAAGGCCTATTTATAGTGACATACTAATGTACACAAAAATTATAAATAAAAAAATTTAGAAAATTATGAGAATCTAAAACTATTTTTCATTATATAAATATATAATACCAAAAATTTTAATTCTTTTCAGCTCAATTATTTAATTGGCATTCTTATCAATAATACATAAAATCAAGAGTAATAAGGTTGATAAAATTTATTTCTTGATAAAGTATTAAACATTTCAGTCAAATTGGTTTGAACCAAGTTTCACTTGAATAATAAAACTAACACTTATGTTCTCTTGTACAATACATTATTTTAAGTCTTTATCATGCTACATCATTTTTTTCTCAAACCACTATTTTTTCATTCAAAAATAGCTTAAAAATGATTGAAATTTAAGTTAATATTCAATTTATTACACTATTTTCATGGAGCATAAAAATAAAAACATGGGGAAAGTGATGTTACAATATATGATATAATATTTAATACTTTACATTAAGTCAGATAAGAAAAAACATTTAATGTTAATATCATTAAAAAAATATAATGAAAAATCATGCCAATAATTTATTACCTATGAATAAGTTTTTTTCCATATTCCATGTAATGTTTTTATATGGTAAGGGGAAGGGGAAGCGTATATGAGGGTGGGGAAAAAGATAAAATTATATTTAATAATTTATTAAATTTATTAAATATGTTTCATATCTCTTCGTCAATTTCATCTTTTTAAAAGTTATTGTTTCAACATGAAGAACTTAATTTCCCAATTAAGTAGCATAAGTGGAGAAGAAAAGAATTACACCTATCTTCATTCATATACTTGGCCTTTTTAAACTGGGATTATGGGTTATGTAAGGGTTCACTCTCAATCCAGTTAAAAAGGGGATTATCCAAAATAAATAAAAATAAAGGCTTTTGGGACATTCATGAAATATCATTATATATTTAAAAATTAGTTTTTTAAGATGAATCACCATAATGTACAATTAAATAATGTAAATAGTGAAGAAAGGAATTACAACTTAGCATAACCTCATATTACCATCCACAATGTATGAGTTGTTTATATATATGTTTTTTGAAAAAATAAATTAAAATAAGCATACGTTAAAAATATTTTCAAAACTAATTCAGAAAGGCATTAAATCCCTTAACATCTTTGGGATTTTTTTTCAAAGTCGAAATGTGTTAAGGGCCTCGATACCTTTGGCCTATTTGAAGGGATAAAGGTATTTTGCACCCTGCTTCCTTTGGCATAGTTTTCTTTTTCATTTTTATGATTGATTTTTTTTGGGTTTTACTATTTTCGATGTTGGGACCCCTTTTAAGTTTAAATATATTTTATTGTTTGTAACGTATCTCCTCTCTTTTTTGTTTAGTTTTTTTTATTTCTGTGCTGGAAAGTGGGTATTCCTATATTCCCCTATCCCATCAATCCCTCTCATCTATCACTCAGCCTCCTTTTCTTTTAATGCATCTCATGTTAACAAAAAATAATTATATAAATATAATAAAAATATTTTAATAATAATATATAAATTAGACATCAAAAATCATATAAAATTTTAATCAATGTTTGATTAAAATAATAATAATTTATATTCTTGTGATAAAATTAAATTAATAAAATGATAGACTTAAATATATAAATAAATAAATTTTAATTTTATTTTAATATATTAATCCTCTAAATATTTTATTAGTAATTATTAATTAATTTTTTAGTTTCTAAATAAATAAAAAATATTAATAATAATTATTAAAAAATTACTAATAAATATTTAAAATTATTATTTAGTTACTAATTATTGATAATTATTATTAAACAAATACTAATAGATATTTAATTATTATTATTTAGTTACTAATTGTTAAAAATTATTATTATTTAAAATCTAATGAATAATATGTTTTTAATCTACGATTTTTTTGTCATGGAAATTAATTTTGGTTTATTATATTAATGTAATTATTTTTATTTTCAATAATTTTTTAGATGTTTAGGCTATGTTTTAAGTTTTAATTATATTTTTTTAATAGTTTATATTTTATAAGATTTTAAAGTTACCTATATGAAATATAATTATTTTTCCTATATTAAAAGTAGTAGACTTTGAAAGATTATAAAATTTAAACTTTAAGTAAAATATAAATGAAAATTAAAACACTAGCTAAACATGTAAAAAATGGTTGACAGTAAAAGTAATTTCATTAATTTAATATAAAGATAATAATATAGTTGAAAGAATAAATTGTTGTTTCAAAGATTTTAATTAATTATAAAACATATAAATGAATGAGTTCAGTCACAATCTATGATGAGATCTCATCCCACATGATTTTGTGTGAATGGGACGCATATATCGATATCATCGACCACTGTGCTGGGGTGGAGTATGATAATTTGCATAGGGATCTTCCTTGGTCATTAGAACCTGTAATGTCTGATGTTATATCTATGACTCATTAGGAGGATATGTTATCTAGATGCCTTCATTTTCACCTGATCCTTCTCCCACTACATAAGTGGAAGGACCTTCCATCATATACTGGGGGAACTATAAGGCCTATGAAGTGTCAGTCATGAACGATGGAGGCAAGGTCCCCTAATATGAGCTCAAATCAGATATAACCAATGAAAATTATGGATATCCTGACAAAAAAATGGATCTCATGCCTCCTAATACACATCCCCAACCAGCTAAAGCTGGACTAATAGAGTTGTGACCTTTACTTTTGGAATATGTGAGGCCTCGTGTGCATCATGATGTTGTATATGTCATCTCTATTCTGGCTCCTCACCATTAGCTCCTACTAGAGGAGGTTCTTGAGCATGAACCTCCTCTCCTTGGGCAAGAAAATCATCTCCCTAAGGTTGATGATAAATGATACTATCTTGAATAATATGATGCACTAGCATCAAACCCTACCCTACAGTATGGTATGTTGTCTAGCTAAAAACCTCACCCTCCCCCATATCAGATATGCAGACTGTCATAACCCAAACCAATAGAGCTATAGCTGCAACTACCCCAAGTCTACCTTCATAGGTCTAGGGCTGGAGATAAGCATCAGTAGTTGTAACTAATATGGGAAGCCTTTTCCTAAGTACCTATATACACACACACAACCATCTTTATGTAGAATTGAAGTGAAGTAATATTAAAATATGAAACATCTAGAGAATAAACCATATATTTAAACCCTCTAGGGGGTAAAAGAGTATGATAGTATAAACTAAAAGGAAAAAGGGGGAAAATATATGCCCAACTAGAAAGATGTTCCAATATGAAAAAACTCGAAAAGTAAAGTGTTGAGAGAGTCCAACTCTAGATCTCCAAACCCTGTACAACATACGCATTCTAGTGAACCGTGGTATCCCTATGCTCCTCTAAAATCATCATTGACCTGTTCATCATCTGCATACATGGCACATGTGGGAACATCCCATGCAGGGGTGAGTATACACATACCCAGAAGGGTGCCCCGAAAGTTGAAGGGGGTAATGAGATACACAATAAGAATAGACATATCAACCCATATCAAAAGAGTATCAAAATCTAACAATATGGATATATATATATATACTGCACAAAAGAAACCCAATTGAGATATAAATAGGATCTCCGTCTCATGGATCAACTTAGGAAATAATTTCAACAACTCCAAAGTTCCATCAACAATGACCAACATATCATGCGTCTATCTAAAGAGACATCCAAGTCAAGCCACACCTCACCACTATGTCACACAATCAAGGGACACAATCTTGAGGTAAAGGACTCATGCCTTGGTGAAATAGAAGGGTTTTATTGAATATATAGAGGACTCATACCCTAACTCTATATAAGGGTTCCACTCAATAGATAGCTAGAGGGCCCATGCCCAGTCCCGGTAGAAGGGTGCATGTAAAGACCCTAACCCTAGTTTCCTAGAGTTAGTGCCCTAATTAATTACATTGGTATAATAAACAAGGAAGTATCATCCCTAAGGACCAAATAGTTTAGTATATTTTGAAAACCATATATACACATAAGTTTTACATAATAAATTGAAATAAAGAGCAACATATCAACTCCATTGGAAACATACATAACTCTAAGATTATCCCAGAAAGTCATTCATAATATACATCTTCGCATCCTGTGGAAAAAATAAAACATAAGGGGTGAGCTCAGATTATCATTAAGTGTAAACAACATAGATTAAGATATTATAAACATAAACATTATGGCAAGGTGAATAACTTAAAAACATTCTAATGAAACAAAATCTTGAGCATAATAAGGCAGGAATAAAATCTGAATAAATAATATCATATAAATAATAACAAGAAACTTAAACATAGATATTATACTAGCTGAATAACCACATGATTTACTAATTAATAATATCATAATGAGGGAATTCATGTGTCAAACATCATAAAAATACCGTCGAGACCTCAGCTAAGACACCTGAAAATAAATGGTTAAGGCCTCATCCAAAATCTATTTATGTCTTGTCCCATGAAACCTACCAATGCATTGAGGGGATATAGCGAGCCCCACCCATCACTAACTAAGTACAATTCATTCCTAATATGTCAAATAAAAATAATTATTTAAATCAAAGTGTCCCATAACACTTTAAAATATTGTAATCATATTCATATATGAAAATACTCTCATAAAATCATTGATAAATTCTTGTGGAAAATAATCTTTAAATATTTCAAAGTGTCTCATACCACTTTGAAACATTTAAATATTAATACCTATGAAGTAATAACTATAAATGAATAAAATAAGAGTAATAATACTTATTATTTTATATATTAAAGGTAATTACATACACCAAACAATGCATAAATCTCACATAGGTAAAAATGAGACGAGAAACCCCCCTTTTTTACTTTGGAAAGAAGTTTCCTTTAAGAAAATCAATTGTATGTGTTATAAAATAATAATGTAAACATTTATATCCAATAAAATAAAATGGAAGGATAGTTAAATTATATTTTAGGCAAAAATTATTTCCAACAGAAGCAAAAACATGTAAAAAGAGGGTTTAATAATCTTTAGAAATGAGCCTTTTTAATGCAATTTAAGGAAACACTTTAAGAGTCTTTAAAATGAAAAAGGGAATAATTGTTTGTATAAAACCAAAAATGAACTATAATAGTTTTTCATGATAAAATTATTGATTTTATAAAAATAATGGTGTCTTAAAATATATTATGGATAGCACATGATAATGGGTAAGAAATCGGGAAATTCAATTTAATTGGGCTTGCTTATCAGGAATATTTGAGAAGGGAACCATTTTAAAACATGTATTTCCCCATAAAATAAGGATGATATTATCTAGATATGTGAGTTTGGAAAAAACATATAATTTAGAATAAGTAAACAAAAATAAATATTCATTACATTGGTGTAAAGAGAGATAAAAGTAACCCAAAGGAAAAAATGGGGGTTCGGGTAGAACCTCTTACCACTTTACAGACAGTCAACCCATATGCCTCATAAAATAAATGGTAATAAAATAATAAAATTAATAAAATTAATATAAATAGATTCATGATATCATACATCAATTGTTATTATACATACATCCCACACAAGAGATGGTGGTGAATAAGGCATCTCTCGTAGAAATAAAAATGAGATGAGAAAACCCTTACCTTATGTCTGAAAGTGTTTTTCCCTTGACCTTAACATCAAAAAAAATTAAATACATTAAATTAATTAGTTAAGAACATTTTATAGATGTATTTTATTTATTATAATTTTATTTATTTCATTTATGGCCTTTTTGATGAGTTATAAGATTTAATTTCATCGTTCGAAGTGTTCGTTTTCTTGGTTTTTATGATTGGTTTACTTGAATACATGTATGAAAGATCCTATAAAATATAAATAAATATCCATAATTGAAGTTATATGTTATTAATTTAATTATATAATATTATATGGTTATATAATTCATTTGGTTATTTTTAGTGAGGATGAATCATTAGATAAGATTTAGTAGTAATCATTTAGATTATTTTTGGTAGTTTTCCGATCATCACGAACTAGTTTTATCTTATTAGTTAAAATCATTCGTATATAATGGTTTCATAACATTAAATAGGTTGTAATAAATATATTATAATTTTTTTAACCATAAAAATGGTTTTATGACCATCCTATAAGGCGTTAATGTAAAATGAAAATGGATTGTCCATGATGTCGATAAATTGACCCATCACAGGCGATATTTTTATTTATAGAATAAAAGAGAGGAAGAGATAGTAGTTTGATGATAGATATTCCATTAACACGATATAATTATAGTATATAAATTACACTATAGTTATCATGTCACTTTGAATAGGGAGGTCAGTTAAGGATAAGAAAATAAAATAAATTGAAAAGAAAAAAAAAAGAAAAAAAATAGTATTTTTTCCTATTGAATTATCCACCTTGAGAAAATTATTAAGGGGATTGGTTTTTTTATTTCATTTATACCAAAGTTTCTTGGATTTGGGGGAGATTTGAAAGAGTATTGGGAAGAAATTTGACAAGGATTAAAACTTGGAAAGTGTGAGGAGAGGGGGTGGTGACGGGTGGTATTTATAGTGGAGGAGAGAAGTGTTTTTGAATATTTTACTAATTTGTTTATTATTTTTCTCAATAAAAGAAATAGTGAGGATTATTATGACTAAATACATTAATTATTGCATGTGAGTTTGAACCAATACTCACTTACATCATCCATGAATCAAGTATGACTCAAATATTCTTTTATTTCCTTATACTGTAAATTACCAAATTTTACTATTCACCAAAAATTCAAGTATTTTGACTTGTAGAATTCAAAAATAAAATCCATTTTATGAAAACAATTTTATAAATATGATAAATTTATTTTTTAATTAAAATCATTATTTACTTGAAAAATACATATTTTAAAATTATAACTGATTTTATAAAACTTTGAAAAATTAACTAAGGTCTCATAAAATTATCTTAAAATCATAATACAATAAAATATTAATTTATAAATACATTTAATGTAAATAAATTTTCTTTTAAATTATTTTTATTATTTATAAAATTGTAAATAAATATTTATGTTTTATATAAAAATATCAACAATTAATTAATAATTTATAAAACATTTATTTACTTATACCATGATATAATTATATCATATTACCATTTATAATATGCCTAGTTTTTATTTATAATTTAATAGGTGACTTTATTTCTATAATTTCCATATTATAATTTCTAAAGGTTATATTTTCATTCCAAAGTTCACATTATTATTCATCAAAAATGAAACTTATCTTAAAAATACCAAAAACTTAACCAAATTAAATTTTGATATTAAAATTTCAAAAAAAAATATTTTAGTTTATAAAAGTGTCAAAATTTATATTTAAAATAATTTTTCCACTAAAAGGCGGTAAAACTATGTTTAGAAAAATATATATTTTCTGCGTCTGAAATTGGATTTATTTTTATCTTATGCCTCTAAAAATGATTTGGATGAATGTAAAAATATTTTATTTAATATAAAATTTAAAATTTTCATTAATATCATTAACTGATATTTATTAATTTAGTTTTTAATATAAAATTTCATTGTGGGCATAAAAAAAAATTTGTAAAAATACATCCTTTATATTGAATTGGTTTACATTTCTAAATAATTGGTAACTAGTGAATTGATTTTATAAACATGTGTAATATATATTTTCATAATTTAATTCAACTCACTCATTTCTATCATTACCAATATCTATGATATAAATATTAATATTAAATAATAATATTAAAAACATTTTGTTTTTAGCTGGTAAGCAATCAAAGAAGATGAATTTAAAAAGAGGCATACTTTAAAATCTTGGTGAGTTATATTCTCGCCTCATTAAATAAATTGTGTCCTCAGAATTTAAAATTGTTCTAACTAATAATAAGTTGATACTTGAAAATTATTTTTTGGGAAAGCCACATCGGAAATAGGGTTAATAAAATATCCTCTTAATAAGATGGAAATGAAAATGCATAAGTCACCACAAAACTATGAATTTGAATAAGATAACATTTTTATGAAGTGAAAATATATACATGGAATAATAATCGAACCATAAATTTTTGATGGAGAGTGATAGATAATGTGTTCATTATAAAGTAAACCATCACAAAACCATAAATATTGTGATCGGTTAATTGATCGTTGATTTCTCAGAATAAAAAGTACACAGAAAACGTTTTTGTTTCAAAAAAAATTTCTTAGATTTGAGGGTTTTTTTTCATATCTAGATAAGAAATTGAGAAAGTAAACTTACTATATTAATTTCCATGCCATAATCATAATATCATCCTTTTCTTGTGCTTTGATCTATTTTCACATCATCCCTTACACCTAGAAATGAATGTTCAAGATGAATTTTTCACATGTGAAGAACTTTTTATGAATTATATGGTATTTAAGTCATTAATTAGAGCTTTAAAAGTTTATTGAACCAAGAAGGTTAGCACATATTATTAATTAAAAATAATTTCTGAAGTTTAACTTGATCCATTCCACAAGTAGTTAATACTAAGACTCATCTAAAACATGTATGTCCACATTCAATGACCAAAATTTAGAATCAGGTCACTTAATCAATTTAACATAACATTTCCCAAATAATGTAGCTCTCAATACCAAAAAACAAATATATGTGTAACACCCTAACCCAATAATCCTAGATCTAGTGCATTATTTTATTTCATTTTCATTATTACAAGGAATCAAATCTCGAAGGACCAATCAGTTTAGTAGTCTTGGAAGACCAGATTACATTAATGATACCTATAATACCTAGGGAAAAGTAAATAAAACATTATGCAATATAAAATGAAATAAAATGCATCCATTAAATATTATTCAAAGTTTTCATCTTTATAACCTGGGGAAAGGAAACATAAGAAAGGGGTGAGCTCAGATGATCAGTAAGGGTGAGTAATATAGTGGAAGTATAAATAATAAGGAATGGTGAATAACTAAATAACACATGCCATTAAAACATAATCTTGATCATAATATAGAAAAAATAAAATCTGAATAAACAATGCCATAAAAAAACATAACCATGGATATTCTATTAGTCGAATAATCACATGGTCTATCAAATACTAGTTTCACAATGAGGTAATGCATAATGCAGGACAGCATAAACATACCATCAAGGCCTTGGCCAAGATGACTTAAAATACTAGGGTAAGACCTCAGCCAATTCATAATTATGTTTTGTCTCATGAGACCTACTGATGCATCGAGTGGCTATAGAGGGCATCTCCCATCACTGACCAAGTCCAATACATTCCTTATATTAAAATGGGTTATACATAATCAACATAAGCATTCCTATTGAAAAACTATCATATGAAATGTGGATACTTGAACCATAATCTATGAATGGTATCAAATAGAACATCCACAATTAAAATGATCATAAACCATTCAAAAAAATATGGAATATGGTATCATAAGATATAAACCTCAAATAATTAAAATATTCAATAAATTAATTTGACATATATTAGCATTGAAATTTTATTAAGGAAATTAATATTTAAACATTCCAAAGTGTCCCATGACACTTTGAAACATTCAAATAATAATACCTTAAAATATCATGATAATAATTATATTATTGATTTGATATATCAATGTGTAGTACATACATCACACACACATAAGGAATATGTGGTGAATAAGGTATATATCTTATATAAGTAAAAGTGAGATGAGAAAATCATTTGTATTTTTCATAAAATCAGATTGTAAACATGTATATCCTAGAAATTAAAAGGGAAGGACATTGAAATAATATTTGAGGCATAAATTATGTCCCACTGAAGTGAAATAGCATAAAAATAGTTTTTATGAAACTTTAGAAATAAAACATTTTTGTGCAGTTTAATGAAAATATTAAAGATATTTTAAAGAAAAAAATGAATTTTTGTTTTCATAAAACTAGTAATCGATGAATATAATTTAACATGAAAAAATGGGTGATTTTATAAAAATAATTATGGCATAAAACAGATTATATAGTGCACTTGAAAATAAGTAAAAATTCAAGAAGTTCTCTTTAATCGGGCTTGTTTGTGGGGAAGAATTAAAAAGGGGAATCCTTTTTAAAACATGTATATCCCCTTCAAAGAAATATTATTTTATTTGGATATATCATTCATATTAATATAATTTATAATAATATACAAAAATAAATAAGCATTACATTTTATCAAAGTTAGATAAAGAGTAACTTGAAGGAAAGATGGGGGTTCAGGTAGAATCCCTTACCAATTTCTAATCAATCGAATCATATGACCCAAAATTAATAATAATAAAATAATACATTTAATAACATTAAAATAAATATATTAATGATATGATACATCAATTTGAAGTATACATACACCACAAAAAATAAATAAGTGGTGAATAATGGAAATCTCACTGAAATAAAAGTGAGATGAGAAAACTCTTTCCTTATGTACGAAGGTGTCCTACACTTGACCTTAATATCCTAGATAAAAAAATTAAATCCATTAATTAATTATTTATTTATCCTTTATACATGTATTATAATCATTATAGTTTTATTAATTTCATTTTTGTATTTTTTTATAAGTTATAAGATTGAATTCTGTCATTCTGGAGTGTTCGTTTACTTGATTTTCATAATCGGTTTTCTTATTTATAAGTAATGGAGTTCATGTTTAATGGATATAATTCTCCAGAATTGATTTATATGATAATAATGAACCTCCTAAAGATTAAATGGTTATATAATTCATTTTTTTGTATGGTATGAGGATGAGTTATTAGATAAATCATTAGTGATAACCATTTAGATTATTTTGGCAGTTTCTGATCATCAAGAACTAGTTTTGTCGTGTGAATTAGTATTGTGTATATATACTAGTTATAGAACATTAAATAGGTTATAATAAACATATTATAGTCTGGTTTAACCATAAAAATGGTTTTATTACCAGTCTTTAAGAATAAATTGACGAATGAAAGTCCATCGTCCACGAAGGTTGTAAATCAGCACCTCATAAGCGATGATTTCATTTTTAAAATAAAAGAGACAGAATAAGGAGATTGATGATGGGTGTTCCTTTAACAAGATATAATTCTAGTATATAGATTATGCTGGATTTCTCATGATTATTTGGATATAGGAGGTGAGGAGATCAAAATAAAAGAAAGAACTTGAAAATAAAATAAAATAAAAAGGAATAGGATTTTACCTCTTGAATACTCCTTGTGAACCTCTTTAAGGTAAGGAGTTTTGGTCTTTTGGTAAGACCAAGTGCTCCCGTATGTGGTCACATTATTATTCATCAAAAATGAAACTAATCAGAAAAATACCAAAAATTTAACCAATGTAAATTTTAATATTAGACTTTCAAAAATAATGTTTATTTTAGTTTATAAAAGTGTCAAAAATTATATTTAAAACATGTTTTCCACTAAAAGGTGGTAAAACTACATTTATAACAAAATTGGATTTATTCTTATCTTATGCCTCTAAATATGTTTTGGATGAATATAAAAATATTTGATTGAATATATGATATAAAAATTTCATTAATATATATAAATAATAATGATTAATTTAATTTATTAATATAAACTTCATTGTTGGAATAAAAATTATTTTTATAAAAATACATCCTTTATATTCAATTGGTTTTAATTTATAATTAATTGGTAACCAATGAATTAATTTTATAAAAATCTGTAATATATATTTTCATAATTTACTTCATCTCATTCATTCCCGTCATTCTCAATATCTAGGAGATAAATATTATAATTAAATAATAATATTTAAAACATTTTTTTAGCTGGTAAGCAATCGAAGAAGGTAAATTTAAAAAGAGGCATACTGTAAAATATTGGTGTTTTACATTCTCCCTTCATTAAATAAATTGTATCCCCACCATTTAAAATTGTTCTAAATAATTATAGGTTGATACTTGAAAATTATTTTTTTGGAAACCCACATCATAAATAGGGTTAATAAAATATCTTCTTAATAATATGGAAAGGGAAATGTATGGGTCACCACAAAACTAGGAATTTGAATAGGATAACATTTTTATGAAGTAAAAACATAGAAATGGAAGAATAATATAACCAAAAATTTTTTATGGAGAGTGATAGAGAACGTGGTAATTATAAATTAAACTTTCACAAAACCATAAATATTTTGATTGGTTAAATGACTGTTGATTTCTCAGAAAGAAAAGTACAAAGATAACATTTTGGTTTCAAAAATGATTTTCCTAGAGTTAAGGGATTCTTTTAACATCCAAATAATCACTTGAGGAAGTAAACATACTTGATTACTTTCTATATCATAATCATAATCTCTTCATTTTATTATGCTTCGATATATTTTCACATCAACCCTTACACCTACAAATAAATTTTCAAGATGAATTTTTCACATATGAAGCACTTTTACGAATCATATGGTCCTTAATTCATTCATTTGACCTTTAAAAGTTTATTGAACCAAGAAGTTTTACACATTTTATCACTGAACAATAATTTTCAAAGTTTAACTTGATCCATTCCACAAGCAGTTAATCTTAATACTCATTTAAAACATGTATTTCCACATTCAATGTCAAAAAATTAGAAGGAAGGTCACTAAATCAATATAACATAATATTTCCCAAATAATGTAGCTCTTAATCCCACAAACCAAATATATGTGTAATTCCCCAACCCTAGAATCCTAGATCTGGTGTATTATTTTATTTCATTAGAATTATTACAAGGAATCAAATCCCAACGGACCGATCAGTTTTGTACTCTTGGAAGACTGCATTACATTCATGATACCCATCAGACATTGGGAAAAGTAAACAAACATGATACAATATAATATGAAATAAAATTCATCCTTGAAATATTATTCTAAGTTTTATTCTTCATAACCTAGGGATAGGAAACAAAATAAATGGGTGGTCTTAGATTCTTGGTAAGGATAAGTAATATAGTTGAAGCATAAATAATAAATCATGGTGAATGACTAAAGAACACATGACATTAAAACCTAATCTTGAGTATAATATGGTATGGATAAAAGATAAATAAATAATTCCATAATAAAAAATAACCATGGATATTCTACAAGTTGAATAATCATATGGACTATCAAATACTAGTTTCATAAGGAGAAAACGCATAATGCGGGATAACATAAACATACCATCAAGGCCTTAGCCAAGACGTCTAAAAATACTAGGGTAAGGCCTCAACCAATTCCCAATTATATTTTTTCTCATGAGACCTATCGATGCTTCAACGGGATATAGTGGTCCCTGCCTGTCACTGACCAAGTCTGATACATTCCTTATATGAAAATGGGTGAAACAAAGTCAACATAAACATTCATATTGAAAAACTATCATACTAAATGTGCATACTTCAACCATAATCAATGAATGGTATCAAATAGAACATATACAATCAGACTGGTCATAAACCCTTCAAAAACATATAGAAGATTAAATCATAAGAGATAAACCTCAAATAAGTACAAGATTAAATAAAGTAATTTGACATATATGGAGGTAGCATTGAAAATTTATCGAGGAAATTAATCATTAAACATTCCAAAGTGTCCCATGCCACTTTGAAAAATTAAAATAATAATACCTTATAATATCATGAGAATAATTATATTCTTGATTTGATATATAAAAGGGTATTATATACACCACACATATGAGGAATAAGTGGTAAACAAGGTATATATCTCATTTAAGTTAAAGTGAGATGAGAAAATCTATTTTTACTTTGGAAAGAAGAGTTATTTTGGAAAATCATTTGTATTTTTCATAAAATCTTATTTTAAACATGTATATCCCAGAAAATAAAAGGTACAGACAATTAAATTATATTTTAGGCATAAATTATGTCCCACTGAAGTGAAATCATGTAAAAAGAGTTTTAAGAAACTTTAGAAATAAAAACAATTGTGCGGTTTATTGAAAATATTCAAGAGATTTTAAATAAAAATAGGAAAGTTTTTTTTCATTAGACCAGTAATTAACCAAGATAATTTCTCATGAAAAAATTTGTGATTTAAAAAAAATAATGATGGCTTAAAAAAGATTATATAGTGCACTTGAAAATGGGTAAGAATTCAAGAAGTTCCCTTTAATCGGGCTTGTTTATGGGGAATAATTGAGAAGGGAAACCTTTTTAAAACATGTATATCCACATAAAATAAGGATTATATGATCTAGATATATGATTTTGGAACTTATTAATAGAATTTATAAGCAATGTAAAAAAATAAAGAAGCATTTCATTTGAGAAAAGGTAGAGAAAGAGTAACCTGAAGGAAAGATGGTGGTTCGGGTAGAATCCCTTAACAATTTTCAATCAATAAAATCATATGCCCCAAAATTAATAATAATAAAATTATAAATTTAATACCATTAATATAAATATATTCATTATATTATACATCAATGGTTAGTATACAAACACCACATACAAGAAATGAGTGGTGAATAATGGAAATCTCATGGAAATAAAAGTGAGATGAGAAAACTCTTTCCTTATGTATGAATGTGTTATTCAAATGACCTTAATTTACAAGATAGTAAAATTAAATACATTAATTAATTAATTAGTAACATATTATATATTTAACTTTAAAATGGGTAATAATTCAATAAGTTCCCTTTAATCAAGCTTGTTTGTTAGAAAGAATTGAGAAGGCGACCATTTTTAAAACACGTATATACCCATAAAAGAATGATGGTATGATCTAGATATATGATTTTGGAACATATAAACAAAATTTATAATAAATATAAAAAAAAATAAATAAACATTGCATTTTATCAAAGTTAGAGAAAGAGTAACCCGAAGAAAATATGGGGGTTCGGGTAGAATCTCTTACCAGTTTGTAATCAATCGAATAATATGCCCCAAAATTAATAATCATCAAATAATACATTTAATATAATGAAAATAAATATATTAATGATATGATACATCAATGGTATGTATACATACACCACATAAAATAAATAAGTGGTGAATAATGGAAATCTCACGGAAGTAAAAGTGAGATGAGAAAACTCTTTCCTTATATACGAATGTGTTCTGCACTTGACCTTAATGTCCTGGATAAAAAAAATTATATCCATTAATTAATTAATTCATAACCCTTTATACATTTATTATAAAAATTATAGTTTTATCAAGTTCATTTATGGCCTTTTTGATAAGTTATAAGATTGAATTTTGTCGTTCTGGAGTGTTCGTTTACTTTATTTTCACAATCGGTTCGCTTGTTTATAAGTAATGGAGTTCATGTGGAATGGATATAATTATACAGAATTGATTTTATATGATAGTAATGAACCTATAGAAGATAAAATGGTTATATAATTAATTTTTTTATATGGTATGATGATGAGTTGTTATATAAATCATTAGTGATAATCATTTAGATTATTTTGGCGGTTTTTGATCATCAAGAACAAGTTTTTCCGTATGAATTATTATTGTGTATATATAATGGTTCCAAAATATTAAATAGGTTATAATAAAAAAAATTATATTTTTTTAACAACAAAAATGTTATCATGACCTGCCTTTAATAAGAAATTTAATAACTAAATTTCATTGTCCATGAAAGTTATAAATCGACACCTCCGGGATGATGATTTTGTTTTTAAAATAAAAGAGACAGAGTAAGGAGATTGAATATGTTTATTAAATTTAAAAAATATAATTCCAATATATTTATTATAATGGATTTATCATGATAATTTGGAAACAATAGGTGAGGAGAGTATAATAAAATAAAGATATTGAAAATAAAATAAATGGAAAAGGAAGAGGATTTTACCTCATGAATACTTCTCCTTGAGAACCTTTTTAAGGAAAGGTGTTTTAGTCTTTGGTTAGACCAAGAAATCTTGGACGTAGATAGAGACTAGGTAATAGGATTTGAGTATAATTTTGACAAGCTTCAAGGCTTCCAGGAGTGAGGATAGGAGGGGTTATGGGTTGGTTTTTATAGTGGAAGAGAGGGGTAATTTTTCATTATTTTATTCTTTATTGTATTATTTTGCTCAAGAAAAGCAATAGTATTGATTATTATGAATAAATATAGTTATAAGTTCATATTAGTTATAACCAAGGGTGATTACATCATCCATGACTTAAGGAATAGTGTATTTAGCTTATAATGTATTTATACTATAAATCACCATATTTTACTATTCATTAAAAATTCAAGTATTTCATAAAAATACAAAAAATTCACCCTAACCATTTTTCAAAGTGTAGAATTAGAAAAATAAACTCAATTTTATGAAAATAATTTTCTATACATGAGAAATTTAATTTTTAATTAAACTCATCAGTTACTTGAAAAATACATTTTTTAAAGATAAAACTGATTTTATAATACCCTAAAAAATTAACAAAGGTATTATTAGATTACCCTAAAATCATAGGAAAATAAAATATTTATTTATAAATAAATTTTATGAAAATTAATTTTCTTTAAATCCAATTTATTAATTATAAAATTGTAATTAAATATTTATTACTAACAAAAATACCAACACTTAATTATTAATTTTAAAAATATTCACTTACTTGTACTGTCATATAATTACATCATACCTTCATTTATATGGTGCCTAAATTTTATTAATACTCTCATGGATGAGGTGACTATTTATTTGGCTAGTTTACTATTCATAAGGTTCATATTACTATTTATAAGTGTATATTACTATTCCAAAGGGTCGGGTTACTATTTGCCAAAAAATTGAGTTGATCCTATAAGACTCTAAATTTCTTACTGATCACAACTGGGTATGTCTGTTTTTTTAAATTTAAAACACAGAAGTGGAAAAATTATATTTAATGGCTTGGTTATAACTATCTTGTTTAATCAACTATAATAATAGTGTTGTTTCACAGAGACTCAGTGTTGTGTGCATTACATTCTATATTAAATTTATTTGAAAATACTTGGGGTGTTACAATATGATTGACTTTATTGACTTTAAACCTTTATAAAACATGCATACTTACAAGAGTAAAATTCTCAGGTGGTTGAATATATTCCTTAAATCCAAAATTCTAATAATCCTAGTAAAGATAATACAAACCATCAAATCACTAACCGCCTTCATGGTCACCAATAAAATCCCATAACAATCTAATTATTATCTCAACATAAAGAACATATTTAGGGTTATCTTTCCCAATTCATGTGTCTCAAAAAGATAAACTTTCCACAGAATCACTTTTCTTGGTACCATTCAACACACGCTTTCAAATCCTTAACAAAAATTACTACACTACAATCCTTATATATATCATGATTATTATAACCAAATAATTATTGATAAAATAATAAAATAACACAATTCATGAATCCAAACACAAACATATTAATCATTGCTCTTCATTTGAGGTAGTAGCATAAGCTTGACCATGATACCTTTGCTTCTTCTGAGCTATATTCCCTTTATATTTAGAACATTCATTTGCATAGTTCCCCATCTCCTTGCAGTTGAAGCATTGCACATTGGAAAAAAATCTTACCCTTGAAATAAATATCTTGGTGACTTTTCTCTCCAAACTTGTAGAAAACTCTAATTCCTTTTAAGAAAGTACCAAGGGGATTCTTCCCACAATTATCTAATGCGGGAAAATAATTATTTCTCTTCTTTCCTTTATCCAACTTTTTCCTAGTTGTACTATTGTTCTCATACTTACCTATGATACCATAATACATAGAAAACTCTTTATCCTTCTTATAATAACATGATGTTATCTCCTCATATGATAAGAACTTTTTAGAGATTAGTTCCCTTAAACATACTGGCTTAAACCCATCTAAGAAATTATCGTTCTTACTATTTGGATTATGTGCACTTATTTTGTTTTCATTCCTTTTACTAGGTTCTATTTTAAAATAATGGAATACACTATATTAGACCATAAGAATATGAAACATAATTTATAATCCCAAAACTAGTGAAATACATAAGATAAATTGAATAATTTATGTATAGATAATCTCGTAATTATAAACACGGTTTCTTTGGGGCCAAATTTACTTTTAAATCCTTCATAATGGTTTATAATGAAAATGTGAATTATCCTAAGCATACCCACTTGGAGTGTCAAACCAGTTGTGTAGTTAGTCCTATTTTCATATACCAAGTTACCCTGAGTCGGGCCCTGGAAACCCTGTCAGAGTTTTTACCCCTAGGTACATCTATGCCAAAACCACGTCCACTTGTAGTATCCAGATAAGGATGTATTTCTAGGAAGAACCACATAATATCTACCTTTAAAAAATTCTATAATGTTATTATATCATTATCCTAAAAGTATAGCTTAGGGTTATGTTCCCTAATCAATGTTTTATAAATCTAGTTTCCATGTTTTCTACTAAACATCCCCTCATACCAACAGTAAATACCCCGACCCGAGTTTCCCAGAGTTGATGCCTTACTTAATTACATTGGTATAATAAAAAAGGAAGTTACATACTGAAGTAATAAATATTTTAGTAGATTTTTAAAACCATATACATACATAAGTTTTGCATTAAAACTTGAAAGGAAAAAAACATACCAACTCCATTGGAAACATCCATAACTCCTAGTTTATCCCTACAAGTCATTCATAATATATAACTTCGCATCCCGAAGAAAAATAAAACACAATAAACGGGTGAGATTAGATGCTCAGTAAGGGTAAAAAATATAGCGGAAGTTATTAGAAACATAAACATTAATGCGAGGTGAATAATGGAATCACATTCCAATAAAACATAATCTTGAGCATAATATGGAAGGACTAAAAGCTGAATAGATAATTTCATATAAATAATCACATGAAACTTAACCATAGATATTATAATAGCCTAATAATCACATGATTTATCAATTACTAATATCATAATTATGGAATTCATGTGTTAGAAATCATAAACATACCATCAAGGCCTCATCCAAGACTGCTAAAAATAAATGGTTAAGGAATCGGCCAAAATCCATTTCTATTTTGTCTCATGAGACCTACCAATGCATAGAGGGGCTATAGCAGGCTCCTCCTATCACTTACTAAGTCCAGTGTATTCCTTATATATATAATAAAGATATACCTTTAAATAAAATTTCCTCATACCAATTTAAAATATTTGAATCATAATCATAGTGGAAAATACTTTGATAAATTCATTGATAAGTTCTTGAGGAAATTAATCTTTAAACATTCCAAAGTGTCTCATACCACTTTGTAACATTTAAATCTTAATCCATATCATGTAATAACCTTAAATTAAAATCATAAGAACAATAATACTCATGATTTGATATATGAAAGGTAATTATATACACCACATGAATGGAATAAGTGGTGAACAAGGCCTAAATCTCAAAAAGGTAAAAGTGAGATGAGAAAACGCCTTTTTACTTTGGAAAGAAGAGTTTTTTCTTAAAATAGTTTTTATTTGTCATAAAATAAGATTTTAAACATGTATATGTAAGAAAATAAAATTTAAGAATAATGAAATTATATTTTAGGCATAAATTATATCCAGTGGAAGTGAAATCAAATAAAAAGAGTGTTTAAGAATCTTTAGAAATGATCCTTTTTAATGCAATTTAAGAAAAATATTAAAGAGTCTTTAAAATAGAAAAATGATTAATTGTTTGTATAAAAAAATTAACGATGGTAGTTTTTAATGATAAAATTAGTGATTTCAGAAAAATCATAGTGTATTAAAACATATTATGGATATCACATGATAATGGGTAAGAAATCGGGAAATTCCCTTTAATTGTGCTTTCTTATTGAAAAGATTTGAGAAGGGAACCTTTTTAAAACACATATTTCCCCATAAAAAGAGGATAATATGATCTGAATATATGTTTTTTGAACATATACAAAGAATTTATAATAATTAAACAAAAATAAATAAGCATTTCATTGGAGTAAAGAGAGGGAAAGAGTAACCCAAAGGAAAAAATGGGGGTTCGGGTAGAATCTCTTACCACTTTGCAAACAGTTGAACCATATTCCCCATAAAAAAAATGGTAATAAAATAATAAATTTAATACCATGAATATAAATATATTCATGATATCATACATCAATGTTAAGTATACATACATCCCATATAAGAGATAGTGGTGAATAAGGCATGTCTCGTAGAAATAAGTGAGATAAAAAAAACCCTTACCTTATGTCTGAAAGTGTTCTGCAATTGAAATTAATTTCCTAGATAATCAAATTAAATCCATTAAATTAATTAATTAATTACCTTATATAAATGTATTTTATTTATTATAATTTTATTAAGTTCGTTTATGGCCTTTTTGATGAGTTATAAGATTCAATTTCATCATTCGAAGTGTTTGTTTCCTTGGTTTTCATGATTGGTTCACTTGTATACATGTACGAAATATCATATGAAATAAAAATAAATATATAGAATTTAATTTATATGTTATTAATTTAATTAAATAATATTAAATTTTTATATAATTCATTTAGTTATTTTGTGTGAGGATGAATCATTAGATAAGACGTTATTGATAATCATTTAGATTATTTTTGGCAGTTTTTCGATCATCATGGACTATTTCTGTCTTATTAGTTAACATCATGTGTATATAATGGTTACAAAACATTAAATAGGCTCTAATAAATATATTATAATTTATTTTAATCATAAAAATGGTTTTATGACCATCCTAGAAGGTGTTAAAGGAAAATGAAAATGCACCATCAATGATGTCGGTAAATTGACACATCATAGGCGATGTTTTCATTTATAGAATAAAAGAGAGAGAGGGGGGGGGATTTTGATGATGTATCTTCAATTAAAATGATATAATTCTAGTATATAAATTACATTGGATTTATCATGTCACTTTTTACAGGGTAGGTGATGGAATGATAAGAGAATAAAAGAAATTGAAAATAAAATAAAATAAAAGAAAGAGGATTTTTACCTATTGAATTCTCATCCTTGGGAACCTCCTTAAGGGGATTGGTTTTGATATTTTATTGAGAAAAAAGTCACCTAGATGTGTGGGAGGTTATTTGAAAGACTATTGTGTAGAAATTTTATAGTTATTATATCTTAGAAGGTGCGAGGAGAGGGGGTGGTGATGGGTGGTATTTATAGTGGAGGAGATGGGTGTTTTTTTAGTATTTTATTTATTAGTTTATTATTTTTCTCAAGAAAATAAATAGTGAGTATTATTGTGAATAAATACATAAATTAGTTCATTTGAGTTTGAACCAATGGTCACTTACATCATTTATGACTCAATCATGATTCAAAAATTCCTTTATTTACTTATACTGTAAATTGCCATATTTTACTATTCAGCAAAAATTCAAGTATTTTAGAAAAATCTCAAAAAATAACACTAATTACTTTTCAATGTAAAGAATTAAAAAATTAACTTCATTTTATGAAAACAATTTTCTAAGTATTATAAATTTAATTTTTAATTAAAATCATCATTTATTCAAAAAATACAGATTTTAAAATTATAACTAATGTTATACCACTTTTAAAAATTAAATAAGGTCTCATAAAATTATATTAAAATCATTAGTAAACAAAATATTAATTTATGAATACATTTTATATAAATAAATTTTCTTTTAAGTCATTTTATAAATTACAAAATTGTAAATAAACATTTATGTTTTATAAAAATATCAACACTTAATCAATAATTTCTAAAACATTTATTTGATTATAATATGATATAATTATATCATATTACCATTTATAAAATGAATAAATTTTATTTATACTTTCATATATGATTTTATTGTTATAATTTCCATATTTCTATTCCTAAAGGTTATATTGTTATTCCAACGGTCACATTAATATTCATCAAAAATGAAACTTATCATAAAAATATCAAAAAATTAACTAAAGTAAATTTTGATATAAGGATTTATAAAATAATGTTTATTTTGTAAAATATAGTTTATAAATGTGTAGAAATTTATATTTCAAATGATTTCTCTACTAAAATATGGTTAAACTATGTTTAGAAAAATTTAGTCTTTTATGTGTAAAATTGGATTTATTCTTATCCTATGACTCTAAAAATGTTTTCGAGGAATGTAAAAATATTTTATTGAATATGTAATATATAAATTTAATCAGTATCTTTAACTAATAATTATTAATTTAATTTATTTATATAAATTGTCATTGTGGGCATACTTTTTTTTATAAAAATACATCCTTTATATTCAATTGGTTTTCATTTCTAATTAATTGGTAATCAGTGAATTAATTTTATAAAAAAATTTAATATATATTTTCATAATTTAATTAATCTCATTCACTCCCGTCATTCCCAACATTTATTAGATATATATAATAATTAAATAAAAATATTTAAAATGTTTTTTTGAGATGGTAAGTTATCGAAGAAGTTAAATTAAAAAACAGACATACTGTATAATCTTGCGGTGTTATGGTGCCACTATGATGGTTGAGGGCCCATGCCTTGGCTCTGTGGGAGGGATACACTCAATATTCTATAGAGGACTCATGCCCTATCCCAGCGAGATGGTTCCACTCTTTTAATTGGTATAGGACTCATGCCCATCCCAGTATAAGGGTGCCACTATAGTGGTCGATGACTCATGCCCTGCCTAGCCAGAGGGTGTCACTATAATAGTCGAGGACCCATGCCCTAACTCTATAGGATGGTGGACTCAATGGATAAGTAGAAGAATAATTCCCTATCCTGGAAGTAGGGTTCCACTCTAATGATCGATCGAGGACTCATTCCCTACCCTGAAGGAGTGTGCCACTCGAATAGCAGATAGATGACCCATGCCCTAACTCCACAAAAGGATTCCACTCTAATCTCTTTGATGATCTTGTTTAATCACTTTCAACATTGACCATAACCTAAACAATAATCTCACTCATATCATATCACATTGTATCTAAAAATACACTAAAAATGATACCATCACATTCTATGTGGAAAAACACTCAGGATAGGATACTCGCAAGCCAAAATCTGAGTCCAAACGAAGGAGATATGAGAGTTAGAAGTTTACTTAAAAGGAAATTAGAGGTACACGGCATGTAAGTGGAACCACACAGTGTGTGGTCTTGTTCCTTCATCTGTTTGTGTCCCTACAGGTAGACAATTCACTACCCATGTATCCCTACATGGCATCTAAGGGTACTACATGGTGTGTCTCATCCACATGGGGTCTTGCCCATGCTCCTGGTTGTGTCCATGTAATATTTCTTGTTCCCTTGTACATTGGTATATAGCATGTCCTCACATATGTTTTCCTACCCGTGTGAGCTTCCACATGGCCTATCTACTCATGGAGGTTTATATGGCATGTGATCCATAACTTTTTATAAAACCCTAGCACTACAAACATAGGGTTACAACACAGCGTGTGTTCATTCAAGTACACTTTGTATAGTAGATATTTTCACATAATCTCGAATATGTTCTCCATGAATCTACAATCCATGCTATTGCTCCAAATCTTACCTCCAGGTCACCCAAAATTGGTGGATCTTACCCACGACCATCATTTCCAGCCATCCTATGGCCATATATTGGATTTCCATCAGTCTTCTCAAACCCCACAGGAATTCATACGCATTGTCATTGCCTGTAGCGCCTCACCATATTTTTGATCCATGGTGAAATCACCTATATCCCACAATCCATCTGAATCAACCCCTAATTCATCAAACTGTTTTTCACGTGTGAATCCACCATGAATTCGGGGGCCAGATCATGTTCGGCCCCTCCTAAAAATATCAAATCTTGACTCTATGGTCCAACGATGAAGAACACGAATAACAGAGGGGGGAAGCACAAGAAATAGATATGAAATAATTTTTTTCCAAGAATTCTTGGACAAAAAATAGATTTAGGGATACCTAGGGGAGAGAAAACTTTCACAAACAGAATAAAAAATTTAAATTGATTCATGGGGTCACGTAAAAGATTAATTTGAACACGGATTAAAGAAACAGTGTGATCATTCTCAATATTTTAATAAAATGGGGTTGAATCCAAAAATGACAATCCCTAACTCAATATTGGATAATTATTTTATGAATAATGTGTTCTCCAATGAATGAGAGAAGTCAGCGTGTTTTCTATGCCTCGATTATCCTGGATCCAGAGTCTCTTTGTCATCTGATTTTTATCTACCAATGAGACATGGTCAAACTCTCCACTCAACCATGTTAGGGTTATGCAGCTAACCCTTTATATCCTCCATAACAAGGATTTTAAAGAGGAAATTATTTTTTTATGGGTTTAATAGATTAATTAAATAATTAATTAATCCACTAAACAAACCGGCCAACAACAGTTTTACCGAAATGTCTCACACCAACCCATTTTAGGTCACAATTAGGGTAAAAATCACATTGTAGAAACAACCGTGGTCTTATATTTTTTATCTGAGACTCCTTTTAAGTGTTATCTCGTTTTATTTAACAAATCATGCATGCTTGATATAAAATATTTTTATAAAATTAATTTTGGGCTCACTGAGCCTCAAAATCGCACACCGTCTCAGTGTATGGCTCCGAAAATATTTCTAGATATATTCTGATTAGACACTTAAAGTGGATAATATTCATTGTTAATATTTTAATATTCATGTGTTTCAAATTCCATAAACACCAATTTTAGTGCATTTTATAAATGTAACTTCATTTCTCATCACATGTGCAATTCATGTGTAAAGTGAAAATTTGGGCCCAATCAATCATCTGTTTGTAGAAAAAAAATATTAATTATTTGAATTTGATATTTTCAAATATGATTAATTAATTTTGTTGGAACATTTTTTATTTTTTTGATATACAGATGAATCCCAAATAAAGATGGATATTTTTAGAAATGAACATAGAAATTTTTGGACAAAGCATAATGGGCCTTAGGCTCATCAATTAAAAATGGGGCCCACAATACAAGACCAATGATGCTCAAATTTAACTTTATAAATATAAAATTATGGGTATAATTTCATTAAACTATGTTCAGAGCTAATTTGGAAGTTTTTATGGTGATCCAAGCGGTCAAAGATGAAGATTAAATTTATTGCCAGATCTGAACGCCCATAAATTCAGCCCACCATTTCAAGCATAAATTCCAAAATGATGATCCAATTATCATGAAATTTGGATAGATATTAGATGAAACCTAGAATAATATATTACCCTTTTACAACCATCAAATATTAGTCCATCTACAATTACTTCATTTCATTCCAAGAGGGGAAATGAATCTGGTCCTATTTTTGTGGTCAACTTTGAAACGTCCTATTTTTGTTATTCTCACCCACGTTTTGACTCTCCTAATTAACAGGAAGGTAATTTATTATCGGGGTGTCTACCTAATTATCTTAATATTCCTGTATAATGATCCATTGGTGAAGGGATTTAGGGTACATGTTTTATTCTTTCATTTTTAATTTCATGCTTTCATTTTGTAATTTCATCGTCAATTTTTCTCATGTAATTTTTTCATTCACATTCATTTGTTAATAAAAGTTATTATTATTATCTTTTTATATTCTTAATAATATCATGTTGATACCATTTTCTTATGGATTTAATCTATTCATTACATATTTTGTGATATTCTTCACACAACGATGGAGTGATCTTTATCTCTTTGTTTTTCTTCTTCAATTCTGCCCTCATGAGTCTACTTCCAGCTTTCAATGATAAAATAGAATTGATGGAGGGTTAAACCAATAATATTTTGATCCAATGGAGTGGAAAGGGTATGGATTTAATGTTATTTTATGTACTTTAATTTTTAAATCTTTTCTTTATTTTTAATATTTTCATTCAATGTGTTATGTTCTTCTTTTTCTTTTCCAACTTTAACGATGACACATTTTGAGTGCTAGTACGATCCATTTACTTTGAGTTATCCTTAAAGTGATATTCTAAGTGAATTTTTTATTAGTCTTGGAATTATTTAGGGATTAAATTGGTGAATTATTTTAGATAATTATCTCATTATTTGGATACATCTTGAATTAATGACATGATATTTTCTAAGAAAATAAATTCATCCAAACCACCCCAAGTGAAAACCTAGGATCAACCCACCATAATTAATTGTTTAGTTCACATCATTGTCTTTTTGTTTATTATTTTAAATAAATAATTAGTTATAAAATTAAAATCAACCCCAAATATGGCCACTTCATAGCCAAACCACCAAAAATTTGAGTGTCTAAAGTTTTATTCTTTGGTCCCTATGGATTTTATCCTTACATGTACTGCAACAACCACATATGCTTGTATGGTAAATTTGGGTGTAACAAAATTTTGGCACCATTTCAAGGGAACCATGTAAGTTATCTTATACACACACCTTCTATTCTCACCCAACTTCTCTATTCTCACCACCATTTATCTTATATTTTCCTCTTTTTGTTTGTGTGTGTTGAAAGAATCTAAAATACTCATTTTCTCCTACTCTAATGGAATATATTCAATAATAACCCAACATAAACCCAAGTTGAAATAAAATAGAGAATCAATATTGGGAATCACCAAAAAATTTGAATTCATTTGATCAATCCTTGAATGAATACCCCACACATGAAGATATGTACAATCAATGGGATGATGAATGTTTAAAGGATAAATTCACAACCCTCTTAAGGATGATTGAAGATGTTGGTCCTAGAAAAGTCCATGATGTAAAAAATTCCTCACCAGCCTAATCCCCAACAACTTCTTGAACTATTTTGTGAAAAAATTGAAAAAATGAATTCAGAAGTTTCATCACTAAGATTATAAATATAAATATTTGAAACAGTTGGTGAAATCACTCCCAATCAGATTATATCTTCCTCTTCATTAATAGAATAACCCTGCTACACTAAACCTTTATATGAACAACTCCAAGATGTGAAAAATTATATGATTGTGGAAAATAATGAAAAACTGGAATCATTAATTCTCAAACCATCAGAGGATTCAAAATTAAAAGAAAATACTGAAGGACCAACTTCTAAATTTGAGAAGTCAGAGCTGGAAAAAGAAGTGAATTTTTTATGGAATATTAAAAGTGATCCTAAAGAACCATAGGGAATTTTTGAAGGGTGTCTAAATCATGATGAAATTTATTTTCTATGTTCAGATAAGGGAAGCTTGTATCCATGGATTGAATAACTTTAGATGGCGCCAATGAGGATTTTTTTAGAAAAACCAAACACTAAACCATTGGGGTAAATCACAAATTTAGATTCCACACCCATTAATAAAAATTATTTATCCAATTTTTTGGTTGAATATTCTATTCAAAAGGATCCCATTCTATTGGTAAATTTTGAAAATGAAACTATGTTTGATTTAAAGTCCCAAACTCAATCTTATAGTGTTATCCAACCTGATCTCAAAAATTATTTTCCTTCCCCCCTTCATAGGTGATAATTAATACCTTGATGATGTAATTCATTGTTCTCTTGAAGCCAATAATGTTGGAATGATAATTGATGACTTAGTTAAATC
Source organism: Viscum album (assembly GCA_963277665.1). Classification (NCBI taxonomy): domain Eukaryota; kingdom Viridiplantae; phylum Streptophyta; class Magnoliopsida; order Santalales; family Viscaceae; genus Viscum; species Viscum album. The sequence goes on along the minus strand of OY728120.1, from coordinate 282,976,851 downwards.
AATAAATGCAACTGAATCAAACATTTCTAATATTACATGGATTTACCTAATCATTGTAGAAAATAGGATTTTACATGAAACAAATTTTAAACAAAGAATAAATATTAATCTTGGAGTGGTGGTCAAAAATGGGGTCCTGAAAATGTTGAAAGTTGGTATTGGATAATATCAGGGGTCCAACCGAGATAAAGACATTAAACTAAGTGCTTTCTGGGAGGCAACCTGGATTTTTTGTTTATTTTATTTTATTTTATTTTATTTTTTGTGTTTTTTTGTTAAGGGAGTCATATTGGGGTTTCCAATATGTTCTAATGTCTCTTGTGTGTGAGATTTTGCAGATGAATAATTTTAGTATTTCAAAATAAAACACATGTCTTCTAAAGTTCAAACCCAAACTTCAATAATCCCCAAGGATTCTACATGTTATGTGAATATAAATTGATCAATTTCTTATTAATGGGTCATAAAGTCCAAATTAGGTGATTTTGTTCCATGATTTCTCTTCAAATCACTTCTTCCCCGTCTTTATTCTAAATTATAAACTCTCTCTTCTCTTCTATTTTAAACACTAAGGTCAGTATTATTCTATGTTGTGGAGAGTGAAAATATTGTATTTTGAAAAAAAATTGGACTTTATGATAAAAATTATATTCAATGAAAAAAGATAATTCAATTCAATATCATTTCATGCACTAATGTACTTTCTGAAACATGAAAACTGAATGTTACATGATTTTGAATGCCTTGATTGTGATTTTAATTCATTTTTAAGTTCATGATCATAGTTTTTGAAAAGTGATTTTTCCTAATGATATTTTTCATTTTTTACATTTTCATCCTTTTAATAAAAATTCTACAATTCATGTCCATTGGATTTTGGGTTTAATTTTGAGTTCATGGGTCCCTTTCATCATATCATGGGGTTTGGGGTCACTTTTTTAAATTTGAGTATCCAATAAAAAAATTAAAATAAAGACTATATAAACCAATTTTTTGTCCAAATGTGTGGTGTTCGACACTTGGGGATCGTAACTCTATAGTTTTCTTACCCAAATTTAGGATTTAAAACTCTATTTTAGTGTATAGAATTGACAAAATATGTGGCATTCGACACTTGGGGATTGTGACTCCATATTCGTCTTACCCAGAGTTGGTCTTTTAAACTCTATTTTGGTTCAAAAAAATAAACAAAAAAACTTTTAAAAGGGTCAAATAAAAAAATTGGAAACTCGTATTAAGTTTTAATGTGATTCCCACCTAGTGCTTCCATTTTTTCCCTTGAACAAGAAAATGGGTCCCATGTCTTTCAAGATACACAACACATCGTCCTGATTAATTGAAATTGGATGAAATGTGATGATGAATTTGACCAAAGTAATGATCTTGGGCATAAAATATGCTTGTGAACCTAGATTGTCTGAAATTATTTTTATGGGTTTTATGATTGTTCAGAATTATGTATTTTGGTGGGCATTTTATATTAAAATATTTTTGAAAACAGGAATTCAATTTCATATTTTTAAGATACATTTTTCTTGGGACTAGTAAAAATAAATTTGGGGGTGTGATTAGACACTTAAAGTGGATAAAATTCATTCTTAATATTTTAATATTCATGTGTTTCAAAATCCATAAACACCAATTTTAGTGAATTTTATAAATTGAACTTCAGTTCTCATCACATGTGCAATTCATGTTTAAAGTGAAAATTTAGGCCCAATCAATCATCTATTTTTAGAAAAAATTGTATTAATTATTTTAATTTTATATTTTTAGATATTATTAATCACTTTTATTGGAAAAATTTGTCTTTTAGGATCAATGTATGAATCCCAAATCAAGTTGGGTATTTTTTTAAATAAACACAGAAATTTTTCAATAAAGCATAATGGCCCTTAGGCCCATCAAGTAAAATTAGGGCCAATGGTACAAGACCAATGAAGCTAAAATTTTAATTTTAGAAATATAAAATTATGTTTATAATTTCATTCAACTATTTCTAGAGATAATTAGAAATTTTTTATGGTAATCTAGCCGGTCAAAGATGAAAATTAAATTTATGGCCAGATCTGAATGTCCATAAATTCATCCCAACATTTAAAGAATAACTTCCAAAAGGATTATCCAATTTTCATGAGATTTTGAAATATATTATAGTAATATTGGAAGAATATATTTATATTATAATTCCATCAAATATTTTTCCATATACAATGACTTATTTTTACTCTAAGTGGGGGGAGAATCTGATCCTATTTTTTTGTTCAACATTGAAACATCCAATTTCCTTTATTCACACCCACCTTTTGAATCTCTTAATTAATGGGAATGGAATTTATTTTTGTGTTAAACCTAATGCTAATAATATTAAAATATAATTATTTTTTGTGAATGTATTTATGGGTGCATGTTTTATTCTTTCATTTGTAATTTCATGCTTTCATTTTGTAATCGCATCGTCAATTTTTCTCATGTAAGTTTTTCATTCACCTTCATTTATTAATAAAAGTTATTATTATTAACTTTTTATATTATTCTTCATAAAACATTGATATCATTACCATAGGGAGTGAATATATTCATAACATATTTTGTGATATTATTTACACAACGTTGGAGTGATATTTATGTCTTTGTTTTCCTTCTTCAATTCCCCTTTATAAGTCGACTTCTACCTTCCATTGATATCCTTGAATAAATGGAAGGATAAAACTTTTGTGGTTTGATTATGGGGATTTTATTGGGTTTGTATTGGATGTTATTTGATTTTCTCAAATTATTAAATTAGTTCTGTGGTTTTATAGTTCCATTATTTGACTTATTTTCTTCTTTTTCTTCACCAACATTAATGAAAACACATTTAGAGTTCTAGTATGATCCAATTACATGGAGTGATCATGAAATTTATACTATAATTCCATTGTTTATTATCCTTGTAATTTTGTATAGATTAAATTGGAGAATTATATTGAGGAGTTATCTCATTGGTTGGTGTTTAATTCATAAATTTAAAATCTTTCTCTTATGAACATTAGTATTTTAGTTTCACAATTACAAACTACACCATAGTTGGAAACTCCATATCCAATTATTTTTTCAAATATAAGTGTCTTTGGGTTTCTTCTTTGGTCATTTTGAATTTGATCCCTAATTGAAATTCAAATACTACTAATACCAATAGGGTAAATTTGGACACAAACATATTCCAAATTCTTATAAGTAAAAAACAAGATCTCTACATTATTCTTTCCTTCAAGATTATTGTCCTCAAAAAGAAAAAACTAGACAAAAATATCTGGATATTAAGTCTGTATCTTGCTCTCCCACTCACAAGATCTCTCCTACATCCTCTGATGTTTCTATAACACACAATCCAAGGGGGTGGTCCATCCACACAGGGTCCAAACCTGCTAATCCTCAATCTCCACCGGGTGATCCACAAAGGTGTCTCCATCCTCGATGTCGAGCTTTCCCCAGTCACTCAAAAGTATCTATTTATTTGTTCAAAAACAAGAGTCCAGAGTTTTGATAAATCACAGGGTACTATAATGATGAAGGCTGAGGGAATCACCCATCACAACTAGATTACAATCACTAGGGAGGGATCCTAGTCTATAGTAGAGGAAAAGACTGTCACCAGGGCCTCCTTTGTTGGAAAGGTTATCTGTAGTGAAATTAATCTACCTTAAAATTTGATTCACCTCTGTTCCATTACAAATGAGAGACTTGAATTTTCTCAACACATATATCCTTTATTGAGACACATGGTAGATTTAATTTACTCTCTCAAAATGTTGGGGTAGGTAGAGGGGGTAGGTAGAGGCGGTAAGAACCCTTTTAATCTCTTTACAAGATCTTTGACGGCCTGATAAACCTCAGGGATAGCTTTCCTCCTTGGTCAAATCTCCACAATCCTCATAATGGAGAGACTCTTAGGAAAATGTGGTCTCCCTAATCTAACTCCAAAGGCCTACAATGTTGATCTTCATAAGATTTCCACCTACTCTAGGCTATCCTCATCTTCTCATGGTTGACCTAGACCTCTTTCGTCATTGGCTCCACCATCTATGGTCCAACAAGAGATGTCTCGCCGATCTCTTTCCTACACAAGGGTGGCCTGTAGGGTCCCCCATACAGGGCCTCAAATGGTTTCATGTCGATAGTATATTGGTAGATGTTATTGAATGAAAATTCTACCAATGTAAAGTGATAATCCCAACTCCAACTAAAGTAGAACATGCAATCCCTCATCAGATCTTCCATCACCCGAATACTGCACTCGGTCTACCCATTTGTCTGAGGGTGGAAGTTTGTGCTCATCCTCATCTGGGTCATGAACACCTCATGTAGGAATCTCCACAATTGTGATGTGAACTTTAAATCATGGTTGGAGACAATAATAAAGGTCACCCCATGAAGGTAAACAATATATCATATGTAAAACTTCCCCAAACTCTTCATTGAACTCTGCTCCCTGCTGGAAATGGAGTATGCTAACATTGAGAGTCATTCAACTATCACCCTGATGGAATCATGGACTCTAACTATCCATGGAATCCCTATCACTAATTCTATAGATATTTCATCCCATTTACACTTTAGGATCTCAAGGGGATATAATAATCCTTCTAAAACCTAGTGCTCAGACTTCACCTACTGATAGGTGAGGCACCAAGAGATAAACTCAACCATGCTTTGTCTCATGCCAGCCCACCAAAAGTGATGCTAAAGTTCTATATACATATTCCCCACACTGGGATTTATAGTCAAAAGTTAAGTGTGAAACTCTCTCATCACATCCCCCCACATCATGACTCATACAACTGTGCGTCCCTGAAAAGGATGACATGATTTTCTCCTGCAAAAAATCCATCTGGTGAATCTCTTGAGGATATATGGTCATGAAAGACCTCATAGTAGATGTCTCCCAACTGGGACTCTCTCACACACTGGAGGAGTGGAGGATTCAATAGCATCTACGGAAGAAAATTAACACCCTCCTCATCAACCAAGGCCATATAAAAGGAAACAAACTACTCTAATGCCTCCTCCACCAAAATATCTTGGGAATTATTTCTAAGGGAATATTCTACCACATTTCCCTTACCAAGGGTATAGATTATCTCAAAATCATAGTCTTGCAGGAACTCTAACCTGTACCTCTACCACAAGATCAGGTCTTTCTATGTGAATACATACCTAAGGATCTGATTGACTAAGTAAACAAAAAAATCACTCTCCTAGAAGATAGTTCCTCAACAGCCTTAGAGAAAAGACCATCATTGCCAACTCTAGGTTGTGAGAAGTGAATATCTTCTCATGGGGTCTCAATTTTCTCAACCCATATGTGATAACTTCCTATCTCGGCATCAACACCCATCCAAGTACATCTCCTAAGACATCACAATACACTATGTACTCCACACCCTCCTCCATTAGTCCTATAATAGGAGAACTCATCAGCCTCATTCACAACTAAAAACCTTTTTACACTCCTTAGTACAGGTAAATGGTTTCCCTTTATTCATTAAGGAAGTAAAATGGGATGAAATTATAGAGAATTATGCTACAAACCTCCTATAGTATCTTATCAAGCAAAGAAAACTCTTCACATAAGAAATTATCTTCTATGCCTCTTAAGAAAGCACCGCATCGATCTTCACTAGGTCCACAACTAATCCATGATCAAAAATTAAATGGCTTGTGAAGTGACCACATGAATCCAAAACTATAACTTTGAGAACTTACCCTAAAGATGGTGCTCCCAAAGAAAATCTAGGACCAACCTCAAGTGATTTTCATGCTCCTCCTCTAAAGTAGAGTATATGAGTATGTCATCAATAAAGACAATGAAAAATTGGTCCAAGTATGGATAGAATATCTGGTTCATCAAATCACAACTCATGAATTCTTCACACTGAAAGGCATCACCAGGAACTCATGGTGACCATAGCGACATTAGAATTCCATATTCATAATATCGGCCTCATGAACTCTTAATTGGTAGTAAAAAGACATGAGATCAATCTTTGAGAATCATCTCGTTCCTGATGACTGGTCAAATAGGTTGGAAATCCTCAGAAAGGAGTAATTTTTATTTATCATGGTCTGGTTTAGGTGAAGATAATCCACCCAAATTCTAAAGATCTCATCCTCCTTTTTCATGAACAACTTTGGAGCTGACCAGGGGACACACTGGGTCTAATAAAACTCTTCTCTCGAAGGCCCTCCAACTATAACCGAAACTCCCAAATCTCATAATGGGATATCTGATATGTTGTAGAAGATATCATAGTAGTCTTGGTGTTTAAGTTGATGAAAATTCCATCTCCCACCTCAAAGGTATTCCCAAAATTTCCTTTGGGAATACATCTATAAAATCCTCCATGACTGAAGGAATTCAAACACTTGAAGATCCTTCTGCACCCAGGGCTACACTTTCCAACTAATGGGTGATGGGTTGAAGCCTCATGCTCAAAAAACTCACTCATCCGACCATGAGATCTCTCTCACCCACAAAGAAGAATCTCATCCCATCATTGTGAATGCATCTGAATCTTCTGCGATGACAGTTAATCTTGGATCAGACCATGGATAACCAATCCATACCCAAGTTGAATTCATGGGGTTACATCATGATGACCAAAAGGTCCCATGAGAACCTCTCTCCACCAATAAATATCTTGTACTATCATCATATAAAATATATAGAAGAATCGCTCCTCGTAGGAACCTCAAGACAAAGTTGTTGGGATAAATCCTCAACTGGGAGCTTCTGCTCTCACACCAAGAGTAAATAGATGAAGAAATTACTCACACGTGTGTCTAATAATACTTAATCAAGAGTATAATAAACATAGATAATACAACTAATCATCTCATGTATCGTTGGTTCATATGCCTTCATAGCCTACAACTCTCTATGGCCCTGACTACCAGCTCTCTGAGCCTGACATGGGGCTCCCGATGGTGGTGGTGGTGGTGGAAGGATATCATAGCATCATACACCACACACATATCCTCCTCCTAGATCCCCACATTATATTCTACATCTTCTCATATATAAGGGCCACCCTACTTCCTCCTGGGAGATCCCAGATCATGGTGTTTCCTCTTCTGTGGAGGTTCATCCACTATCATCCTATGCTCCACATCACGTCGATTTAGAAAATCACATGAAATGTGAAATCTATCATAACATGCCTAGAACCACCCCTATATGAGTTTCCCTAGTCCTCTATTTTTTTCCCTTACCATGTACATGAGTCTGATCCTAGTAAGATCTCCTATATAGAGATCCTATCGACTAGAACCTACTAGGTTCTATAGATGAATCAGACCTATGATTCGCACTACCAGCTCCAACTATATGGAGTCCCTATGAAAATAATCTCTCCATCTCCAGCACGCACTATGACACACCATCATATTTGGGAATAAAAAAGGGTACTAAACTAACAATGATATCTCTGTGGAGACCCTACTCAAACTTCTACGCCTAGAAGTAGCCACCTAAATCATATCAAGGGAGTGTCGTGTATAGTCTATGAAACTCACAACATACTCAGCCACTACCATACCACTCGGTTACAGCTCTATAATCTCTTGAATCTGAACTGGTCGTAGGAATAATGGGTAGTAATCCCCACAAAATAGCTATTGGAAGTCAGTCCATGAGAGTGTCAACTCATCATGCATCTGTGTAACTAAACTCTATCTATGCACAGATGATTTGTGGAAAAGGCTGACTACCAGGGTAACCTCCTGGTCAGTCAGTGTTTGAATAAGCCTGAAAAAATGGATCACTAACTCTATCCAGTCATCCGCTGCCTGGGGATCTGGCTCTCTACGGAATCTCAGCTACATCCAGTGTTGAAACTCACAGAGTTTGCTAAGACTGTGCATATCTTCAGTCTGCTTTGCTAGTATAATCTGCTACTCAACATGTGGGGATGATACTACCTATCCACCTAGAGGAATAACCTCACATGATAGCCCTTGAATTGAGGCCTCATCACTCATTGGATCATCATCACGATCTGAAATTGGTATCCTGGTAGACTGTCATCATGGAGGCATCTTGAAAAATCAATCAAGACATACTAGGATCATATGAGAATATATATATATATGGTAATTTTACTCAAGAATTATAGTCAAAGACTCAATCTTGTATCTTGGTATTCCAATTCGACAAGCAGGTAGTCATAGTCCTGGTGAATGGATACATCGGCCATCGTACCAACAATGGATTATTTGGCCTGAAATCTACACTCAAAACACTTTGACAATGTTTCCCTAAATCCCTACCAAATCCTCATAAGAGGAAAACTCCCAACTCTATCCCAATGAATGAAATTCTTTGACACAAATCTGTCATGACCCGACCTAGCGGGGATCGATCCGAAACTACCCTAAGACTACCTCCCTAGTCTAGGGGCTTCCAACAAGCACCAAAAATAATAACTAATATGGGAGGCATTTTCCTAAGTACTTGTACGCACACACACAACCATCTTGATGAATAAGTATAGAGGAATAATAATAAAAGATACAAAATTTGGAGAGTAAATCATGAATGTAAAACCTCTTGGGAGTACAAGAGTATGACAGTGTAAACTAAAAGGAAAAAGGGAAAAAATACATGACCAACTAGAAATATGTCCCAACCCAACAAAACTATTGAAGTAAATTTCTGAGATAGATTGTATCAAAATCTCCTATCCCCAGCCACCATATGTGGTCTAGTGCACCAAGGCATCCCTATGCGGCTCTGTAATCATTGTCAACATATCTGTTATCTGTATAAGCCATGCCATGTGTGGGAAAATCCCATGTTGGTGTGAGTATATACATACACAGTAGGACACCCCGAAAGTTGAAGGGAGAGCGGTAAGAGACATGATAAGAATAGATATCCCGATCCATAGAAAGTGAGTAAAAAAATAAAATAACATGCATACAGATACATATATATATATACATGTGTGTGTGTGTGTGTGTTCTCAAAAAAAGAATATAAAATGATAGAGAAATAATATATCCATCTCACAACCCAACCAAGGAAAGAGTTCCAACATTTCCAAAGGTCCATCAACAATTCCCAATATCTCACGAGTTTGTTTGAAGAGACATCCAAGTAAGTCCACACCTTGTCGTTGTGCCACACAGTCGAGGGGCATAATCTCTAAGTATAGGACTCATTCCTTGGTCGTGGGACATCTGTTTTTGAAGGGGTGTTCTCTAGAGGTTGGAGTGTATCGATTTTTGTGGGATCTTTACATCCAATACATTTTGGTTTTTGGGATAATATTGGGTATGGAATGAATAGTATAATACCAAGACCACATATATTATTACTAGAATATATTGAATTTTATATCTCCTAAGGGTGATAACTATATTCACCGTGGAGAGTGGGATATCCAGGCAGGCCAAACAAGGCTAATTACTCAAAAACTAGGAGAGCTTATAGCCTAGGTTTCTAGTCTATTTTTGGATGATGTAGGTGTAAAGAAGTATGTTTTTTCACCTATAGTGGACCAGTATAAATATGTTTTTCCAGAAGACTTCTCAGGGATGCCACCTGAGAGGGATGTGAAGTTTACAATTGAGCTCATTCTAGTGGCTAAGCCAGTTTATATTCCACCATATATAATGGAACTGACTAAGCTTCAAGAGCTCAAGAATCAACTGGAGGAGTTGGGGAATAAGGTATTTATCCATCTAAGTATGTCTCCTTGGATTTCATCAGTGTTTTTTGCTAAGAAGGCTAATGGTAGTTTGCACTTATGTGTGGATTACCAGAATTTGAATTGGATTACAGTGAAGAACCGGTATCCTATTTCACATATCTATGATCTATTTGACCAGCTGAGGGTATCTTCTATCTTTTATAAGATAGAATTGAGATCGAGGTATCATTAGTTGAGAGTTCAGACTTCTAATATACCAAGGAAATATTTTAGAAGAATGTATTCCCAATGTAAGTTTGTTGTAATTCCTTTTGGATTGACAAATGCACCAGTAGTGTTTATGGCCTTGATGGATAGGATCTTTCATTTTTTTCTGGATCATTTTGTGGTAGTGTTTGTGGATGAAATCATGGTGTACTATAAGACTCATGATGATCATTCCCGTCATCTTGACATCGTTCTGAGTACACTGAGAGGGAATTGGCTATATGCCAAACTATCTAAGTGTCAGTTTTGGATTGTTTAGGTAAACTTCTTAGGTCTCATCATCTTGGAGGACGATATGTCAGTGGACCTAGAGAAGTTGCAGGTAGTTTTTTCTTAGTAGCATCTCAAGAATGTATTCAATATTCATAGATTTCTAGAGTTATCAATATATTATTATTTGTTTATCTAAGAAATTTCCCATTCAACAATGCTGCTTTAGATCTTGACCAATAAGGGGATAATGTTTGAATTGTTGGAAGCAAATGATAATGACTTCCATGAGCTAAAGAAACATTTGACATCAAAACCAATATTGATCCTACCTAATCCAGGTGAGGAGTATATAGTGTTTTGTGATGCTTATAAGATAGGGCTTGGAGAAGTGTTAATTCAGGGAGATGAATTTGTAGAATATGGGTCTCAGCAGTTGTGTCCTCATGAATGGAACTACCCTACACATGACCTCAAGTTGGTTGCAGTGGTTTATTATTTGAAGTTTTGGTGGTATTACCTGTTGTATGAAAATTTTACTATTAATACGGATCACAAGATCTTAAAGTATATATTTTATCTGGAAGATATGAATCTCTAAAAATAGAGATGTGTTGATTATATGCATTCATTTGTTTTTGAGCTAGTATATATTCCCAAGAAGAGGAATAGTGTTACTGATGATTTAAGAAGGAAAACTCAGTCTCATCCGGTTCAGGAGTCTAGTGTTGAATGGAAGATGATGAATTTACTAACTGAAATGCATGTTTTGGTTCAGGAGATTCAGGAGAAGATGAATCTCGTATCAATTTTAGTGGAGTATACACTTTTGAGATGGACCAGGGGTACACAATATGAGGATTCAGAGTGTTTTACCTTGAGGGAAATCCTTGAAGGTGTAGAGTCACCTTCAGATTGGAGTATAAATGAGGATGAGATAATCTATGTTGATAAATATATTATTGTTCCTAAGAGCATGCAGGAGGAGCTGATGCATGAGTTTCATGCCTCGAAATGGGAATTACATCTAAGTGTGACCAAAATTTACTGTGACTTGTTAAGATAGTTTTGGTGGTCAGGCGTGAAAAGGAGATAGTAGGGTTCGTGACATGATGCTACACATGTCAACTAGTGAAGGCCACTCATCAACAACCTAGAAGTTTTCTACATATGTTACCCATTCAATATTGGAAGTGGGATGATGTGACCATGGATTTTGTGGTGGGTCTCCCAAATAATCCTCAAAAGAACAATGCTATTTGGGGTATTGTGGATCGACTGACAAAGGTAGTGAACTTCTTATGAGTATGAGAGACTTTCTTAGTGGATCAGTTGGGAGAACTGTATGTTTGAGAGATAGTCTACCAGCATGGGGTGTCACAGACTATAGTTTCAAAATTCGAATCACATTTTACTTCACACTTCTATAAGGTCTTATATAAGTCAATGGGTACATAGGTTTTGTTGAGTGTGATATACCACCCATAGACAGATGGTCAGTTAGAATGTACTATTTAGGTGCTAGAGGATATGTTGTGATCATGTGTTCTAGACTTTGGTGGATATTTGGAGAAGCACCTAGCTTTAGTGGAGTTCTTATATAAAAATAGTTATTAGGATATGATTCAGATGGAACCATATGAGGTAATTTATGGTAGGCTATATAGATCACCTCTACTCTAGATGCAGGTAGGTGAGTTAGAGTTGTTTGAACCGAGACTCGTGTAGGATACATCGGAGCAGATATAGGTGATTCAAAAGCATATGGATATAGCTCAGAGTAGACAGAAGTCATATGATGATAGAAAATGATGATTCCTATAGTTTATAGAGTGTTATCGTGTATTCCTTCAGATGTCTCTTAGATTGGGTCACCACGGGATATGGAGATAGGGAAAGTTGGTGCCCAGGTTCATTGGACTATTTGAGCATGTGGAGAGAATCGGGTTGGTGGCATGTCGATTGGCTCTTCCACGGAGATAAAGTGCTATGAATGGTGTCTTTTATGTGTCAAAACTTTAGCGGTATCACCCTAAATCTTATCATTTGATGTACATGGATGATGTTGATATTGAGATAGATGCGTCCTTTGAGGATAATATGATACAGGTGTTGGATCATAGTGAGAAATACTTGTAGGGAAATACCATACCAATAGTTTGGGTATTGTGGAAACATAGATGGGTTCATGAGGAAACATGGGAGAGAGAAGAAGATATGCAAGCTTAGTGTCCTGATCTTTTTACCTTGGAGTCTTAGAGATGCTTTTGAGTATAGCTTGAGGATGACTTTTTATAAGGTGGGGAGATTGTAAGATCCCATCTTTTTTCAGGTATATCTTGTTACATGTTTCATGGGTTATGGATGAGATGGAAAACTTTAAAAGTGGTTTGGGTTGTTTAGAAAGGAAAATGGGCTGAAAAATAAACTATAGAACATTTACACACCGTGTAAATGGATTACATGTCTTGTAATTGTTTGAGGGATTTAATAAAATAAATCTGGGGTGACAGGTTTTTCAGTGTATTCCATTAAAAACATTTACATGATGTGTAATCACATTACATGCCATGTAAATTCTCTAACTGTTGTTTTAAACATGATGTTTGGCTGAAGTATCATTTGTTTTTTTGGTTTCATCTCTTCTCATCCATCCCTAGAGAAACTCTTAGAAATTTTGGAGCGATTTCTTCATCTCTATAGTTATGAGTTTGGGGGTTGATCATGATCCAAGTTTTTAGTCTATATCTCCTCTTTCATTTTGATTTGACCATCTTACATCAATTAGGGTTTTTCGTTGGGGAGCGTTATTTTTTAATTTTGAGGAAGGTGGTCTATAATTCAAATCCCAAAGTCTTTATTGCAATTATGTGTATGTAATTGTAGATTTTCTAATTGATATTTATCAATTGAGTTCTTGATTGAATAAATTAATTTTTGGAATTAATTAATTGAGGTAAATATGAAATTGAAGATACTAGGATTATATATTTGAGATAATTAATTGTTGAATTAATTATGATATATTGAGATTGTGGATTTTAGAAATTAATTGTTGATTTTATTATGATAAATTGAGATTTTTTATTTGAGATAATTAATTTTTGAGTTAATTATGAGTTATATAATTTTTATTGTGGATCATTAATTGTGGAATTAATTATGGGATATTGAGTTTGTGAATATTGATTAATTAATTGGTGAATTAATTAATGGTGTTGATGTTATTTATTAATTAGGTAATTAATTAAGGGGATTGATGTGATGAACTAATTGTTGAACTAGTAATGAGAATGAGAAGACTAATTAATTTTTGGATTTATTAATGAAATTAATTTGAATCAATGATTGTTAATAATGTAATTCATAATTATATGAAAACAATAAATGGTAACAATGGAATTTATGTGTTAATTGATAATAATAAATTGTAAAAATGACATTTATGTGTTAATAAGAACAATAAATTGTAATAATGACATTTATATGTTAATTGAGAAAAATAAATGGTAACAATGGAATTTATGTGTAAATTGAGAATAATAAATGGTAACAATAGAATTTATGTGTTAATAAGAATAATAAATGGTAATAATGGAATTTATGTGTTAATTGAGAACAATAAATGGTAGTAATGGTAGGTGTGTATTAATTAGAACAATAAATGGTAAAAATGGAATTTATGTGTTAATTATGAATCATAAATGGCAATAGTGGAATTTATGTGTTAATTAGAATAATGAATGGTAACAATAGAATTCATGTGTTGATTGAGATAAAGAATGGTAAAAATGGTATTATGAGATAGAATATCCATTAGGGATAGCTCAAGCTCCGGCATGAGACAAAAAAGTAAGAAAGTATGGGTTTCTATAAGAACATAGAGGCTTGTGTGGTTAAATAAAAACTAATTGATAATGTGATAACTATATACCTATGCATTGTAATTATTTTCTTTATAAAACTACATACACTATTATTTGAATGGATATTGTTTTAGATGTCATTGGTGGTGACCTACTGTATTGCAACCCTATCCTTTTACACATAATATTACATGATTTTAAGCATAGTTAAACATCAAATTGCAAACCAAGGATCGTAAATTCTAGTGTATTTGGAAGACTAGGTACATAATTAAACATCATGAAATTAAAACTTATTTTATTTAATCTTCATAATGATCTCCTAACATCCATTAATCCCTTAAATCTACATATTATAACCAGGGGAATACATGAACAAAAGGGATGAGCTAAAAATATAGGTAAGAAAATGAGAATAAGAGTAAAACATAGTACATGGGTTATAAGACATATCATGGTGACATAAAAGGCAAGGTACATGAATAAACATAAGTAATAATAACATATATATCATGGGAACATATAATAATAGCATCATAGGAATGTGTAAACAACATATAACATGACATAAACATGAGTCAAAGCTAACTTCCAAGACTATATAACATGGTGGACAAAGTCCCACAAAGAAATCAGGTTCACTCTTTGTTCTAACATGATGTTTCATGAGACTACACATTACCCAATGCATTGGAGTTCTATATGGGTGCACGCATTATAAAATTTTCATGAATATTTGTGCCACATGAAGAATCATACATAAGGAATCAAACATAACATAAGGGTTGCCCATTGAAGGAAATGGGTATCGTAATCATGTCATAAGGAATTACAAATGAGAATATCATAAATGTGTCCATGAAAGAATGTATTTAAAAACAAACATCGGAATTCAAAAGGTAATTATTCATATATCATGATAATTCATGTTCAATTTAATTGGAAACATATAAATAGAGTGTTTAAGAAACTTTAGAAATGAAACATTTTAGTACGGTTTAAGGAAAACATTAAAGAGAATTTAAAAAAAGAACATTATCTTTTATATAAAAGCATAAGTGAAACAGTAAGGTTTTCATAATAAAATTAGTGATTTTATAAAAATAATGGTGGCTTTAAGATAGATTATAGATTGCACTTGAAAATTGGTAATAATTTGGGAAGTTCCCTTAAATTGGGCTTGCTTATCAGGAAGAATTGAGTAGGGAACCGTTTAAAAACATGTATATCCCCCAAAAAATAAGGTTTAATAGATATTGATACATGATATTGGAAAATATAAACATAATTTAGAATATGTAAAAATAAATAAAAGATAATTTAACTTGGGTAAAAATAGAGAAAGAATAACTCGAATGACTAATGGAGGTTCGGGTAGAATCCCTTACATTAAGTCTGAATGTGTTCTTAAATTGAGCTCAATTCCATGAATAATCAAATTATATTCATTAATTTATAATTAAAAAACCATTTATACATTTATTTTATTTATTATAATATTATTTAGTTCATGTATGGCCTTTTTTATAGGTTAAGAGTTTCAATTTCATCGTTCGGTAGCGTTAGCATTCTTAGTTTTCATGATCGATTTACTTTTATATGTGTATGGAAAATAATGTATAATTATGATAGTTTTCCGGAATTTAAATTATATGTTATTAATGAACTTATATAATATTAAGATATCATTTTTTCAAAAGTGAGGATGATTCATTAGATAAATCATTAATGATAATCTATTAGATTAATTTAGCATTTTTTTATCATCACAAAGTAGTTTTGTTATAATATTAAATATTATGAATATATTATGGTTCCATAACATTAAATAGGTTGTAATAAATATAATATAATCTTTTTAAACCATAAAATGGTTTCATTATCATCCTTGAAGGTGTAATTTAATGATGAAAGTGTGTCGTCTACAAAGGTGGTAAATCGGCACCTCACGGACGATGTTTTCATTCTTAAAACAAAAGAGAGAGGAGAAGAGATTGATGAAGAATTATCCCATAAACATGATAAAATTACAGTATATATAACATAATATATTTTTCATGTCATTTTTACAAGGGGAATTCAGGATAAGTTAAGAAAAAAAATAACTTGAAAATAAATTGAAAGGAAACGAAAGAGGGTTTTACCTCTTGATTCCTTCTTCTTGAGAACCTCCTTAGGGCAAGGGTTTTGGTATTTTGATGAGACCAAGGGATTATTAATGTGGTTAAGGGGATTAGGAAGATATTTTAGTATAATTTTTTCAAGGTTCAAAGCTTTACAGGTGTGATGAGAAGAGGTGGTGAGGGGTGGTATTTATAATGGAGGAGAGGGGTGTTTTCTCATTATTTTATTCATTGGTTTATTATTTTGAATTAAGAAAAGAAATAGTGAGGATTATTATGAATAAAAAAATTAATTAGTGCATGTAAGTTCTAAACAAGGGTTCTTACCTCACCATAACATCATCCATCGCTTAATAATTCATGTATTTAGCTTATTTCGTAAATTATCGTATTTCACTATTCACCAAAAAATCAAGTATTTCAGAAAAATCCCAAAAAATCACCCTAACCATTTTTTGACATGTAGAATTCAAAAATGAACTCTATTTTATGAAAATAATTTTTAAATATGATAAATTTTAATTTTAATTAAAATCATCATTTACTTAGAAAATACAAATTTAAAATTTATAACTGATTTTATAACACATTGAAAAATTACTTAAGGTCTCATAAAATTGCCATAAAATCATAATATATAAAAACATGAATTTATGAATAAATTTTATGAAAAATAAATTTTCTTTTTTAATTATTAAATTAGTCATAAAATTGTAATTAAATATTCATGACTTACAAAAATACCAATAGTTAATTAATAATTTTTAAAATATTTATTTACTTATACTATGATATAATTACATCATATTGTTACTTATAAGATGGATAAATTTTATTTATACTTTCATGGGTTTGGTTACTATTCAATTTACCAATTTACTATTCATAAAGGTCATGTTACTATTCCAAAGTCCAAGTTAATATTCCTTTAGTATATGTTCCTTAACTTCTAGAAATTCATTTTATTTCATTAATTCTTCATTTATAAATTTTGTATTGTGTTCTCTATGTGATTTTATGTGATTACATTTTATGAAATAATTATAGGAAGGTAATTTCCACTGATAAAATTCTGGTTTATTACATTCTTCCCCCCTTATGAAATCTCACCCTTGAAATTTTGTTTTACACACTAAGGTGAAAACAGGTGTGGGTACCTCTCCTTCATCACTTCCTCTGGTTCCCATGTTGTCTCTTCGTACTTATGGTTCTGCCAAAATACTTTGACCAAGTGAGTAGTCTTGTTGCGTAGAACTTTATCTCTATGATCCAAGATCTTCACTGGTTGTTCCTTGTAATAAATATCATTCTCTAACTATACCACATCTGAGGTCAGTAAATGTGAAGGATCTCATATGTACTTCCTTAAGAGGGATACGTGGAATACACCATGTAATTTAGATATGGTAGGTGGAAGTGATAGTTGATAAGCCACGACTCTAACACAATCAAGGATCTCAAAGGGACCGACGTACCTTGGACTTGGATTTCCTTTCTTCCCAAATCTCATGACCTTTTTCTGTGGAGATATTTAGAGGAATACCATTTCTCTAAACTTAAACTCAAGGTATCATCAACGATTGTCTGCATAACGCTTTTGTCGACTTTGGGTTGCCTTGATGTGTTGCTAAATGGTTTTCACCATCTCCACTATTTCTTCAACCATTTTAGGTCCTAGAAGCTTATGCTCACCGAATTCATCCCAATATGTTGGTGTTCTACATCTCTTCCCATAGAGGGCTTCATATGGATCTATTTGGATGATGGAGTGGAAACTGTTGCTGTAAGAGAATTCAACCAGTGGAAGATATTGGTCTCAACCTCCTTTGAATTCCATAGAACATTCTATCAACATGTCTTCCCATTTATGAATCTTTTACTCATATTATCCATCAGTTTGATGATAATAGGGTGTACTGAAGTTCAGCTCAATACTTAGAGCATGCTGATGGATTTTCCATAACTTCAAGGTGAATCTAGGATCTCGATCGGATACAATAGATAGTGGTAATCCATGAAGCCTTACCACTTATTTGATGTAAATCCATGCTATTTGACCTAGTGGGAAGTCCTCTCAAATTGTGATAAAGTGAGCTGTCTTTGTAAGACGATCCACAACAACCCATATAGCATTTTTTCCTTTAGATATTCATGGAAGTATAGTGAAAAAGACCATGGTGATGTTTACTTATTTCCATTCTGGTATGGGATATGGTTTCATTAACCCTTTATACTTTTTCCTTTCAAAATTTACTTGCTGACATAATAGTCACTTTGATGTATATTCAACAATATCCTTCTCCATATTGTCCCACCAATAGTTCTCTTAGAGATCTCAATACATCTTAGTGCTCCCTAGGTGAATAGAGAAGTTTGAGCTATGTACATCATTCAGAATATCCTTCTTTATCTCTGGATCATATGGTACACATAATCATGACACAAATCTTATGATTCCTTCCTCATCCATTTCTAACTCTGAGGATTTCCCATTTTTTATAGCTTCCACACTTTTCTGAATTCTCACATCATTTCTTTGATAGCCTTTTACTTTCTCCATGAGGGGTAGTTGAGCAATAATTTGAGAAAGGATTCATGATGTTTCTTCCTTAATGATTACCATGTCAATCCTTTGAAGGTCTAAGAAGATTGGATCCTTCTCAATTCTCATCACTGATAAAGATGCAGGATCCTTTCTACTTAGAGAATCTGCCACCCTATTTTCCTTACCAGGATGGTAGTGGATTGAGCAGTCATAATCCTTGATGATAACTAGACATCTTTGATGGAGCATATTAATCTTCTTCTATGTGATTATATATTTTCGACTCTTGTGATCAATATATATCTCACACTTCTCCCCATAGAGATAATGCCATCATATTTTTAATGCAAAGATCACAGCTGCCAACTCCAGATCATGTGTGGGATAATTTTTCTCGTGGATTTTCAAATGATTTGTGGCATAGGCTATCACTTTATCTTTTTTCATCAGTACACAGTCTAATAATTTCTTTGAAGCATCATTGTATACCATAAAGACTTCTCCACTTGTCAGGAGTGTGAGTATTGGCACAGGGATAAGCCTCTTTTTGAGATCCTTAAAGCTTTACTCACATTCTTGAGTCCATAAAAACTTCTCTCCCTTCTGTTTAATCTTGGTTATTGGGTTTTAAAATCATGATCAGTTCTTCAAAAATCATTAGAAATACCCCACTAGACCAAGAAAGATGAAAATCTACATTATAGATGTTGGCATGGGCCACTCATCGATTGTCTTTGTCTTAAAAGGGTCCACATATATCTATTTACTACTGATAACATGCCCTAGTAATGATAATTCCTCCATCCATAACTCACATTTACTATAATTTTCATATATTTTCTCCCTTTAAAAAGTCTGCAACACATTATTTAAATTCTCCTCATGTTCCTCATTACTCTTGGAGTATATCATAATATCATCAATAAATACTACCATAAATTTGTTGAGGTAATCTCTAAAGACTCTATTCATTAAATCCATGAAATGTTTTGGAGCATTTGTGAGTTTGCAGGTCATCACTATGAACTCATAGTATCTATACCTCGTTCGAAAGGCATTCTTGGAAATATCTTCCTTCCTCACATTTGATTGGTGATATCCCGACCGAAGGTCCACCTTAGAGAAATAATTTCCCCCACATAGCTATTTGAACAAGTAATCTATCTGAGGTAGGGGATACTTGTTATTTATCATGATTTTATTGAGCTCAAGATAATCAATGTAGAGGCACATTTATATGTCCTTCTTCTTTACAAAGGGGACCGGTGCACCTCATGGTAAAGCACTCAGTTGTATAAAACCCTTATCCAGATTCTCTTTTAACTACTTTAGTTCTTCCAGCTGAATGATGGGAATTCTATAAGGTGTCTTTGATATAGGAAGAGATCCAGGAATACATTCAATTGATAACTCAACCTCTCGATCAGGAGGAAGACCAGGAAACTCTTCATAAAACACAGTGGTGTAATTCCTTACAACGGGCATGTCTTCAAGCACGATTATCTCCTTTTTCTTAATCATGTTAGCTAGATATACTTTCTCATAAGACAACATTATACACTATTAAGAGGATGATTCTGAAGGAGTTTCATCTTCCTCCTTACACTTGTAAATAATTGGAGGATGTTTTGGGATGTGAAGAGTAATCTCCCTTTCCTGACAGTTGATGTTGGATTTATATAAAGATAGTCAGTCTATACCCAAAATAGCATCAAACTCTATTAAAGGGAGTGTGATAATATTTAATAGGAGGTTCAATCCACAAACATTAACTGGGGAGGAGTTTTGTACTTTGGATTCGATAATTTCCCCATTATCTATTCTCACAGATAACCCAACCTACAAATTTTGAGTTAATGTTTGAATAGTTCTACTAAACTTACAAGATATGAAAGAATGTGTAGAACCAAAATCAAATAGTACATTCTCTATTCCTGAATTAATAACTAGAATACCTGTCACTGCATCATTTTTAGTCTCCACCTCAGTAGTAGTGATAGAATATACCCTTCCTTTTTACCTTGGAGGTTGTTATTGACTACCCCTGACAACCCTTGGCTTAGGGAATTAGTTCACAAAATTATAATGTTCCTTGTAGTTGAAAAACTGCACTATAGGCTGAGTGTTGATATTAACCTTCCTTTATTCTCCCACATTAGTGGGATTCTTCGTATCCCTTCGACAGTTATTAGTTATATGACCTTCTTTTGCACATTTGAAGCATCTCTTTGTTCCCTTTAAGCAGTTTTCAGGATGCTTCTTCTCACACTTTTGACATGTAGGATGTTGGGGATTCTTTCCATCATAGGATTTATCACCCAAATTAAACTCCATTTTTTTATTTTTCTCCCCAGGCCCACAAGACCACTAAGAGTATCTGATCTCCATTTCAACCTTAAGGGCACAAAAAACAATATCCTCATAACTGTCAAAGTCTCTAATTACTAAGGATTTTTATAGACTTGAATTTAGTCCTCTAAAGAAGCAACCCACCTTGCTTTCGGTGTTCATGAAAATCCTAAGGCGTAATTTTGTTTCATATGTCCCGATAGACTCATATTCATTATGCTTAAGTCCAAGGAACTCACTTTACATCTTAAGAATGAGGGTTTGAGGAAAATATTAATTGAAAAATATTTTCTTAAAGTCTTCCCATTTCATAGAATCAATTTCCTCTATGGAATTTTTATTCTTGATCTGTGACCACCACTGATCATCTTCCTCATCAAAATGATAGACCGCCAGTACAATTTTCTCCTCTTCTGAGCACTGGAGGAAAGATAATATCTTCTCAATGGAGTTAATCCATTGTTCTATGAGGAGGGTATCGGAAGATCCACTAAACATGGGAGGCCTTTTCCACATGAAGGATTCGATGTCAATTTTCTCTTTATTAAGAGAAGGAGGGTGTTCCATATGATTCAAGTTATTATTCATAACTTTATCTAATTGAGAAATTACTATAATAAAGTTTTGACCTCCCGCTCCCATCATATTTGGAATATCATTATGGAAATCGTCACATTCCCTATCACATTGACTGTTGGCATGTGTTCTTTTATTTCCCACCATTAGCTAAGAAAAAAATAAAGTGCAACTAGGGGGCTTGAATACTTAGCTAATAAGCATAATAAAAGGAAACTTTGAACATGAAGGGATAAACTTGTTAAGGAAAAGTATATCATAACTTTTGATCCCCTAGGGTTCAATATAGGTTATCTATAATTTATTTCCTAACATATATTCTTATGGTATTTTTTTGTTCCCTTAATAATGGTTCATAATGAGCTTATGAATTTACTAAATCATATCCTTTGGGAGTGTCCAAACAGGTGTACAGTAAGTCCCATTGTCATATACTAGGTTACCCCAAGTTAGAACTAGAACACCTTGTCCGAGTTGTTACTCTTAGTTACATCTATTCCAGAACCACGCCCACTTTTAGTATCCAGATAGGGATATATTCTTGATAAACTACTTACTCTATACTTACCAAAATTTAGGGACATTTTCTTAGACTTAGTCTTATCCATAATGTTTTTACTAAAGTTCTATATTCATAATCTCCAAAAATAACTAGACCTTCCTCTGATACCAACTATAGGGACTCTAGCCTTTTACACATAATATTACATGATTTTAATCATAATTAAACATAAAATTAAAAACCAAGTATTGTAAAGTTTAGTATATTTGGAAGGAAATATACATAATTGAACATTATAAAATAAAAACTTTTTCTATTTAATATTTATATTGAGATCCTAAATTTCATTAATATCTTACATCTACATAGGATAACCTAGGGAATACATGAACAAAAGGGATAACCTAAAAATCCCAATAAAGAAATGAGCATAAGAGTAAAACATAGCAAATGGGTTAGAAGACATATCATGGTGACATAAAAGGAAAGGTACATAAATAACCATAATGAATAATAACATGTATAGCATGGGAACATATAATCATGGAATCATAGGAATTTTGAAACAACATATAACATGACATAAACATGAGTCAAGGCTAACTGTAAAGACTATAAAACATGGTGGACAAAGTCTCATATAGGAATCTAGTTCACTCTATATCCCAATATGACATCTCAGGAGACTAAACATTACCCAATGAATTGGAGTGATATTTGGGAACACCCATCATAACATGTTCATGAATATGTGTGTCTTATAAAAAATTATACATAAGGAATCAAACATAACATAAGGGTTACCCATAGAAGGAAATGGGTGTCGTGATCATGTCATAAGGCATTACAAATGATCATATCATAAATGTGTGCATGAAATGATGGATTTAAAAACATACATGAACATTTATAATATAACATAGGAATAAATCATTATAATTTATGTTAAATTGAAGTGGAAACTTGTAAAAGGATTGTTTAAGGAACTTTAGAAATGAAACATTTTAGTACGGTTTAAGGAAAAAAAATAAAGAAAATTTAAAACAAAAAAAAGCATAATATTTCATATAAAACCAAAAGTTAACTAGGAATTTTTTCATAATAAAATGACTGATTTTATAAAAATAATGGTGTCTTAAAAATATATTATATAATACACTTGAAAATGGGTAATAATTCGGGAATTTCACTTAAATCAGGCTTGCTTATCAGAAAGAATTTAGTATGGAACCTTTTAAAAACATGTATATCCCCAAAAAATAAGGATTGATGTATCTTGATACATGATATTTAAACATATACACAACATTTAGAATATTTACATAAAAAGAAAATCTAATTTAACTTGGGTAAAAAGAGAAAAAGAATATCCTAAAGAAATAATAGAGGTTTGGGTAGAATCCCTTACCTTAAGTCTGAACGTGTTCTTCACTTAATCTTAATGTCCTGAATTGTAACACCCCAAGATTCTATAGTATTTTTCCATTTGAATAATTAAATATCTTGCATTGTATGCAACTTCGAGATTCTAACACACTACGACTAATCAAACTAGCCATTATGAATAGTAATATCCACTTTTTAAAATTTTATAATTTTTTTTCAAAATGGAATTCATTTTTGAATTTGAAATATCAAAATTAGCTTAGGGTGAAGTTTTGTTACTCTTCTGAAAACTTTCAATTTTTGAGGAATAGTGAAAAATACTAAATTTTAATTAAAAACAGCTTTTTTAATTGAAATAATTTATAGTGTTAAATTAAACATTTGAGTGGTTTTAAAGTATCATTATATTATATTTTTATCATTTAATATAATTTAGATCATTGTATCTAATATCACATTTAAACTGGACATAAACAAGTGTCAATCTTTTGATAGTTATTATTTCATTAAAACATGCTTTTTGTTTTGACAACGGGAATTAATTTTAAATTAATTTCTGCCACTTATGTGTTTTGAATTTCAAAAAATTGATTCTATACTTGGAATTAGGAGATCCAAATTGTTTAAATAGGTAAATTTTATTTTTAGACATTATGAATAATTACTTTGGTAAATATTTTATTTACCATGGTTAAAGGGTAAATCCGGTAAATAAGGGTAAAAAAATAATATTATAAAAATATTAAATTACCCTAACATGTATCCTATTTCTATTGGTTGATACATGTCTGACCATGGGTATCCTTGGGTCGATTTTGGGACCCCATGGAGCCACCTGAGAGTCATAATGACACTTTATATTAATTAATTTAAAGTAAAGACAAAAATGACATAAACATATATCTTTTAGTAAAACAATTTTTACATGGGGTTATATACGTTATCCGTTCGACTATAAATACTCATTAGAAATAAAAAAATATTTACTACATAATTTTATTTTATTTGTAATTTTTAGGCCTTAAATAATTAAATTTATTTATGAAACAATGATGATGCAGTAATTACCTTATTAATGAATGAATCAAATAAATGGTATTATAAATATTAAAATAAAAATAATTTAAATGTTTTTAGGACATACATTAATTTTCTAGGTGATTATGACATGTTAGGGTTGATTCAATGTATTTGGTTCGAAGTAATCAAGTTGTGATGACTTTCACAAAAACCAAATACTAAATAGTGTCAAAATTGACAAAAATGAGTTTTTAAAAAAATTATTATATTATTAAATTATATAATAGTCCTAAAAATATATGGATCTACCAAATAACTTATATAATGATAGGTATATCATTAATAAACCACTTTAGGTTCGCTTGGAATTTTATACTAAGCTTATTAACCAATTATTATAATAATAAAAGAGTGCATGGTAAAAGTTAAACTATTTAAATAAAAGTTAAATATAAAAGATAAGGTTAATATGGTGACCCAAAACTATCTGAAATCTATTGGTTGAGATTTTTTCAACCCATCCCCATCTTATCTTAGAAATAAATCATTTTGGAGTCATTAGAAACTGAAAATGATTTTATTATAAAATAATATTTCAATCTTTTCTTAAGGTGCCCCTCACCTCTCTTATAAAAGGGCAGTTCCCCTTCTCTCAAAATCACACATCCAAATCCATTTGACTCGGTCCACCCCGTCCCAAAGTCACCATACGTGCGTACATACGGCTTACTGTCTCCACATCGTGGGGTAGTTTTTATTCAATACATTATATTTTTTGGATGGGTATAATAATGATGTATAACTGTTGTAAATAATAAATATAAAATGTTCATGATTCTGTATATATGAGATACCATCTATTTACATACAATTTTAATATCAAAATAATGATATTTCTGCTCGTGTGTGCGTACGGATTACCGTCTCCATGAACGTGATGAGATTCATTTCCCCATCGTAACCATTCAAGAATAATTTTCATTTTATGATTTAAAATAGTGTTTAAGAACTTAATATCATTCTAGATATGAATCAAATACATATTATCCATAACAAACACAGCTTATGTAACAAAACATATAAAGGAAAATGAATCATTTAACACCCTAAATGACGATAATACTAAAATATTGTTAACAAAACAATATTAGAAGATCATATATGATATCATATTTATGTATATGGTCCTTATATAATTTAATAACAATGATTTAACCATTATACATGAGGTTAAGAAACCCTTGACCAAGGAAAATTACAAGTTAAGGGTTAATTCTGCAATCTCTTTACTTATCTGAGGCTGTTAATACATAAGTATCTACTGGAACCTCTTTATCATCCACATCCGTGTTTTCTTAAAAATTTATTTCAAAACATTTTTAATATTTCTAGACTATGGGTTAAATTCATTTATACCCTTATTTGACATTATATGTTTTGAAATGAATCTTTACATCATTTTCTAAACAAGGTACTTTATGACCTTTTCGACAAAATTAAGGTAAAAATGTTTTTTTTAACTTATACGGCGGGTGTAGCTATTTTCCTCCATTATAACATCGTCGAAGCTTCCCTTACAATCTTATATGAATGTTTTCAAAATAAATGTTTTCTTTTATAATTATGTGACTCTTAAATGATTTAAAAATAGAATGAGATATTTCTCTCAAAAAGTTTTGATTTCATCTATGTCAACATCCTTTGATAAAATTTTCACTTGTTTGAAGTTGATTTACTATGATACAAATATTCAATATTGTATTTAAGGTTTTGTGATATTTTCGACTGAGGATGTGTTATTTTTATACCATTCATGGTTTATGGTTAAAGTATTGAAATTTCATATGCTAGTTTTAAGAAGAATGTTTATGTTATGTTTCAACCTTTTCATATGCGGAATTTATTGGATTTAGTATGTGATGGGTGGAGCTTGCTATAGCTCCTTAGTGCATCGGTAGGTCTCATGAGACAATTATACAGGTAATTGGCTGACGCCTTTCCCAATTTGATATATGGTTTTGGCTGAGGCCTAAATCATTTTTAGACGTCTTGGCAGAGGCCTTGACAAGATGTTTCAGAATTTCCAGCATTATACATTCCCTCATTATGAAAATAACATTGATGGTTCATGCGGTTATTAGACTATTAGAATACCCATTACTATGTTTTATTATGGAATTATTTACTCGGCTTATATTCCTACCATAAAGTGTACATGTTTATTATTTTTAAAGTAATATGTTTTTAATTATTCATCATGCCTAGTGTTTATGTTATCTTCCACTATATTTCTTACTCTCAATAAGATTTTAAGCTCACCCATTTCTTATTTTTCATTTTCCTAGGATATGAAGAAGTTAGTTATGAGTGACTTGCATGTATAATCTAGGAGGCTTGGATATTTCTAATGGAATAAATTAGTGTGGTATTTCTTTTCAAATTGTAATGTTGAACTTATTTATATATCTTGTTTCCAATAATACTAAACTAATCAGTCTTTTGATACATGATTCCATGTATCATGCCAATATTATGTAATAATGCATCGAATCTGGGTAACTGAGGTTGGGGTGTTACAGTTGGTATCAGAGGAAGTTTAGTACGAACCTTGGAAACTAGATTTAGAAAAACTCTTATTACCAAGGGATGTAATTCCTTCAAAAGATTACTTTATCCAATAGTGTGGTGTTGGGACACTCTCTTTTAAGAAAGGATATGTTTTGATAAAAGTTTAAAACATTGAGTTTTAAAAAATTATTTTAAAAAGGTCTGAGTGTTTGAAAAATAGTGA
Organism: Viscum album; assembly: GCA_963277665.1. Classification (NCBI taxonomy): domain Eukaryota; kingdom Viridiplantae; phylum Streptophyta; class Magnoliopsida; order Santalales; family Viscaceae; genus Viscum; species Viscum album. The sequence continues at coordinate 282,949,521 of OY728120.1, read as the reverse complement.
GTTTTAAAACTTGTTAACAAAAGTTTCCAAACAAATCCAAAGGAGGATATTGAAAATACTTTGTGATGTTTTAACATGTTTTGTATTTTATAAAAACTAATATATTTTCAAAATACTGTTTTTTTTTATCAGTCAATAGTAAATGATGAAAGTTTAAACCCAAACACAAAGTGGGAGAAAGTTGTTTTCTAGATGTAGTGTATTAGACTGAGCAGTACCATACTCAAAAGTTATCAGAATGATGAATTTGTTGATCGGATTCATCATATCTCTTAGATCCAAAAACCTAACTTTGAATATTCATCAAAATTGGTATTTGTTATAAATTCAGTAGATGTAGTGAAAGAAAGTTAGAATTTTACTAAAGCATGAAAAGTAAGTTTCAAGGGATTCAAGAGTTAGAAAGTTATTTACTTTCTAATAAGTAGTCAGATTATGCTTTTCTGATCTTGAAGTTCACATAAATCATGAAAACTCTCATGAAAAAATATTTTTATGTAATGGATGATATTGAAGTAATTTGTAAACCTTTTATTAGTTCCAGAAATATAGACATAGTTTATAAAATCCAGAAGTGTCAGACACATAATTTTTTAGAATTCTGAATGAGATATAGCTAATAAGGATTGAATAATTTTAGAGTTTCTTAGTGGATTCATCATTGGATGTAGAACATCGGACTGAGTTTTAGTTATAAAGTCAATCATACTGAAAATTACAAATAAATTTGATCAAACTGAGTTAAATAAGTTCTATCTGACTGAGCTAAGGAAGTTCTGTTACACTAAATCTAAGGGATAATATTGATCGGATTGAGATGAGGAAGTTCTATCAGACTGAGCTAAGGAAGTTCCATCGGACTGAATCTATAGAATAAAGTCAATCGAACTAAGATGAGGAAGTTCTAACAGATTGGGTTGAGGAATAAATTCATATTTGACCGATTTGAGGAATAAAGTAAAATTGGACTATGTTTTTTTAGATATTCAAAATAGACTAATTTTATTTTATAAAGTCAATCAGACTGAAAATTTCTAACAAAATGATTTTTCCATAATTTAGCCTCTGATCTTTTGTTGAGAATTGGAGAATATGTTCTAGAGAATTCAAGAAGTTTTGAGAAGACACCAAAATAGTTTATGAGGTTTGAAATAGTCAATGATAATGTTAAAATGTGATTGAAATTTGAGTTTTGTGAATTTGAGTAATCAGGAAAAGTTTTTTAGTTTTCTGCCTTTTCAATTCTAGGATACCAATAAATAAATGAATAGTACATTCATACTTTTCAACATTTCATGTGTGAGGAAAATATAGACCACTAAAAAGTGTGATTAAGATCAAATTTTTAGTAATATATCTCATAATAATATCAAACTACTAAAATTTTTGTTTATCAGACTGAGAAAGATTAAACTGATCAATTGAGTAGACTCTGAGAAAGGGTTCATCGTACTGACTCCATCAAACTAAGCCCATCAGACTGAAGAAATCGGACCCAAGGATATCAGAATGAGGTTTTGAATAGAGTTTTTTGAAGAAGAAAAATTTGTGTTCATACTCTTTGGTGGATCAAATCTTTTATAAGAAAACTTTGTAAACAGATACGAGTTGGTATAAACTTTCCTATATGGAGATATAAGATGTCTAATGGGAGTTGACACAAGTTATATTAACTTATTAATTATAGTGAGTTTTCATAGAACCATAGGAGTGGTTATGTAAAGGATTTAGGTTCTCACAATGAGGTCAAACCTTGTAAATCTCATATGCTTTACTTTCTTTCCTAATTTTTCTAGCATGAGTATTTACTAAAAGACGATAAGGTAAGAAACTTTAACCTGTTGCAGGGGTTCAGTTTTGAAAAGTCTTGAAACTTATAAAATGTTAACAATTGAGTCACCACCCCACCCCCCTATTTTTATTCAATCCTTTTTAACTTTAATATGTTTATTTAGATTAATCCATAAAAGTTATAGAAAAAAAAAGAAATGCATCATTCATTGAGACAGTAGGCCATGTGTACGCATGAATGTTGTTTCCATTTTCTCGATGGATGAAATAAAAGAAATGAAAACAATATATTACCATTCCATAATAATTTTTATTTTATATATATCACATATGTTCATTAAACCTATCCATATTACTTTCCATGTAAAGTGTATGTGAAAAATGAATCGCATCGCTTTGTGTGGGAGTAGTCCTCCATAAACACGAGTGATGTTATCATATTCCCACCAAATGGAAATTAAGAAGGTATATCTGATATTATAATTTAAAAAGTATAATTATATCATAAATATAATATTTATATGTTAAATCTATCATTATATCTATTCGTGATAGGTGGTGATGGAAAACGAATTGCATCGGTTTGCAAGGTTGGAGACCGTTGTACCCAAAATCGACGGTTTCATTTTCCATTTTATGGAAGAGGATATGGATATAGGTTACAACATAAACATAATAACATCATATTATAAGTTATATACTAGTATTATTATATTTTAATTAATATAATATTAATGGAGGTGGTATTAAAAGAATTAAAAATAAAGAGTTTAGTGAAGAAAATTACCTTCACTTAGAACAACCCATGTTTGATCTCTTATTAAAGACCATAGGGTTGGTATTTTGGGATGAAAATAATATCTTGAACATGGATAAGTATTTTTGTGAGGTATTTTGGTTGGTTTTGGTCAATCCAAAGGGTATAAGAGGTGTGAATAAGTGAGGGGAGGAGGTGACCTTTTATACTAGGGGGAGTGACATTTTTGTAAATACCCAAAACTATTCCAAAATGGGAACTCACTCTTAAGACAAGTCCCTAAAAAATTGATAAATAAATTATTGGAGGAATTAAATGGTATATCCACACCTCCAACACACACAAAAACACTTGTTTTAAACATTTTATTCCTTAACTTCTAATTTTCTTACTTTTAACATTTTAATTTTCACTACGTTAACTAGCCTTTTTTCTAGGTTATTTACAATTTAATGCTAGAAATAAATTGAGACTAATTATATAATTTATACCCACTGGTTATAAATATGAAATTAAATTTATAAAATAAAAATCCTATATTTCTGGAAAATTAATTTTAACACAAATGCATGAAACGCATAAAACCTCGTTTTACCCTTTACTATGATAACAAAGTTTTTAATATTTAGGTGTCAATATGATTTTTATAAAAGGAACACTGGTCCATTAAATTAATTTGGTTGATATTTTTAAATATATACCAATAAATTGGGAGTGGTTAGGATTTTTAGTAATTTTAAATAATTTAATAAAAAAATTATTTATTATAAAATAACATTAATGTCAATTTTGACATTATTCATTTAATTTGACTTTAAAAACATAAATAAAATAGTGGAATTAGAATATATAATTTTTATAAATTTATATCATGTAATATTTATCTAAAAAAATATTTAATTCAATAATTCATTCAATTTATATTACTTTTAACATTTTTAGTATCATTTAATTTATTTTTCTATAAATTAAATAATTATTGTGTTGGCGTTGCTTAAACATTTAAAGTAATTATATAATTATTAAAAAACTACCCTCATGAAATTAATTTAATTATTTTAAAAACTAAAATAAATATTCATTAACATCTTTCTTCTATCTATATGTGAACACGTAATTGAAATTTAAAAGAAAGTGGGTGGCATTTTTTCTTTTTTTCTTTACTTAAATTATTACATTGGTCCCTTTCATGGAGAAAATGTCCCAAAATAACATAAAATATATATCCTAAGGTAATAATGGTAAAAATATATACATACAATAATAATTTTACAAGTTTAGTGGTCATTTTAACCCTTATCCTTTTATTTTAACCCCTGGTAATCCCGTTTTGACCATAATCAGGGTAATTAACTTTTACTATTTTTACATTTCATTTTGATCAAAAATTAGGTTTCCCTTATTATATAATATTAATTATTCTTATTCCAAATATGTAATGCCTTTTTCAAATTTCCATTAATAGAATTGGAACATTTTAATTAAAAATTAAACCCACAAATACGATGAAAAACGATTTTTCAAAGAGAAAATGTTCATAAGTATAGAAAGTTTTAATATAAAAATTCGATATGAAATTGATTAAAATGATCTAAATTGGATTAATAAATATATAATTTCAATAATTTTACTTTCAAAAAATTTTAAATAATATAGAACATTGTAAATACTTTAAAAATGCAATTTGTTTAATAAAGAACAATATTTTTCACTATTCACCAAAAAAATAATCTTTTTAGAAAATTGCCAAAAATTCACCCTAATATAATTCTGATATTTTGATTCCAAAAATAAGTTTATTTTTTCAAATATATTTTCTAAAAGTGTAAAAAAATAATTTTTTTTATTTTTTCATAAAAAACAATAAAAATCATTTTTTTAGAAAAGGTATTTTCAAAGAGTATAAAGACTTTACTAAAAATAAATTGATTATTTATAAATATATTTTCATTAGATAAAAAAATTATACTTAATTTTAAAAATGTAATTATTCTTATTCATATTATAAAACTTAATGGATGGGTTATAATTATCTTGTTTAAATAATATTATTAATAGTATATCATGATTCATTAAAACATGGTGTTGTGTGTAATGAAAGTCATAGAAGAAATTTCATTTATTTAAAAATAATAAATATATCATGGTGTTAAAAAAGGATCATTCATCTCTATGATAGGAAAATTAAAGTTATAGATGATATAGGAATAATAAATCTTGATTGCATGAAAATTGGATAGTGTGAAAGTTGTGTGCTAGTAAAACAAAGTTGGGTGTCCATCAACTTATTTGGATGGAAGCTTGGTGCCCAAAAGTTCAAACTGGTTCACAAAAATGTTTATAGACCTTCCCATATCTATTCCCTCATAGGTTCTCATTGATTTGTAACATTTATGAATGATACTATTAGAAAAGTATGATTTTACTCTCTAAAGAATAAGTCAGATGCCTTTTAGGATTTCTTTCAATGGAAATATATGGTGTAAAGAGAAAGTGGATAGAAGTTGAAATGAATATATTCTAAAAATGGTGGTGAGTTCACCTTATACAACTTAACAATTTCTACCAGAAGAAGGGGATAATATAAATACCCCAACCCTAATATCCTAGATTCAGTGGTTACTTTATTAAATTTCATAATTTATAAGGAATCACATCCTAATGGACTAAATAGTTTAGTATTCTTTATATAATAGATACATACTTCAAATTCAAAATAAAATTGAAAATAAAAAATAAAAAAAGTGTTTTCTTTAATAATACCATATTTCCCCTTATCATATCCCTACATATCAATCATAAAACACTTCTTGGTATCTTGGTGAAAATAAAACATAATAAAGGGGTGATATTATATTCTTAGTAAGGTTATGCATATAGTAGAAGCTGTCAGGAATAAATGAGCATAATCATTATAGTAAGGTGAATAACTGAAACACGTTCCATTTAAATAATAAATTGAGTGTAATATGGCATGAATAAATGATGATCAGATAAATACATATAAATAATCACATCATGGATATTCTAACTAATCAAATAATCAGGTGTACATCAATAAATAATCTCATAATGAGGTAATTCATTATTCCAGGCATCAAAACCATACTATTAAGGCCTCATTCCAATACATCTTATATAAATGGGTAAGACCACAGCAAAAAACCCATGTTAGTATGTCACGTGGGACCTATAAATGCATCATGAGGCTATAATATACCACTCTTATCACTTACTAAGTCCAATTATTTCATCATATGAAAGGGTTGAAAAATAATCAATATAAATATTCATATTTAAAAACTAGCATATAAAATGTTAATAGTTTCCCCAATCAATAAACATGATCATAAACCATACAAAGTAATATGGTGAATGGTAAAAAAATTATACATCCTTAGTCAAACTGACCATAAACCATCCATAGAAATAATAAGTATGGTTTCAATAAAATATATCTCTATTGGATCATATGTATAATAAAGGTTTGATGTTGTTGATGAATAGAAATACCATAAAACGTAATTAAAAATATTCTTGAGGAAAATAACTTTTTCACATTGAAAGTATTTATTAAAACTAAAAGTCTACAAAATATTCTGAAAATAATTTTCTTTTAAAATAAAATTAAAAAAAAAAGTAAAACATGGGTAAAATACCTTTAATAAATAATTTTTATATTTTTAAAATTGTTTTTGAAAATGTTTTTAGCAAATAAAGTTTTGGAAGAAAAATGATTTTTGACCGAAGAGAGAAATGAAGTCAACTTTTCTTAAAAATATTTTCTCAATCATTTTAAGTACCAAAGAGAGGTAAAATAGTAATTTAATTTAAAATTTAATGAATAAATAGTGGAGAAGAAAATATATTACGTTTAAGATATAAATATCAAATAATTCCTCCAAGGGAGTCTTAAACATAAACAATCCTAAATAATGATGAGATAATGAAATAAACACTTACCACTTTGGTAACTTCTAAATATTAAGCCCCATAAAGAAATAACATCAAATGAAAATTTAAATAACATTAAGATAAATAGATTCATGATATAACATATCAAAATATCAGTATATATACAACAAAAAAGAAATAAGCGATGAATATAACATATGTCTCATGGAAGTAAAAGTGAGATGAGAAACCCTTACCTCTTATATAACTTCCTTCATATGTATCCAAACATCCTTTATAATAAATATATATTTACTATAAATATATTAAAAAACATAATAATTTATCTCATTCCATATATTATTTACTTATATTCTTCTGTCACCCGTTTATTAACAATTTTGTGCTAAAATAACAGTTTTGGGTGACAATTGCTTTGTTTTTCATATATGTTTTGGTCTTTTAATTTCAATCCTTTTACATTGATCATGATTATATAATATATATAATTTTAACCATGATATAAATATAATATTTATTCTTTATATATTTATTTATATTAATCTATAAAATTTAGAGATAGAAAATGGATTACACCATTCATGGATACGGTAGGTCGTAAGTACGCATGAATGTTGTTTCTATTTTATCAATAGATGGAATGAAAGGAAAATAAATATCAATTAAACATTAAATAATCATTATTATTTAACACATATAATTTATATTAATCAAATACATCCTTATTATCATCCTTTTAAAAATAAAATTAAAACATTTCACATCACTATGTTGATGCGGTAGTCCACACGTATGCACGAGCAGCGTTATTGATTATCAATGGATTGAAACATAAGAAGTTGGATGTGATATTATATTTTTTTTAAGTATTTTTAGGTCATAAATATCACATATATTCATTAATTTTAACCTTAATACCTTCCATTAAAGAGGAATTTAAAAATGAATCACATCACTTCGTGAGGCGGTAGTCCACCATACACACGAGTGACATTATAATATCCCCCCACGGAATGGAAATTAAGAAGATATATATGATATCATAATTAAATAATTATAAAAATGTAATAAATATAATATAAATATTTTAAATACTTCATTATATCCAGTCTTTAAAGGTGGTGATGGAAAATGAATTGTATCAGTTCGTGAGGCGGTAGTCCGTCGTATACACGATCGATAGTTTTATTTCCCATTTAATGGAAGTGGAGATGGATCTAGGTTATTTCATTAAAATAATAACATATAATTATATAAGAGATACTATTTTTATTATATTATCATAGTTGAAGATGATTTGAAGGAGGTGGAATAATAAATAACACAAATACACATAAAATTTGTTTGGGAGTGTGGGTGGACTTTTATAAGTGGGGTAGAGGATACACATGGAATTTGAGAAAAGATAAAGTGATGCCCGCAATTTTCTCAGGAAAAAAACCTCCAAAATGGGTTATTATATAACCTTATAGATTATAAGGTTGAATTATATACATAAAATGTGTTTGGGAGTATTTTTAGGTCATATTTAACACTTATCTTCTTAGTTTAACCCCACCCTCCAGTAAATCAATTTTTACCTTAACCGAGGTAATTAATTTTTACTATTTTACTATTTATTAAAGTAAAAAATTAAGTTGATATTATTATATAATATAAATTATTATGATTCCAAATATGTAACAAATTTTTCAAAACTCAATTCACAAAAGTGGTAGGATACAATTTAAAAGTAAACCCTCAGACACGTTGAAAAAATGGTTTTTTCAATGAAAAACTTCAAAACATTAAAAGGTTTTGATATCATAATTCAATATTAAATTTATTCCAATGACAAAAATTAGATATATTTTAATAAAATTAAACTAATTTTACTTTAAAACCTATTTAATATAAAATTAAACATTGTAAATAATTTAAATGAAAAGGTAGTTTTCAATAAAAATCAATATTTTTCCCTGTTCATCAAAAAATTAATCTTTTCAGAAAATTATAACAAATTCACCCAAAGAGAAATTTGACTTTTATATTCAAAAAATAATGTTCATTTTTTCAAAAAAAATATAAAAGTAGTGAAAATTAATTTTAAATTGTGTATGCAAAGCGTGACTAAACCGCCTTTTAGAGTAATACAATTTTTTAGAAAACATTTCTTTTTATTTCAAATGATTATTATTTTATTTCTAAAAAATAGATGAACATTGAATTTATTTTATTCATTTGTAAACCATATAATTTTCATAATTCAGTTATTCATATCCATACCCACCAACTTAACAATTGGGTTATGATGGTCATGATTAAATAATAATACTTTAATAGAGTATCATGTTTTGTTTAAACCTAGTGTTGTGTGCATCATAAGCTATCAAAGAGATTGAATATATTTAAAAAGAAATATATCATAAAGTATAAATATGTTACATTCTCTTATATTCTCAGTTTTTCATTTCATATATGCTATCAATGAAAATTTTTCCCTTTTAAAATCTCAGGGAATTAAATCCTAACCCCCTTAAATAAATTATATCCTTTCAATTTAATCTTGATCTCATAAATTAAGGGTTTGAACTTTGAAAATACCTTTGTTTGAAACCCGCATTATAAAAAGGGTTAATAAAACACCCTCTTGATAAGAGAAAAATGGAAGTATAATGGTTATCTATAATAACACATAACTAGGTTTCTAATTAGGAGAACATTGGTGGGATATGAAGATATAGATATGGAAGGAAATCATAAATAATTATAGAGAGTGATAAAGATCATTGATCATATGAAAGTGAATAATCAATGGAAAGTTAAGGATGTCAAAACCATAAATCTGTGATAAGTTAAGAGACCATTTGATTCATCAGATATGGAGGTAATATGATAACATTTTTTCTTAAAGATCCTTTTTCTAAAGTTGAGGAATTATTTTACTATAAAATAATATAAGGATATATACTTAATTTATATATTTATATTTCATAAGTACAATTTCATCCTTTTATTTTTCTTTAATCAATTTCCACTTCATATCTTACTCTGAGAAATGAATATCCAAAAATGAATTTTTTATGCCTGAATCTTTAAAATTTACTTTTAATGGATTGTAAGATCCATAAAATAATGATAACTCATTCCTTCTATCTCTAGATATTTTCCAAAACCAAAATGGTTTGAAAAAGTTTTCCAATATGATATATTAATATCTAAACCTAAATAGTGACACCAATGGATCAAAATTAATATTTATCCATCAATTCATTTAAGTAAAAACATTGACATATTAAATACAACATCACGTAGGATAGTGGTAGGTGCAGCACCCTTGTCACCCTTTAGTGGTGGGTTAAATCCCCACATCCTTGTTGAATGTGATAGATTTTCACTTGGTATTTGGGTTGTCCTTTTTCCAAAACATTATTAATATAATTCCTATAATGTTATCAAATTGTAATAACCTATAATTACTTCAACATAAAAGGTATTATACACCATAAAGGTTACCAATGACTTATAAAAACCTCTTTATAATTATTATCTCAACATCAGGATCATATTATGGGTTATCCTCCCTCATTTATGTGTTTTCCAAGGAGTTGAAATTTCCATTAAATCACTTTTATTGGTCATCGGTATCATTTAACATATGCTCTCAAATCCTTAAAGGAAAAGTTTTGTAGTACAATAATTATATATTTCATAATTATTATAACCAAAATATAATTAATAAAATACTCCTATAATATAATTATTTAATCCAAACACAATTATATTAATCATTCACTCCATCAGTAGTAATAACATAATTTTAAACTTGATCCCTTAGCTTCATTTGAGGTATGTTACCATAACGCTTGGGGAATTCATTTTCATAATACCCCATATCTTAATAGTTGAATCATTTCACATTGGTAGATTCTTTGTTTCCCTTTCAATGATGAGAATAGTGTTTTTTCTCTACACACTTGTATAAAATAACCATTCCCTTTAAGAAATTACCAAAGTGTTTCTTTCAATAATTATCACATAGGGGAAATCATTATTTCATTTCATCCCTTTATCTATATTTGTCTCTATATCCTCTAATTCTATTTCTTCCCTTAAAATCCATAAGACTTAGATAATTATTTCTAAATCTTTATATACCATGTGATATTATTTCCTCTTAAAATGAGAAAGTTTTAGAGACTAGTTCCCATCAAATAATTGGCTTAGGCACATCAATTAAATGGTCAATACTTCTATTTAGATTACATACATAGCACATATCATGCCTTTATAACCTTGTAAATTCATATTTATACTTAGAAATATTTTCTTATACCTTTAGACTTAGACTCAGGAATTATCCCTCCATATCCGCTCATTTCTCTTGAGGAAAGTAGTTTTCTAAGAAGATTAATTTAAAATCCTTATATTCCATGCTTTCTGTTTCTTATAAATTCTTGGTGTTTTGAATCAATGGCCACCATTGATCTGTATCTCATGGGAGATAATAAACAACCATGAAAAATTTACCACTTTCATTACTTCCCAAATTGATAAATATATTCTCTAAGGAACTTATACATTGTTCAACTACAAATGGTTTTGTAGTCTAAGTGAATGATGGAGGTTGATGACACATAAATCGGTCTAACATTGTTACACCATATAGTGGATCAGAAGGTTGTTTACATATGGACAAGATTATTTATTATAACCTAAGTTAGTTTCCCCAATATTATTATAATTTGATCATTTCTTATTTTAGCTCTAGCTTCAGCTTCATTATCTTTCCTAGGAGGGAAACCCTACATGGATCATATAAATTGATATGGTTTCCACTCTTTCCTATAGGTGCTATTTCTAAATTATGGAGTACCCTAGGTTAGATTATAGCATTATGAAACATAATTTATAATCCAAAAAATAGTGAAACACTTAACATAAATTGAAAATGTTATGCATGGCTAATTTCATAATCATAAACTTGGTTTCTTTGGGAAAGTTTTCAAATCGTAAAAATAAACTTAAATCCTTCATAATTTTTTGTAAATAAAATTTTAATTATCAAAATCATATACCCCAGGAGTTTTAAACCCAATGCGTAGTATGTCCTATTTTCATGTACTAGGTAACACTCAATTCAGGCCCAATTTTCCTTTTTTAGAGTTATTACCCCCAAGTACATCTGCTCCAAAACCACATCCACTTATAGTATCCAGATAGGGATTAATTTCTTATAAAACCATATAATATATACCTTACCAAAACTTTAGTATGTTATAATATACTTATCCTCAATGTATATCATAAGGTTATATTCCATAATCAATGTATTCATAAATCTATTTCCCTTGGATTTACTAAAATTCCTCTAATACTAGCTGTAAAGACCTCAACCCTAGTAGCCCAGAGTCTGTGATTAATTTATTACATTGGCATAAGATACAAGGAATCGCTTCTTGAAGGACCTAATAGTTTAGTAGTATTTTTAAACTAGATACTTACTTCAAATTCACATTATAATTGAAAACATAAAATGCACAAAGTGTTTTCTTTGAGAATTCATTATTTCCCCTTGGTATATCCCTACATATCAATCATAAAACAATTCCAAGTATCTTGGGGAAAATAAAAAATAAGAAAGTGGTTATCTCATATGCTTATTAAGGGTATGTATATAGTGTAATCTATAATGAATAAATAATTTTAATAAATATGGAAAGGTAAATAATTGAAATACATTACATCTAAAAAATAACTTGATCATAATATAGTTGAAATTAATGATGATCAGATGTATCCATTTAAATAACCACATGAGCTTGAAACTTATCTATGGGTATTATAACTAATTGAATAATCACATGGTAATCAATAACTAATATCATAATGAGGTAATTAATAATTTTGGAGGTCATAACCAAGTCGCCAAGGCCTCATGCTAGAAATAAATAGGTACGGCCTCAGTTAAAAACTCAAGCTAGTTTGTCTCGTGAGACCTAATGATGCATAAAGGGGGTATAGTAGGCACCAACCATCACTTAATCTAATTAATTAATCCTATAAAATGGTTCAAACATAATCAACATAAGCATTTGTTTTGAAAAACTAGAATACAAAAATGTTAATACTTTCCTGAATCTATAAACATAATCATAAATCATCCAGACTAAAATGGTGAATGTCAATAAAATTATACATCCCCAGTCAAAAAAATCATAAATAATCTAGATAAATAATAATAATGGTATAAATTAAACATATCACCATTTTTTCATAAGTGAAATAAAGGGTTTATGTCATTGATTAATAGAAATACTATAAAAACATCATTAAAAAATATTTTGGATTAAAATAACCTTTTCAGTTTGAAATTATTTATTAAAACTAAAAGTTCCCAAAAAAATTTAAAATAACCTTTTAAACTTATCAAGGATGTTTTAAAACATTGATGGGAAATGACGGTAGTAAATTCCATTCATTCCATACATGTTAAAACAAATATTCCTTTCACATTTTTGGTAAAATCCAAATGGGCCTTGTTTGGAAAATGACATGATGATTCCATTCAAAAAATTGTAAAAAGTAAAACATGGATAAAAATAAATTTAATAAATCATTTTAATAATTTTAAAAATATTTTTGAAAACATTTTTAGAAAACATGATTTTTGACTAAATAGAGAAATGAAGACAGCTTTTCATAAAAACATTTTCTCAATAATTTTAAGTAAAAAAGAGAGGGAAATTGTAAAATTACTTGAAAAGTAAATTAATAACCATATGAGAATAAAATATATTATTTTTAAGATATAAATATAAAATAATTACCCCAATGGAGACTTAAACATAAATAACCTTGAATAATGATGAGATTGTGAAATAAACCATTACCACGTTAGAAAATTTTGAATCATAAGTCCCATAAAGAAATAACTTCAAATAAATCTTTAAATACCATGAATAAAAATATATTCATGATATAAAATATAAAATTGGGATTAAATACACCACACAAAAGAAATAAGTGGTGAATATGGTATATGTCTCACGGAAGTAAAAGTGAGACGAGAAACCCTTACTTCAAGTAAGACGTCCTTCGTATGTGTCTAAACCTCATGTATATAAAATATAGGTTTATTATAAAATATATTAAAGTACCATAATAATATATCTCATTCCTTATATCATTTACTTATAGTCTTTAATCACCCTTTTATTAACTATTATTTGTTAAAATCGCTATTCTGAGTGATAAATGCTTCATTTTTCATGTATGTTTTGGTTTGATAATTTCGGTAATTTAACTTTTATAATTCTTAAAAAATATATATAATGTTAACCATGATATAAATATCATATATATTCATTATATATATATTTATATTAATATATAATAGGTAGAGATAGAAAATGGATTACACTATTCATGGAGACAATAGGTCGTACGTACAAATGAACATTATTTCCATTTTATCGATGGATAAAAAAAGAAAAATAAATATTAATTAACATTAAAATAATAATTATTATGTAATATATATCATTTATATTAATAAAATTCACCCTTATTACAATCTATATAAAAATACAATGAAAAAAATACATCGCTATGTGGAGGCGATAGTCTACACACACGCACGAGCGACATTATTGTTTTCCAACTAATAGAAAGGTAAGAAGTAAGATGTTATATTATATTTATATAAGTATTTTTATGCCATAAATATCACATATATTCATTAAATTTAGCCTTATTACCTTATATGTAAAGTGTAGGTGAAAATGAATCACATTTCTTCACGAGTCAGTAGTCCGCTATACACACGAGTGACGTTAACATATCCCCTACAGAATGGAAATTAAGAAGGTATATGTGATATAATAATTAAATAATTTAAATAATTTCAAGAAAATATTATAAATATGTTAAATCTATCATTATATCCATCTTTAAAAGGTGGTGATGGAAAACGAATTACATCGGTTCGTGAGGTGGTAGTCCATTGTACACATGATTGACGGTTTTGTTTCCCATTTGATGGAAGTGGATATGGATATAAATTATTAAATTAACATAATAAAATATAAATATATAGGTTTTTTATTATATTATAATAGTTTAATATGATTTTAATGAGGTTGAAGAAGAAATAAAACAAATATGTATGTTTAAGAATTTTACCTCTTTTTTGGAGAGCCTCTTTAAGTTTATACCTAAAGCCTTCTAATGAGGGATTCCTAATAAAACTAATTCATCTAGTATGTGGGTAGGTAATTAAAGAATATATTTGGGTAGTTATTGGATGGTACAACAGGTTTTTTAAGTGTTAATAAGGGAGGATAGGGGTGGACTTTTGTAAGTGGGGGAGAGGACACACATAGAATTTTTGAAAAGATAAAGTTATACTCATGTGTTTTCTCCGGAAAAAAAAGCCTCCAAAATGGGCCATTATTGACCCTTATAGGTTATAAGGTTAAAATATGGCCATATAATCTATCTTAGATAATTTTTAGGTCATTTTTAACACTTATATTCTTAGTTTAACCCCCTGGTAAACTCATTTTTACTTTAACCATGATAATTAATTTTTACTGTTTTGAGAATTAATTATAGTAAAAAATTAAGTTAAACTTAATATATAACATAAATTATTGTGATTAAAAATATGGAATCCATTTTTAAAATTTTAATTCACTGAAGGGGAACAATACAATTTAAACTTAACCTCGTTGAGGTGTCGAAAAAACGGTTTTTCTAAGGAAAAGATGTAATAGATTAAAAAGTTGTTATATCAGAATTCAATATGAAATTGATTACTATTACCAAAATTAGTTAAATTGCAATATAATTGAAATAATTTTACTTTAAACCTTATTTGAAATAAAATTTAACTTTGTATATAATTTAAACGAGAAGTTTGTTTTCAATAAAGATCGGTATTTTTCACTATTCATCAAAAAAAATTATATTTTCAGAAAATTATCAAAAAAATAACCAAAATATAATTTTTATTTTCATATTTAAAAAAATTAGATTTATTTTTAAAAATAAAATTTCTAAAATTGGTAAAAAATAATTTTAAATTATTTGTTTAAAGCGCAACAAAACCACCTTTTAGAAAAATACATTTTTTCATAAAAAAATATTTTTCTTTTAAATGATTATTATTTTATTTCTAATCAATATAAAACCATTTAATTTATTTTATAGATTTTTAAACCATTTAATTTTCATAAATTATATAGTCCTATTCATACCTGAAAACTTTATGGCTAGTTTATAATGGTCATGTTCAAATAATAATATTTTAATAGAGTATCGTGTTTTGTTTAAACCTAATGTTACATGAATCATAAGATATCAAATAGATTGAATTTATCCAAATAATAAATATATAATAAAGTCTCAATGTGTTACATTCACTTATAAGATTGGTTTTTTGTGTCATATATGTTATCTAAGATGACGCTTCTCTTTTAAAGTCTCAAGGCATTACAAACAGGGCATGAGAAGATAGTGCTTGGAACATCAAAGTTAAATGGTGTGGCTAAAAGGATGAATTAGTCAATGACTATGAAGTCTTTAATCATCTAGTATCACTATGGAATGTCCATGAGAATTTGTGTGGATGCACTTAACACGTCTACATGCCTTATCATCATAAGTCCATTGTAATTATCATACTCTAGTAACCCTGAGTTGGTGGTTATTTTAATACATTATAATAAGATAAAATAGATCAAATCTGAATTATTAAATAGTTTAGTAGTATTTGTAGACTAAACATATAAATTATTCTCAAATTACACTTGAAAACATGAAATATTGCATAAAATTATTATGATTACTTTAACACTTATTCTAGTATATCCTTCAAATAATTAATAAATACCTTCTTAATATCATAGGGAAATGAAAACATAATAATGGTTGAGCTTAGATGCTCAATAATGGAAATCATATAATAAAAGCTATCATAGATTAAATAAATCTTGAATGATATGAAATAGATAAATAATAATTGAATATTATATATAACTAATATTATAAAATGGGGACTAAATCCACGGATGAAATATCAATATAAATAACCACATGGATAACAAAAACTAGTTTCATAATGATAAAATCTATAATTTCAAACATCATAATCTTATTGTGAAGGCCTTGGTCCAAGTTATCATACGTAAATAGGTAAGTAATGCGCCAAATACCATAAATAGTTTGTCTTGTTATACCTATTGATGCATAAAGTGGCTATAGTGATCCCCACCCATTACTTACTAAGTCCAATCTATTCATAATATGAAAGGGGTGAATAATAAATATAATACATAATCAACATAAATATATATATTTGAAAACTAGAATACAAAATGTTAATATTTTCCCCGGTAAAAAATATAACAACATGATCATAATCCATCTAGAGTAATATGGTTCATGGTATCATTATAATATATCCCTAGTAAATCATAATATTTATAAATTTATGTCGATATAAATGATAATACTTTTAAAATATCATGCATGCCTTTATTTGAAAATGTGAGAAAAATCCTTTTATTTTGATAATGTTCTAAATAAAAAAATTATAATTTTGGGAAAATTTATTTATTTAAAAATAAACTTGGAAACTTTTAAAGGAATATTAAATTAAAAAAAATTATGATGGTGGGAAAATTTTTTCATGTGGTAAATGTTAAAATAATGATTTATGTCACACTTTTGGTTAAAATTCAAAAGTACCCCATTCGTAAAATGATAAGAAGATAAATTTTAAAAAATTGAAAAGAAATAAAAATATATTTGAAAATGACTATAAATAATATTTTGATCATTGAAAATAATATTCTTGAAAAAAAATAGTAAACATTGACATGGAAGAAAATATTTATTAACCAAAGAGGAAATAAGGTCAGTTTTCTTAAAAAAACATTTTCTCGGTCATATAAAGTACCAAAGAAGGTAAAAATTGAACTAATACTTGAAACCCCATAAATAAACATAGTTAAAGAAAATTTATAGGTTTTAAGATATAAATATCATATAATTCCCCTAATGGAAACTTAACCATAAACAATATAGAATAATGATGAGATTGTGAAATAAACCTATAATGCTTTTGTAACATTGAATCATAAATTTATTAAAAGAAATAAAATTAAATGAAACTTTAAATAAAACATTAATATAAATTTATTCATTATATATCATATAAAATGGGTTGTATATACTTCACATTAAGGAAACAGGTGGTGAATATGGCATATAACTTAGGGAAACAAAAGTGAGATGAGAACCCTTACCTAAAGTCTAAAATGCCTTGTAAGTGATTTTAAACTCTTTAATAATATATTTAAATTTATTATAATTATATTAAAAATCGTATTTATACTTTAAATATCATATATGATCCACTTATAATATATTATTACCCTTTTATTAATAATTTTCTAAAATCATTATCTCGGTTGATGACTGTTTTGTTTTTTATGCATGTTTAAATTTAGTGGTTCTGATCCATACCATTTGATCATGGTTCTATCATTATATAATATTTATAATTTAATTTGTGTAATATTATTAAATAATATCACCGGTATTCAAAATTCTATAATCACTCATGTTATAAACATTATTACATCACTCATGTACGTGGTAAAATCGGCATAAACAAGAGTGTGTTATAAAGACTGAATGAGTAAGAATGTGATAAGGTATAATTTTAATATAACATTTAAAAATTATTATTCATGTTATAATTAATATATATATATTCAATATATACAATTTTATAACTATATATAAAAGGTGGATATTGAAAATGAAATATATCACTCTCGGAGAAAGTAGTTTGTACCTACGCACAAGTAATACTTTCATTTCCGGATTGATGGAAAAGAGGTGGAAAATGGTTATCCCATAATCATAATAACATATTAGTATATTTATCATATTTTATTAATTAAATTAGTTTAGGTACAAAATATTTTGAGTATTTAGAAAAATAAATAATCTTTGAAAGAGTTGATAAAGATGATTATCTGTTCTTTGAAAAAACTCGATTGGATTACTCATTAGGCCTTCTTAGTATGGTCCTAAGAGAGGAATAGAAGATCAAGAATTAATTAAAGTAATCTATGAATTTTTTTGGGCATGTATTGTCTGAGATATATTTCTCAATGATTTTGAATAATGGAGGAGAAGATGTGTTCGTGTATAAGGGAGGGGAGGGACACATAGAATTATATAAAATATTTAAATAATATAAAGTAATTTTGTTGTGGAAGTGGAAATAAATAGACATTAATTTTATGTTAAGACTATATAAGGTCAATTTATATTTAACTAATAATATTTAGGCAATCTTTAGTGGTATTTTTACCATTATCACTTAGTTTACTACCCTAGTTATCTCGTTTTAACCCTAAATGACATAAAAAAATTTTACTATTTTTACTATACATATTGACCAAAAATTAAGTTGAAATTATTAATAAATATTAATTATTATTATTCATAATATGTAATACATTTTACAATATTCAATTTTTATAATTTATTGAAAATAATTTTAGTATAAGTTCAAAAAACACAACAAAAACCATTTTAAGAAAAATGATTGTTTTAAGCATAAAAATGATTTTAGAGAAAAATAAAGTATATTATTAATTCCAATGGAATTAGTTGTATTGTGTTAAATAAGAGGAGAATTATTTTTTTTAAACTAAACTAATACCAAAAATAAGCTTGTAAAAAATCATTAAAATAGAACTAAAAACTTTTTTTATTTTAACAAAAACATTACATTGATTTCCAAAATATTAAGCATATGTTTCTAAGTTCAACATTATATTTTTATTTAAATTAATTTACTTTTTAAATATTTATTTTTTTACTAAAAAAACTTTCATAAACATTCAATTTATTCTTATATCATTATAATTTCATAAAAATGATAGTTTTTTTTGTAAAATTAGTATTTTTCACTATTCATCTAAAAATCTATTATTTTAAAAAAATATCAAAAATTCTCCCTAGGGTTATTTTGACATGATGAATTAAAAGGTTAATTTAATTATATTAAATAATATTTATAAAAAATTTAGATATTAATTCTAATTATTCGTACATAAAACACCTAAAAACCATTTTTATGAAGAATGTATTCTAATGGCATAAAATGAATTTATTCTATTACTTTTCCTAAAAAAAATTGGATGAATGCAAGAATTGTTTTGATTGAATTAATTATTTTTTATTTTGAAAATAATTTCTAAATATATTTCATAATTTTTGTATTCTTATTCATACCTATCAAAACAACAGCTAGGTTATAACGGTTATATTTAAATAATATTATTTTATGATTCACTTAAAGTAAGTGTTGAGTGTACTGTACACTATTGAACATAGTATTCATTTAAAGGAAACAAAAATATTAGGGTTTCGTATTCTCCCTTCTTACAGAAATTTTTTCCTCACAATTTTAATTCATTTTGAGTATATCATGACATTTTAATATATATTTTCATAAATTTTAATGTCTAGGTTATGATTAGGGAACTTATTAATTTATAAATAAACAATATGTGTACCTTTATATGACTTCCATGTGTGAATGTGTTCTTATAAGAGTACCTATAACACCCTTTTATTCGGGTTCTTTACCTATTTATTATGTATTTTGAAGTTATATAATACTTGGTTTGAGTTTTGGGAATATCTGGATAGTTTTAATGTGTTTTAAAATGGTTTTTAATAGTGCAAGGTTTGAGAATGATTAGTATAAACTGTGAAATATCATCAAGAAACTATGTGAGGAGATACTTGGAGTCACTGAGTAGGTGCATGGTTAGGGAATAATTTATCCAAACCATGTTCATGCTAAGAGAATCTGTTTGGGTGGAGTCAGTGGGAGCAGCACGGTTGGGGCACGATTTGTTAAATAATGTGAACCAACTATGTAAAAATATGGCTTGGAGACTCTAGAATCACATGGTTAGTGCATGATTTTCCAAACCATATGGCATAACTATGCGGCTCTTGGATTTATGTTTAGTATCATGCACATAGTTGGCACATGGTTTGACAAACTATGCATCTTAACTATGCAACATGCATTAAATGCTCTCAAAATTAGATTTTTACTCCGATTAAGGATAAATAACACTTGTTATTCTTCTATTTTCCTAGGATATCAAACTCTTATTCTTACCTAGGCTTCCATAAAAATTTCTTTTGATCCAAAAGAAACTTTTAGTGAATCAAACTGTGTTGGATCTCTAGAATCATCAGTAGGCCTCTGTTTTCTCTCTTTCTTCTTAGATCTTATCATCTTATCTAACTCAAAAGGTTAGATCTAATCCATTATGGATAGATATATTATCCTTGATGTGTTTTAATAAGATATTTATTGGATAAATTAGATTAAATTCATTGTGAGACCAGATCTAGAGGTATATTGATGTCATTATTTTGTTTCATCAACCGTTTAGAAGTAAGTGGCTTCTTTATCTTCTCCACTTATTCTATAACTTAATGTATTGGTTTTTAATGAATTTTATCCTTGAATTTTAAAATAAAATTTTGAAATATTTCTTAAAGGAAATTATTTTTTATCTATGATTTGGAAATATCATAATTTTAATGACATTTGGAAAACCCCTTGACTGGTAATTTTAAATTGTGGATTTGAATTTATGGGTTAGGTTAAACATTAGATTGTTATTTTATAAAATGTTTTAGTGAAATGAAATTTTTTATGATGAATTAATTGATAAGGTATTTTTCATACTTGGTTGGAATTCGTTCATTTTCCTTGGATATGACCCTAAATATGGGGCACGTGCTATTAAGGAAACTAAAGATTGGTCACCTTGTGATG
Organism: Viscum album; assembly: GCA_963277665.1. Taxonomy (NCBI): domain Eukaryota; kingdom Viridiplantae; phylum Streptophyta; class Magnoliopsida; order Santalales; family Viscaceae; genus Viscum; species Viscum album. The sequence goes on along the minus strand of OY728120.1, from coordinate 282,928,186 downwards.
ACATGATGGATTGATGAGAAACCACTCATAAGTAAGGAATTTTCACTTTTAATAAATGTGTGTGTGTGTGAGTGTGTTTTTGTTGCATGGAATGGGTATATCAAGTTGAAAAAAGAAAGTTATAAATTGATTTTGTCCAAATGTTTTTCTTAAACTCTTTTTGTATAGATAAATTGTTCTAATTTCTATTTAAACTATTTTGAATTTAATATTGTTCTGGTGTTTCCATTTTGAAAAAATTTACGTTTCAAACTATGATATAATGTGTTCTTGTCCTAGGGGTATGATTTGGGATGTCTGTTGGAGAAAGCCTGCTAAGTTTTATACTCACTCCCTGCTTAGACACATTGGATTATTTTCGATTGTTTTCTATCAGGACACATGAAAGGGAAAGGTATAGTATTTCTCTAGTGTTTCATCATGAAGATTCTTCCACAAGTTTATGTTTCTAATTTTTAGTTCAATCTTTGAGTATTTTGAGTGATTCCACATCGGTGTTATTACATTGGGATGTCCTTTTGTTTCTTTTTATCATTTTTTAGTACTTTTTCACTACTAATATGATGTTACTATTTATTTATTCTTCATTTCAATTGTATCATTATTACTCATGAATCATATAGTTGGATTTGATTTTTGTGTTTTATCTTGTCCATTTGTATTTGTTCTTCCAAGAAAATCCCCCCCCCCCAATGTTTTACTAAGACCTTGGAATTTATTTTTAGTCTTTTGTGTCTTGGGGATATCACATAAGGTTTGTAGCTCCTCTAACCAGGACCAAGACAATGGGTTGGGTTGGGATGTTACATATGGTAATGGTATTGGTCAGTCTGTTATCTTGGGATGTAGTAATATATAGGAATGTCAGAACATGAAATGTATAGCATAAAAAGGAATATCTAACCTCTTTATATAGAACTTCAAGTTACCAGGGTGGTCAGGGTAAAAAAGTGTTCTAATACACTTTTAATTATGTTTTAATCTCTTCATTGTGGGTTTATTTAAGGATTTTAGTATATTATGCATTAGTAGCGAGACTTCCCTTTAGGATTTCATTTTCCATCTTATATTTAATGATTTTTGGAAATGGTTAAAAAAGATGTTTTATTTTGAAATATTCATTATAATTATTGTTTCTTATAGTGATTTGGAATATTTCGATCCTTCAATTGCTAGTGAGTGATAAATAAGTGGTGTTTTGTTCTAGTTAGTGATAAATAGCATCGGGTTGAAGTTGTAAATACCTGCAAGAGGAATCTATTGAAAATGTTGTTACACCAGAGCCCTTAGTGAACCAACAACTTGTTCATATCATTATTTGAGTTTTTAAAGGATATTTAAAAAGGAAATTAAAATAAAGAACCTATAAAATTGGATCATTCTATGTAGTTTTGAAAGTATAATCTATGAATCTTTTAGGATGATTCAGAACCTGAAAAGTTGAAAATGTGTCTTAATAAAATGAATAATTTGTTTATTTCTTTGGTACCCAACCTATTATAAAGGTCAATTTAGCAGTATACATGTCATAGGATATTTCAAACCAATGGTGGGAATTATTTTTTGAAGTTAAAGTCGACGAAGGCCTTATGTGGGAGGTCTTTGAAGAATAGTTCAACAAAAAATTCTCTCTTCATACCTTCAAAATCACCAGAATGATGGATTTATTCTATCTAAATCAATATAATCTATCAATGGTGAAATATAAATCTATTTTTATGAAATTAGTTCATTTTTATCAAGAACTAGCATTCAGTGTGTCATTTAAGGTTCACATATTTGATTCTAGATCGTAACTGGAGTTTTGTTCTAAGATAGTTGTCCTCTGTATTATGGAATATTCAGAGATGGTTAATAGGGAGATATTTAAAGAAAGAGATATTTCTAGGAATCCAACTGGAGGAAGTAAGTTTATCTCCATGGGAAAAGGTGGGAACTCTAATACTAGGAAAACGTGAAAGAGGGACACTTATTCTCAAAGAGGTGGAATACCTCAAACTCACACCATAGGATCAGTTAATTTTCCTACATGACCCAAAATCAAGATAGGATTTTTACAATCTGTATATTATGAGAATATCAAGCAGGAATGCATAATTTCTATGTATGAATTTCATAATTATGTAATGTTAGGACATCTAAAACATTATTTTATGGTGACTCAAAGAATAACGGATGGAAATGGATCAAAAATATACTAGAATTCTTATACTTATACGAGTTGATCAAGACATAATGGAAGTCACCCCCAAAACTAAGTGACCCAGGGTGACTCTTGTGTCACATCTAAACCTCAGTAGTCCTCACAACCACAACAGAGAAATAAATAATTATCAAGCACACCTTGTAAGTAAATATATGGAATTAATAAAATTATTATGGAGGATCTATCTAGTCCTTTAATATTTATAATTCTTTTTAACTATAATCTCAAGAAAGTTCTATTTGATATCGGCATGTACCACTAATTTATTGCTGCTAGTGTTTTGAATCTTATGGTGTTTCATATAGAAATGATTCCTCGTGTCTTGAAACTTCAAACACCTCTCATCCAATGATAGTGTATGTCCTTTAAGTGTGAAATGTGTCTTATAACTATTGGTGAGTTACTAGGGCCATCAATCATCACTAATATTGAGGAAAAGTAAATATTTGTAAACCCAACTTAAAATTAGTGTAGTAGGGAATACGGGTTGATCTACAGGGAAGGAATTCCAAAAAAGGTGTGTTAAGTGAGGATAATTAAAAAAATTAAAGCAAAAAAACCATAACAATGAAACAAAGAGTGGAATTATGAGAATAATTGTGGTGATAAAATTGGTTGAATGAGAATAATTGGGAAGTAAGGGAAAATCAACAGCATAAGAACAAGTACAGAGATCAGGAGGAAGCAAGAGATTGACCATGATGGAATAAGGGAATTTGATTAGCTAGTTTTTGTTTTTATTTTTATTTTTTTGTTCTTGTATATCTTTATTCATGCATAGGTGTTGTTGGGTATGGTGAAAGGAGGTCAATTAGGTCTCTCAAATGACTATCTTGTAAATGAATAGATCCTCCTATTTATCAACTAAAAAATCCACTAATCCACAAAATGAATAAACCAAAGAAAGCTCAAAAAAAACTTCTTAGTTATTCTTAATGTCCTACACTTTCATAGATTGTATTTTTCTCATATGGACTTCTAGATGGAATGTAGATAGAAACCAACAAAACTTAAACATATCTCATTGATTTTTTTTATTTTAAGTAGTTATACTAAATGAATGATGGGAAAAGGGTAGTTTCCATCCACACCTTATGCTTGAATGAAGAAAAGTTTCCCACTAGCTCAATCTCATTCACCTACCTTAATTTATCCAACACCATAAAAAACTGTTTCAAAGAAATTAAAACCATGACATTAATTAAAATATATATATAATTAATAATACAAAAAGAATTAAGAATCTTTTGATGTGAGCTTCTAAAATACCTCTAAAACATATAGTAATCATCCTCATGCCCACTTCCTACTCTTTAGTATTCATACACTCTGGGATAGGGTCATCCTTTTTTCATTTCCTTTTCATATATAGATAGAATATAGATATTTTTTTCTTTTCATAACTACTCCCTAACAGGTATGCATGCCTTTTACAACTAACCTTATACACTCTAGTAACTCCTCAAATTCATAGCCCAGTATGATTTCCTAAAAGACTTTCATGAGGATTATTTTGATCGTCTTTTATGGAAAAATTTTCCTTTTCTCTGTAGGCATTTAATGCTGAGTGTTTTGGATTCTGAATTTTTTGTTGTATTTTTACCGATTCAACTCTATATTTAGTAATGAGGATTCAAAATTAGGATTTATTCGAAGTCATAAACAACTCAAACTCTTTCCCAACTCATCCTACCACTGAATTCAAAGTGTCATGTGTCAGAGGTGTTGTGGGACTAAGAAGGTATCTTATCGAGTAAGATTGATTGGCTCAAACTCAGAATTCACACTCCTTGTGATTTTATATTTTAAACTACCCTGATAGATCCCTAAGTTTATAATGCATGATGATCATTTTAGTTAAAGCATTAAGCTTCAACATATGGTTTCAATTCAATTTCTTTAGTAGCAGATCAACTCGGATTTCGATGAATCCATGCTCAACCTTTGGGTTTCTCTGTAGGCAACATCAACTTAGATTAGTTTAAATTATAGGTTCAACATTAGATTTGACATTATTATGTTTTTTTTTAGTTCATGTACATCTTCAAAATAGCAACCTGATGTCGACATAGGTGGAATCAACTTTTCTCTCTTCTGCTCCAATAGATTTCACAAAGCCAATCTTGGTTTCTAGCATTTACATAACTGATTGGGTAGAGGATGAAAGTGTTTTTTATCTTCCACTGCAAATCTTAGATCGATATCGAGATTTAGTTTCAAGATATTCTTGGGAACACATCATCATGCGATCGATCAAGACCATCGACCATGAGCATGGATGAAGATACTTCTTCTCTTTTTTTTAAATGAAAAGTGTATCTGTCTATTTTTTAGCCTTATGTTAGTTGATGTATCATTTTTTCCTCTTTTCCATTTTGAGTTTTTGTCTCTTGAAATTTTGTTCTTGTGTTTGATTTTATAAATCCTATGGTGTCTTTGGATTGACTTGGTCACTCCATTTGAACTTGCATACCTTCCCATTGGTTGTGTGGTCAATTGGATTGACATGGTTGATCCATTAGTTTGTTAAATTTTGATATTTCTTCTTTTGGTCTATCTGAATGGTTGTAGTATTGATTTTAATGGTCATGCGGTCGATCTGAATGGTCGTGTGGTCGATTTAACAACTCTCGTATTTGCTTTACACTGGGCACGATCGCTCCAACCCTTTTCTAGTTTTTATCGTAGATCCTAATGGAACATATATTTTTGAATTAATAATATTTAAAATCCCAAATTGATATTTATTAAAAAACATCAAATAGTTTATAAATGATATGAAAATTTACACTAAGAACAGTAATCAATAAAGCGCCCAAAAGATACATTTCTACTATAATAATCAATGAATCAACAAATTCAACCAGATTTGTTTCAGATTGAATGATTATCCCTTACAAGCTTAGGTTTACATTACAAACCCATTTCATCCACAAAAATTTATGTGGTAAGGTGAGATCAAATAATGTCACATAAAACTCACACACACTTAGTCAATTTCACTCCCAGAAAATTTATTCAATGAATATATTTACGAACTCATAAGGAATATTGACGTTCCTTCCTAGGTTCAACTGTATATGACTGAATTAAAGAAAAATCATTGAATTATCCATTAAAAAGAATTTCATGACTCATTTGAATTATTCATAATTCCCTATTTAAACACTAGATAAAACTTTAGTTCCATGAGTACAGATAAGAGATACCCAAGTGTAATTAAATCTATAACAAGAGGAACAAATAGCTTTGACTATCTCCTAGGTTCCTCAAACCAAAGGTCCACTTTCCACTTTGTTGATGCAACTCAAAATATTTTCTTATAAATCAATTGTTTCCTTGTTTATTTGGGTTCACTATTTTCCTAATATTAATGATCTCATTTTTTATTCATGCACTTTATTTGGATTTTTTGTATCCATGAATTTGTGTATAGAATTGTGAAAGGTACTTATTGAATTTGGATTTATTTACAAAAATTTAGCCAGTTCCCTTGTCTCAAAGAGTCGTCGTAGGATCAAAATTTCCCATTTTACTCTATATTCAAAGGATTTATATTACTCTCTATTGATTTTTCTCCCTAAGGTGCTCCATTTCACCAAGGATAATAAGATCGGTTCAAGTTCAAACTCAAGCTTCCTCAAATTATAGTTCCAAGTCTAAAAGAATCTAACATATCAAACTTCTTTTTCCTAGTTTTCAAACAATGTCTTTGTATGATCACTACTACAACTTGGCCTTTTATCAGTGCTAAAAACCAACATTAACAGTGCTAAAAAAGCACTGTTAATGTCAGCGTAGATAAAGGGGGGACTTTATTAGTGTTATCTTGAGCACTGATAATGGGGCCCTTTATCAGCACTCTTTTAGCGCTGTTAAAAGAATCCTTTATCAGCGCTAAAAAAACACTGATAAAGGCACCTACCCCTACACCTGCACAACCAGAACCTACACACCTACACACCTACACAAAATAGAACCTGCACATGAACCAAGAACCGAAAGATGGAATAGCGCACACAATATTTTTACAAACAATGCTATATACATTTACTTAACATCATGAATACAAAAAAAACACTGCTATATACATTTCAAACAATGTTTTACATGGTTACAATTACAATTATCCAACAACAGTTATAAACATTAATGTTTCATCCTTTTATATCTGTGATCCCCTCTCAAAAAGTTTCATCCACAGTATTTATTTTCGAACAAAGCATCTGAACTCAAGGAAAAAAATTCACCTATATAAGAAAACAAATATTATGTTAGTAATACAATAATAAAATAAATTAAAACATTAATATGAAGGAATAAATTAATATGGAAATGTGAAACTAAAATATGGAAATGATAAACTCAAATTTTTTCATTCTGATAACAATGAAAGGGAATAATGTAAAATAAATATGTTTTTGGATGATTTATCTCATTTAATAAATACTGATTCTTTATATAATGAAAAGATTTACCGGTCACACCGTGCGTCGGATTGAGGTGTGGTTGATTTGTACACGTCAAAAATGACTCATGGATCATTTTCCTAAAGTATCAAAACAATCTGAATGTGTTTTCTTGGTTTTCCATATGTCACTTGTGTTGTTTTCTAAAGTTAATGTCAATTTGAAACTCATATCAGACACTTTTAGCTATACCGGTCACACCATGCATCGTATTGTGGTGTTTTTTATTCTTACACGTCACAAATGACTCATGGATCATTGTTCTAAAGTATCAAAACAATCCAAATGTGTTTTCTCAGTTTGTCGTATGTCACTTGTGTTGTTTTCTAAAGTTATTGTTAATTTGAAACTGATATCAAACACTTTTAGCCATACCAGTCACACCGTACATCGGATTGAGGTACGGTTGATTCATACACATCACAAATGACTCATGGATCGTTTTCCTAAAGTATCAAAACAATCCGAACGTGTTTTATCGGTTTTCCGTATGTAACTTGTGTTGTTTTCTAAAGTTAATGTCAATTTCAAACTAATATCAGACACTTTTATCCATACCGGTCACATCGTGCGTCGGATTGAGGTTCGGTTGATTTTTACACGTCAGAAATGACTCATGGATCATTTTGTGATGATTTCACTTTATCATCTTCAAATAAATTCAGATGATGTAGATTTTTTTTGTATTGGATAGAGGTTATCCTCGTATGATGAACGCACCGTGTTTTGTGTGGTTTAGGTGGTGTTGTGTTTCCCAGTGAGTTTTTAAAAGATTATTCCTAATTATATTAAGGTGAATAATTAATTATAAGTTTCTATAATTAATTATTTGGGAATTGTTCCTTGATATTGGGTCTCAATCATTGGTACAAGATTAGATAAGGCATGTATAGTCTTGGTTGAGGATGAGTTGATCTTGGTGAGGGGGTTACTCCATTTTTTGAGGTAGGTGGACCCTATAATACAAAACCATGTTCCAATTTATGAATGATTTTTCATTTATGCATGATTATATGTGTTCCAGTGAAAGGGATAGAAATCAAGAGCAACCTAGGTAAATAAATAGGGTGTTTTTGATCCACCAAGAGATAGAGTGAGGGTTCTATTGAATGTTTGTGATTTTGTGATCATCCAGAGATTATGTCTCCTTGGAGGTGAGGTTTCTAGTTGTGTTTATGAGAGGATAGGGTTTGGTATGAGATTTGTATAGCCTAGTTAGGTTTTATAATGCTATTTGAGTAGTTATTAGAGTCTTAGGCCTAAAGAATATGGATAATATAGTTTTATATCTCACGTATGATGGGGAACACCCTCTTAAGGATATATAAGAGTCATGGTGTGTGTGATGAGTATGATATTCCATATAGGGATTGGTGAAGTGTGACATAGAATATTTCCTCCTTATAATTGGATTAATAGATCTCCAAGGGGAGATATAATATGGTACCTAAGTGAGGGTCGTGGTAATAGTCTGGATGACTTAACATAGGGTATCTAAGGCTCGTAGTGTGAGTTTCTTAGGATGGTCATTATTTAGTTTTAATGAGTTTTAATGTGGGAATTAGAAGACGATATAGACTAGACTATCAAGGTTTAGATCAAGTATAGCATGTGGGTTGTGACATTACTATATAGAGATGAGTGTGTGTTGGTATCAATGAGTAGAGATGGGTTAGGTTTGTAGAACCCATTAGATTCCCTTATAGGCGGAATTAGAATGTTGATAGGTTGGGAATAATTTTCATGTATAACCAAGATGGTTTTAAGGATATTATTATGCAAGGCTAAATGGATGGTGAATTTTATCATTTATGGTCAGACCAACTAAGAGATTGGGACTTCATATGAATTTCACCTAGTTGAAGTATGATCATCCATGGGGCCCACCTATTGATGATGTGGTTTAGCTAGTACGAGAGGTTGTATATCTAGATACCCTCCTTAGATTACTATTTATATGTTTTGTGGAATGAGATAAGATGGATGGCCTTTATTTAAGTGATAAGGTGTTGGTAGGACCCTAATTTGAGTGAGAAGGCATTGGTCAATAGGGATTGGTGTGTGACTTCCATGGGATCCACCTATTTATGGTGTGTTTTGACTTGTGATAGAGGTTGGATATTGTGATTCCCTCCTTAGATCATTTTTTCTATGATAATATGATGTGAGATATAGAAATGGGGGTCACTTAGTATTGGTTTGGAGTAGTTTTGTGAGAGGTTGTCTATAGAGATTCCCTCCTCAAATTGTTTTTTATGTGATGTGATGGTGAGACCCACCGTAAGTGAGAGGGGAGCAGCTACTATGTTTTGGAATTAGAGGATATGTGAATCAAATCCAATTTGAGAGGTTGGTGGCACTATTATGTTTTAAAAAAGGATTTGATATTTAAATTGGTATATGAACCAACCCAGAGAGAGTGGGTAGTGGGCAGGAATTGGTAGAAACCCTATTAAGGTTCATTTTTTTCGAACCCAAGGAGAATAGTGTACAATATAGTGTACAATATAGAACATACTAAACATATGTCTCATCCTGTTGGAATGCCTCACCTGATGACATGAATTCACCAACACAGACGGTTCAAACCCTACCTGGCCTAACTGTGGGGTAGTATCCAAAATCAAAAACAGATCCATACTAAGGGCCACTAGACATAGTGAAATCCTAATCTAGTGTAACAACCTTTCACAAAAAATACTCTCTCTATTCAGGTTTCTATCGCAAGGATATAGTGGGGAGAGCTAATCAAGATCAAACAAGTAACCAACCACATATACATGTGTCACACACACAAGCATCACACATAAGAATCACGCCAAATCATAATTAATCTCAATATTGACAATAAATGAAAACATAATTAATTCATGAAAATTCAATTTTACTCACCTTAAGGAGGAGGACCCGGTGGCGGAGGAGGAGGTGTCGACGGCGGAGGTAGAAGAGGCAGCGGAGGTAGCACAGAGGCAGCGTGGAGGCAGCGGAGGCAGCGGAGGCATCTCGGAGGCAGCAGAGTAGGCGGAGTAGGCGAAGGAGGAGGAGGAGGAGGAGAAGGAGGCAGAGGTGGAGGAGGAGGAGGAGGAGGAGGAGGCAGCGATGGAGGAGGAGGAGGAGGAGGAGGAGTCGCGGCAGAGGAGGAGGAGGAGGAGAAGTAGGCGCCGGAGGAGGAGAATGAGGCAGCGACCGTGGCAGAGGAGGAGGACAAGGAGGCAGCGGCAGAGATGAGGTAGCGGTGGAGGCATAGGGTAGGGCTTCTGTGAGAGCTTGACAGGGTGCAGGGAGGAGGAGCCGCGACAAGAGGAGGAGGAGGAGAAGTAGGCGTTGGAGGAGGAGAATGAGGTGGCGATCGTGGCAGAGGAGGAGGAGAAGGAGGTAGCGGCGGAGAGGTGGCAGTGGCGGAGGCGCAGGGTAGGGATTCTACGAGAGCTTGACAGGATGCGGGGAGGAGGAGGAGGACCCGGTGGCATTTATAAATCCCACGGGGACGTTTATCAGCGCTAGTAAAAAGCGCTGATAAATCCATACTTTATCAGCGCTAATAAAAGCGCTGATAAATGTATAAATTTAATAATTTGTTTATATTATTATATATTTATTTAAAATGATATTTATGATAAATATATATATATTTATTAATAATTATAACTCTAAATAAATATATCTTTATTTATACTTATAAAATTATAAGAAATATAGTTATTATATTTATAATCATATAAATATATAAAATAAATATATTAATTATATATATTTAAAAGATTATAAATATATTAATTATATATAGTTAATTATAATTATAATTACAAATGTATTTGAAAGGTATATTTATATATATATCATTGAAAATATAATAAAATATATATTTATTTTTAAATATAATGTAATTTTAATTATAAGTGTACATTTTTTAAAACATATATATTATATGGGTAACATAATGAATTATAAATCAATAGCACATCAACGTGATATGTAATTATAATCTATAAATGAACATTATTCATGCACATATATGATCACATAACATATACGCATGATATATTCATTGACCCCAATTCATTGGAAAACACATATATATTCAATAATTTTAATTATACATATATATTAAAAAGTATTATATATTTATAAATAAAACAAATACATTAAATATAAAAAAATATAAAAAATTTATATTAAATATAATGAATTAATAAATATAATGAATTAATAAATCTAATAAATATATTTATTATTAAACTTCTAATTATTTAATTTTATATATATATATATTTAGTTATAACATGTGTTTTTTATTTAATGTATATAATAAACATTATTTTTGAATATAAATATAATAATTTCATATGAAGTAAAGCGCTGATAAATGTATCATTTATCAGTGCTAAAAAAAGCACTCATAAAGGGTACACCTTTATCAGTGCTTGTTTTAGCACTGATAAAGGGTATATTTATCAGCGCTTTTATCTAGCACTGATAAAGTCCTACCCCTTTATCAGCGCTTTTCTGTTAGCATTGATAAAGGCAGGCGCCTGCCTTACCCGGTTTTTTGGTAGTGGATAGTGGAAAAATCACTCAGGAATTACTTAATCCTCAAAATTTCAAACTCAAAAATGTAACACCCCAAGCTTCCACAGTACGTTTCCCTTTGAATAATGCAATAGCTTGTGTTGTACGCAACTTCGAGATTGTAACACATCACAACTAATCAAACTAGCCGTTGTGAATAGTAATACCCACTTTTTGAAATTTTATAAATTTTATCTTTCAAATTGGAAATCATTTCTGGATTTGGAGTATCGAAATTATCTTAGGGTGAATTTTTGGTATTTTTCTAAAAACTTTCAATTTTTGATGAATAGTGAAAAACACTAAATTATAGTTTAAAACTGAATTCTTATTTAAATAATTATTTATTTTATTTAAATTTATTTTAGGTAAAAATAGATACATAATACTTATATAAGTTCAATTTAATTCATTGGAGTCATTTTATAATAATTTTAGATATATAAAAATTTTATTGAACTATTTACCGTCTTTTACCCACCTCATAGGAGCATTTGCAAATTTACATAAAACTTAATTTTACAGATTCTGTGAGTTGAATTTAAAAAATACGAGAGACACGGTTGATATCAGTAAGTAAAATGTGGTTCAATAAGATGAAAATAATTTTTGGTGAATAGTAACTTTTTACTTTTATTTACCACGGTTAAAAGTAAATAGGGAAATTAAGGGTAAAAATGATATTATTATTACCCTAACACATGTACTAATTTTATTTGATAAGTGTAATTAGACCCAAAAAAACCTTATGAATAAAATATTATCCTTTAGGTCCACTTGGATTAGATTAGGACATTTATTATTATTTAATTCAAAGAAGAGTTAAAAGAGTTAAAATCAAAGTTTAATAACTAAAACATTTTTAGTATATGGTTACACATAAGATAAATTTTACTATAAATATTCATTATAAAGATAAAAATATTTCCTACATAATGGTATTTTATTTATATTTTTTTGACTTTAAATAATTTAATTTATTTATGACACAATGATGATGCGGTAATTAGCTAATTAATGAAATATTAAAATATCTTGATATTATAAATATCCAAATAAATTTAATTTGAGACTTTTTATGAATTAAACTAATTTAATAAGTTAATATGACATATTAGGTTTGGTTAGATTAATTTTTTTCTAAGTAATAATGTTGTTATAAATTTAGAAAAAATAAAATACCAAATAGTGTCAAAATTGACATAAAAGAGTTTTTAAAATAAATATTATATTATTAATTGATATTCTATTCCTAAAAATATAAGGTTCATCCAAAAGACTTATATAATGATATGTGTATCATTAGTGAACCACTTGGGGTTCTCTTGGAAGTATATAGTAAGTTTGTTAACCATATAATATAAAAATACAAAGAGACATGGTAAATGTCAAACTATTTAACTAAGAGTTAAATCTAAAAGATAAGGTTAATATAGTGACCCAAACCTATCTAAAATGTATTGGTTGAGTGGTTTTAGACCCATACCCACCTTATCCTTTAAATAATCCATTTTAGATCCATTAGAAACCAAATATTATTTTATTATAAAATAATATTTCTAGCTTTTCCTAAGGTGCCCCTCACCCCTCCTATAAAAGGGCACTCCCCCTTCTCTCTAATTCACACATTCAAAGCCATTTTTCTCGGACAACCCCTGCCCAAATACCCTATCAAATGTCCTCCATTCATCCTAGAGGCCTTAATTTAGTCCTAAATCCAACATAAGGATCTCTTTTGATCAAATCAAAAGGAATAACCCAAAGAAGAGGTAAATATTTCATCACCTCTTTCAAGTTCCTTTCTTCTTCCACTTAATCTTTATTTGTTGTTTCCATTATAAAATAATAAATCAGGTATATTCTTTATACTATGATGTAATTATAAATATGGTACAACCATATTCATTATTCTATCCATCCTTTGAATGACATGTCACCATACGTGCGTACGTACGGCTTACTATCTCCACGTCGTGGTGTAATTGTTATTCAATACATTATTATTTGGATGGGTATAATAATGATTTTTAATTGATGTAAATAATAAATATAACATGAGAATTATTCTTTATATATGATATACCATCCAATTATATATTATTTTAATATCAAAATAATGATATTGTCGCTTGTGCGTACGTACGGATTACCGTCTCCATGAACACGATGAGATTCATTCCCCATCGTATCCAATCAAGAATAGTTTTCATTTGATGATTAAAAATAATGTTTAAATAATTGATATCATTATTTATATGAATAAGATACATCTCATCCATAATAAATATGACTCACATAATAAATAATATAAAGTAAAACAAATCCGTTAACACCCAAAACGACGATAATACTAAGATATGTTTAACAAAGTAATGTTAAAAGATCATATATGATATCATATTAATATATATATGATTATTTTATAATTTAATAACAATTATTTCACTATTATACAGGAGGTTAACCTACCCTCAACCAAGGAAAAGTACAAGGTAAGGGTTAATTCTACAATCTCTTCATTATCTATGGTTATTTATACTTAATTATCTATTGGGACCTCGTTATCATCCACATCCATGTTTCTTAAAAATGTATTCCAAAAAATTTTTAATATTTACTATAATATGGGTTAAAGTCATTTATACCCTTTTTTTAATTTTTATAAAATGGTTTGAAAGGAATCTTTCTGTCATTTTCCAAACAAGGTACTTGTTTACCTTTTCGTCAAATTTAAGGTAAGAATGTTTTTTAACTTATACGGCAGGTGCGGCTATTTTCTGCCGTTATAACATCATAGAAGTTTCCCTTACAATATTATAAGTATATTTTCAAAATAAATGTTTTATTTTATAATTATGTAACTTTAAATGATTTCAAAAAAGTAATGAGATATTTCTCTCAAACAGCTTTGATTTCTTCTATGTCAACATCCTTTGATGGATTTTAAGATTATTTGAAGTTGATTTATTATTATAAAAAACGTCCATATTTTATTGAAGGTTTTGTGATATGTTTGAATATGGATGTGTTATTTTTACACCATTCATGGTTTATGGATAAAGTATTGACATTTCATATGCTAGTTTTAATACGAATGTTTATGTTATGTTTTAAACCTCTTTATATGAGGAATGAATTGGACTTAGTATGTGACAGGTGGAGCCCGCTATAACTCCTCGATGCATTGGTAGGTGTCATGAGACAAACTAGTGTCTTGGAAAAAGGCCTTGAAAAAATCTTATTTGTAGTCTTGGCACGAGGCCTTGACTATGTGGTTATGAAATTATGGCATTATGCATTCCATCATTATGAAAGTGGCTATTGATATTTCATGTGATTATTCGACTAGTAGAATATACATGTGACTAAGTAAATGGAATTATTTGATTTTTATCTTTTCCATATTATGCTGAATTTAAAGTCTAAAAGGCTTTTGTTTTAGTCTTATACAATGCCTTAAATTTTTATGTTTATTTATAAAAGTTTCCGCTATATTGTTATCCTTACTGAGCATCTGAGCTCACCCATTTCTATGTTTTATTTTTCCCATGATGAAAAGAAGTATATTATGACTAACCTGCAGGGATAGTCTATGGGATCTCATTGTTTTCTATGGAAACAATTTTGTTGTAGTTTTCCATTTTATGATGTAACGTAAACCTTATGAATGTATCTAGTGCTTCCAAGGCTACTAAACTAATCGATATTTCGAGACTTGATCTTATGTGATCATGCCAATGATACGTAATAATGCACCGAATCTGGGCTTCTAGGGTCAGGGTGTTATAGTTGGTATCAGAGGAAGTTTAGTACAAACCTTGGAATCTATATTTAGATAAACTCTGATTAGAGCACATTACCCTAAGATAGACTTTGAGGATTAGTATAGAATAACTTCCTAGAATTTTGGCATTGTAGAGATTTTGTGAGTTTTCCAAGAAATACATCACTTCCTGGATACGAGCAGGTAGAGGCGGCTCTGCCACAGATGTACCTAGGGGTAAAACCCGAAAACACCACTTTGAGCTAGACTCGAATGGGAACTGGTGCATGAAAATGGGTCTTGCTGCACTCTTGGTTACGACACTCCCGGGGGATATGCTTAGGATAATTCTCATTTTATTTACAAACCATTATGAAGGGTTTATGAGTATATAATTCCTCGAAGAAAACATTTTTATGATTATGGATTATATCCCTAAACTATTCAATTTATGTTAAGTGTTTTACAAGTTTGGAATTATGTATTGCGATTCATAAACTAATATAGTGTATGCCATTATTTAGAAATTGCGCCTAGTGGAAGGAATGGAAACTGTATCAATTCACTTAATCCATATAGGGATTTCCCTCCAACTCAAGATAATTATAGTGGATCTGGTGATACAACTGGGGCTGATCAGCTTATCACCATATTGGGACAACTCACTCAGGTTATGAATAATAACCTTACCTGTATAGAGCACCCTGATCCACAACATGGAGGATCAATGTTAGACTTCTTCATGAGGCAAGAACCACCAACATTCAATGGGTCTAAAAATCCATTTGTAGCTAAGAAATAGATAAGTTCCATAGAGAAAATATTGCATGCTTTGGGGAGTAGTGAAAGGGAAAAAGTTTTCATGGTAGTTTATCGCCTTATGGGAGATGCAGATCAATAGTGGTCATTAATTCAAAACACAAGGGAGGATGAATAAGTATCAAGTATGTAATGGAGGGAGTTTAAAGATATTTTCTTACAAAAATACTTTCCTTGTGACCATCGAGTGGATATGGAAAGGCAATTTCTGAGTCTAAGATAAAAGGAGGTTGAGAATTTCACAAACTATGAAGCTAACTTTACAAGGTTAGTAAGGTGTGTTGAAGGTTATATACATAACCCAAGAAGTAATGTTGATCATTTATTTGATGGGTTGAAACCATTTCTCCGTCGATCATTAGTCTCACAATCCTTCTCATCGTATGAAGATATTATCTCATGTGCTATCAAGATAGAAAATGAATTCTCTAAGTCTTATAACTTTAAAGCAAATCAAGAGAAGAAGATATCTGTTGAACACTCTAGGAAAGGAAATAAGGAAATAGGGAAGAAGGGAAGAGTTGAATTTCCACCTTGTGATAATTGTGTAAGGAAGCGCCTTGGTGCCTGTCTAAAAGTAAAATCAATATGCTGCAAATGTGGAGAGAAAGGCCATCTTGATACTGATTGTAAGGTGAAGAAAGAAGTTACCGATGTTCAATGCTACAATTGCATGGAGATGGGAAATTATTCAAATGAATGTCCTAAGCATCAGGGAAACTTACCTCAGAAAAGGCCAAGCTTATGGAATCACTACTGCTAAGGTTGAAGCTCCGAAAGATGTGGTGGTGGGTAATTTAATGGTTTCCTCAAGTTTAGCCAATGCTTTTTTTTATTCTAGGTCATCACATTGTTTCATATCTTCCCAATTTTCTAAGAAAATTAGATATTTTCAATTTGATTTAACAAGGGAGTTGTCAGTCAAAACTCCTAGGGGAAGTATCATTGTAATAAATTTTTGTGAATCAGTCCCCATTAAGGCATATAAACAATATTTATCTGTTGATCTCATCGTCATACCCATGATTGAATTTGATATAATCCTCATTATAGATTGTATTTTGGACCATGATGCGAAAACTTATTACAAGAAGAAGGAGGTTACAATTCTCGATGATGATAAGGAGTACCTTATCTTTAGAGAAGAAACATCACCATCTGATTCTTATTTAGATCCACATCCAGTAGCTCTATTAAATTAAATTATTGGGGAAAAGAGAATGAAATAACTGTGGGTGAGGAAAGGAATGTTAAAATAGAGGATGTCCCTATGATTTGTTGTAACTCTATCATTTTTAATGAAACAGAGAAGTGGTTTTTGTGCTGCTGTCTCCAGAGTATTTACCTGGACATCCTCCAGAATGAGAAATTGAGTTTTCCATTGATTTAGTTCCTGGTTCAAGGCCCATATCGAAGACTCCTTATATAATTTCCACTATATAATTAGTGGAACTAAACAAACAACTAGAGGAATTGAGTAATAAGGGATTTATTATCCCTAGTGTTTCTCCATGGGGAGCCCTTGTCCTTTTTGTTAAGAAGAAAGATGGATCTATGAGGTTGTGCATTGACTACAGGGAGATCAATGCTATAACAATAAAGAACAAGTATCCCCCACCTCACATTGATGATTTATTCGACCAACTTCATAGAGCTCAATATTTTTTCAAAGATTGACCTTTGATCTAGATATCATTAGTTGTGTGTGAAAAAGGAAGACATTCCTAAAACAGCATTTCGAACTAGGTATGGGCATTACGAGTTTACAGTAATGCCTTTTGGATTGACTAATGCACCCTCTATATTCATGTATTTAATGAATAGAGTTTTCAAGGAATGTCTTGATGAATTTTTAGTGGTGTTTATTGATGATATCTTGGTATACTCAAAAACCTCCAAAGATCATGAAAATCACTTACGCACTATTCTGGAAACCCTCAAAAGAAATGAATTATATGGGAAGTTTAGCAACTGTGAATTATAGATTCAATAGATTTCTTTTCTTGGACATATTGTCTCTAAATATGGAATCTCTATTGATCCTTCAAAGACCAAGGCAATCCAAGAATGTCCAGCACCAACGAGCATAACTAAGGTATGCAGTTTTATTGGTTTAGCAGGTTATTATCGACATTTCGTCCAGAATTTTGCCTGGTTGGCTAACCCATTAACCAAGATCACATGTAAATGGGTTAAATTTGTTTGGACAAAAGAGTGTGAAAAATGTTTTTAAGAACTAAAGATAAGATTATTCAATGCTCTTATCTTGACTCTACCATCAGGGAATGATGGGTTTGTTATTTATAATGGTGCTTCAAAGAAAGGAAGTGGTTGTATCCTTATGCAGAATGATAGAGTTATTTCCTATGCATCACGATAGCTAAAAATTCGTGAGAAAAACTATCTCACTCATGATCTTGAGTTAGAAACTATAATATTTGCTCTGAAGATATGGAGACACTATCTCTATGGTGAAAAACATGAGATTTATACTGATTACAAGAGTTTGAAGTATATTTTCTCACAAAAATAACTCAACATGAGGCAAAGGAGATTGCTTGAACTACTCAAGGATTATAATTTCACTATACACTACCACCTGAGGAAGGAAAATAAGGTGGAAGATGATTTGAGTAGAAAGTATCATGGAGTTTTGAACAAGATGGGAGTTGAAAGGGATCCTATTTTCATGGATCTAGTAAAGATGGATATGTGAATAACCATGGAAGGTGAAACATCAATAATTTTTCAAATGGTTGCAAAACCATCTTTACTAGAAAGGATAAAAAGTTTTCAGACTAATGATGAGGAGTTTCAAAAGAAGATTAAAGCTATAAATGATGGTATATTGATTGACTTCTTATATAAAGATGGAATTTTGAAATTTGTAAAGAGACTTTGTGTTCCCAATATACCTGATCTAAAAAGGGAATTGTTGGATGATTCTCATAGCTCCAATTTCTCTATACACTCGGGGATCACCAAGATGTATAGATATTTGAAGGAAAATTTTTTGTGGGACAACATGAAGAGGGAGATTTTTTATTTTGTGTCAATATCTATGGTTTTTCAACAAGTGAAAGCTGGAAGGCAACAGCCTAGAAGAGTCATGCAACCTCTTCCCATACCTGATTGTAAATGGGATAATATTACGATGGACTTTTTCATGGGGCTAAAAACAACTCCTAGAAGGAATAATGCAATATGGGTCATTGTCGATCGTCTTACCAAGTTAACACATTTTCTTATAAGAGAAGATTTACCACTTGAACGTATGGAAAGACTATATATTAATGAAGTTGTAAGACTTACTGGAGTATCCCTATCAATTTTTTCTGATCGTGATCCCCATTTTACATCAAGATTCGAGAAAAGTCTTCAAAAGGTCCTGGATACTAAAATCCATTTGATGACTGCCTACCACCCTCAAACTGATAGACAATCAGAACGTACTATTTAAACCTTAGAAGACATGTTGAGATCTTTCTCACTTAACTTTCAAGGTATGTGGGATCAGTATTTACCTCTGGTAAAATTTTCCTATAACAATAGTTTCCATTCAAGTATTCAGATGGCACCATATGAAGCATTATACGGAAAGAGATTTCACACACCAACTTGTTGGGATGATGTTGGTGAAAGAAAACTCGTAGGCCTGGAACTTGTTGAGGAGAAAAATGTAAAGATTATCTAAAACCACATCAAAGCATCCCAAAGTAGGGAAAAGAGCTATGCCGATAATCGAATGAAGGATTTGGAATTTCTTGTAGGTGATCATGTTTTCTTGAAGGTATCTCCATGGAAGGGTGTTATATGTTTTGTTAAGAAGGGTAAATTGAGTCCCAGGTACATCGGACCTTTCGAAATTTTAGAACAAATTGGAGTTGTAGCTTATCATTTGGAAATGCCTCCAAGTCTCTCCAAAGTTCATGATATGTTCCACGTATCATTGTTGAGAAAATACATGTCTGACCCAACACATGTACTCACCTATGAGGAAATTGAACTGGAACCTCATCTATCTTATTATGAAGAGCCTATCAAGATTCTTGATACCAGAGATTAAGTGTTGAGAAACTAGATGACTCATCTGGTAAAATTTTTATGGAGAAACCATAAGATGGAAGAGGCAACGTGGGAACCCGAGGAACTTATGATGAAGAACCACCCGAATCTTTTTTGTGCGGTAGTATTCTAAAAATTTCAAGGAAAAAATTATTTGAAGGAGGGAAGAATGTAACAACTCAATCATCCACGGTACGTTTCCTTTTGAATAATGCAATACCTTGCATTGTACGCGACTTTGAGATTCTAACACACTGCGACCAATCAAACTAGCCGTTATGAATAGTAATGCCCACTTTTTGAAATTTTATAAATTTTATTTTTCAAAATGGACTGCATTTTTGAATTTGGAATATCTAAATTAGATTAGGGTGAATTTTTGGTACTTTTATGAAAACTTTCAGTTTTTGATGAATAGTGAAAATGCTAAATTTTAAATAAAAACAACTTTTTTAATCAAAATAATTTATAGTGTTAAATTATACATTTGAGTGGTTTTAAAGTATCATTAGATTATATTTTTATCATTTAATATAATTTAGGTAATTTTATGTAATTTCACATTTAAACTGGACATAAACAAGTGTCAATCTTTTTATAGTTATTATTTCTTAAAAACATGCTTTTTGTTTTGACAACAGGAATTAATTTTAAATTAATTTCTGCCACTTATGTATTTTGAATTTGGAAAAATGGATTATATATTTGGAATCATAAGTTCCAAATTGTTTAAATAGGTAAATTTTATTTTTAGACATTATGAATAATTACTTCGGTAAATATTTTATTTACCATGGTTAAAAGGTAAATACGGTAAATAGGGGTAAAAAATAATATTATAATAATATTAAATTACCCTAACATGTGTCTTATTCCTATTTGTTGACACATGTTCGACCATGGGCATCCTTGGGTCGATTTTGGGACCCCATGTAGCCACTTTAGAGTGATAATGACACTTTATATAAATTAATTTAAAGTAAAGACAAAAATGGCATAAACATGTATCTTTTAGTAAAACAATTTTTACATGGGGTTATATAAGTTATCTTTTCAACTATAAATACTCATTAGAAATATAAAAAAATTCCTACATAATTTTATTTTATTTATAGTTTTTATACATTAAATAATTAAATTTATTTATGACATAATGATGATGCAGTAATTACCTTATTAATGAAAGAATCAAATAAATGGTATTATAAATATTAAAATAAATAGAATTTCAAAGTTTTTATGACATCCACGAATTTTATAGGTGAATATGACATGTTAGAGTTTATTAAATGTATTTTTTTTTGAAGTAATCAAGTTTTGATGACTTTCACAAAAACCAAATACTAAATAGTGTCAAAATTGACATAATGAGTTTTTAAAAAACAAATATTATATTATTAAATTATATAATAGTCCTAAAAATCTAAGGTTCTGTAAAAGAACTTATATAATGATAGGTATATCATTAATAAACCACTTGAGGTTCTCTTGGAATTTTATAGTAAGTTTGTTAACCAATTATTATAATAATACAAGAATACATGGTAAAAGTTAAACTATTTAACTAAGAGTTAAATCTAAAAGATAAGGTTAATATGGTGACCCAACCCTGTCTAAAACCTATTTGTTGAGAGTTTTTCGACCCATACCCACCTTATCCTATAAATAAATCATTTTGGAGCCATTATAAACCGAAAATTATTTTATTATAAAATAATATTTCAATCTTTTCCTAAGGTGCCCCTCACCTCTCTTATAAAAGGGAACTTCCCATTCTCTCAAAATCACACCTCCAAATCCATTTTTCTTGGACAAACCCTACCCAAATATACTTTCAATTTCCCTCAAATCAACCTAGAGGTCTTATTTTGATCAGAAATCCAACCTGAGGAACCATTTTGATCAAATCAAAAGGAAGAACCTGAAGAAGAGGTAGATATTTCATCACCTCTTTCAAGTTCTTTTTCTTCTTCCACTTCCTCTTTCTTTGTTGTTTCCATTATAAAATAATAAATATATTATCTTATATATACTGTGATGTTATTATAAAAATGGTACAACCGTATTCATTATTTTATCCATCATATGAATGACAATGTCACTATATGTGCGTACGTACAACTTACTGTCTCCACATCGTGGTGTAGTTGTTATTCAATACATTATTTTTTGGATAGGTATAATAATGATGTTTAAATGATTTAAATAATAAATATAACATGTTAATGATTATTTATATATGATATACCATCTATTTACATACGATTTTAATATCAAAAGAATGATATTGTCGCTCGTGCGTACGTACGAATTACCATCTTCACGAACCCGATGAGATTCATTTCCCCATCGTAATCATTCAAGAATAATTTTCATTTGATGATTTAAAATAATTTTTAAGAACTTAATA
This sequence comes from Viscum album, assembly GCA_963277665.1. NCBI lineage: Eukaryota > Viridiplantae > Streptophyta > Magnoliopsida > Santalales > Viscaceae > Viscum > Viscum album. The sequence goes on along the minus strand of OY728120.1, from coordinate 282,905,885 downwards.
TCATTTTTGATATGAATCAAATACATCCTATCCATAACAAACACGGCTTATGTAACAAAACATATAAAGGAAAACGAATCAGTTAACACCCGAAACGATGATAATACTAAAATATTATTAACAAAACAATATTATAAGATCATATATGATATCAAATTTATGTATATGGTTCTTGTATAATTTAATAACAATTATTTAACTATTATAAATTAGATTAAATAACCCTCGAACAAGGAAAAGTACAAGGTAAATGTTAATTCTATAATCTATTTACTTATTCGGGGTTGTTAATACGTAAGTATCTACTAGGACCTCTTGATCATCCACATTTGTGTTTTCTTAAAAATGTATTTCAAAAAAAATAATATTTACTAGACTATGGGTTAAAGTAATTTATACCCTTATTTTACCTTATATGTTTTGAAAGGAATATTTTTGTTGTTTTCCAAACAAGGTACTTTATGACCTTTTCAACAAAATTAAGGTAAGAATGTTTTTTTTAATTTATACGGAAGGTGCGGCGATTTTCCTCTGTTATAACATCATCGAATCTTCCCTTACAATCTTATAAAAATATTTTCAAAATAAATTTTTTCTTTTATAATTATGTAACTCTTAAATGATTTCAAAATAGAATGAGATATTTCTATAAAAAAATTTGATTTTATCTATTTCAACATCTTTTGATAAAATTTACACTTGTTTGAAATTGATTTACTATGATACAAATATTCCATATTGTATTTAAGGTTTTGTGATATGTTCGAATATGGATGTGTTATTTTTATACCATTAATGGTTTATGGTTAAAGTATTGACATTTCGTATGCTAGTTTTAATATGAATGTTTATGTTATGTTTCAACCTTTTCGTGTGAGGAATGTATTGGACTTAGTATGTGACGGATGGAGCCTACTATAGCTCCTCGGTGCATTGGTAGGTCTCCTTAGACAATTAGACATGGAATTGGCCAAGGCCTTTCCCAATTTGATATATGGTTTTGGCTAAGGCCTAAATCATTTTTAGACATCTTGGTCAAGGCCTTGACAAGATTTTTTAGAATGTCCGGCATTATACATTCCCTCGTTATGAAAATAATATTGATGGTTCATGTGGTTATTCGACTAGTAGAATACCCATGACTATTTTTTATTATGGCATTATTTACTCAGCTCATATTCCTGCCATAAAGTGTACATGTTTATTATTTTTAAAGTCATGTATTTTTAATTATTCACCATGACTAATGTTTATGTTATCTTCCGCTATATTTCTTACTCTTACTGAGCGTTTAAGCTCACCCCTTTCTTATGTTTCATTTTCCCAGGATATGAAGAAGTTAGTTATGAGTGACTTGTAGGAATAATATAGGAGTCTTGGATGTTTCTAATGGAATAAATTAGTGTTTTATTTCTTTTCAAGTTGTAATGTTGAACTTATGTATATATCTTGTTTCCAATAATACTAAACTGATCAGTTTTTTGGGACATGATTCCTTGTATCATGTCAATATTATGTAATAATGCACTAACTCTGGGTAACTGGGGTCTAGGCGTTACATAAAAAATCAAAATATATTCATTGATTTATAATTATAGAACTCTTTCTACATGTATTTGATTTATTATTACTTTATTAATTTCATTTATGACCTTTTTAATGGGTTAAGATATTCAATTTCATCATTAGGGAGCGTTAGTTTTCTTGGTTTTCATGATTGATTTACCTGTATATGTGTATGGAAGATCATGTATAATAAGGATAGTTGTCAAGAATTTAACTTATATGTTATTAATGAACTTATAGAATATTAAAATTACATTTTGTTTCCACAAGTGAGGATGATTCATTAGATAAATCATTAATTATAATCGTTTAGATTAATTTAGCAATTTTTGATCATTATAAACTCGTTTTGATATAATATTAAATATTACAAATATCTACTAGTTATAGAAAATTAAATAGGTTTTAATACATATAACATAATCTTTTTCAACCATAAAATAGTTTCATGACTAGCCTTGAATGTGTAATTGAATGATGAAATCACGTCATCCACAAAGGTGGTAAATTGGCACCTCCTGGATGATGTTTTCATTCTCAAAATAAAAGAGAGAGGAGAAGAGATTGATGAATAATTATTCCATAAACATGATAAAATTACATTATATATAAGATAATGGGGTTTTCATTCCATTTTTGTAAGGGTAAGTGAGGATAACATAATAAAATAAAAGAACTTGAAAATAAATTGAAAGAAAACGGAAGATGGTTTTACCTCTTGATTCCTTCTTCTTGTGAACCTCTTTAGGGAAAGGGTTTTGGTCTTTTAATGAGACCAAGGGCTTATGAATGTGGGGAAGGGGTTTTGGAATATATTTGAGTAGAATTTTTACAATGATAAATGCTTGATAGGTGTGAGGAGAAGTGGTGGTGAGGGGTGATATTTATAGTGGATGAGAGGGGTGTTTTCTCATTATTTTATTCATTAATTTATTATTTTGGCTCAAGACAAGAAATATTGAGAATTATTGTGAATAAAATTTAATTATTTCATGTGAGTTCGAACCAAGAGTTATTACCACAGCATAACATCATCCATGACTCAATAATTCATGTATTTAGCTTATTTCATAAATTATCATATTTCACTATTCACAAAAAAATCAAGTATTTTAGAAAAATCCCAAAAATTCACCCTAACCATTTTCCGACAAGCCGAATTCAAAAATGAACTCCATTTTATGAAAATAATTTTATAAATATGATAAATTTTAATTTTAATTAAAATAAACATTTACTTAGAAAATGGAGATTTAAAAAATATAACTGATTTTATAACACTTTGAAAAATTACTTAAGGACTCATAAAATTGTCTTAAAATTATAAGATATCAAAATATTAATTTATAAATAAATTTTATAAAAATAAATTTTCTTTTAAATTATTAAATTAGTCATAAAATTGTAATTAAATATTAATCACTTACAAAAATACCAGCACTTAATTAATAATTTTTAAAATATGTATTTACTTATACTATGATATAATTTTATCATATTACCACTTATAAAATGGATAAATTTTATTTATAATTTCATTGGTGAGATTACTATTCAATTTTCTAGTTTACTATTCATAAGGATCATGTTACTATTCCAAAGTTCAGGTTACTATTCTTTTAGTATATGTTCCTTAACTTTTAGAAATTCCTTTTATTTCATTAATTCTTTATTTATAAAGTTTGTATTCTATTATATAAGTGATTTTATGTGATTATAACATATGAAATAATTATAAGAAGGGAATTTTTGCTGATAAAATTCAAGGTCGTTACATATTGGGTTGTACTTACACCCTACTCAGGTTTCCTGGTCGGTACCTGAAAAGATTACTTGATTACAGGACAGAACAAGAGAAAAAGCCCAGTGTTAGATGGATAATTTGGGATGGAGCATGGATGAGGGAACCAGACGTGGTTCGGGACCCACTGGTAGTTGTCAGTGTCTTTACTTTTGAGTTTTCTTTTTGACACTTGGAACGTACTTTAGCATGGCATATCTATTATTCAGTTTTGATATTGTATTTCCATTTTTGTTCATCTTAAGATACTAGTTTTTCATGTTTATTGGTTATATGTCATTCTATTATTATTTCTTATTTTCTGTTGGTGTATTTCTCTAATGATAAGAGGGTATATTCTCCCCATGATTGATATTATACTCTCACTTCTAGTCGACAGCCTCTGGTGTATGGGGAGGTGCGCTTGAGACCACATAGCGGATTGGCTCGAGGAAGCAGTGTGTGGCCCCTGGGTCGCGACGTTACAATTTCTTCATGTTTCTCAAAGAATATTTCTAATTATTTTACAAAAATTATTTTTTATATATGTCAACATCCTTTGATGATTGTTATATTTTCCGATTTTTATTTTCAAAGGTGACTGGTTTTTCCTCTGTTCTTGTTCGAAGAGAGTCGTATTTTTAAAGCGGATTTGTTTTAAAAATATATTTGTGCACATATATGATATATCGATTGGATCCACCTTATGGATTGATGATTTATTTCATTCCTAGTACATATACCAATAGGTTAGATCCCAAATGGTGTGATTTTTGATTTATGTATGATTTATCACATGCTGCTTATTTCATGGTTATTTGCTCATATGCTTGTTTTATAGATTACCCTTGGATAGTTTCATTATGATTTCATGTCATCTCAAGTGTACTTGTCATATTCCTTATAATGTGAATATGAATGAATTATTATGAAAAGAAAAGGATGATTTACAAAAAAAATTATCACATGAAAATAGATTTGTAAAGGGTAGGGAAATTTGTAGAAGAAAGTTTTATTTATAGAAATGATGTAACATTTAGGCATGTTTAGCTTGTGTTTGATTCATGTAAATGGTTGTATAATTTATGAACTATTTATTATTTGATAGTAAAAGTATTATTAAATGTCACAGAATTTTAAAAAATGAAGTATTTTATATTAACACCATGTAATTGATAATACAAAAAGTTTACATTGAAGGCAATGCATCATTGTGGATGAGAGTGTGAAATCAATCCCGCAATATTAGGGTATTGTTTCCTATTATGACCTTCTCGGTGATATATGTTGCATCTCAAACATTTACCTTGTACTTGAGGCCAATCTATCTCATTCTGCATCCTGTTGGACTTTGGTATCCCTCACTATTGTAACCTATTGATGTTAGGTATCAATATAGGTTGGTCTTCGGGAATTGGGAAATATCGAAACTCCCCAATAGGAATCCATGGTGAAGCATAACAGTTAGCAATAGTATCCATCTGGTACACTGGACCAACATATTCTTCCCATGATATGTTCATAGTGGCACATGTTGTAATGGAATGTGTGCATGGAAATCGCAATGCCTGGAAGTTTCCATATTGACAATGTCTCACTTCTAGTAATACCACTAGGACCCGACCACTGCTACCTTTGATGGGGTCCTGACACTCTTTTACTTCAAATTGACAATATTCTCAGTTGAAAATAAACACTTGATAAGAAGAATATTATTTAATGTTCTTCTTAATCTCTCATTGAAAGTGTTGTCCATACCTCAACCCCTGTTAAATCCCATAAGTAGTCTGTTTTCCTATTTCAGCAAATTACTTTACACAACGATAAAATTAATCCTAAACCAATCCAATTATAGGTAACTTTAAAATCCCCTTGTATATGTCATTAATGCACTCCATAATGTTTGTGGTCATATGTTCATACCCCCCCCATCATATACCAATGTCTCAGATAATCATACACTCCCTGATTAGCCATGCATATTTATTCAAATCGTTGTTCAAACCTTTTTTGACCTGGCTCACATGCTATAGAAAATTGATCATATTCTACATAAATTAATTGTATCATTATGTTGAAATTGTAAAAAAATAAAAAATAGATTGTATATCAAGCCTCGTGATAACATTCTTCATAGGTTCATCATGGAATGTTTTTCACACATTGATAGTAATGTGTCTGATATAGTACTGATGATGTGCATTCGTGGGTCTCTATATAATAGGATCTTTATTTATTTCCTTATTGATTTCTTGGTGAAGATCAGCTATCAAACATACACCCTGAATACGGATGAAATGGTTGCTAGTACATGATAAAAATCAACTCCATGATTCATAATTTTCCTTCTATATAATGGAAAATGTAATAAATAGGGGTGAACGATTGTCATATTGGGTTTTCAAAATCAACAATACACCCATGTATTTTCTGTATAGAAACATCCTATCAATTTGTATAAATTTTTTGTAGAAATGAAACGTGAAAATACATGGAGGTAATATACATAACAACTGATGAAATTTTACATGATATAGATCAATTTGGTTGTCTTGTGACACATGTTCATTCATATCAATATGGAATATAACTTGGAAAATATTTCTCAATGTGGATATAAATTGCAGAAACACCCGATACGAGTCATCACAATCACCATAGACCTTGAAAATTGCCTTCTGTTTCACCATCCATGTCTTTTCATAAAAAAATTATAACAAAAAAATTATTTTATTCACTCCTACACAAGGTCTACAGGAACATCTTGACAGGTCCTGATTATCTCAATAATAATAGATGACATAAATTTAGCATCTAATAATGTATGATCTTATGTCAGGTTTGGATGGACACAAGTATGAGCTGTCTCAATCTTATAAATTCTCTAACCTCCAAATGAAATGTTAGGAATTACCCTCAAGAATAATCTACAATCATCAATGTATTTTTTACACCGTGTGATGTATTTTGTATGGCCTAAATCCTGAACTAAATATCTATAGTGTCTCTCAATATGAAATATTTTTAGTATGTATTTCATGGAATCTTTTCTTGTAAAATATCATTCAACATATAATGTTTTGTCCATTTAACTAAATATATCCTATATAACCCCAAGAAACTCAGTTGATGGTGTGATAAAATTCCAGTCAAATTCAGACAAGCATGTCATTGCTTCCGACCAAGATGCAAAGAGGAGTGGATGATTTATTGTGTGTTGTGACTGGAGTACAAATACTACATTTCTACCAACTTCCTCCCTAACTTCTGCATCTTCCTCATCATCATCATTTTTTCTTTTTCTAGTACATCATTGGAAACTTCCTCATCATAAAAATGATCTTTCTGCATATCTGGATCATCATTTTGGTTTTCTTCTTCCACACCATATGTAATAGTTTCATTTTCATGGGATGGACCTTCTTCAACAACTATTTTATGTATATGTCATCATACAATTGGATGTTTCTTATTTACACTAGAAACCTCAACATATAACTTCATCATGTAATCATCTGACTGTTATGAAAATAAAGTTATTGCTTGGTCCCATTAATCATCAATATCCAATAGAAAATCTAGATGTCATGGCGTATCCTAAAATTTAAAATGTCTATAGCTAATATACTAGATCTCTTGATTGGGTCCCATATTTAAACGACCGGGAATTCTTTCCTGGTGTTCTCTTAGGGTTACACAATCAAATGTACAAACCATTATTGCTATTTGTGTACTATAAAAAGCTCATTGCTTAGTTTGAATAATCTCTATGTAACAGTATACACATACAAACATGATTATCTACATGAAATATATTTTTGATCAAGATTATGATAGTGTAAATAATGCTGAAAATGAGGAATAATCATGTAGCGTTAACCACACAATATTTACTTCACTGAAAATTTAGAATGTTTTCCTATATCCTCAAATATGACATTAATGTTTTGTAGTACAATTTTTAATCTTTATAAACGTATGTTCAGTAGTTTATAAAGAGAATATGAATCATCTAAAGCATATCCCCTGAGAGTGTCAAACTAGGTGTTCATCAAGGCTCATTGTCATGCCCCATTTTCTAATCGAGTCTAGATAAATACAGTGTTTTCGAGGTTATTACCCCAAGGTACATATGCTTCAAAGCCACATCCACTTGTAGTATCCATATATGGATTTCATTTCTCTGATAACCACATAATCTTTACTTTACCTAAATTTTAGAACATCTTTATATATTCTCAAAGATGACACTAATGATTCATAGTACCAAATTTTAATCTTCATAAAGGTATGTTCAGTAGTTTATAAAGAGAATGTGAATCATATAAATCATATCGCTCATGAGTGTCAAACCAAGTGTGCAACAAGGCTCATTGTCATGTACCAGTCCCTAATAGATTCTATCTCAATATAGTATTTTCGAAGTTGTTACACCAAGGTACATCTATGTCAGAGCCACATCCACTTATAGTATTAATACAGGGATTTACTTTCTTTTATAACCAAAAAATCTTTACTTTACCAAAATTTATAAAGTGAATGTGAATCATTTAAAACATATCTAGTGATATTGTCAAACCAGGTGTGCAGCAAGGTATGAATCATCTAAATTGCGAGAGTAACGAATCAGTCATGCAGTTAAGCCTCTTTATCATGAAGTTATCCCTCTTTGATCCTTTATTAATTTTATGTTAATATGAAGTTATGTAATAGATAATAATTATTTAATCTTAAGTTAATCCTTAGTTAATCATTACTTAGTCAATATTTAAGCATTCATTAATTAATAATTATTAAGTATCTAGTTTAAAGTTAAATAATAATTAATCATTTATGAATCCTATGTTAAGCATTGCTTAATCCTAAGTTAATAATTACTTATTCCTAAGTTAATCATTCCTTAACTATTCTTTAATGAATCTTTGATCACTCATTAATAATTTGTTAAGCATTCGTGAATTAATAGTAATTAACTAGTTAGTTTAAATTTAATTAATAGTTATTAAGTAGCTAGTTTAAAGTTAATTAATAGTTAATCATTAACTAATTATTGTTTAATAATCACTTTATATTTAATTATTTCTAAGTTAATCATTCATTAATCAATAAATAATAGTTCCTTAATCATTAATTAATAATTATTTAATCACTAGTTAATCATTCATTAATCTCTTGTTAATCATTAGTTAATCATTACATAATCATTCATTAAAGAATAGTTAATTACTCCTTAATCATTTGTTAATCACTCATTAATCATTCCTTATAAAATAGTTATTTAGAAGTTACTTTAAAGGTAATTATTAGTGCATTAATATTTAATCATTATTTAAGTAGTTTATAGTAAATTAACAGTTAATCATTAATTTATTATTTATTATTTATTAATTTATCATTAATTAATCATATGTTAATCACCCATTAATCATTAATTAATAGTTATTAAGTACTTACTTTATAGTTCTTTATGGGTTAATTAATAGTTATTCATTATTTAATCATTAGTTAATCATTAGTTAATCATTATTTAATCATTCATTAATCATTGGTTAATCATTAGTAAATTATTACTTAATCATTAATTAATAATTAGTTAATCCTGAGTTAATTACACTTTAATCATTCGTTAATCACTCGTTATTCATTACTTAAATAACATTTATTAAGTAGTTAATTATTTTTTAATCATTATTTAACCATTATTTAAGTAGTTAGTTTAGTTGTTATTTTTATTGAAAGGAGGGGACTAAGCCCATTTGATTAAAATAAATAAAACATAGCGAACAAAATATGGTCAAGGCATGGAAACTTCCCACAAAAATAAAAGTCAATGACCTAATTTTTCTCTAATTTTGATACCAATTTTTGCACTCCTCATCACGAATTACAATCCATTCAATTTTCCTGCACTTGTGACCATGGCCATGACCCCTAGGGTGGCGGCCTCATCACCAATATTTCGCCTATTATAAAAGACCTTCAATGTTAGTGCTCTCTAATTCATCATTCTCAAACTCTGATTGTTCTTCCATCCTCCTGGATTGGTCATTGGTCAAAGTCTCTTCATGGATCATCTCTGTGTGAGGTTAATCAACAACAATCTATGATCCTCCATCATGATTTGATTCATCCCATTTCTCCAAGGACTGAGGCTGCAACTTCGGAGAGGAAGCTTGGACCTCTTCAACCTATGATTCAGTATTATTATCCTTGAGTGAATAGAGCACTCTAAAGAGATTTACAGATGAAATCTTCATTTTACCTGGACTACCTACACCCTTGGCATCCATATCAACAGAACCAAAATAAGTATCAGGAAAAGTGTGAATAGGCCTTCCAATGCTTGGTGGAGCCTCTATTTGAAGAGGCATAATAAAAGGGACCAAAGGAGTTCTCTATGAAATAACTTTTCCAGAGAAAAAAGAATATCTTGAATTTTTGTGTTACAATAATTGAAAACATTCACTACCCACAAAATCCTTGGATGAAGACCCTTTTATGTTTTTCAAACAACTTACTCTGTCACTAGACACAACAGGTGTATGAATGTCATTATAATTATCCAAATTAGAAGTTGCAACCATTGTAATAGGAGAAGTACCTGTGATAATTTTCTTGCCTTTTCTAGACTTTGAAATAAATAAATGCTCCTGAAATATCTGCTGGTCTGCATGATCTTGTGCACCTACTGGGGCCTGCTAATTATGAGAAATTTTTATAGTCAAGACATCATCACTTTCCACAGTAGTGTTCTCTACAGAGGTAGATAAATCCTTGTTGCAATCACCAAGTGAATCTACCCCTACACAATCAGCAGAAGGTTTCCTTGTACCAATACTAGTTTTTCCTCCAATACGAGGTTCAATCCAACTACCAGATGAACCCTCATTATCAACATTAACCTTCAAACCAAAAAAGTCATTCACATGGCCAGCTTATTCACTAGACATATCTTGACCATGAAGATCAACAGAAGGATGTGCCTCATACTTTTTTAACTTCTTAAAACATGACTTCAAGTCATGCCCATGCACAGAAAAAAACTTACAAACAGTTGATATTCTGTAGTTTGATAGGTCATGTCCAATGACTATACAGTCCATACATAATTTAGGTACCATCTCATAAACAATATTCAATTCAAGCTCATCATCATCGGTGGAAAGAAAGACCTGGTCAACTAAGTTAGTAAAATTCTATTTCCTCTAAGAAGCAAGAAAAATGGCCAAATCTAGCTACTTCTGTTTCTTTATCCATTTTTATGGGAACACCAATTGATAAAGCTATATCATAAAGAATTTTCTAGATTCAAAGGATCTAGTTGAGTAGACTATTTTCCAACCTCTAGCGGATTAAATTACTTATCACATTCATGAATATGAATGTAACCGGGCTTGAGAGAGATGGAGCCAAAACCCTAGAACCACCTCTTCAATTCATCATAAGGGAAAATCAAATGCAGGAATCCATGCCCCGATGACGCACACTACTAATTTATAAAACCCCAAATTAGCGAGATTCGGTCAACCAGATCTTCATTTTTCAGCAGAGAAGAACCGTTGGGAAAGATTAGGCGAACGGTAATAGAGTTCTAACCAATTTATAATCATTCTGATACCACTATTGGATCAGATCCATTGGATCATATTTGACATGAATGGCGTTACCCTTCCGGTGAATGGCACCTAGAGCAGAACCCTTGTAAAGAGAGAAATAATTATTTGCTACATTTTCATCAAATGTGAGGTTCTCTCTATGAACAATATCCCAAAAATCTGAACTAGCACCGACGTGTTTATGATAATCAAACCTCCCATGTGTAAGAAGAAGATTTTCCATAGATGGGAGAGATAAAGAAACCAGGCGTTGAAGACCTATAGCGACCCTAGCCTTTTACATATAACATTACATAATTTTAAGCATAATTATACATCAGAGTACAAGCTAAGGATCATAAAGTCTAGTGTCTTGGAAGACTAGGTACCTAAAACTAAAAACATGGAACTAAATAAAATATTTCTTTATTTAATCTTAAAATTGAGCTCCTAACTTCCATTGTACTCAAACATCTTCATAGGGTACCCTGGGGAACACATGAACACAAGGATGATCTAAATATCCCAGTAAGGGAATAACCATAAGAACAAAGCATTAGCACATGGGATAAAAGGCATGAAATAATGATATAAAAAGGCATGTAACATATGGAATCATAACATATAAACATGGAATAATATGAACATAAAGTCATAGTAATGTTGAAGCAACATAAAACATGACTTTAGCACGAATCAAGGATAACCTCCAAGACCATTTCACATGGTAGCACAAGCCAAGTCTAACCACCAAGATCGTCGCACATGGTAGCACAAGCCGAGACTAACTGCCAAGACCGTCCGTCGCACATAACATCTCGTGAGACTCAAATTTACCCAATGAATTTGAGTACTATCTATGCGCACCCATATTAACTTTTCATGAATATGTTTTCCACATAAATAATCATAAATAATCAATCTTACATAAACATAAGGGTTTCCCATATAAAGAATTGGGTACCATAATCATGTCATAAATCATAATAAATGGGCGTATTATAAAAGTTTCCATGAAAGAAAGGAACTAAAATATACATATAAATTTATAAGGTAAAATAGTAATGTATCATGGTAAGTGATTTCAAGTAGAATTGACAACATGTAATAAAGTATTTAAGAAATTTTAGCATTACAACATTTTTGTGCGGTTTTATGGAAAATACTGTAGAGCCTTTAAAATAAAAAAGGGTAAAATCCTTTATATAAAAATAGAAGTGAACCAAGAATATTTTCATAATAAAAGGGATGAATTTATAAAGACAATTGTGGATTAAAACAGAATATATAGTGCACTTGAAATCGGGTAATAATTCAGGAAGTTCTCTCAAAACAGGTTTGCTTATCGAGAAGTATTAAGGAGATAATCACTTAAAAACATGTATATCCCCAAAAGTGAATGATGAAAGGGTCTTGATAAATGAATTTGGTACATGTAAAAAACATTTATAGTATGAAAATAAAAATATAAGATAACTTCATTTTGTTAAAAGGAAGATAAGGAAACTCGAAGAAACAAAGGAGGTTCAGGTAAAATCCCTTACGGATTATCGGCATGGTATTGGATGTACTTAAGAAGACTTAATGAGAGAGAAATGGGTTTCTCATCACTTATACATCATGAGGGAAGTATGGGGGAGGTTATAAATCATACCCCAACATTAGGAATTATTCATAAAATGACATAACATATAGGAGATTCTTGAATAAATGTGAGAATGAGAGGATCCCTAACCTTAGGTCTGATGGTGTTTGTAACATCCCCAAATGATAAAGGGTTAAATGACTAAATGATATGACTCATGTCAACAAGGTGCACCTTCCTTTTCGGGAGCCTATTTGATTAGAACTCCGTAGTTAAGCGTGCTTGGTTTGGAGTAGTGATCAGGATGGGTGACCTCCTGGGAAGTTTCTCAGGGTGTGTGTGAGTGAGGACAAAGCACACTGGAAAGGACATGTGTTGGGCTGTGGGGACTGTCATTAGTCAGATAACTCGTTCAGGCATGTGGGTGGACCCTGGGGTGGGCCCCACGTGTCTGTGGGGACTGTCATTAGTCAGATAACTCGTTCAGGCATGTGGGTGGACCCTGGGGTGGGCCCCACGTGTCTGTGGGGCAACTGGTGGTACCTGGTGGGCCAGGACCTGACGGCTATGTTAAGGCGGGGTGGATGTGCTGTCACCGGAACCCGGTTGTCACATTTGGTATCAGAGGAGGAACCCAGCCTTAAGTGCGGTGCACTGCCTGGGTTTAGATGTAGGGCCCACAACGAGGGCGTTGTGCTCTAAAGGGGGGGTGATTGTAACATCCCCAAATGATAAAGGGTTAAATGACTAAATGATATGACTCATGTCAACAAGGTGCACCTTCCTTTTCGGGAGCATGTTTGATTAGAACTCCATAGTTAAGCGTGCTTGGCTTGGAGTAGTGATCAGGATGGGTGACCTCCTGGGAAGTTTCCCAGGGTGTGTGTGAGTGAGGACAAAGCACACTGGAAAGGACATGTGTTGGCCTGTGGGGACTATCATATTAGTCATATGACCCGATCAGGCATGTGGGTGGACCCTGGGGTGGGCCCCACGTGTCTGCGGGGCAACTGGTGGTACCTGGTGGGCCAGGACCCGACGGCCATGTTAAGGCGGGGTGGCTGTGCTGTCACCGGGGCCCGGTTGTCACAGTGTTCTCCACTTGATATTAATGACCTGAATAATCAAATTAGGTTCATTAATTAATAATTAAATAACCTAAAATACATTTTATTTATTTATTATAACCTTTTTAAGTTCATTTTTAACCTTTTTGAGGGGTTAATTTGTTCAATTTTATTGTTTGGGTCCGTTTGTTTTCTTGGTTTTTACGATCAGTTTACTTATTTTCATGAACAGAGAATCATGTAAAATGGGGATGTTTGTCCATAATTGGAGTTATATTTTATTATTTAACATCTATAAGGTTACATGATTATAAAATTAATTTTTTTATTTTGATTTAAGGTGAATCATTATATAAAACATTGATGATAAAAGCATGGATTAATTTGGCGATTTTTCTCACAATTAACTTGTTTTGTATTATTATTTTACACCATGTGTGAAAAATGAATACAAAACATAAAATAATATAAAATAAATATGTAATAGTATTATTCAACCATAAAAATGGTTTCATGACAATAATTTAAGATGTTAATAGAAATTGATAACTCGTCATTCTTGAATGTGATAAATTAACACATCTCGGATGGTGTTTTCGTTTCTTTCGCATAAAAGAAGTGGAAAGGAGAGATGATAATGAATTATCTCATTATAATAACAACATTACTATAAATTTATGGTACTGGATTTTTCATACCATTTGGATGAGGATATGTTAGGAAAGAAAAGAGACCAAAGGAATATAAAAAGAAAATGAAAGAAAAGAAAAGAGGAATTTACCTCTTGATTCAATCTTCCTTAAGAGCCTCTTAAGGGGAGAGGATTTGGTATTTTTAGAAGACCAAAGGCTTTTGGACATGGGGGAGGAGCTTGGGGAAAGATTTGATCATAATTTAGTCAAGGAACAAGGCTTGAGGGGAGTGAAGAGAAGAGGTAAGGATGGGTGGTATTTATAGTGGAGGAGAGGAGGGTTTTCATAATATTTAATTCCTTAGTTTATTAATTTACTTCAAGACCAGAAATAGTGATGATTCTATGACCAAAAATAGTAATAATTACTTGTGAGTTCAAAAAAATTGGGCTTATATCATCAAAACATCATCCATAACCCTATAAATCATGTATTTAGCTTAATTTGCAAATAATTGTATTTTACTATTCGTCAAAAATTTAAGTATTTTAGAAAAATACCAAAAATTCACCCTAACCATTTTTTGACGTGTAGAATCAAAAAAAAAGAGGTCTATTTTTTAAAAATAATTTTATAAATATTATTAATTTAATTTTTAATTAAAATCATAATTTACTTGAAAAATATGAATTTAAAAACTATAACTGATTTTATAATGCTTTCAAAAATTACATAAGGTCTTATAAAATTATCTTAAAACCATAAGACATAAAATTTATAATTTATGAACACTTTTTAGGAAAATAAATTTTCTTTTAAATTAATTAATTAATTTTAATTAATTTTTTATAACTTAAAAAAAAGATCAACACTTTTACTATGGTCATATTATCACTAATAAGATGCCTAAATTTTATTTATACATTCATGGGTGAGGTTACTATTCTTTTGAATGATTTACTAATCATAGGGGTCATATTACTATTCATAAGGGTAGGTTACTATTCACAAGGGTGGGTTACTATTCATCAAAAAATTAAGTTTGTCTTATTGGACTGAAAACATCTTACGGATCGCAACTGTGTATGTCAGATTTTCAAAATTCAAATCACAGAGGTGATAATATTATGTTTAAAGGTCGCATAGTACTTAGTGTTATAATTTCATGTGATTATATGACATAATTATAATAAGTGAATTTCCATTAATAAAACATTGGGTCGTTTCATTATTCCCTCCCTATGAAATTTCACCCTCGAAATTTTGTATTACATTCTAAGACACAAACAGGTGCGGGTACTTTTCCTTCATTGCCTCCTCCAGTTCTCATGTTGCCTCTTTGTACTTATGGTTCTACCACAGTACTTTGACCAGGTGAGTAGTCTTTTTATGTAGAAATTTATCTCTATGATCCAAGATCTTCACTGGTTGCTCCTCTTAAGAAAGATCATTCTCCAACTATATCGCCTTTGAAGAGAGTACATATGAAGGATTTGGTATGTACTTCCTTAAGAGGGATACATGGAAGACATTGTATACTTTGGCCATGGTTGGTGGAAGTGTTGGTCGATAGGCCACATCCCCAATACAATCAAGAATCTCGAAGGGGCGATGTACCTGGGACTTATCTTTCCCTTCATATCAAACCTCATGAACTTATTTCATGGAGATATGCATAGAAATACCATGTCTCCAACTTTGAACTCAAGGTCTTGTCGACGATTGTTTGTATAACTCTTTTGTCGACTTTGGGATGCCTTGATGTGCTCCTGAATGGTTTTCACCTTCCCCACCATTTCAATGACCATTTCTGGTCCTAGCATCTTACGCTCCCTGACTTTATCCGAACATGTTAGTGTTCTGCACCTTTTCCCATAAAGGGCTTTATATGGTGTCATTTGGATGCTCGAGTAGAAATTGTTGTTGTAGAAGAATTCAACCAGTGGAAGATGTTGGTCTCATCCTCCTTTGAATTTCATAGAACATTCTCTCAACATATCTTTCAATGTATGAATAGTCTACTTAGATTGGCCATCATTTTGAGGATGATAGGTCATACTGAAGTTCAGTTCAGTGTTTAGAGAATGTTGGAGACTTTTCCATAACTTCGAGGTGAATCTCGGATCTCGATCAAATACAATAGATAGTGGTACTCCATGTAGCATTACCACCACTTTGATATATATCCGTGAAAGTTGATCTAATGATAATTCCTCTCAAATTGCGATAAAGTGAGTTGTCTTTGTAAGATTATCCATAATGACCCATATAGCATTGTTTCATATAGATGTCCTTGGAAGTCCAGTGACAAAGTCCACGGTGATGTTCCCCCACTTCCATGTTGGTATGGGTAGTGGTTGCATTATCCCCTTAGACTTCTGCCTTTCAGTCTTCACTTGCTGACATACCAGGCACTTTGATGTATACTCAGCAATCTCCTTCTTCATATTGTCCCACCAAAAGTTCTATTAGAGATCTCAATACATCTTTGTGCTCCCTAGGTGAATGGAGAAGGTTGATCTATGTGCGTCATTCAAAAGATCCATCTTTATTTATGGATAGAATAGTACACATAATTGTGACCCAAACCTTACAACTCATTTCTCATCAATCATAAACTCATAGTATTTCCAATTTTTAATGGTTTCCACCCTTTTTTGAATTTCCACATCTTTTCTTTGAGCATCCTTTATTTTCTTCATGAGGGATGGTTGAACTATCATTTGAGAAATGATTGATGATGTTCCTACCTTAATGATTCTTATGCCCATACTCTTTAAATATAATAATATCGGATCCTTTTCAATTATCAACATTGATAAAGATTTGGGATCATTTCTACTCAAAGCATCTTCCACCTTATTTGTCTTATCGGGATGATAGTGGATTGAGCGGTCATAATCCTTGATGAGATCTATCCATCTTCACTGGCGCATATTAAGTTCTTTTTTTGTGAATATATATTGGGACTCTTGTGATCAGTATATATCTCACACTTCTCCCCATAGAGATAATGCTGCCAGATTTTGAACTCAAAGATCACAGCCGCCAACTCCAGATCATGCATATGATAGTTTTGCTCATAGATTTTCAGCTGTCTTAAAGCATAGGCTATCACTTTATCATTTTGTATCAACACAAAATCTAATCCCTTCTTTGAAGCATCGTTGTACACCCCAAAGAGTTCTCCACTTGATGGGAGTGTGAGTATTGGCACAGTGATAAGCCTCTTTTTGAGCTCCTTAAATCATTCCTCGCATTCTTGAGTCCAGACAAACTTCACTCCATTTCATGTCTACTTGGTCATTAGGTTTGACAATCGTGAAAATTTTTTCACAAATCATCGATAATATACAGCTAGACCCAAAAAGTTGTGGTTCTCTATTACATATGTTGGTTTAGGCCACTCTTCAATTGCCTTTGTCTTGGAAGGGTCCACGGATATCCCTTTGTTGGTGATAACATGCCCCAATAATGATACTTCCTCCATCCATAACTCACATTTACTGCACTTTTCATACAGCTTCTCCCTTCACAAATTCTTTAACACAGTATTCAAATGCTCCTCATGTTCCTCCTTACTCTTGGAGTATATCAGAATATCATCAATAAATACTACCATAAATTTTTCAAGGTAATCTCTAAAGACTCTATTCATTAAATCCATGAAAATTGTTGAAGCATTAGTGAGTCTAAAGGGAATCACTATGAAATCATAGTGTCCATACCTTGTTCGAAAGGCAGTCTTGGAAATATCTTCATTCCTCACCTTTAATTGGTGATATCCTGAATGATGGTCCACTTTAGAAAAATAACTGGCCCCGTGAAGCTGATCGAACAAGTCATCTATCTGAGGCAAGGGATACTTGTTCTTTATCGTGATTTTATTGAGCTCATGATAATCAATGCATAGGCACATTGAACCATCCTTATTCTTGACGAAGAGGACTAGTGTACTCCTTGGTGAAGCACTCGGGCGTATAAAACCCTTCTCCAGACTCTCATGTAACTGCTTCTTCAGCTATTCCAGCTCTACGGTAGCCATTCTATAATATTTCTTTGA
This sequence comes from Viscum album, assembly GCA_963277665.1. Lineage (NCBI taxonomy): Eukaryota > Viridiplantae > Streptophyta > Magnoliopsida > Santalales > Viscaceae > Viscum > Viscum album. Next base: position 282,887,597 of record OY728120.1, on the reverse strand, counting down.
TATAGGAAGAGATCTAGGAATAAGTTCAATTGAGAACTCAACCTCTTGATCAAGAGGAAGACCAAACAACTATTTAGGGAATACTTTAGTGTAATCCCTCATGATGGGCATTTCTTCAAGCGAGATTCTCTCCTTCATCTCAATAATTTAAGCTAGATATGCTTGCTCATAAGGAATTAATATCCACACTTCATATAATGATTCTAAAGAAGATTCATCTTCCTCTTTATAATTGTAATGAATTTGAGGATGCTTTGGGATGTGAAGAGTGATCTCCCTTTCTCGATAGTTGATGTTGGATTTGTATAAAGATGGTCAATTCATGCCCAAGATAGCATCAAACTCCACTAAAGGAAGTATGATAAGATTTTTTGGGAGGTTCAATCCACAAACATTAACCAGGGAGGATTTATAAACCATGGATGCAATAATTGCCTCATTCGTTGTTCTCATAGATAACTTATCCTCTAAATTTTGAGGTGGTGTTTGAATTGTTCTACTAAACTTGCAAGATATGAAAGAATGCGTAGAACCAAAATCAAATAGTGCATTCACTATTATTGAATGAATAACTTGCATATCTGTCACCACATCATTGTCCGACTCCACCTCAATAGTAGTGATAGCATAAGCTCTTCCTTGTTTCCTTGGAGGTTTTTGTTCATTGCCTCCAAAAACCCTTGGCTTAGAGAAATTGTTCACATAATGTCCATGTTCCTTGCAGTTGTAATACTGCACTACAGGTTGAGTGTTGATCTGAACCTTCCTTTTTTCTTCCACATTAGTGGGATTCTTCATATCATGTCGGCAGTTTTTAGCCAGATGTCCCAACTTTCCACATTTGAAGCAATTCATGGTTCCCTTTAGACAGTTCTCAAGATTCTTCTTCCCATAATTTTTACACATTGGATGATCAGGCTTCTTTCCATCATGGAATTTATTTGAGGAACCATCCATGTTTGATTCCATTTTCCTCTTTTTGTCGTTGGGCCCATGATACCACTAAGAGTCTCCGATCTATATTTCAACCATAAGGGCACAACAGAAAATCTCCACATAGTTGTCGAAGTCTCGAATCACCAACGCTTTTCATATACTCGGCTTTAGTCCGCTAAATAAGTGATCCACCTTGATTTTGGTGTTCATGAAAAAGCCAGATGCGTACCTTGAAATCCTTGAAAAGTTTTCTTCATACGCCTCAATTGACTCATCTTACTTCTGCTTGAGTATAAGGAACTCTCTTTCCATCTTGAGACGGGGGTTCGGGAAAATTATTTATTGAAAATCATTCTCTTAAATTCCTCCCAATCCATGGAATCAATTTCCTCTTGGGGATTCATATTATTGATTAGTGTCCACCACTGATCAGCTTCCCCGTCAAAACTATAGACTGCCAGTATGACTTTTTCTTCTTCTGAGCACTGGAGGATAGAGAATATCTTTTCAATGTAGTTAATACATTGTTCCGTGAGGAGGGGATCGGATGATCCGCTAAACATGGGAGTCCTTTGCTACATGAAGGATTTAACGGCAACTTGATCTTTCCTTGGAGGAGGAGAGTGTTCCACATGAATCAAGTTGTTATTCATAACTTAAGCTAGCTGAGCAAGAACTGTTATGAAGTTTTGAGCATCCGTTCTCATCATATCAGGCATATCATTATGGAAATATTCACATTCCCTATCACATTGATTATTGGAAAGTATTCTTCTATTTCTCTCCATTAACTAAGAAAAATAATGTAGAATTAGAGGGCTTGAATACTTAGCTATTGAGCATAAAAACGAAACTTTTAACATAAGAGGACGAACTTGTAAAGGATAAGTATATCCTAACTTGTGATTCCCTAGTCTTAAATCTAGGTTATCCTTGATCTATTTCTTAACTTATATTCTTAAGAGATCTTTTTTTATTCCTTTAATAATGTTTTTTACCAAACTCATGAATTTCCCAAAGCATATCCTACGGGAGTGTCAAACCAAGAGTACAGCAAGACCCGTTGTTGTGTGCCAGTTTCCGTTCGAGTCTAGCTCAAAGTGTTGTTTTCAGGTTATACCCCTAGATACATCTATTCTAGAGCCACGTCTACCTGTTTGTATCCAGACAGAGATGTATTATCTTGAAAACCCACTTACTCTATACTTACCAAAATTTAGGGGTGTTTTCTCATACTAAGTCTCGTCTTTAAGGTTCCTACTAAAGTTATCTATTCTTAATCTTCAAAAATAACTAGAACATCCTCTGATATTAACTATAGAAACCCTAGTCTTTTATATATAACATTACATGATTTTAAACATAATTATACATTAGAGTACAATCCAAGGATCGTAAAGTCTTGTGTCTTGGAAGACTATGTACATAAAACTGAAAACATAGAACTAAATAAAACATTTCTTTATTTAATATTCAAATTGAGATTCTAACTTCCATTGTTCTCAAACATATTCATAGAGTACCCTGGGAAACTCATGAACACAGGGATGAGCTAAATAGCCCAGTAAGGGAATAACCATAAGAACAAAGCATTAGCACATGGTATAGAAGGCATGACATGATGATATAAAAAGGCATATAACATATGAAATCATAACATATAAACATAAAATCATATAAACATGGATTCATAGTAATGTGGAAGAAACATAAAACATGACTTTAGCATGAGTCAAGGCTAACCTCTAAGACTGTTGCATGTGGTAGCACAAACCAAGGCTAACCGCTAAGACCGTCGCATATGGGAGCACAAGCTGAGGCTAACCGCTAAGATCGCCGCACACAACGTCTCATGAGACTTAACTTTACCCAATGAATTGGAGCGTTATCTAGGTGCACTCATATTAACTTTTCATGAATATGTTTTCCATATAAATAATCACACATAATCAATCTTGCATAAACATAAGGGTTACCCATGGAAAGAATTGGGTATCATAATCATGTCATAAACATAATAAATAGACATATCATAAAAGTGTCCATGAAAGAAAGAAACTAAAATATACATGGACATTCATAAGGAAAAATAGGCATGTATCATGGTTAGTGATGTCAAGTAGAAGTGACAACATGTAAGAAAAGTATTTAAGAAATTTCAGCATTACAACATTTTTGTGCGGTTTAAGGAAAATACTATAGAGCCTTTAAAATAGAAAAGGGAACAATCCTTTATATAAAACCAGAATTGAACCAAGAAAGTTTTCATAATAAAAAGGATGGCTTTATAAAGACAATGGTGGCTTAAAAAAGATATAGTGCACTTGAAATCGGGTAAGAATTTGGGAAGTTCCCTCAAAACAGGTTTGCTTATCGGGAAGTATTGAGGAGAGAATCACTTAAAAACATGTATATCCCCAAAAGAGAATAATGAAAAGGTCTTGATAAATGAATTTGGTACATGTACACAGCATTTAGAGTATGCACATAAAAAAGATAAGATAACTTCATTTCGGTAAAAGGAAGATAAGGTAACCCAAAGGAACAAAGGAGGTTCATGTAGAATCTCGTACGAATTATCGACATGGTATCGGGTGTACTTAAGATGACTTAATGAGAGAGAAAGAGGTTTCTCATCACTTATACATCATGAGGGTAGTATTAGGGAAGTGTGAAATCATACCCCAACATTAGGAATTATGCATAAAAGGGCATAACATAGATGAGATTCTTGAATAAATGTGTGAAAGAGAGGATGTTTTACCTTAAGTCTGATGGTGTTCTTCACTTGATATTAATAACCTAAATAATAAAATTAGGTTCATTAATTAATAATTCCAGAACCTCCACTACATGTTATTGATTTAGTATAACCTTTTTAAATTCATTCATGAACTTTTTAATGGGTTAAGTGGTTCAATTTCATTGTTCGGGTTCATTTGTTTTCTTGGTTTTTACGATCGGTTTAATTATTTTCATGAATGGAGAATCGTGTAAAATGGGGATGGTTGTCCAGAATTGGAGTTATATTTTATTATTGAACATCTAGAAGGTTACATAATTATAAAATTCATTTGGTTATTTGGAGTGAAGGTGAATCATTATATAAAACATTAATGATAAACACTTGGATTAATTTAGCAATTTTGTTCACAGCCCGAATGGCCCGAAGGCCTTCTTTTTTTATTATGGATAATCCCCCTTTTAAGGGTTTAAGGGGAACTCGTACATGACCCGTAGGCCCAAGGCACAAGGCCCGACAAACTCGTAATACATGACTCGAAGGCCCAGAGGCATACCATGCCCAATACATGACCCGTAGGCCCAACCCACTTGAATTGCCCCTCCCCAGCTTTCTGCGTCATTGATCACCTAGCTCCCCACCTTGCATTGCTGATCGGCTAGCATTGCTCCGTACAAAGCTGCACGGTGCCTGGTCCCGATGGCGGCTGTCATACCCTCTCATTCTTCCAATCTGGTTAGCTCTGCATCTGGTGGCTGCTACTCTTGTTGCTCTGATCCTCTTCTGGGGCATGTTCTGTTTGAAATGGGCTAATCCATGGTCTACGTGACCCGAAGACCCTGTGGTCCGAAGGCCTTTGATGACCCGAAGGCCCTGGAGACTCGTAGGCACAAACCGGTGGCCCGAAGGCCCAAATCGGGTGAATAGTTACGGCTGCTACAGTGCTGAACAATAACTGCTGCAGTACTGCTACAGTACCCCCCGGAAATTCTCTTCCACCCGGTTTTGAACCTAGGTCTCTTGGATGCCAAGCAGGAGCCCTTACCACTCGGGTACGGGCTCGTTGGCTTTTGTTCACAATTAACTTGTTTTGTACTATTATTTTACATCATGTGTGCAGAAGGATTCCATAACATCACATAATATAAAATACATATTTAATAGTTTGGTTCAACCATAAAAATGGTTTCACGACCAGAATTGAAGATGGTAATAGAAATTGATAACTCGTCATCCTTGAATGTGATAAATTAACACATCTTGGACGGTGTTTTTGTTTCTTTCGCATAAAAGGGGAAAGGAAAGATGATAATGAATTATCCCATTAGAATAACAACATTCATGTACATGTATGGTGCTGGATTTTTCATACCATTTGGATGAGAAGAAGTTAGGAAAAAAGAGAACAAATGAACATAAAAAGAAAATGAAAGAAAAGAAAAGAAGAATTTACCTCTTGATTCAATCTTCATTGAGAGCCTCTTAAGGGGAGATGATTTGGTCTTTTGGGGAGACCAAAGGTTGTTGGACATGGGGGAGGAGCTTGGGGGAGATATTTGGGTATAATTTAGACAAGGCACAAGGTTTGAGAGTGAAGAGAAGAGGCTAGAAGGGGTGGTATTTATAGTGGATGAGAGGAGGGTTTTCATAATATTTAATTCATTAGTTTATTAATTTCTCTCAAGACCAGCAATTGTAATGATTCCATGACCAAAAATAGTAATAAGTGCATGTGAATTCGAACCAATTAGGATTACATCAGCAGAACATCATCCATGACCCTATAAATCATGTATTTAGCTTAATTTGCAAATTATTGTTTTTTTACTATTCATTAAAAATTCAAGTATTTTAGAAAAATACCAAAAATTCATACTAACCATTTTTCAACGTGTAGAATCCAAAAATGAGATCCATTTTTCAAAAATAATTTTATAAATATTATTAATTTAATTTTTAATTAAAATCATAATTTACTTGAAAAATACGGATTTAAAAACTATAACTGATTTTATAATGCTTTCAAAAATTACATAAGGTCTTATAAAATTATCTTAAAACCAGAAGACATAAAATTGATAATTTACGAACACCTTTTAAGAAAATACATTTTCTTTTAAATTAATTATTTATTTATGACGTACAAAAATACAAATACTTTTACTATGGTCATATTATCACTTATAAAATGCCTAAAATTTATTTATATATCAATGGGTGAGTTTACTGTTCTTTTGAACGATTTACTATTCATAAGGGTAGGTTGCTATTCACAAAGATAAGTTACTATTCACCAAAAAATTAAGTTCATCTTATCGGACTCCAAACATCTTACTGATCGCAACCGTGTATGTCAGATTTTCAAAATTCAAATCACAGAGGTTACAATATTATGTTTAAAAGTCACATAATACTTAGTGTTGTAATTTCATGTGATTATATGACATAATTATAAGAAGGGAATTTCCATTGATAAAATATTGGGTCGTTACAAGACCTAATCGCAATTGGGAACTAGAGAGATAAGTTCACACGGTGCAGCCATCCTCCTTAGTTTATAGTTAATTAATTGTTAATCATTAATTAATTATTGGTTAATCATTACTTCACCATTAATTAATCCTATCTTTATCATTCCTTAATCATTGATTAATCATTCTTTAATCACTTATTAATCATTATCTTACCATTTGTTAATCATTCAATAATCATTAGTCAATCATTACACAATCATTCATTAAGTTAGTTAATCCTAAATTAATTATGCCTTAGTCATTCATCAATCACTTGTTATTCAATATTTAGTTAGTATATATGAAGAAGTTCCTTTTAATTAATTATTAGTTAATTAATAGTTAATCATTAAATAATTATTGATTAATCATTCTTTAATCAGTAGTTAATCATTTATTATTCATTGTCTGATTAATAGTTAATCATTAACTAATCATTAGTTAATCTTAAAAGTTAATCCTAAGTTATTCATTATCTAATCATTCTTTAATCCTAAATTATTCATTAGCTAATCATTACTTAATCATTACTTTAGCATTAGTTAATCATTAGTTATTGAATAATTAATTATTAATGAATCATTATTTCACTAATATTTATTCATTATCTAGTTAATATTAATTTCTAATTATGTCACTAATATCTTAAAACTACCATGTTATAATAAATAATAATCTTCTTATAATAATAAATCTATTACTAAGACTAATTATAAATTATTTACTCAAAGTCATAATTAAATTACTAATGATTAACTAATGCTAAAGTAATGATTAAGTATTAATTAAAAACACCACGCACAAAGAAGAAAAGACCGAAAAAAATTCAAATGGAGAGGATGTGGAATCAAAAAGAGATGGACTGAATTGAGTGAGAAAAAGAGGGAGGGCAGGTGATTTTTTATATGGGATTGGAGCAAATGCATTATTAACAAAAACGCTTTTGGCTTTAATAGATGTCAACACACAAAACATATTTCGCTAAAATTAAAGCCAAATACATTTTTCTCGTTAACATCTTTTACCTCTTTTGTCATGTCATTAATTCAGATCGATGATAGACAAAGACGACATCAAGCCTTTTGACTTTAACCAACAGGCCGCAGGACCAATGCCGGCTTTATATTTTACTTTAAAAAAAATAACCAAGGTTTAGCTTAGTAAAAAAGATTTAAAAAACATATATTAAAAATAAACCTCAATGTACTGTTCTTTTGGTCTATAATTTATCATATTTCATTTTTTATTTCACAATAAAAATTATAACTCATAAATGTAAATAGATTCAAGGAATGTTAGACGCCTCGTATGAGTGAATTTTTTGCAACACAGAGCTTGCATGCAAACACAACATCTCGTAAAAAAAAACAAGCAAGTTTCTTTATTTTTACTCTTCGTCTTCTTCCTTTTCAACTCTAAATCGACAACCTGCACGCAAAACATATCGTCAACTCAGCCCCTCCAAACCCTAAAGAAACAAAATAAAAAACAGTCCAATAAGAAAGTCCACAATTAGGGGAAAACAAATGGATTCAGATGGATGGAAAAATCTAAAACTCTAGAGGATGGCGAGCATGTACCCCAATTTAAGTGACGTATCAGAGGCATCACCCTCATGCATATTCACGGCCATTGACTCGGATGACGGACCTTCCCCATGCACAGAGAAGTCACCACCTGCTGCCACTCTATCTTTGGACGCCATAGCCAACTGCAATCAAGATAGTCGGGTCCACTTATACTTGTTTGACGCCACCAGACGCGACTCGTAAGCTAAACTGGTAGACTCATAAGAGTTCACCCGGTTCGACTATTGGATGTGTATATTTTAATTCCAGTTTTGTGTTTAATTTTTTAGATAAAAAAATAGGTGGATGCGAGTTTGCATGAGTTTACTACGAGTCTACTAGTTTAATACGTGTTTACTAAAGATTCTACGGGTTTGCCACCGAGTATGTCTAAAAACGAGATCGGAACGAGTCGAATTGGTAGTCCTAGTGAGCACGTAAACTCATACTAGTTTACCAGTCCACTCTCGAGTTTGACTAGCTTTTGTTTCAAGTTTCAATGCATCAACTAACGCATAAATGAACCATATCAAAATGCAAGCCACAAGTGAGGTTTGGATTTTACTTTGTGTTTCAGTAGCTTGTTCTCTTCCACCATGCGTCCTGCCTGCATTTTTTCCAATAAAAATTCAAGCCCTATATTTTTCGTTGATTTGATACTGTTCATTAATGCGGAAAAGTAGCTTACTTTTTCCTTCAGCAGACGGCAGAGTCCTACTTGAAGCACTTTTTCTAATTGCTGCAATTCCTCCATATTCAAGCCTTCCAGATCCTCTCCCATCATCCTCCTGTCAAGAGTAGAAGAACATTTAAAATTATGAGGATAATGAATTCGGAATTTAGTACATTGGACCTCAATTGCTGGCCCTTGGCAGCAATCTCTTCATCCAACTCCGTCTGGCTGCAATCCTCTAGCTGTAACGTGAACTACGTCATCAGCATTCAAACGATCCCAGGATACGCGAATTTTTTAGGGTTTGATGGTTAAAAAGATAATTGAAAAATATTTTACAACAGTTGTAACTTAAAATGAATTTGTTTTTAGAAAACACTTGCAGTTAAAATCTTAAATAATACCAATTACACGACGGATAGAAAAGTAATTTTTCAATAGGTAATTTGGAAACAATTTTAATTGTTATAATTGCCAACGTTCGAAGAGGGAGAATTACAAAATTACAAAGAAAATATACTCATGCATACAAAGTATTCGGATAGACTCGAAATCAAGACCTAGAGAAACATTTGAATTGAGGGAATACCCGAAAGTGGACAGATGGTTCAGCAAGCTTGCCAAAGATGTTTCCATGCCGTCTATACCGTTCAAGTGTATTGGTCAGGCTACGTGATGGGAAAAATGGGGAAAAAATGGCAGTTATTCAAGTGTGGCAACAAGTCAGAATTTAGCAAACAAAAATCCATACTTCAGGCATGAATTAATCATACAAAAATTTCCAGCGAATCAGATAATTCTGATTTTAACAATTTATCTTCTTACTGTGGCCTTAAATTACTGAAATTTTGTCATCCCGATCCATAGATCTGGAAAAAAAATGAATGGTTTTAAAATTAGGATGATCTACAAACACTACGATCTAGTACTTCTACTTCTTCTTTTTCTTCTATTTTTTGCTTGAGTCGGTCATATACTGATCACTCACGTCTAATTGTTTATTGTTGGCTTCCTTAGTTGACCAAATATAAATATAAATTTGACAACTGAATATCAAAGATACACTAAGGGCTTACAAGTTCAAAGCCACTACAGTTGAAATGGAACAAATCGATGGATGCTGAGTTCCATTTACCATAGATTGCATTGGCGAAATTTTGAGAACTTCAGCTTGTGAGTAACCATTGGAAATCATCCTTTAGAGAAGGGAACCGTGTCGTATCTTAAAACACCTATTTAGGATTCACTGCATACCATAGCTCAGTATTTAGTCCCAGGTATTATTTTTCAGTACCTTATCTCATGTCAACATATCTGTTCTTTTGGTAAGTATGATCATGTGGCCGCGTGTGCGCATGGACATGTAAACATGCATATACACATTATATATTAAAATGATGTTTGTAGAAACAAGTTATATATTAACCAGTATTTTAAAGAAAATTACATAATAAAAAATGTTAAAGCATCAAATGATTGATGTGTGTGTGTGGGCGGGTCTTTGTGAGCTCAAGAATCATGGATATGGGCAAAATAACTATTAGCTAAGATACAATTCTTATCTAAATCAAAATGAACAAAATAAAATCATCATTGATAAAGCTAAATGATGCACTACTAAAAATTGGAGTTATACCAACAGACTTATACCAACAGCTTGGATAAAACCGTTGGTGTATGTTCCTTAGAGAGACCCTATACCAACAATTTTGGAAAAACGGTTGGTATAGGTACCATGGAGAGACCCTATACCAACGGTTTTGGCCAAACCCGTTGGTATAGATACCTTGATTTTTCTAGCATTAAAAGTTGGGTCCATTAACTATACGCACGCTGCAAAAAAAAAACTATCCAGAGACTCAACCCCACAACCGGCACCTCAAACCCCATCCCCCGTGCCACCCCAGCCGCCTGAGATTGAAACCAAGCTATGTTTTGTTTTTAAATTAGCTATTCCAACAATTGGTGGGATCAAAACCAAGCTATGTTTTATTTTTAAATTAGCTGCACCAACAGTTTTTTTAGGGTTTTTTTCTGGTAGTGATGAATATGGTGATTGTTTTAACATCACAATGGGGAAATGCTTGTTTACCCTAACCACACCTATTTTTCACTCCATTAGCCCAGCGCAAATAAAAATCCAAATGCAGCCGAAAAAACATCCTAAGACATGCTTTCACAACCACATATATTGAACTAAATAAAAACCCAAACCATTTGTAACAAAATGGACCATTTCACTTAATCCAATTTATAGCATATGGGTATGTACAATGTAAAAATTTGGCATGTGCTTTTTTTACAAATTAAACGGTAATTTGGTGATGCCATTTGATTTTCTCCATGCTTGCATGCCCTTTTTGTTTTCTCCATGCAATATTCAATTTAATTGTTTTATTATGAAAAATATTTTGTACTCTTTTTCTGCAATTTTGTTTTTCATGTGGGCCGATTGCTTTGGGCTCCTGTTCTTTTGGGCTCTTGCATGGTGGGCAGTTTGGACCCGCTGCTCCTTGCGGTTTCATCCTTGGTCATTGATCAGTTGAATCTGACAGCTGTGTGTGCGGGGTTTTTGTGCTTTCTGTGTCTATTTCTTCGCCCTCTGTATTTGGGGGTGATCTGCATGCTATGTCGCCCCGCCACTCCGATGTTGTCGCGTTTTCCTTGATCTTGCTCCACTGATACAACCACAAAACAGGGTTTTATCAGCGCTAAAAAATGTCTTTATCAGCACTAAAAAAACGTTGATAATCGATGCACTATTAAAAGGAGATCCCTTTTATCAACGCTGAAAAAAGCGATGATAAAAGCCTCTTTTATCAGCACTAAAAAAACGTTGATAAAATGTGTTTTTTATCAGTGCTAAAAAAAGCATTGATAAAAGGTCTGAGGTTTGCGATACTTAATGTATCTCAAGTCCTCTCAGGTCTGGTCAAACATGTAACGACCCGAAATTTTGAATAAATTTTGTTCCCTATTTTTTTGTGGGTTATTTTTTTCATTTAATAAAATGAGTATAATTAAAATGAGACCGTTGAGTTTCGATTGTTATATGACCATTGATCAATAAGACCGTTGGAAACTAAATGTTACAATTATTGTCTATAAATACAAGTTATCTTGATTAATTAATATAGAAAGAAGATTTGATGGCCTCATCCAGTAGTCTCGGGCCGATCGAAGCCCATCTGACGGAACTCGGGAAGGAGGTAGCACCTTTGGGCTTTGCTCTGGACCAAACCCAAGCCGAACTTCATCATGTGAAGCTGGAACGGAATCGTCTTCGCGAGAAGTTCAAGCTGATAGAAATCACTACTCAGGTAATGTTGGCCGAGCCGCCCCAAGATTCTATCACTCTAGCACACCTTACTCTTAGGTCCTATGCTGGTGTTATAAGGGGTTATGTAATGAGACCGTAACTGCCTTATGTAATCCTTTCATTTAAATAAAAATTTGGATTTCTTCTTATGGTGAAGTTTGTGAATTTTCAAATGCCCGGATAAATACAGTTTACAAATTATTGATGAATTTTAGAAGGATATTTTTTAAAAATATTTATGTAAACCTTAAATAATTAATAATGTGTAATGATTTTCAAAAAATGGTCTTCTACAATTGTGTTCAGTAAGAAATTTAGAGTCTAATAAGATCAATTTATTTTTTAGTGAATAGTAAATTATGAATAGT